>OX638256.1:3017074-3680407 GCA_951806755.1 Brenthis hecate
ACAGCGGGAAGCCATTTATCCGGATAACAACGTCTCTGTGGACATTTACGTAAAGCCCACGGACCTGCAGTGTCCTAACCTGTTGGATACCGCATATCCCATACAGGCAATATTAACGTGGAGGTGAGCTTGAGTTTTGAGTTTTTAGTGAATTAATTTATCGATTCATACGATTATTATTGGATGATTAGTTATTACTTCGAAAACAACTTTAAAAATTGTTAAAATCTTTTACAATATAAAAAAAACCGACTGCGTGAAATGAGACTGACTGACGTGAAATGAGAACTGAAAATAAGAGAACAAGTTGACGAAGGAACACAATATTGTGCAGTCGGAGACATACATATGTATAATATACCTATATGTTTTAGAATAGCTGCGTGTGTGACACGCTAGACACTGCCCATTGCGTTAATAGGTGCTAGTTTGATTTCCTTCGATCTTGTAGAAGACTATTTGTATAAGAAAAAGTAATATGTTAGATGTTGTTTGGTAAACATTTTTTTTTTCTTAACTCTGACATTTGAAAAACGTTGAATGTTTATTTACGTTTTAGGAAATAAGCGAATCTACGTTCGTATACTAACTTGTAGCTCTAATTGATAAATTAATAAAGAAAATGACTTAATATTATTAGCATTTGCCAGTAGCCTTGCTCGCGAATTTTAAAAATAACGAGTTTCCATACAGACTTCCAACCTTTTTTTCACTCCGAAAGAATCGAAGTGAAAAGTGAATTAGTGAAAAGAATAATATAATATAAAATACTAGATACACTACTACATCATAATTAATCCCTCCACAACGCGGACACGCCGGCGTGTCAGTTAACAATAGATTTCTTAGAATTTTAACTAATTTCTTAGAAATTTACCTGGAGGTGTTAAAGGGCAGTTCATATTTTAACAGATTTGGATTCATTCTGCGTCGTGAACACAAGAGTATGCTCAAAGCTTTCTACAGCCAACCATTTACATCCTCCGTGTGGATCTGCATATATACAACTATTCTATTGAGTGCATTAGTATTTTATATTTTAAGTTTGTGGGACCGAAGGCTGAATGATACACTCGAATGTAGTTTTGGACATGAACTTTTATTAGCATTCTCTGCATTTTGTCAACACAGTGAGTATTTTAAAATTTTATGATTAACATATCGCCTGTATAAGTTAGAATTTATACTTAGGTACATTTTATTTATATAAACATTTCTTTATTGTGTTTAAAAATAAAAGCTGCCGTAGCGAATATCTTTAAATGCTAACAAAGGGCTTAAGAATATTTTTTATATATCAAAGTTGTATATAAAATTAAATTTAATAAAATTAGATGCCTGTCGGGTATTTATAGAAGCATTTTGTTGTTTGATCCCAAGTCGTTTGATGAAACTTCTAAATTAAATTGATACGACCTAGTTTTACTTTAATATGTTGAATATATTATGTAAATACAAGTAATAAGAAATCTGTATTATGTATATTCAAAATTATCTCATAAAAATAGCTAAAGCTGTAGCTAAGCATATTTATTTCTTTTAACGAAATATGAGCACTATCTTATCCTCTTTATTCCTTGATTCTCTTACTTAGAAGGGCTTTTAAAATTTCAAAGGAGTCTGGCGCAGAAATTATAGCCGTTATCTCCGAGATTGCGAGAATTTCTTTATAGAAAAACCCAATAACTGTTTTGTCCTAAGCGATCTCGAACCCAGAATCCTTATGATATGTGGCTATATAAGCATATATTTTACCTAACCAGTGAATCAAACTCGCAACTACTGGAAGTATCTACTGATCTTCATTATTTTACAGTCCTTCCACTTCAGGCTGAATCATGTTCTAGACGGATAGCGTATCTAACTTTCATTATGTGTGCATATGTTGTACATTGTTTTTATACGTCGAACTTGCTCTCTCATCTTGTAAATGATGCCGACGTCGTAATGGACCTAGAGGCTCTGGTAAAGAGCGAGTACAAAATTGCTTTATTAAAAGATATGAATCTTGCTACTGATAGAAAGGTACGATCAAATGATTTAAATTATTAATTTTCTTATTTATTGTCATTTTTGTAGCTATAATTTATTTATTTTTATTATAAAATTAAAGCTAAAATAATACTTGAATCAGTTTTACAGGACTAATTTGCCTATATGTCGAGTCCGTCCATTTTATATGCTTAATTATTCTTCGTAAAAGGTTAATTAGCAGTAACTAGAATAATAATATACGAGTGCCACCAGTTTTATTTCACAGCTTAAAAAATGTCAATGTGTTAGTTGCTTAGCAACCTCGTGATGACATTTAGCTTAAATACGTTATAAAGACAGTTTTGATCATTCATTCGTAGTTTTAATTCCACATTAAAGTTACTAAATTTCATAATTACCGCTCAATCTCATTCGTGTCTTCCTCACAAAACGTGACACTGGCAGAATGGATTGCGTCTGTTAACGCAACTATAAGCCATTATAGAAAAAAAAGACAGTTTTATGAACGGCATTGTTCAGAAAGACGTTCCAGCGACGGGATAACATAAATAGAATCTCAGTGTAAAATTAATACTTTGATGCTTTTTTAACTATGTCAAACTTGGCATGTATTCAAATGTGAATGCAGCTTGCAATGCATTTTTTAAATATAATTTTATTTTTAAATTTATATATTTACTAATTATTTTTCTTCAAATACAAGTGATAATTCACTTTGATTTATTTATTAAATTTACAAATTATTTTATTAGTAAAGTATTATATGAAATTAACAACAATGTTTGTAATTAACTAGAACAAGTAAGACACATTACCGAATATCCAGGCAATGGAGATGACTAAAACAGATCATAAAACTTTACTAATTACGATAGATAAAAGTTAGATACATCAATGGAAGCTAAGTATTGTGAATTAAAAGCTTAAATCTGAATCAAGACTGGATTGAAAAAAATATTATATTATATTATTATTTTTTTTATTAATTAATTTATTTATTTTATTATTAATATTATTTAAGTACCAGAAATGATAGATAAATTTAATTATCGTCCTTTATAAGTAATCTTCGTAGAAATTCTGTGATATGACACGATCTATAAGTGATTTTTTTTAAATAGAATTTTTCAAGGTATTTTTAATTAAACAAATTTTTACGTTGTACGAAAATTTCCCTAATGTTCGCTAGCTTAGCTATTATTATTAATAAAATTTTTATTAGCTAACAAATTTTATTACAAAATATTTTTATACCGATATTATAATATTATAATGTTTCCAACTCATATTACGTAACTAATAATAATAACTAAAATCTCATTGAAATGAATTTTAAAGGTATGCGTACATACATACGAACATACAGAGAATTATATATGGCCACGTCGGCTAATCTCAATGAGACCTAGCCATGTGCGCGTGAGATGTTATATATAGTGCACAACTTTACGCACAAATACAACTGCATTCCCTATTCCTTACTCCCTGAAACTACGATGGGTGAGAGATCAGATACAAGAGTGACAGCTTTTTACACTCTGTGAAGTACTGGGCTAAAATACAGCAAACTTTCCTCTGGACTGTTAATTGAGAATTTCTTGCCAGAAAAACCTATATAATTGTACTTGACTCGACTCAGAACTCGAACCCAGGACCTCTTCATCTGCACATGCTAGCCGATATATCAATGTGGCACATAACAGTCCGTAAATATGGATAATCTTTAATAAACTTATTGCTCAAAGAAAGTAAGAAACAGAAAAGCAAAAAAATAGACAGAATCTAGTTTCATATCTTCATAAGGTAGTTTGTTTTATGTTTATGTCCTTTTATTTTAGAAATATGAGGCAAGGATGGATAAAAATTTAAGCATTGTATGGGAAAAAGTTCTTCAACTCACTGTAATGGACGTACCGACCGCCTTGGGAGCCGTAATGTATTCTAAAACGGCGCTTTTGACTGATTATATTACTTTGTACCCTGTTTTAAAAAGACGTAAGCTGAAAATATTTTCGCTTGTTTTTATTTTAAATTATACCGCATAGAATTGTGAAATAGATTAAAATAAATATGTATATCTCTAGTTATACAGTTGTTATGCCAGCGGTCGCGGGTTCCAGTCCCGCTGGGGGCATTCATTTGTGTGATGAGCACGAATGTTTGTACTCCAGTCATAGGTGTTTATATTTATAATATGTATGTATTTAAAGTTATATGCATGTTGTGTATCAACTATCTGGTATCCATAACACAAACCTCGTAGCTTACAATGGAACTAGATGGTGATGTGTATTAATGTCCCAACATATTTATTTATATGAAATAAAATTAAACCAAAATCTATATGATTTAATTAGCATATTTATTTGATTTATATTGTTTAGTATCTGGGCAACCGAGACTCGCTCGGCGTAGGCGTTGGATCAGACAATGCAAGTACCACAAAAAACGAGATGGCGCTATACATATTCGTTGGCTCACTATTACAAGATTCTATGTTACAATTTTAGTACTTATTTAGTTATTAATGCTACAACGTTTTGTATGTCATTAGCTACAGTTTTGCAAAAAGAAACCAGTAGATAGCGGAACTACAACTACAAAATATTCAATTTTACATAGTTCTATGTTGTTTTTTTATACGATAACAAAATTACGAAGTTCAATGTAAAAATTACTAAACTTCATTAAAATTAACATAGAACCTTGTAATAGTGAGCCAACGAATAATGTCAGCATGAGAAAAGAAAGAGCTACTAATAATTATTATTATTATTTATAAAAAAATGTTCTTTTGTTTGTGAAAAATTGCGTTTTTTTTCAAAAAAGTTATATTTTATACAGATTTTAAAAACAAAGCGTTATTTATATACAAAATTTGATCCAGATCGATAGAGCCCTTTTCGAGATACACGAAATAATTTTATATTTAAACAAGAATTGCTCATTTAATATTATAAGATATTTGTTTCAGATTTTGAAATGGATGAAATATGTCAACTTGTCGAGATAGATCTCTACTCAAATGTTAAGAATTATTTTATTACGAATAGAAACTTTAAATATAAGGAAGAATTCAAAATTGGGTATTTATTACTTTTTTAATTACCTTAATTGCCTTTCTGATTATTACAACAGTAACAGCACATGGTAAAAATATGAAAATAAAAAAAATGCTTTTTACTATATAAACTCCTTTTTTATGAATCTATAATAATTTATTACACTGCCTTCAATAGCTATTGAGTAATACGTACAAACAAACATACATGAATTTATATGTATTATATTATTTTATAAGAACATCTAACACGACATCATAATCACTTTAAAATAATTATTCGATAGCTATAGCCATAGCTTTACGCATGAGAATATAAGTCATTTTTTTATTTATATGTAAACCCTAAAGGTTTATTTAAATAAGTCACAATTTAAATCAACTCAAATTGGCAAATACAAATATCGACGAATAACAACTTAAGAAATATGTATTAACTAAATCAATCAAAAATGTAGGACTATTTTCAATGGCATCTCGTATTATCTACTAGCGACTCACCCTGGCTTCGCTCGGGCTCGTCCATACTTACGTTTTAACGCTTAGTATCGATTTCTCGGAGATGAGATATTTTCCCGCAGTAAAAAGTATCCTATATGTTGACCCGAATAACCAGCTATCATAATACCAAATTTCATCAAAATCTATCCAGTGGTTTTCCCGTGATGCGGTAACAGACAGACACAAAAATTCTAAAAACTATAGATTCGGCCTCTGTATCGATAACAATGTCTATTTCAATTTATTATATGTATAGATTTACCTTTTTATTTATTTTATATTTCAGAACTCTACGTACAAAGGAAGCTGGTCTTATAAAGCGTATATTGACTCTTGAGAAGTACAAATCTTTTGAATGCGCTCATGAGACTAATAATTACAAGGCCCAGTTCGAACATTTTGTAAACATTATAGCAGTATTACTTGTTGCTTACATACTGGCTGTAATTATTTTAATTGGGGAAAGGATTCATTATGAAAGGAATAGAGTATGGCCATATGTTAACTAGGAACTCTATAGTATAAAGCTCTAAGAATCTTTGATCAAATAAAAAAAAATTATAAATATTCCCTTTGTAAAAAAAAAATATTTATGACTTTTATTAATTGCTTTAAGTAATATTATGTTTTAAAATATTAGTTTTTAAGATAAACAAAAAAATAAATAGTTTGTTGTTGTAGAGTGAGATGTTACTAAATGTTAAAACTTAAAACAAATATTATAGAATAGCGAATAGGATGATTTCGATAGCGGAATAAAAAGTATCCGATGTACTTCCCAAGGTATCAAAAGCGATTTAGATGAAATTTGGTAAGAAGATATATTACCAAATTTCATCTAAATCGGTTCAGTAGATCCAGAGATTACAGCACCATGAAAAATGTTCCAAATAAGTTGGGAGGCATTTCTAAGAAAATGTTGCAAATGGTCACCAAATTTGAAGAGCTAAGAATTGACTTTATTTTTAATGATATGTAATAAATGCTATGCTAGCAGTCTTATAAATCATCTAATTATTACCCAAGTATTATATAAAAAAATCTGCTTTTATACTATAACGTAAGTAGAATTATGATTTCATGAAAAGGGTGTCTGGCAAGGGTTTGCCACGATGTTAAGTGTCTGGCATTGAATGACGTGATTTTTAATAATATTCTGAAGGTAATACTAAAAAATCACACTTTATTATTTGACGAATTTAGATCGGTATTTTACACACCTTTAGTACCGTGTATCTGCCAAAGCCACCATAGCCTGAACTTCATAATGGTCCATCGTTTTTATCTGTGTTGGGAGCATGCGCTGACAAACTTTCAGCCTTTATAAAATGACGAAGGTCTGGCGTTCACGGGCTTTTCCTCTATAAAGTATTAAGTTATTGTCAATAACGCGAAAACTATCTTAATGACGATTATTCACATTAATTTTAATGTAAGAGATTCGACTTAGTTACAATTTTATTATATGTATCGATGGTAATAATTTTTTGGACTAAAATTTATAAATATTATGTTTATTTATAAATATTACAGCTTTTGCGATAGAGCAAAAACAAAAAGAACATGACTTGACCTGACTTATGTTCCTATGTCCCCTAGGTGAGGCAGAAGGCGTCCACAGTGCATCGTCATCCCGTTCGGTCTTGAGCTACACATAATAATAAAAAGAACATATACATACATGTAATCTACGGGACCCCATAATATTTTACATATTTCATTTTTTGGCTACGTCCGTCAGTATAACATAATATAATATGAAAAAAATACCCATTACAACAAAAACACATTTTTAAATAACAAATACAGATTTTTGAGGTTAGGGCATTCAGATGAACAAATTAACCAATAACGTAGGCTTAGAAATAAGGTATCGTCATCATCTTTCAGATACAACGTAAAAAATTAAAAATATAAAATTATAATAAATAATAATAAATAAATATGTTGGGACATTAAGACACATCGCCATCTACTTCCATGGTAAACTACGAGGCTTGTGTTATGGATACCAGATAGTTGATAAACTACACATATATAACTTTAAATAGGTACACACATATTATAAATATAAACACCCATGACTAGAGTACAAACATTCGTGCTCATCACACAAATGAATGCCCCCAGCGGGACTCGAACCCGCGACCGCTGGCACAGCAAGTAGGATCACTACAAACTGAGCCAAACATGTCGTCAACATTTCTTAGGGTATGACACAAAATAAATACACACTGATGAATAAATGATTATCTTTATTTTCATAAAAAATAAAATTTGATAATAATTATAAATTAAAAATTTAAAAAAGCCCCTGCGCAAACTGTCATTTAACGATTACACTGGCACGCGTGAAGCACTTAATCGAGTAATCATACGCTAAAACGCCTTACATCATTTTGGAAAAGGGCTGATACTCCTACAATGCTGGACTGATATTAACCAAATCTAGCTAAGAACCACCGGAAGGACACTGGCTTTCAAATGAAAAAAAACCGCATCGAAATTGGTCCATCCTTTTGAGAGCTACGATGCCACAGACAGACACACAAACACAGACAGACAGACATCGACGTCAAACTTATACCACCCTTTTTTTGCGTCGGAGGTTAAAAATGCAAGTCGTTTAATTATAGTCTTATAGTAGCGGTTAGACCAATGAGATGGTGTCATGTAAAACATGCTCTATCCACTACATCTAATCTACACTATGTCTCGATTCTACTCGATCGGATTAAGTTGCTTCAACTTAATCTGATTTTGAGCTTATACTTGAATAAAAGAATTTGAATTTGAATTTTACATCGCTTTATTAATCAAATATCTTTTTTTTAAACAATAAGGCCATTCAAATGTTATTGTATTGCAGGATTTTAAACAAAATTTAAGCAAACCGTTTTCATTACCATTTGCTCAACAGATATTTTGATCATACGCATCTTTATAGTAGTTGACCATTTCATGAAATGATAAACTTTTATTTACTTATTGAATTGTTTTAAATTTCAAATGTATTAGTTTATAGGATGTCTAACATCACCATCCAGTAAATAAAAGCGGAGTAATACATTAAAAAAAATTGCAGGCGGAACCGCGGTGCAATGTTAGTATTTTTATAAAATGCCACGATTTCTCGAAATTTTATATCGCGTTCACATGGCGGATACGTTGATTTTAGGCCAATGTTGTAAATGCAGCACGTACGCTATCTTTTTAGGAATCTCACTGCAAAAAAAATCAAGAAGCGATCACACAATTTTCATTAAATATATATTGCACTAGTGTGATTTGGCGATTATATTTGACAAGTAAGTACGTAACCAAAACGAGATTTTATTTTGAAATTTTGTTTATGGCCGCCAGTGGCTTTTGTATCCCTTGCGAAGTTTAAAATTATCATTTGCGAAGTTTAAAGTACTTTCATCGACTTCTTTCTTTTCCTTTAATTATTTCTTGATGTCCGGAAATAAACAACAAAAGAACACGTTTTTTAAAGGTTACACACTTTCCTTGCAAAACATTTTCATACTTTATAAGAGTTCTTTAAGCAAACAAATAAACCTATAACTATGCAACGTGTCGGCTGCAACGTGCCTTTATATTATAATCACTTTCTATTCACCAAAAATGGTACACCGACTTTTACCGAGGGGTAGATTCTTTATATTATATTTATGTAAAACAACCCTTGAGGTATATGACGTAAACTAATTCACAGTTCACGAAACCAAAATAATTCACTCAAATTGAGTACCTCATCCTTTTTCAACCGATTTCAAAAAGGAGGAGGTATTCGATTAGTATTTTTTTTTAATTTACGATCCGATTTACGTGATTCTTCTTTAGTTTAGTAAAAGTTTAACATAGTTTGGCCCAGTAGTTATCATTTTATGAAAAATTTTTATAAACATTTTTGTTTACGTGGACGATGTAATTTCATTTTAGTTTGTGTACGGCTTTTTTAGGGGTTTTCATTAGGTTGATTATACAGGATGGAACAAATCGATGGGACATTGAAGAAAAGTACGTTAAATATTAAAGTTATCAAGATTTACTCAAAGGAAAAATTACATTATTTTTAAAAATAATAATAACTGCATTTAATATTATTTTTAAAGAGGTGACCTGAACCGATAATCAAACCAACTGAAAATGAAAAAGGTAGACCGTCACTATTTCATCGAATTAATGCATAGAGTCTATTAGGTCATTAAAGTCTATGGTAAGGATGGAATGTCTCGAACGAAAATTGTATGTTTACAATTAATGTAAAACTGTTAAATCTTACAACTGACACATATAGATCCTAACTTCACAATCTAAAATCCAGTTCTAACGACAGATACTATAATCGTAATTTATTTATACGTATAATAAAATTCTGGGTCGAATCTGTACATTATTTTATGTTTTAAAAATCTTATCGAAATACATAGTTATTGTTATCGGATACAAAAGCCGAATCTATAATTTTAAGAATTTTTGTCTGTTTGTCTGTTTGGGAACGCATCACGAAAAAATCACTAGACAGATTTTGATTAAATTTGATATGGTGATAGCTGGTTATTCGGGTCAACATAAAGAATACTTTTGACTGCGGGAAAATATCTCATTTCTGAAAAATTTATACTAACCGTTAAAACGTACCCGACCGGAGCAAGGGTGAGTCGCTAGAACTTAAATATATTTTATATAGATTTAATTTGTCAATACACATAATACAAATAAAACAAAAGGAATCTTTATTTACACGATGCAATGACATTGTTAACGAAAATATAAATTATGGAATAAAATCGTTATATACCTATGTATATTATTAGTTTAAATGAAATTAACTAAAATTGAAATAAAAAAATCTGGAGTCAAATTGAATACTTTTATGCAAGTAACTATTAACGCTCTTTTTAAAGCCTTTTTGCCTAAAGTAAAGTAAATTTAGTATATGTGATAGGAAATCACTTTCCAACAGCCAATTAAGTAGTTGTGTTGTAACTTATTAGTACACTAGCGATTCACCTTCGCTTCGCTCGGGTTCGTCCCTAGCTTGATTCCCCACAAAAACTTTCATCCCCATTTTCATCGTCTTAAGGGATGATTTCCGGGATAAAAAGTATTCTATGTCCTTTCCAAGGTCTTAAACTATCTTCTTACCAAATTTCATCTAAATCGGTTTAGTGCATCCAGAGATTACCCCTACAACGTCACAAACTCACAATTTCACAAACTCATAAACTTTACCTCTTTATAATATTAGTATAGATTAAATTGGAGATAATGTTTGAGTGAGATTCCCTAGCAGGGTTGATGTCAGGCAGGCGGTCGGTCGTAAGATTTTTGCTAAAACCGATCAGCAGTATGGAAGACGTACTGCGCCGACTACAAGTTATTTGGGAAATGGGCAGGAGGATGATGGATGCTTGAGTGAGTTACTTGTAAATGTATAACCCCCATACATACCGTTTTAAAGGGATTTTCACGTTTCAAAAGATTAGTTGATCAAAGGTTATTGTTAAAAAAATATTAATATTGTTATGACAGCTCCATTTGCTCATCCACTGCCTTAGTAGTTGTTATCATTGTACGTAGAACACAACAAAAGGACACTATTAATATCATCTCTTATATATATATATATATATATATATATATATATATATATATATATATATATATATAAGAGCATATAAGTGTTGTTCAATAAATCATATTAAGTGCATTTTATGTTTGGTCAGAATTTACTTTTATTTATTATGTAGAATTTCATATATTCATAGTTTAAATCCAAATAATTATTTAAAAAACCAGACAAGTGTAATTGTATTTAATGAAATCATTCTTCTTCATCATTTTCAGCCACTTCCGGTTGGACCTAGCCCATATGGTGGCGACGAACCCGTGGTAAGGTAAAAATTTCCTAAGCCACCATCATTAGATTTAATACCCAAATATGTCACCTCATTTTTCTTACAGTTGCCATTTTGAAACATCGTCCAGTTTTCGCATTTACGTGCTGAAATAAAACCTTTTTTTAATCTTTTTCATTTGGAAATGAAATAGAAAGAAAGCATAGTAAATGTATGAAAATACATTCTCTTTCATTTTAAATAATAGCAAACTAAATTAAAATTATTATTCTTAATTAATTCTAACGTTTTTAAATTACACGTAGAACTATTATGTGGCTTAAATAATTAATATTTTCTCTTTTCTTTATGGTTATAATTATAATAATGATAACACTAAATATAGATTACTCATTAAATTTTTTTATTGTAATAATTATAATAATAACACCTAAAATTAAATAAATAATATTCCATATTCAATAATAAAACTAATTAAAATTATAAAAATGTTTAAAGCTAAAAAATATTGTAAGGTACTTTGGTGCCATATTTCAATTCTTTGAATTCATTTTGTTATTTGTGTGTAGGCTGTCTGTAACAACTATATAATACCTTTGAGACATCTAACACCTTAGTCTCTTCCGTGACCCTGATTGCTGTAAAGCATTCGAAACGTCGGGAACCAAAAACAAAAATAAATTCGAGAAAAAATCCGAAAACATAGTTTTATTAAAATGTCAAATATTCGCGTAAATCTAAGAAAGTATTAATACATTCTCTGTTGAGAATATCCTTATTTATTATTTTAATAGATATGGTATGTATATTTTCTAAAATATTTTTAATCTAAAAATATATTCGCATGACGATTAACAAGTTCCTTCATTATCACGAGACACTCCATTTTTTTCTTTTTGACCCCCAAAATTAACACACAAAATTAGAATTTATTTATTTACGCTATGATTTCTGCCCTGTATGGTTTTATTTTTTATGTAATAAACATCTTTTTATCCGAATTATTGTTTCCGGTTACAAATGACCCCTTTTAAAGCTTGAAGCTTATTAGATGTGAACTAAAAAGCTCCATTGGTATGCATTATTTGAATTATTATTATTATAAGCCTGTAGTGTCCCACTGCAGGGCAAAGGCTTCACTACTCTTCCTCCACTGCTCCCTATCTTTCGCCTTATTAAACCACTCTCTCTGAAAAGAGTCCAACTCATCCCGCCATCTCCGTCTGGGCCAACTATATTTTTATTTACCTGGAAAATTATGTGGGGAATTAATCGATTCCGAAAACATTTCCCAAGCTCTGCTATGGTCGCATGTGGAGAGGAAACAACCAGGTTGTGACATACCATTGTTTGGGTAAAAATCTTTGTGCCCTGGAACAAATTTCGTCATATGCGATTATGTGTTTGATAGTTTATTATTAACATAGATAAAATTAATTTATTAATAAGGGTGATTATTTTTAATGTACCAAACTTCCCCATTTTTACCCGACTGCGGCGAAGCTCAAAGGAGGGTTATGTTTGACTTGTATGTGTGTACGTATGTCCGACCCTATGTTCCCTTGTAATTACTAAACAGCTTAAACGTTTTGATGATTCATATGTCGTTCGATTCGTCTTGATAACACGATATGGTACCTACCTAGGTATACCTATTGGGTATATATCAATATCTATATAGATATCATTAAAAATCAAAATGGCGAATCTAAAGCGCCAATTTGTGCCTCTTAAGGTATCAAAATACAGGTTTTTAAGAGATGATTACAAAAATATGTACAACTTATGTTTCAAAGTAATTTGGGATAACAAATTGGTAAATAAATCTAAAAGTGTCTAACTCAGCAAAACTAAAAAGCTGTAAATAAAAAATTATTTATAAAAATTAAAAACACGACTGCGTAAAAAGCAAACTAAAAGATGAGAACAAGGTGACGAAGGAACATAGTATTATGCAGTCGGATACATATATACGTAATACATACATGTTTTATAATAACTGTGAATGGTGTATCCGACTGCATAATCTATACATATAATAAAATTGTAACTAAGCCGAATCTGTACATTAAATATTTTTGGAAAATCTTATTGAAATAAACATTATTATCGATACAAAGGCGGAATCTATAGTTTTTAGAATTTTTGTCTGTCTGTCTATCACAGAAAAACCACCGTAGGGATTTTGATGAAAGGTACGGTGATAGCTGGTTATCCGGGTCAACATATAGGATACTTTTTACTGCGGGAAAATATCTTATTTCTGAGAAAAAATACAAAAATTGCAATGTAAGAGTATACTAATATGTAAAACCTAAGAATTTGGTTTTTGGTTTGATCTGAACGCGGGTGGAGCCGCGGGCAATGCTAGTACTATTTATATATTCCTTCGTCAACTTTTTCTCATCTTTTTAGTTCGCTTTTTACGCAGTCGGTTTTTTTTATTATATAAATGTTTTACACTTACTAATTTATTTTACCTCATAATTTTAATAAATAATTATAATTTATTATAATATCAAACATATATATTATATAGTATTTAATCATTAAAAATTGAATCGTTACCTACAGGCTCTTTCAGTCCTAACATGCCACCATTCGTGTGTATAACATCAACGTATTCAGCATCAGTCTTATCAAGTTTTGAATCAATATTAACATTACTGAAACACGGTCCAGCCGGATCCAGTCCAGTGATTCTGCTAAGAAGTTTACCTGTTTTTTCATAGACTTGCTTCCCAGCAATACCTGCAATATGAGCTCCTAGACTATGACCAACTAAACTTATTTTAGAGACATTAACACCATCTGCAACAAATATGGTAATATTATTATTAATTTATTGCTGCTACAGTATTTAATAGCGGATATAAGAAAGTTCTTATAATATTAAAAAATAAAATGAAATGCAATAACGTTTAGTATAAAATTTTACTTACTATTAACGATATCACTCAAATATGCTCCCAGACCTTCCCCCATAAACCTAACATAGGTTGATGATCGCATGTACTCTAAATTAATCAATTTGCTTCCATCCAAAGCAAATACTTGCACATACTTTTTCTTCAGAAATTCTGGGGCGGCTCCCTGCACCATTAATCCGTCAGAACTTTCCATAAATCCATGGATAAGGAAAACTATTGATGTAGCACTGCTCACGAGTCTTTTAAATATGTTGGTTTCGTTCATATTATATTTCATATTGCCTTTTTTGGTGATGTGAGCAATTTTCAAGAATTCGTTAAAATTTGTTGCATTTTTGTGTTGCATTTGTTCGTAGGATAAGCCAAAGAAACTTTTCACTGCCTCGCCTTCAATAAAACGTACAAAACTATTAATGAAATCGTCCAAACCGAATTTAACTTATGCTGGCAGGCTGCTAATGTATGCATAAACATAGACGTACTGTCTATTTTTTTCAGTTTGTAGTCTAGTGGGACAGCAAACTGACTTGACCAGTGTAAGACCAAGCGCAGAACAGAGACGTGTAATAACTTTTCTTAATCTGATCTGGTATTCTAGCATATAGTCCTAGAATTTGTAGTCATATATGCTTGCCTCGCAATAGACCAATACAAACAACAACGCAATGTTACCAATAACAGCTGTTCTATACAAAAATATTGATATGAAATTAAGTTTTAAATTTGTGTACACTTTAGTAAGTATATTTGCTAAACACATTTATAAGTAATGTAAGCATATTAACATAAATAGGAAATTTTACTTAAGCTTCGAGATCTCAAGTCTACGATCCTGCTCAAATATTTGAAGAGGATCGTAAAGCGTTCATAATATATTATATAACGCAGATATTCTAGGTGAAAAAGAGGTTCTATGTTTTTTATATATTAGAAAAAGAACTTAGCAAGCTTAATAAAAAAAAAGAAATATTTATAGTACCTACTTGTATAATAGTGGTAGCCCAGTGGTAACGCGCTCGCTTGGGAAACCGAGTGAAGCGGGTTCAAATCCCGGGTCTCACACCTCTGATATTTTCATGTGCGAATCATTTCTAACATGATGCCTTACGGTTAAGGAAAATATCGTGAGGAAACCTGCATGTCTGAGAAAACCTAGCAAGTTTTCGAAAGACATGAGAAGTCCGCCAACCCGCACTTGGCCAGCGTGGTAAACTATGGACTGATCCCCCTCGTACTGAAGGGAGGCCCGTGCCCAGCAGGGGGACGTTAAAAAAAGGCTGAATACTTGTATATAATATAATAGTTTTAAGAATGCAATATAAATGAAGAAGAATTCTGACATACATATTTTTGTATCAACCAGTCAAAAATACGATTACGAGTTTTTATCCGTTATTTGGATCGTAGGTAATCGTAAGTCGAAAAAGAATACCCTCTGTTTTAGTCAAGGTTTTCTCTATTGCAAGTTACATTTAATCCCACTGAGCCGCTAGCCAGCATAAAGTAATTAGTGTCCGACCGAAGGTCTATTTTTGGCCGAAGCCGAAGCCGAAGCCGATTAATCGGCTATCGCCACAACCTTCGGCCGAAGCCGAAGCCGAAGCCGAAGGTTTATATTCTCTCAACACTCAGTAATTAATTTTGTATCAATACCTCAAATAACCTCAATATTGAAGGTTTATGTTGACTGTCTCATATAGAAGTTGATGATATATCATAGAGATGGTTGGTTTAGAGATAAATAAAAATTTGTGATTTTGTGATTTACCTACTGGTAAAAAATAATCATTTCTTTATTATGTAATTCACAAATTACAATTAGTCCAATCAGTCAGATTATTAATGTATCACAATTTAATTGATAAACACAAATTCAAAACAAAACACTCGTTTAAATACACGTACGAACTTGTTTTGATGCATGCAATGTGATATTTTGACAGTGACTCCCCGCCGCCTCATGACTTTCGTAACAGTTCGTTCAATCTCGACGGTCGCTCGGACCTTCGGCGAAACCTTCGGCTTCGGCCGGGTTTTGGGCCGAAGCCGAATGTTTCGCCGAAGGTGGATTTTTTGGCCGAAGGTGGCCGAAGCCGAAGCCGAAGCCGAAGCTTCGGTCGGACACTAAAAGTAATAAACATACTCACTTACTCAAGTGCATTTATAATAAATATACATGCGAGTGTCAAAACAAATATGCTATAAGTTTTCCTGCTGAATCGCAAAACAGATTTTTTGTGTAAAATACGAAACATCCTTTATATTCGTTTTGAAAATTCATATATATATATATATATATATATATATATATATATATATATATATATATATATATATATAATATTTTTATTATATTTTATATATACTATGCAATATTTTGGTATACCAAAATATGGTATAGAATTATATTACTCTAAAGGATTAGTTTATATATACCTACGTTATTATATATCATAACCAATCAGACATACAGACAAAAATCAACTCCTTTTGGCTTCATTTTTAATGTCGGGACCTCGTCAGAACAAATGTATTTATTTATTATATTATTCATGAAAATTCCAAAAGTTACATGACCCATAAAAATTTAATACTTACATCTATTTGATCCAGCGGCAACAATGGGGTGCAATACGGGATCTATAATTGAGCTCACACTGAAACTTGCTTTTTGATATGGAATACTTGTTGTGCATGCGGTAGTCAATAAGTTATATATACACAGGATTTGCAGATTTTGAACTGAAAATTGAAGAAAAAATATATATTTTAAAGTAAAACTGTCTTTTCGGATATTTTCGCTTTTGATTTTTAGTTATCGGCGTTTCCAATGTTTTACAGCGATCATGGTCATGGGAGAGAACCCCATGATAAAAAAGATAGTTTTATTTTAAAATGTCAAATGTTTGCGTAAATCAAAGAAAGTATCATAAAAAAATATATGTTTAACTCCTCCAGACCGAATTTCGTTTACGGCGGTCAATCTCACTAAAACTGATCCGCCCGCGTTCGGATGACCAAAACCCAAATTCTTACATATATACTCTTATATTGATGTTTTTGTTTTTTTTTTCTCAAAAATAAGATATTTTCCCGCGGTAAAAAGTATCCTATATAATACTTTCTTAAATTTACGCGAATGTTTGACATTTTTAAATAAAACTATCTTTTCGGATTATTTCGCGGATTTATTTTGATTTTTTTTTTGATTTTTGGTTCCCGACGTTGCTGTAAAGCATTCGAAACGTCGGGAACCAAAAATAAAAAAAAAATCAAAATAAATCTGCGAAATAATCCAAAAAGATATTTTTATTTAAAAAAGTATCCTATATGTTGACCCGAATAACCAGCTATCACCATACTAAATTTCATCAAAATCCTTCCGGTGATTTTTCTGTGATGCGGTAACAGACAGACAGACAAAAATTCTAGAAAACTATACATTCAGCCTCTGTATCGATAATAATGACTATTTCAATAAGATTTTCCAAAAAATATTTAATGTACAGATTCGGCTTAGTTACAATTTTATTAAATGTATAGATAATTTTATATAAACTAGTGCTCGCTTGGTAGTCGAATTGTTCGGCAAAGTGGTTGAATGAAAATTTGAGGAAAACATATATGAATTCAATTTACCTATCTATATAAAAAAAAATGTTTACAAAATTTCTTTGTTAAAGGTACTGAACTTGTACCTATAACAAAGGTTAAGCTTTTTAGTTTGTTTTGTCTTTGCCTATTTATAATGATATACTGAGCATTTTAAATTCTTTTCTAATCAGAATATATGTACGCATTATATTCTACGGACAAAGGACATCTATTCTAGGACCGACAAAGCAAGGGTAAAGTTTGCCGACACTATTGACTTCATCTCAATCAGAATATGGAACGGCCTTCTCTCTACATGGGCCGTAAATTAGTTTCTAATATATTTAGGATTAATAACAGAGTAATTTGATTTTATGAAAGTATATTCTTAGCAATTATTACAATAGATAATCTATTACTGCATATTTCTTTAATTTATTTTTTGTATGCGTATTAAAGATGACTTTTTCATTTATTTTGACTAATGCAAATAAAATCTACATACCTATATGTATATATGTCAATGCCGACTATCTATTTAAAAAACTACCTTGATCTGCTTCAAATACTAATAATCTATAACTAAGATATAAATAACAATTATTGATGTGAAACTTCTTTAGAATCGTTATGATTTGAAACTCCATGAAACGGAAATGCGACACTAAAAAGAGACAAACACATAAATATATAGGATTAAGCCGGCGAGAGAGTGAGATAGAATATATTGCCATGGTAACCGTTGTTATTGTCTGACAAATGTATACTTATGTTAAATAAAGTGTAAAATAACTTTTAAACTTGATAAAAATATTATCTATACATATAATAAAATTGTAACTAAGTCAAATCTGTACATTAAATATTTTTTGAAAAATGTAATAGAAATAGACATTATTATCGATACAGAGTCCGAATCTATAGTTTTTATAATTTTTGTCTTTCTGTCTGTTACCGCATCACGAGAAAACCACTGGACAGATTTTGATGAAATTTGGTATGATGATAGCTGGTTATCCGGGTCAACATATAGGATACTTTTTACCGAGGGAAAATATCTCATTTCTGAGAAAAAATACAAAAACTGAATTGTAAGAGTATACTAATACGAAAAGCCTAAGAATTTGGTTTTTGGTCATTTGAACGCGGGCGGAGCCGCGGGCAATGCTAGTAATAAAATAAACCTTATAATTATCCTACTCCTGACATTTAATATTCATTTGAAGTTTCACTTCCACCATGTGTGAATTGCACTCCATGACCGCGGACACGCCGGCGTATCAGTTAATAATTATAGATTTCTTAGAATTTTATTTAATTTCTTAGAAATTTACCTGGAGGTGTTAAATAGGACTTAAAATCTCCGTGGCATTGTACCCACAAAATTAGCCGGTTTTATCTAAGTCAAAGTAATATTTACCCTGATCTAGACAAAATAAACACTATTACGAGAACGTAATAAGGTTTTATGTCTTTTGTATCTTCTGCACGAGAAACAGTGTTGCCATTCTAAAAGGTTGTTTATGTAACTCGGCTGCTGAATTCGCGAACATACTTAAGTAACGCACCTGCTAAGAACAACATTGCAACTTAGTATTATAGCAATTTTGAAATTGAATTTAAAGTATATGAGGAAATTTATTATCATATTTAAATTATTTCTATACTTAGCTACAACGTTGTTCGTTGCAAGCGGTATGTTGAATAAAGTATGAATTCTTACTGAATACAATTATCGCGTTGACATTTTAAACCATCCCTTTTAATTAAACAAATTATATCATAAATAAAAATTGATTTTTAATAAATTTTAAGTTATTATTTATGAACTAAATGTTTAATGAAGGCTTCCTATGATCACAAATACGAGACCATGGTAACAAATATGATTGAAATATCACCAAAAAAGTCGTAAAAATCGCAATTTTTTCACTGGAAAGAACAACGTGCATACATACGTAACAAGATAAATAAAGACTTGAATAAAGAAAAACTCACGTGTCATTTCACCATACAATAAACAATGCACCATAGACACTATATCATTAAGCAAATTATTCTTCACTGAGTGTACTTGACGACGTACTCGTGCATTGTTACATACGAAAACTTCAGACTTGGTAATAAATGTTAGTCGGTACAGAATATTTTATTTCCTTACATAAGAATCGTTGCTGGAAGAGATCTCACTAAGAGATACGTTATCCCCTACTACTAGTTTTGTTGAATATACATTTTTCATGATATTTTTTTTTTCATCTGATTTTATTATAGTTACCCTATGGGGACTGGTACTTTCTTCTTAAAACAGGTAATCTAGCGAGATCTACAGCATCTCACCCAGTACTTAATTTTTTATATTTTTTTTTGCATATAGGTACCTATATATATTAAACAAAGAAATGCATCTATAATATTTGTATGATCTTCTTTCCAATTATACTTTTTTATATTTTTCGAAGAAAGAACAGGCTCTGTATTCAAATATGTGTGAATTTAACTAAAACATATAAAAATTATTTTTTATCATATTTTTTTAAAGAGGACATACGTATATACAAAGAAAATACTTTTTTCCAGAACTCTTTGCAGGCGTAAGCAGAGCAACTCGCCAAAGTTTCATAACAATCTGATAAATGGTTTAGAAACCCATAGAGGACAAACATACATGAAACATTCATTTTTATTTATATAGATTTACTTAGAATTTATATAGATTTACTGAGGAATGTGTTACGTTATATTGAAAAATATATTCGTAGCGTACTGAATTACGGTACGAATCTTAGAAGCGGGATGAGAAGTAAAAAATAATATATCCTAACCCTAAATAAATAAATAAAATACTATAGTTCAAACATCACAAAGTGGCAGTGATTTCTATCTCCCGTATACTTAGTATTTAGTTCCGCTAGTTGTTTTGTTAACGGTCAGTGTGACCATACAATTGTGCATTATGACATGGCGAAATCTGAAACTCACATTGTTATATACGTGGTATAATTTATTTATTATACTTTATTGACATAATTGAAAGGAATCAATTATTCATACATACGTATAACAATAATAAGGTGAGAGAATGGGTCTGTACGCAGATCGGAGCCGAAACAGCAATTTTTGGAGTAATTTAGCGTCGGTACTTAATGATATAGATATAAAAGATGTCTGAATTTAAAACACAGCTATTTTACTGTGATATCCAGTTAGTTTATATGTAGTATTAAGCAATTTGTTCTAGAAAATATAAAATTATTATTAATTTTATTATGTTAGTAGATATTTCTTTCCGTCTGGATCGGCACTACCTTTGCATATTAAGTTGCTACGAGGTTGTTTCTCAACCAAACCAATAAGTTTAAGATCAATATAAATCTAAGGCAATGGGCTACGCCAGTGGTAACGCGCTCGCTTGAGAAACCGAATGTGCGAATCATTTCCAACATGATTACCACTTGTCTTACGGCGAAGGACAACACCGTGAGGAAACCTTCATGATTGAGAAAACCTAACAAGTTTTCGAAATACGTGTGAAGTCCGCCAACTCACACTTGGCCAGCGTGGTAGACTAAGACCTCGTATTGCAGGGGAGGCCCTGGTTTTCGTAATTAATAATATATACATTCATAAATCTTATATTTAAAAACAAGTTAAGAATTAATCTTCTAAAGTTACCGGTCTATTGCCAATATGTTAATCAAAGACGAAACGTTCAGTACTTCTTTCTCCTCTGTTTGTTAAACTATTTTCTCTTTTTTTTGTTTAGTAGCTATTGACAGTCAGTTTTTTTTATATAAATAGGTAAATTGTAGTTTGTACATACACCGCACCTCATTATTATTTTTGTATTCTCTCACGCTTGAGGGTTTCTGGTAGAGATCTCTTAAAAAGATAAGTCATCCTTTATACACATGGTATCTATGTTTTTTTTTCTGATACGTAAATAAATAAATAAATAAATAAAAAACAATCTTTACATATATGTTTTCGATCTCGATATTCTAATTTTTAACTAATGCGGTTTAAAATACACGAATAAGATGATATTTTCGTAATTATAAGCTTAAAATAGAATTCGTAATACAAAATGCAAATATGGACAATTTCATCTTGTCCATCAATCTATAAGAAGTCAGAAGGAAGAATTTTCTCAAAAACTAATGTTAGTATGAAGATAAAAGGACAGTTTTTCTATTTATGTAAATTGCTAGATCATGCTATTATTAAAATATAAAAAATTAGCGGCTCATGCTCAGTTCGCTCGGGTTCGACTATAGAAAAACAAAAACAAATCTATCCCTCGGGAACCGTATATTTTTCCGGGATAAAAATTAACCTATGTGCTATTCCAGTCTATAATCTATCTCTGTCCTAAATTTCATCCTTCTAGCTTAGCCGTTCTGGCGTGAAAGAGTAACAAACATCCATACATACTCACAAACTTTCACATTTGTAATATTTATATAGATATCATTGGATAGATCTTTAAAAACGAAATAAGTGTTATAAAACAACTTTTTATTTAAGTCATTAATTCCTATTTTATATGCTTCACAGTCATAAGCATTGTGTTACCAACTATAGTAAAGTAAATTGTCAGTTAAAATATTTATATTTCAGTTATATTTAATTATCCCAAATAAAATTATCCCAAAAAAAGAAATATAAGTAAAGTTAAGTGTGCGAAATTTTAAAATCTGTCTGCTATGGGGAAGGCGTTAGTCTTTAAAAAATCGATCGATACGTTAAACTTATTGCATTACTTATAAATATTACATTAATAAAAAAAAGTAAAAATATATTTTACAAAAGCCTAGAATGTGACTTACATAGGCTACTTTTTATCTCGGAAGGGTGAACTACTGAACTGCGCAGGAGTATTATATTGCACAAGTGTACGCGCAGACACAAGTGGTCGGTGTGCTTTGCTTTGTATGGGCTGGCACCGATTTCGAAAATATTTGATTAGGTATGTATTTAATAGGTAGGCTTTAATTACTTAGCCAAAGCACACCGACTTCGAAAATATTTGATTAGGTATGTATAGTAAATGAAAACTACCAATCAGTTATTTTTTACTTTTTAGTGCTTTTGCTTGTGTAGTAACAAGATCGTGATATTATCTATACATATAATAAAATTGTAACTAAGCCGAATCTGTACATTAAATATTTTTTGGAAAATCTTATTGAAATAAACAGAGGCCGAATCTATAGTTTTTAGAATTTTTGTCTGTCTGTGTCTGTCTGTCTGTCTGTTAACGCATCACAGAAAATCCACTGGAGGGATTTTGATGAAACTTGGTTGGTGATAGCTGACAGACAGATAGACAAAAATTCTAAAAATATAGATTCGGCCTCTGTATTGATAATTTTGACTGTTTCAATAAGATTTTTCAAAAAATATTTAATTTACAGATTCAACTCAGTTAGAATTATGTATATTATATGTATGTATATTATATATATGTAAATATTATGTATAATTATATGTATATATGTACTTATCAAGTGCGCAGTACCGCCAGAATAAATTAGTCGCCTATAAAACCATTATATCTAATTACGTTCTAGAAAATAACATGGCATTGTCATATAACCATTAGTTTCCATTATACAAGAATTATCAAATTATCGACTCATGGTAAAGTTATTAAGTATAAATGAATTTAACTGTAATTTATATGATCACGTTAATAATTGCTTAACGTCCAGATAATAAAATTAGAAAAATAAATAGTTTTTTTTTTGTAATATAAATATGACTTCGCAGTTTGAACTTAACGTGTCAACCAACTATACCAAAAGCTGCATGTATTTAAACTGTAGCATAATGAAATACAATCTTTTTTCTGACCCCTCCAGTAGTTATCATGAGATAACTTAGTTATGTTTTAGATTGACTTTATTAAAATATTTCGACCCCAGTTCACTTTGGTTACTTTAGCGACCTGGTACTTCCTTATAGCAGAGTGGATTGTTGGAGCAACCCCATGGTTGTTGTGGTCTGAAAAGATTTTCCCATAAAAGATTTTTCTCATTAAGACTAGGAAGGTTTTGTTCGGTTTTACTGGGTAGTACTGGCTTTTCTAGCCGGTCAGTTCCACATGTGACATACCTGTATGTCTACAGGTGGTATCCGTAAATGTATTTCCCAACATATAAAAATAAAAATTATTACTTTAGCGAAGTGAGGCTGGCTTGTAAATAATAATTTCTGACAGTGATAGCTTTCATCGACTGTAAAGCACGTTTCCCTAAATTTAGATATTTATTACTAAGGACTTACCTTACTTTACAAAGTGCGACAACCTAGTTTTGATATCAAAACGCAAAATACATTTATTTTCTCGATTCTTAGAAAATAAATTCTTAGAAGAATATAATATGTAAGCACTTTACTAAAAAATCTTTCTTTTTTTTTTTGAAAAAATGAATAGTCCACATCAGTTTATAAAAATTACATCAAATTTTGCAATTATTTGACGCTCCTTGTTGGATATTTCTCTTGAAAATATAGGATAACCATATTAAGGTATAACCAAAAAAATTAGGATCATAAATCTAACTATATAAATTACAAGTAGGGAAAATGTCACGTAACAAAAAAAATACACTCAAATTGAGTATACCTTTTACTCAATCAAAAACACTTACGTGGTCGTTGATTTAACACTTATGGTCGTATCATGAAATCCGTAAGTAAGATAAGTCGTTACTTTTGAATTTTGGTATTTTAAAACAGCGAATTATAATACCATTTAATTCTTTAATATCTTGATTCGTTGAGTCTGAGAATAAAAGTACCTTATAATACAAGCATATTACGAAGAGATATAATTTAATTACATCTCAAATATGTCATAACCATGTAATTTTAAATGCCATCAACGTGCAAATTATATACAAAATGAAGACAGTTACAAGTGTGGCATTGACAACCTTTAAGATATAAGCGTCTATTTAATGATTTTACTCGTGAATAAAAAAAATATATGGCTAAAAACATAATTTTAACCTTACACCGTTATGTGTCCTTTTAGCTCCACTTAAACCCACTATCAGGTGTAACTAACTAGTAAAATTTACTTTTCTAGTTAACTTACTATTATCTCTCTCTCTCTTTCTCTCTCTCCCTCTCTGCGTGTGTGTGTGTGCGTGTTCGTGTACATGCACGTTCTTGTGTACGTGCTGTATTTAATTATCGTACTAAATGTATTTCACTCAAGCTGCTCGTAACTAACTTAATAATATTATTCCCTTAAAATCGAACCTACGATTAATATAATTAAAAATGTTTAGCAAACTTTATAACTGTGTCACCGACTGATAGGTCCTATTTAATTAAAATTGCACATAATTACCAATAACTGTTAACTGGCCTCTAAAAGGTATGAACCTATTGCATTTTTATTGCAAAATCTCATTTCATAAAGCGAAGACGTTTGTTTATAAGTTGCATAGGGAAGCTTTTATCACCGTTTCAATTAGAATATTTGTCGTTTATTAAAACAAATAAATTATGACGGAAATAAAATTTTATATTAATGGAGAACAGTATGCAGGTACATTATTCTTACAATTTTATGTTTAATATTACCGTTCATAATTTTAATATCCTCGATAGTGATGTCAATCGCTTCCCTTTAATAGTCCAACAGGTCTAATAGGCGAGTATATATACTGCTGATGGAACTTAAGATCACGAAACATACACAGGAATCGAATCTGCAAACTCTAACGTGATAGGTTGTGCCATTCAGACAGTACGTAGCACCGATCATAATGAATTAGAAGGTAATATTGTGAGAATGGATGCTTAAGGTGGACCTAAAAAAGGACTAGGTATTAAGGGATCATTTAGTAGTAGTAGACGAAAAAACATTTCGGTGTTTAGAATGCGAGACACCTTTGTTTATTTTATCGGTGAAAAATTTAACGAATTGATAAATTTTTAGTTGATGGCAAATATACTCCAGATTTTACTCTTAACGAATATATAAGATCAGTTGCAAATCTCTATGGAACTAAAGCTATGTGTTCTGAAGGCGGTTGTGGGGTCTGCGTGGTCAATGTACGTGTTGCTTTACCACCAACCAATGAAGTTAAATCATTTGCTGTGAATTCCGTAAGAATATTTTTATATCTATAGTTTATTACATTACTATGTTTATTTATGTACATAACTTCGCTTTACTTTAAGAACTATATTTAATGGACTTGTAGTTAATGGAATCACGTGATTAAAATACAATATTTATTCTTCAAAAAACAAAAAAGTAAAATGTTATTAGAAGCACATACTTTACTTATTTTTTAACTTGGCACTTCTGATGCTTCTTTCTATTGATTTTAACAATATAAAACGAAAAGACAATGAACAAAAGCATACTTTTATTCTACTTTCATGAATAAACATTACAGTGTCTAGTATCGGTGCTATCGTGCCACGGCTGGGAAATAACAACAATAGAAGGTATTGGTAATAGCAAGATTGGCTACCATGAAATTCAAAAACGATTAGCAAAATTTAATGGAACTCAATGTGGATATTGCTCACCTGGTTTTATTATGAACATGTATAGGTAACAACAAAAATATATAGGGATCTATAGACTACTTAAATTATAAATAAATATATTTTATTGCAATTTCTATTGCTTAACCTTTAATCACTATATTTATTTTATATTTACATTAATAATAGTATTATTTTTCTAGCTTGTATGAATCTAAAAATCACAAACTTACATCAGAAGAAATAGAAAACTCATTTGCTAGTAATACTTGCCGATGCACTGGATTTCGTGCAATAGCTGACACATTTAAGTCATTTGCCCAGGATGCTGATGAAAATCTTTTAAAGCAAATCGATTTAGAAGATTTGGGCTCTGCACATTACAAAGTCTGTAATCAAAAATGTGAAAATAATTTTTGTAAAAGAGTTGCCCAAAATAAAGTAGAAGCCCCTTGGTGTATCATCGAAAAGCCAGACAATAGAATGTTAACAATTTATTCTGAATCATACACATGGCATAAAGCGTACACTTTAGACGATGTGTTTAAAGTTATACAAAGTGATAGCAATTATAAACTCATTGCCGGTAATACTGGTCAAGGTCAGCAAATATTTTTATTTGATACTAGCTGACCTGAGATACCTTGTTTTGTCAAATCAAGTGTGTAGAGGCCCGG
Organism: Brenthis hecate; assembly: GCA_951806755.1. NCBI lineage: Eukaryota > Metazoa > Arthropoda > Insecta > Lepidoptera > Nymphalidae > Brenthis > Brenthis hecate. The sequence goes on from OX638256.1 coordinate 3,044,217, forward strand.
TTAGAAAAATAGTGTTTTTACGTTTTTCCGTGATTATTCCAAATTTTCTCTTCATAAGAATATTCCTTGGACTTCAACGAATATTTGAAAAAAGGAATTCACCGTTCTCGAGTTTTGCGCTTAGCAACTCATTTAGCGATTCGTTTTTATTCATTACATTAGGTATGAGTATTAGTTCGACTATACTTAAATGATAATATAATTTACAGGAGTTATTCGAGAAAAACACTACCCGCCAACTTTAATTGATATTTTTCACGTATCTGAAATCAAAGAACACTTTATAGATGTCAATTTGATTTTGGGAGCAGGCATTTCCTTAACAGAATTAATGAGCGTTTTTAAAAAAATTTCATCTGAAAACGAAGATTTTTCATACTTAAAAGAATTTTATGATCATATTGACTTAGTAGCACATATTCCCGTTCGCAATGTAAGTGTTCTAGTTATTATATATTATTTAAAAATTATAATCGTTTGAATATACCTATTTTTTAATACTTATAGATTGGCACCATCGGTGGTAATTTAATGATAAAACACATTGAAAATAGATTTCAGTCAGATCTTTTTTTGTTATTTGAAACTGTCGGCGGGATGGTAACAATTGGTAAATATGTTATTTTTTATTAAACAATTGCATTTTAAGCTATTTAAGTATTTCGCCAGTCATCTAGAACAGAGGAATGTTTCAAAAGGCAACAGCTTTTCTCTACTGTGTGGATACTAATTATTTTAAATAATTACAGCCGAAAGCGTTGTTAATAAAAAAATAATTTCACTTCCGGAATTCCTCAAAAGTGATATGACAGGAAAAATTATTCTTAATGCTATACTTCCACCATTATCACAGTGTTGTTCTGTCAAAACTTTTAAGGTAACGCTTATTCTCAATTAAGTTGCAAACGTTAATTTTTACATAAATTGATTATCATACTATGATTTATTTTAATTATGTTTAATTTTCTTATTTTTAGATTATGCCTCGAGCGCAAAATGCACATGCAATAATAAATGCTGGATTTCTATTTAAATTTAACCAAACTTCACAACTGATTGAAAAAGCGAGAATAGTATATGGAGGAATATCAAAAACATTTATCCATGCTGAGAAAACTGAAGCCATTTTAGTTGGCAAGAACCCATACACTAATGAAACATTGCAATTAGCTCTAAAAAACCTAAAAGAAGAGATAGAACCAGAAGAAAATAGTCCTGAACCAACAGTTGAATATAGAAAAATGCTATCAATATGTCTTTATTATAAGGTTTAACCTAATCATAACAATATTATAATTTGACTAACTTAATTTTATTGAGAAATCTACTTTAAGATAATTTTAAAAAAGTTAAATTATTTCTTTTTTATAAAGATTTTCCTTTTAAAATTAATCTTTAAAAAGAATTAACTTAATTATAATATAAAACAAAAAGTGAGATTTATAAATAACATGAATATATTACAGGCTATAATTTCTTTATGCCCAGAGGACCAAATAAATCCAATTTACCGATCGGGTGCGAAAATAATCAAAAGACAAATATCAAGAGGTTTTCAAAGCTTTGAAACAGATAAGAAAGTTTGGCCTTTGAATCAACCAATACCTAAAATTGAAGCGTTGATACAATGTTCTGGTGAAGCAGTATTTGTAAATGACATGCCATCCTTAAGTAATGAAGTTTTTGGAGCATTTATAACGGCTGATGTAAATGCTGGAAGTATAATTAGTAGGTTTGATACTACAGAAGCTTTTGTGAGTGTATTTTTTTTGTATAAAGTCCATCATTTTCAGTTCACTATCCTAATTAAAAAAGTGAAAGTAGGTTTGGTGTTTTGTCGCAGTTTTCACGCAGTACCGGGACAGCGATTCAATAGTATTTTTGTATAGAGATAGTTATACTTAGAAAAATGGTATAGGTTACTTTTACTCCAACTATGAAGTGCGATATATTATTTATTAAATGTGTGTGTGTGTGTGTGTGTGTGTGTGTGTGTGTGTGTGTGTGTGTGTGTGTGTGTGTGTGTGTGTGTGTGTGTGTGTGTGTGTGTGTGTGTGTGTGTGTGTGTGTGTGTGTGTGTGTGTGTGTGTGTGTGTGTGTGTATACCAGATATAAGTTATATTACAAATTGTTATCAAGAGATAACTCTTGTGATTACACCTGCATGCCAGGTGTAATCACAGATCATACGGAGCGAACAGGAGTTGCTAGATTAACATAATTCATTATTTATATTTTCAGAGAATACCTGGTGTACTAGCTTTTTACACAGCAAAAGATATACCTGGAAATAATACGTTCACACCAATAAATGTTCCAATTATGAGTGTTGAAGAAGAAATTTTATGTTCAGAAAAAGTTATGTTTTGTGGACAACCAGCTGCCATTATAGTGGCTGACAGAGAGAAAACAGCACAAGATGCTGCAAATTTAGTTAAAATTATTTATTCTTTTACAAATACAGACAAACCATTATTGACTATTGACGATGTATTCAATTCACCAGAAATAAATAAAAGGATAATTAATAATGAAATAGTTGAGCCGACTGAAATTGGAAATGATGTTAAGCATGTTTTAAACGGAATATTAAAATTAAAAGGTCAAAGTCATTTTTATATGGAACCTCAAACGAGTTTTGTGATACCAACTGAAGATGGCTTAGAAGTTAACGCATCAGTACAGTGGCTAGATTTGGCCGCAGTTGCAGTTGCTCAAAGTCTTAATATACCTATAAACCAGTATGTACTATTTTAATTACGCTTATAACACAGTATGTACGAAGATGAAATATTAATATTTTAAAATATGCCAAATGAATGTTTCAGAGTAAACGTAAAGGTTCGTAGGGTTGGTGGAGGATATGGAGGAAAGATATCTCGAGCCTGTCAAGTCGCTTGTGCTGCAGCTTTAGTGACACATTTACAAAAGAAACCCTGCCGATTTATATTGCCTTTGATAACCAATATGAAATCTATAGGAAAACGTCTGCCTATTAATAGTAAATTTGAAGTAAGTATCTTGTCCTATGATATGTATATCCTTATATCTAGCAAATGCTACTATTTAATTTTTATTTTAGTTGTTAAAACTTTTATATAACTCGGAAGCTACATACGTAAATATAATTCAAGTTGGTTATTTTAAGTATGTTCGCGGATTTTGGTGACAAGTCACATAAAATTTCTTACAAAATATTTGAAATTTACAACAAACAGATTAATTATTTGAAATTTTAATAAATGTGTAAATTGCAACTAATTTAGGTAAAAAGATTTATTCATTTATCTAACGACTTAGAGTTCGAGGGCTGGGTGCCAAGAACTAGCCTATGTGTTCATTGTAGCCTATGTGTTACTCTGAGTCATATTTGAGAGAAATTTTTTTAATAATATTATATACAATATAAAGAAAGAACTGGTAGTAAAACAGAACTATTTACATCTATTAAAGTACATACTAAAGGCGCACGCAGCCAGTATAATTAACATGCGTTGTTTATTTCTTATTTAAAAAGGTTGGAGTAAATGACGAAGGTGTGATTCAATATTTAAAGAATGTTTTCTATCAAGATTGTGGATATTCATTTAATGAAATTATAGCAGCTAGAACAGTCAAGCATTTCTACAGTTGTTATGACAATAAAAGATGGCGAGTAGAAGCAAATAGTGTCATCACTGACACTGCATCTAATACATATTGCCGATCACCATGTCTGTATTCTTTGCTTCGTAAATTTTTCAAGTTACTTTTGTTACTAATGAATATGTGTTTTTTTATAACTTAATCTTAACTGCGTACTTTTAGCATCAGCAGAAGCAGTGGCTATGATAGAAAATATTATGGAGTTCATTGCTTTTAATCTTAAAATAGACCCTATAGATGTAAGACTTTCGAATATGGTAAAAGAAAATAATCCTATCCCAGAAATGATAAACCAATTAAAAATTGATTCTGAATATGAGTTACGTTCTAACGAAGTAAAATTATTCAATGTACAAAATAGATGGAGGAAAAGAGCTTTAAAAATGTTACCAATGGCGTTTGAAATATATTATTTTGGAAATTTTAATTCGGTGATTTCGATATTTCATGGAGATGGATCAGTAGTTATACATCATGGTGGTATAGCAATGGGTCAAGGGTTGAATACCAAAGTGGCTCAAGTATGTGCGTATAAGTTGGGAGTACCACTAAATAAAATAAGTGTTAAAGGAACCTCGAGTTTTCTCTCGCCTAACACAATGGTTACTGGAGCAAGTATCGGCAGTGAATGTGTCGCTTTCGCTACTATCAAAGCTTGTGATATTCTCTTAGAAAGGTTAACACCAATAAAATCAACTGGAGAATTTACTTGGGAGCAAATAATTTCTAAAGCATTTGAAAGTGGTATAGATTTGCAAGCATCATACATGTATTCAGGAAATGATAATCTAAAGCCATACAACGTGTGTGCAGTATGTGCATTAGAAGTCAAAGTGGATTTGTTGACAGGTAATAGTGAAATTAAAAGATTAGATTTGCTTGAAGATACTGGACGCAGTTTGAGTCCCATTATTGATGTTGGACAGGTAAGTAATATACCTATTTATTTTTTCTTATCACTTTAAACTCGAGAGTATGTATATGGCATAGATTAATCATTAATCATATTTAGATCGAAGGTGCATTTATGATGGGGCTTGGATACTGGACATCAGAAAATCTTGTCTATGATCAAAACAACGGAGAACTTTTGACAAATCGAACTTGGAATTACAAACCACCGGGCATAAAAGATATACCTGCCGATATGAGAATATACTTTAGAAAAAACTCTAGTAATGAATTCGGTGTGCTTCAATCTAAAGGTAAACTTCTTTGGATAAGAAAATAAGTTGAAACGCTGTATATATACGTTTATTGATTGAAATACAGTATGTTTATTGATTGATTTGTGCATGTACCTGTGTTTAACCTGAATGGCTTGCACTGAACCGAAAATAGTACACCTCGATACTTTGTAAGTACCAAGTACATAAGTACTTGTTACGAATAAGCTTATGTTAAGTATTTTATTATTACAACCAAGTTGAAAAAAAAAACACTTGTTCTTAAATAAATTTATAGGAACCGGTGAGCCAGCATTGTGTTTGGCTACAATTATATTACACGCATTTCGAGAGGCAATCCGTTCCGGACGAATTGACGCGGGATATCCAGATCAGTGGGTAGAAATTGGTATGAATAATTACGTAATAATTAAAATACTATTCTACATTTTACTTAATGAAATTATCATATTTTCTTAATTATTATTTCTATGTTTCAGGCATACCCTGCACTGTGGAAAATATTTTTATGGCGTTGGATCATAAAATTGAACATTTTCTGTTAAAATAACTCGTATAATACAATTATTGTACGAATTAAATCCATATATATATATATATATATATATATATATATATATATATATATATATATATATATAATAGAGTATATTTTTCTTTGCATTAAATCACTTTAATCTTGTAACTATCCTAGTATCCTATATTAGTATTATATAGTTTTAAAAAAAGTTTCATCCACGTGTTCACAGAATTTGCATATGGGAAGAAGCGGGCCATTCCCAACACAATTATCCTCGGATTACTTACGTGGAAGACTCGAACATAAAATTGTAAAGATGATTAAGAAATTAAAACTTTATATATATATATATATATATATATATATATATATATATATATATATATATATATATATATATATATATATATAATATATATATATATATATATATATATATATATATATATAATATATATATAAGGGAAAAGTGATTGATTGTTGTATCAACGCACACGTATTCCTCATATAACAAAAGCATCTACTAAGGAAGGATTTTTCATAATTCTACCCCCAAGGGAGTTAAATAGGGGATAAAAGTTTGTGTAAAACTTTTTATTCCTTGAACATATTTGCATGAAATTTTGTATGAATTGAGTACGGTAAAAATAATGAGTTAAGTATTTCAGCGTTTTCTAAAATTCAACCCCAAAGAGGATAAAATAGGGGATGAAAGTTTTTATGAAATCCACGTTTTAGAGTTTTTTTGTAGTTTTAGCGCGAGCGAAGCCGCGAGTTCTGCTAGTATTCAATATTATTGGATTATTAAAAATAGGACATTGAATAATGATCTTTTTTTTCTTCAATCTTCTTGATGCAACTATATTTTAAAAAATTGAATACATTTTTACATAGTGTGGATTACAATTACCATAATATATTTTTTATTGCAAATATGAATATATTAATAATAACGACTAAAAATCGTTGTCCTATTGCGTTAGTAAAGACTCCCAATAATCGTTTTTTTTTCAAATACCTTCAATGTATGCCGACATCGATCAGTTACAATTTTGTTATATGTATAGATTTAGAAAATGTATGTTATATTAAAACAGCAATAAAACATTTATATGAGATTTATGTACCTATATTTTATGTTATCACATAGTTTTACACAGAAAATATGATCTTTAACTTAAATAATAGCATTCAGTACAATGTGTTTTTCAACTAATCTTCTTTAAAGAAATTAAGTAAAATTTGGATCCTGTGTAAAAAGAAAAATCAAAAAAAAAGTCCTACCGACCGACTTCGGCCACGGCGACCAATCTCTCAGAGACTAGCCAGATATGCAGAAGAAATTATAGTGTTCATGTCACAGAAAGCTAAAAATAACCGAATGAAGTTTTTTATTTACCGTTGATCATTCTGCGAATCGCGTACTAATGGACTAAATCTAGAAATCAATAAGAATGTAAGTGTGAGACCATGAGATAGTCTATTAAGTTACTAGGTAACTAGGCTATCTTATAGTAATTCTACATATTTACAGTTTGGCCACCATCTAAAGTATCTGTAAAAATCATACTACAAAGGTATAATTTAGTAATAAAAAATGTTTTTAGTTTGTTTACGAGAAAATAAACAGTTGACAAAATATAAGTAAATACGCAAAGTATTTATAATAGTACTAATTCCGTTATCAAGTTAGCAACGTAAGAGTAGGCTTTTTTGTGAAAGTGATCTTTACCAGATAACATAACTTTTCTAACAAATATTTTTAGTGTAAACATTTCCTTCACATGGTAATAGCCGATTATAATGTTCCAAATATATCATTACTTCAGCCAACAACATTATAAGTAATGGCGTTCAAAGAGTCACTACTCATTTAACATATGAAGGTGAATTGAACAAGTAAACTGACAAAGTTAAGCTAATAATAGTATTATATTTTATAATTTTGTTCTAAAATAAATTATTCCATAGTCATGTCTAAAATTATTTTTAAAATAAATGGAGTTCAGTATGAAGGTAAGTTTCTTTTGGAATTCTATTCAATATTATTATAATTATTTATATATTATATTACATTTAATTATTATATATAATTTTGCAATAACTTTGCAGTAAATTAGTATTCTAATAACAACATTAAGCTTCAAGCATACAAAAGTGAAACTTAAAAAAAAATTGCAAATCGACTTCAAAGCACAAAAAGTAAGAAATATCTGATAGGAACTTTCATTTATATATATTTAAGGTAATAAAATATTTTTGAAGTCGGTATCAGCCGACGGATGGTAAAGCAACTCTTTAATTAGACCTTACTATTTTATGCCTTCACAAGATTACTTAATCACAAAATATTTATGTAATTCTGATTAGACAATTTTATAATAAACTAAAACAGCACGTTTAAGCAAGTAAAGCGTTGAAAATCAGGTACTTTAACCTAAGTCTAAAAATATTAATACTTAGTAAGTACCTCTAATAGGCTCTTTTTTGAATTTTGAAGTCGCTGATGGAGCAAATAAATCATAAACAAGCACAAATCTGTAGCTAAAATTAAAATAAAAAGTAGGTATATAATCTTGACATAGGAATAAAGTCATCAAAATGCAATCATATCTATTAAATGTTACCCTTGAAGGTTAAATGGTTATTTTAGTATTTAATACTTCTGTTGGGAACCGGCTTTAAACATGTTACGTACTCCTGACTCCTCCTGGTATATTTGTGATAGCGGAGTATACCGTGGTAACAACCCCATTGTTGTGGTCTGCCTCGGCAGGCCAGCCGTAGGGGCGTGATGGGTGAGAACCTCCCCTTAATAGGGAGCCATTAAGAAGGGAGAAGTTCTATTGCGATTTAGTGGGTAGTACTAGCTTTTTTAGCTGATGAGTCGTACGAAACCACAGTTACGCAGTGTATTGAAATAAAACTGGAAAAATAAGTGTATTTAAATTGCGATATTCGTGTATATCTAAGTAAGTAGTATGAAATCTGGTGAAATTAAATTGCTTATATTATAGCCGATGGAAAGTACAGTCCAGATGTTTCATTAAATGAGTTTATAAGAACAGTAGCCGATCTTCGAGGCACTAAATCCATGTGTCAGGAGGGTGGATGTGGCGCTTGCATAGTTACGGTTCAAACATCACTACCACCTACCAATGAAATCAAGATGTTTGCTGTCAATTCTGTAAGTAAAAAAAAACTCAATTATAATAAGTTCTTACACTATTGAGCTGTTTTCAAAAAGAATTTTAGTAACAAGTTCGTAAGTTTAAGTTTGCCTTTAAAAAGGGAATAAATAGAAGAGAGGACGTTAATTTAAAAAAAAATACCTATTACCCATAACATCGGCTTGGCTGTTTATTTTATATGCCACTCTTAAAGATTATAGCAATGTGATGAATATGAATATTTTTTGAATTGACTTCAGAAGAGTATTTAAAGAAATAAAAAAAAACTCCTCAGCTGTATAATACTTGTAATCGATGTAACATCTGCTTCTCGAGATTATATGAAAGATAAAATTGTCATTATACAAAATCATCATATGATTGTCCACTATTTCATACAAAGAAATAATAAACTTATATTACTCGTATGTTTTGGCCGTTTTGGCAAAGAAAACGAAAAACTGATATTTTAATGAGTACCTCTGTTAACTTTAACACAAAGGGAGACTAAAATTAAGCATTATTACTTTTCAGTGTCTAGTATCGGTATTTTCATGCCAAGGTTGGGAAATAACGACTGTAGAAGGTATTGGGAATAGAACAATTGGATATCACGAAATTCAAAGTAGATTGGCGAAGTTTAATGGCACCCAATGTGGGTATTGTACGCCTGGATGGGTTATGAACATGTACAGGTAATTAAAATTGTATATTATACACATTATATTATTTCTAATTCAATGTATATATCTATTTCAGTAAATTAATTAGACGACTCGTTTGGCTCAGTTTGTAGTGACCCCACTTGCTGTGCCAGTGGTCGCGGGTTCGAGTCTCGCTGGGGGCATTCATTTGTGTGACGAGCACGAATGTTTGTACTCCAGTCATGGGTGTTTATATTTATAATATGTATGTATTTAAAGTTATATATGTGTAGTGTATCAACTATCTGGTATCCATAACACAAGCCTCATAGCTTACCATGGAACTAGATGGTGATGTGTGTTAATGTCCCAACATATTTATATTATTATATTATATACATTTAGATCAGTTACATTTGATCGACACACATCGAAATTCATTTCTAAGTATTGCCAAAGTTAGTAAAGAAAAATAAAATAGAAATGCTGCAACAACTGGTGCTAGTGTCACGGTATATAGTTTTAATATATAGTTTTAAGCCGATAAAATCAAAGTAGATATGTATGTAGGTTGTAGTTATGGACAATAAAGAGATCTTTTCTAAATAAAAATATCATAAAAGTAAAAAATTATAAACCTCTTAAATAAAAAAATATAAACAGATTTAACTGTTTCCGTAACTTTAATAAATTATCATGTCATCTACTTTTTGTGGACTAATGAAGACTAAATACTAACACGGTATGTTCTTATATCATACTAGCATTGTCCGCGGCTCCGCCCGCGTTCAGATGACCAAAACCCAAATTCTTAGGTTTTACGTATTAGTATACTCTTACTTTGCAGTTTTCGTATTTTTTCATAAAATGAGATAAAAAGTATCCTATATGTTGACCCGGATAACCAGCTATCACTATACCTTTCATCAAAATCCCTCCAGTGGTTTTTCAGTGATGCGGTAACAGACAGACAAAAATTCTAAAAACTATAGATTCGGCCTCTGTATCGATAATAATGTCTATTTCAATAAAATTTTCCAAAAAATATTTAATGTACAGATTCGACTTGGTTACAATTTTATTATATGTATAGATTTAGAGTAGAGTATGATTTATATGAATATTTATTAACCCCCGACGCAAAAAGGCGTGTGCTATAAGTTTGACGTTGATGTCTGTCTTTCTTTTCCGTGTGTGTGTGTCTGTCTGTGGCATCGTAGCTCTCAAACGGATGAACCGATTTCGATGCGGTTTTTTTCATTTCAAACTTGCGGTGGTTCTTAGCTATGTTTAGGTAATATCGATTCAACCGTGTAAGAGTATCAGCTCTTTTTCAAAATGATGTAAGGCATTTTGGCGTATGATTACTCGATTAAGTGCTTCACGCGTGCCAATATAATCGTGAAATGACAATTAATTTGGGTAGGGTTTTTTTTAATTTTTAATTTATATTTATCATTTCTATGATTTGAACCCAATATGTCCAGCAAAGTTCACAGACAGACACACTATTTAGATATTCGTATTTTATATGCATGTATGTATTCAGCTCTTTTTGACGTCCTACTGCTGGGCACGAGCCTCCCTTTCAATACGAGGGGGATAAGGCATCAGTCCACCACGCTGGCCGATTGCGGGTTGGCGGACTGCACATGTCTTTTAAAACCTTGCTAGGTTCTCTCAGACATCCAGGTTTCCTCACGATGTTTTCCTTCACCGTAAAGAAAGTGATAATCATGTTAAAAATGATTCGTACATGGAAATATCAGAGATGCGAGGCCCGAGATTTGAACCCGCTTCACTCGGTTTTCCAAATGAGCGCGTTAGCACTGGGCTACCGCTGCCTTACTCGTATTTTACTACTATTTATTTCTGAGAAAAAGGTCAAAATGATGAAAAATAAAGAAAACAATCGGTCCAATTCAATCCGCATTCATGCACCAAGGGTTCCACATCAGGCAATTCTTATGTTTATGTTACGAATTTAATAATAATAAAATAAAACCTAACAACGGTTTTAATAATGGTTGAACCTGTTAACTCTAATCTATATGATTTAATTAAATTTAAGACACTAGGCTGATTTTTGACGATAATTAATTGTAGGTAGTTTTAGGTTTGTGTTGTAAATAAAAATGTGTTTTACAATTTTACAACATAAACACAAAAAAATCAACTTTGCAACATCTTAAACGATTATTTCCTCTCATACATAAATGAAACGTGTTTTGTTACTTCCTAAATAAACTTACGTTTACCTTTATTGCAATCCCATTAATATTATAAATGCGAAAGTTTGGATGATGTTTGTTACTCAATCACGCCAGAATGGCTGAAAGGATATGGTGAAATTTGGCACAGAGATAGATTATAGTCTGGAATAGCACATATTATGTTACTTTGATCTCGGTAAAATGTACGGTTCCCGTGGGATAGATTTGTTTTTGTTTTCCACTAGGGACGAACCCGATGGAAGCGAAAGTGAGTAGCTAGTATATATAAATACAAAAATTTGTATTATAAAATTTGTTATAGTCTTAAAATCCACCAAATATTTTATGAAAATTTGACTATCACATAATATTCGCATAAATCTTAAGAAGTATCATGTTAACTATTACGATTCAAAAGAAAAGCATAAAGAAAGTGGAATTCATTTGCATCTAAGCTAAAAGACTACGAATTAAAAGGTCTTACCACAGAAACTGGTAAAAAAATCATTAAAAACTTACAAAACATCGAATATATATGTAGCTTAAAAACATTTAAAAAATAAAGGAACCGAACTTAATAATAGCGTTAATAATAAAGTTGTAACCACAACTACTTGTGTAGTTAAAGTTGATATTTATTTATGTAAACTTTATTAATAAAATTTCCAGTTTATATACTTCAAAGAACAAACAATTAACTATGGAGGAAATAGAAAATTCATTTGCTGGTAATATATGTAGATGTACAGGCTATCGACCAATAGCCGATGCTTTTAAAAGTCTTGCCACAAATGCAGATAAGGATTTACTTAAGAAGTTACATGATATCGAAGATATCGGAACTTTTAAGAGTTGTGGAATAAAATGTAATAAAAATTGTAAGCACAAAAATGAAGATGATAAAGATAATTTTGACTTAGAAAATAAAAACGATTGGTGTATTTTGGAAAAAGAAAACAATAAAATGATCGAAATAGTTAGCAGTAGTCATAAATGGTACAAAGTTTATAACCTGGTTGATGTATTTAAAGCAATAGCTCTATGTGAAGACTATAAATTAGTAGCTGGCAATACTGGACAAGGTGTGTATTACATGATAAATATTGTCTATATTCTATTACTTTCATTAAGTAACAACGTATGTAAATACAAGTTAAGAGTGCTATAAAGTGTATAAAGGTAACTTTCATTATAATATAGAAGTAACTTAACTTTTAATTTAGGTTTCTTATAATAAATCACCAAAAATTGGCAGCTTGCTGTTAAAATTAATAATTTTAACATCAAGCTGCCAATTTTTCGTTTTTAAAATAAAATAAAAATCTGTATTATAGGTGTTTATCACATCACTGGATATCCGAAGAGTGTGATCGATATTTTTAATGTGTCCGACATTAAAGGTTACATAATAGATGTTAACTTAATAATGGGTGCTGGAATGTCTTTATCAGAAATGATGGAACTTTTTCTCAAATTATCTTCTGAAAATGAGGATTTCGCCTATCTAAAAGAGTTTTACGATCACATGGACCTTGTGGCCCATTATCCAGTGAGAAATGTAAGTGTTAAAGTAAAAAAAGTTAATATTTCAATGTTTCTATTAGCCAAGAAATAACTTTAGTATTTTATTTTTAATTATTGTAATCATTGACAATTTTTCTTTTTGTGGTAAAAGTTGTTGTTCTCGATACGCGATTGATAAATTCATGCTCAACATAACAATACAATTAATTTCAGATTGGTACAATTGGCGGAAATTTATACATGAAGTTCACGAATAATGAGTTTCCGTCTGACCTTTTCCTACTTTTCGAAACTGTCGGAGCTATGATAACTATTGGTAAAGTTTTGAACGAGGAATTAAACTTTAAATTACCCACTTCTTAAGGCCTACGATCGTTTAAGTGCTATCTATAGCTTCTATAGCTTAATATACATAAAATAAAGAATACTAGACGAATGAATAAATACTTGACGAATTTATTGATAAATCTTTATGTTACTATTTGAATATACTAATCAGCATTAACCTCAGTTACAAACATTAATTTAATTCGGGAGAAATCGACAGTTATACGAGTTTAGACCAACCTAAAGCTATGAAATATAAGTTCGTAGAGAGAAGTTCTAGTCCAGTCTAATAGCGTTCTCTTTTTTTCAGTTTCGGCCCCAAATGTAGGTACTACTATAAAATTATTGGATTTTCTAAATGTTGACATGAAAAATAAAATCATTGTTAATGTTATCCTACCCCCTTTATCTCGCTCTTGCAAGGTCAAAACTTTTAAGGTTAGTATTATAATTTACAATATATACTCGTTTTATTAAGAATGTATTACTTGCCAACAGGATCGAAGAATTGAGGTGTGAAAGTAGTATTGGCATTGACCATAAAATCTTTTTTTCTATTATAATAGTATTTTTTTGCTTCGCTTGAGTGCTTTCCTAGGTTTGTAATAAATAGATAAAAATAGTTATTGCGAGTGCACCTTAGGAGATATATGCTGCTGCGTACTTTTCTGTAAGCCTTTTTAAAACCGGCAATTTTCTAGTACATTATTTTGATGTATCTTGGTTTAGCTAATGTTAGCCATATAAATTTCTAACGACGACTCGACAGAACGAAAGATTTTCCTATTGTAAAAGGTTCACTCAATGTTGACTTGAGTCAACATTTACTATATCTTTAAGTAATAAATTAATTATCACTACACAAAATTTAGTCAAAATTAGCTCTGTACTTTCTGCTCTTAATGCACACGGATATACACACAAGCAGACAAAAATTTCAATAACTATTGTTTTGGAGTCCATTTTCACATAAGAAATTTCGCTGTTACTATTATATTGTATGTATATAGATACTTTATTTAACAGGTAATGCCTCGATCACAGAACGCTCATGCTATCATTAACGCAGGATTTCTATTTAAATTTAAGAAAAATGAGCAAATACTTGAAAAGTTGACCATAGTTTATGGCAACGTTAATCCAAAATTTGTTCATGCTACAAAAACTGAAGAGGCGTTGATTAATAAAGACCCTTTCACCGATGATGTACTACAATTAGCTCTCAAAACTTTATCTTCAGAAATAAATCCCGATGAGGCACCACCAGAACCATCTCCAGAATATAGAAAATTATTAGCTTTGGCTCTTTATTATAAGGTAAATTATTATAAGGTTTATTACTTATATTAAATTTTAATACTATCCTTTGATACTTTTAAAATGTGACTAACCTATCGAGTTTAGTTTTAAAATGTGATGAAATTAATATAAACTTAAAAAAACCTGTTTTAGAGATAAGAACACTTTTGTTCGTATCAGTCTCTTTATTACTTTTATAACATTTTTTGTAAATAAAGTCCTTCAAATTTAAGGAAAATCACGAAAATATGATATAAAATAAAAATAATTAACATTACAGGCTATTTTAAATTTATGTCCCGATAAAAAATTGGATAAAAAGTATCGATCAGGTGGAGAAATCATAAAACGCAACATATCAAAGGGACTCCAAGTTTATGATACGGACCAAAGCGTTTGGCCAGTGAATAAACCTATTCCAAAATTGGAGGCTTTAGTTCAATGCAGTGGCGAGGCCACGTTTGCAAATGACTTGCCAACACAAATAAATGAAGTCTTTGGTGCCTTTGTTACGGCTGATGTTAACGCTGGAAGTGTTATTGATGGATTTGACACTACAGACGCTTTAGTAAGCTCTATTTCTGTTGTCATTTTGCTCCAACTTTTTTTAAAGATATTTATTTATATTATATATATTATGAGATTTGGTCCAAAACTAATAATTCACAATCAATAATTTCTAGAAATAATAATAAGGTATGTATATGGTTACATTAGAATATAATAAAATACATCTTTTATTGTCATTTCCATAGAAAATACCTGGCGTAGTAGCATTTTATACAGCAAAAGATATACCTGGAATTAATAATTTTACACCAAAAAATATACCTCTCATAGAATTTGTAGAAGAGATACTATGTTCAAGTGAAGTAAAATTCAATGGGCAAGCTGTAGGTATTATCGTAGCAAATAGAGAAAAAGTGGCAAATAACGCTGCTAAGCTTGTTAAAGTAAATTATAAAACAGCTTCTACAAAAACTCCTCTTATAAGCATTGAAGACGTTTTAATGTCTTCAGAAGGCCATAGAATAAATACAGATAAAATAATTGAACCTACAGATATAGGTAACGATGTGAAACTGGTAATAAATGATGAAATATCATATGACGCACAATATCATTATTACATGGAACCTCAAACCTGTGTGGTGAAACCAACCGAAGATGGTTACGAAGTGTATAGTGCGACTCAATGGCTTGACTTAACTAATGTCGCTGTTGCGCAGTGCTTAAATGTTCCTGTAAATAGGTAATTAATTTTATACAATAACTCCATTACATTTATCTATCTTTAGTTTATAGTTTTGGATTTTATATTGAGAAAATAAATAAATAAATATGTTGGGACATTAAAACACAGCGCCATCTAGTTCCATAGTAAGCTACGCAGCTTGTGTTATGGATACCAGATAGTTGATACAATACACATATAGAATTTTTAAATACATACTTATTATAAATATAAACGCCCATGACTGGGGTACAAACATTCGTGCTCATTACACAAATGAATGCGCCCAGCGGGACTCGAACCCGCGACCGCTGACACTGCAAGTAGGCTCACTACAAACTGAGCCAAAAGTGTCGTCTAAAATTTTATTAATCATCTAAAAATATTACTAAACTGTTTAAAGATTTTGTAAAAGTGTGGGAATAATTTTATGTTGCGTACCAGACAAAAATTCTAAAAACTATAGATTCGACCTCTGTATCAATAATTATTACAATTGCATTAAGCTTTTCAAAAAAAAATTATTTAATGTACAGATTCGACTTTGTTAGAATTTTATTATATATATATATGGAAGATAAATCTTAACAATAACTTTAATAATATTTTCCAGCATAAACGTAATCGTTCGTAGAATCGGAGGTGGATATGGAGGAAAAATAACAAGATGTACACAAATTGCTTGTGCTGCGGCGATTGTTGCGTGCTTACAAGGAAAACCTTGTAGATTTGTATTACCTTTACAAGCCAACATGAAAGTTATTGGAAAAAGAGCTCCAACTTACTGTAAATTAGAAGTAATATTCATGTTTCTCATTAGGAAACCTTATCTTTCGACACTTTCATTTTCAAACATCTTACTGATTAATAAATATTATAGAAACACATATATCCATGTCTTATGTTAAATATTATTAAAATCTGTTTTAAATATTTATTAATTTTCGATTTTTCTTCAAAGTTTGCTGTAAATGAAGTAGGTGAAATCCAATATCTAAAGAACAAATATTACCAAGATAACGGCTGCTCTAAAAACGAAACTACTACCATAATGACTCTGAAACATATGCCTAACTGTTATAGTTCGAAAAGATGGCATATTGAAGCACACAGCGTACTCACAGATACACCATCAACGACGTGGTGTAGAGCTCCTGGTATTGTAAATAGTATCTAATAAAATTTATTATAATACTAGTAACTCACCCTCTCTTTTCTCCGGTCCGTTCTAAGTACCTTTCACATTTATAATTTTATGTTCACACAATTTTATAATCAGTTACATTTAGTAAAGTAAAAATGAATTAAAAAGTAGCTTTTTTCACTCCCTAGGTATCCAATTATATTCTGATTAAATTCCATATCAATCTGTCACTCGACGAACGAACATACTTTTCTTTTTAATTAGTTTTAAAGACAAAAACCCTATATTTTATAAAACTGGTAATGGCTTTGGCTTAGAGGTTGAGACTCAAAGTTAAAATTTATATTTTTATAAACTTATATATATATATATATATATATATATATATATATATATATATATATATATATATATATATATATATATATATATATATTATTTAATTTTAGCTTCATGTGAAGGTATTGCAATGACTGAGTATATAATGGAAAGAATAGCTCATGATTTAGGCAAAGATCCTTTAGAAGTGCGACTGCAAAATATGACGAAAGAGAACAACCCAATCCCAGAACTAATAGAAGAATTAAAAAAGAATGCTGATTATGATAACAGACAAAGTATTGTTGAAGACTTCAATAAAAACAATTATTGGAGAAAACGGGCCATAAAAGTAATGCCTATGACATACGACCTATTTTATATAGGCCCATATAGTTGTATAGTGTCAATATATCATGCGGATGGCACAGTCGTTGTAACTCATGGTGCAATAGAAATGGGACAAGGGATTAATACAAAAGTAACTCAAGTATGTGCCTATATTCTCGGAATTGCTATAGAAAAAATAAGTGTTAAACCAAGTTCCAGTTTTACATCACCAAATAATATGGCCACAGGGGGTAGCGTTGGTAGTGAATGTGTTGCATACGCGACAATAAAAGCTTGTGATATTTTAAATGAGAGGTTAAAACCAGTAAAAGAGAAATTAAATAATGCTACGTGGGAAGATGTTGTCCAAGAAGCTTATGCTTCAGGAGTAAATTTGCAATCCTCATACATGTATTCTCTGAATGACTCTTTAAAGCCCTATCTTATATACGGCGTGGTAGTGATAGAGGTGGAAGTTGACATTCTCACTGGAAATTACGATATAATACGGGTTGATTTACTGGAAGATACTGGGCGGAGTTTGAATCCAGAAATTGACGTCGCTCAGGTAGCAATCTATGTAGAAACCATTTGAGTACTTGTTTAACAGATAAAATACCTTGTCTGTATTTACAAATAAACTTATGAATTAAAACTAAATGTTAATAGAATGTTCTATCAAAACTTACTGTTTTCAATAAGCAAGCACAAATTCTTTTTAGATATTTTTCATTTAAATCGTATGGTTTCTAGATTGAAGGAGCATTCATAATGGGTCTGGGATATTGGACATCAGAAAAAATAGTATATGATAGAAATACTGGGGAACTGTTAACTGATAGGACATGGACCTATAAACCACCTGGAATTAAAGACATTCCAGCAGATTTCAGAGTTTATTTCCGGCGAAATTCGGATAATAAATTTGGTGTTTTACAGTCCAAAGGTTAGTCGTAGTTTTATTTGCTAACATTTTACGTATTTTTACGGCATTAGTCCAGTTATCTAGTTATGTGGATGTATGAATTTCATTCTGGTTTTGCTTGCGAAGTATACTGTGATTTTAGGTACTTGAGAAAATGCTTCACCTTAGTCCAGACTATATAAATTACATATTTTTGCCTCAGTTGTCAACCATCATCATCGTTGAATCTTTGAATTTTAATCATATATACATACATACTCGTTATTTATTAATCAATATAAGAGCTTATTTAATTTTTACCTTAAAGCAACTGGTGAACCAGCTTTCTGTCTTGCCGCAGCGATAACGCACGCATTTCGGGACGCAATTAGATCAGCTCGTTTAGATGCTGGATACGATGATAAATGGATTAATATTGGTAATAAAATACATTGTACTATATGTTCATTATAGTATATTATATATTATTATGATTTAAAATAAAGAAACATTTAATTCTGCTAGTGTTTCGTCCAATGGTCGGTATTCGACTAAAATATGTTTTTATTGATAAATCTAAAGCTCGTCAATAGCTACTAAACAATAACTAAGAAAATCGATTGACAAATAGCGGAGAAAAAGGTGCTGAACTACTTCGTTTTTGACTATTTATATATGAACACGTAAAAAATATACTATGTAGCATTTCCTGAAACTCTCGTTAAGTATCATAAGTGAAAGCGGTGGTGGATCAAGCCATTTCTATTTCCTTCCTCCAACCTGTCCTACTACTACTACTACTCTATCCTGCTCCATCCTTTCTTGTCCACTATATTTTATCCTTTCCCTTTATACTCTTAGGGAATTACGCCAGTGTTGATCTTGGAGTTGCAAGTGTGTTCAAGCTACCTACGATCAGAAACAAATAGTAGTATGATTTTTTTCACCAAATATTGGTACCATTTTCCAAAGTGTTAATAAATATTATAATAAATGTGTTATTTATTGATATTAATTACTATTAGACTCATTATTGACTAGCGACTCAACTAGGTACATTTTAATTTTTTTAGCGGAACCCTGATTCTTTTACTGAAATAAAAGTAGCCTAAGTTACTCCTTATAACATCAACTACGTACCAGTGAAAGTCCCATCAAAATCTGCCTAGCCGTTACGGAGATTATCCGGAACAAACAAACAGATAGACAGACAAAAAATTTAAAAATTGTGTTTTTCTTATAAATACTGTATATAATTTCATAAGCATTTAATAAAACGCTGTTATTTTGACATTTCAAATAGACACTTCAATTTTATATATCTGTATGTATAGATAAAAAATGAAAGATTGCGTATAATGCAGTACGTAATATAATGTTAATGGTCTATGTTTCAGATAATCCTTGTACGACTGAGAACATATTCATGGCGGTAGAACATAAACTGGAAAATTTCAAATTAAAATAAACTTGCCTATTTAATACATACATAGTAGTGTAAAAATTACATAATATTACATATGTTTAGTTATATTATTTATATAAATTAAAATATATAATACAAAAAAATATGTAATACAAATAAAAGTTTAATTTGCTTTTTATAGTAGGTATTTTATCTTCACAATTTTATTAATAGTGTTAAAAATACTAATATTTTCATTGGCGTTTGCTATATTTATCAGAAAGAAGAGGGCAACATTACAAAACTATAATCTTGAATATATAAATTAAAAAAAATAGTCCCACTGAGTTTTTTTGCCATTTCTTCTCAAGCCTTTTCTTTCCAAACTTATACAGAGAGAATTCACGGTTAATTTTATGGGATTGTAATTTTTTTTTTTTTTTTTGTAATTGAATGCAAATATTTTTGTCTCACGAATTTTTCGAATTTTTTCGCACATTTCATTTGAGCTCATTTATATTATAGGTTTTAAATGTGTATTTCCCTTCATATTTATTTCCAATCTAATTACTCTACTCTTCTTAAAAGGAAAGCATGTAAAGATACAAGTTCTATATAATATTAAAATTAAAATACATATTATAAATGTGAAAGTGTGTTTGTTTGTTTGTTTGTCCCTCTTTCACGTCGAAACGTATTGACGAATTGGCGTGATTTATGTGTGGAGGTAGTGGAAGAGCTGGAGTAACATTGGTTACTTTTTATTCTGGAAGATTATCTCATTTCCATGGGAAAACACGTTATAATACAACTCAAAAAATATTTATGATCAGAATTATTTGAAACCTGGTATTAATGCTCTTCAATACAATTAAATAAATACGTGTTTTAGCCTTTTTCAAAATTCATCCCATAAGGTGGTAAAATAGGGAATTAAAGTTTGTATGATAGGTACCTACTTTTTTAGAGGTTTTTCGTAGTTTTAGCGCGAGTTTTTATTCTACTATTATAAAATAAATTGATTAGTAAATAAACGTTAATCAATCACTAGCAATCCACCGCTCTCCCCCTGAGGTGTAAAATAATACACATTTTACATAAGTACGTACAAGCATAATGCACATACATGCAAATACGTAGTAAATATAAACACACAAATAACTCTACAATAAATAACTCTTACATTAAAAGACACAATATAAGCTAGTGTAAATAGTTAAATTAACACCTAAGAAACATCAAAGGGGCTGTAAAGAAAGTGATACTTTGTATTTCGAAAGAAACAAGGACAGAAGGCGTGTACTTACAAAGAGTTTAAAAACGTTATTGGAAAACAATCGTATCAAATATTTATGAAGATCTCCGCCCCATTCGTCAGTTTGATTGGAACTTATAAAAAAATCATCACTCTTTAGTGTTTGTTTCTAATAATACTTAAAAGAAAAAAAAAATATTTACAGATGTTAAACTTTAGAAGTATTTTTAAAACAAGTTTTCAATTTCAACTTCTTTTCTTCTTCACACGTTTGACTTATTAGTTATATAGATAACTGGTTACATATAGATGTTACCTAAGTTATTATATGTCTTCTATTATATTTAAATAAAAATGAATGTTTATCTGTTTGTCCTCTATGCGTTCCTAAGCCATTGATCCGATTATGATGAAACTTTAGAATTTTTTCTTTAAATTTTTGTCTTTGAAGCATTCCTAAACCATTAAAGCTTACTTTTAAATATTTTAATTGGGTCAATTAATAAAACAATGTTGTTTAACATTAAAAAAAAACAAACGTGTGTAAAGTCTCAGACAGTAAGCATATTATAGACATAAGTAACCTATTCGTAACTCACTCACCTATGGGATACTAACAGTTGCTGTTTTTATATTCTACACAATTCATTGTAGTAAATCACTTAATAAATTCTTTTTAAAAGGCAGTAATCATAAACCTTTCCCTAATTGCAGGAATGACGTATTCGCCTCGAGCTAACGATACCATTGGTTTGGGGGCGTGACGGTACAATCGTAGCAGTAACAGATATAAACACAAATATTTTGTTTATTTTATTAAATACATATATTACTTTACTATACATAAGTTATGACTTAAAATAAGATATAACATTTAACTTGGGTCTCCTAATATAAGTTTTTTTTTTCTTTATGTTTGTTTAGTTATATTTTTCTCGTACTTTTTTCCATTTAAAATTTGTTTTATTAATATGCTGAAGAAAATTTATATTTTAACTAATGTTATCTCGTAATCTCGTTAATTTTGATTTCTCTGATCTCATAGGACGTAGAGTGACGAAGATAGCCTAAATCTATACATATAATAAAATTGTAACTAATCCGAATCTGTACATTAAATATTTTTTGGAAAATCTTATGGAAATAGACTTTATTATCGATACAGAGGCCGAATCTATACTTTTTAGATTTTTTGTCTGTCTATGTGTCTGTCTGTCTGTTAAACACACACAAAAACCACTGGAGCGATTTTGATGAAATTTGGTGTGGTGATAGCTGGTTATCCAGGTCAACATATAGTATACTTATGCGAGAAAAAATACTTATACGAGAAAAAATACAATAACTGCAATGTAAGAATATACTAATATGTAAAACCTAAGAATTTTGTTTGTGGTCATCTGAACAATACAATATAAAACAAAAAAGACCTTTTCAAACGGGACCAGTAGGTCTTAGAGATAAGCTTGTTTAAACAAACAAACTCTTCAGCTTCAACATTATATTATTTATAGTATAATAAAATTTTATAGATATTTATACTAATCAGACTTTGAATTTGTGCCCATAGATTATAGTAGAACAATATTGTTAATTAATAAATATAAGATTATTTTAACTCGAGTATACCATTGCACCCCGCCCCTTGGAAAGCGTTGCAGCGACGTCCAAGTAATACAACAGCTGTCTCCTCGTACACACCGCCACACGTATGTATGTTTTTACGTTATATATCTAAATAAAATGCATTAAAATAATGTAAAAATCTAGGTTGAAAATGACGAAAAATTTAAACCAATGAATGCATACATTTTAATGTTTTGAATAATTTGAGGGAGAACGAGAAAGAAAGAAAGAGTATTAAAATATTATTTAAACGTGATATAAACCTGTTTCTTCGAATTTAATACATTCTAATCTTGCTATTTTAGTACGGTACATAGATAGGTATACTTTATATAGAATTAGGTTAAGTCATTAGTTAACCTAATACGAATTTAGACCACTGGGCGCCCTAACCCAATGACACACGTATGTCGTCGTCTTAATTTGGAGATCAAACTAGAAAATAAAAATATTAAGTGCATCGTATGCTTTGAAGATCCACAATCCATATACATTTACCCCTCGACGATTTCAAAAAAACAGGAATATTAAAGCCGATAATAAACGTACGAGTAGCTTTTCAAATACTTATCCTCTGTTAAAAGACACGCATTCGCATTTTATTCTTAAACCATTTACTATTTTAAGTATTATAAATAGTTAAAAATATATAAATGTAACCCGATCATCGACTGATCGATACCGGGCAACTTTAAGGGTGGTTTTCAATAATCTATCTATCTCAAGTTTTTCTCACTAGCAAATTAAAGACATAAGCTTCATACAAATTATACCAAATTTAGAACAGATAGGTTATTGATATGTATCGTAAGTAGTAAGTCATACAGAGTTAATCAGTTGGAACAATTATTAATTACAAATATTTATTAATATATTATATAATTATAATTAGTAAGGGGAAGGCGGTAACGGTAGAAGCGTAGTATGCAATTATTAATGCTTGCATTAATAAGCAAAACTACAGTGGAAACAAAATTCAAAATCTATAATGTGTTTATCTTTTAAGTTATTTAACTTCCAATAAGAAAGATAATATAATAAATAAACAAAAATACCATCTACCATAATTTCTTCTCCATTATCCACATATAATATTTAAATAATTAAATTCATTGATTAAATGAATTTGAATTTAAATTCCATAGTATATTACCTATATATTTATAGCGCATGTTAGTGTAGATTTAAAACCCTTTGTACATGAACGAATTGTGGCTGATTCGTTCATGCCTTTGTACCTATAAAATTAACATTATCTGCAGATAGCATCAGCAAAAATATAAACATATAATTACATGGAAATTGGTGTGAATTACAAGTAAATAATTTTATTTATGATAGCCACTCCGACTCCCACCAATAAAGGATAGGATACAAATTTTAATATATTCATAATATTAAAAATTGTATCCTATCCTACCAATATTATTAACGTGAAAGTTTGTGAGAATGGATGAATGGATGGTTGGTTGGATAAGCACGCAAAAACTACTGCACGGATGTTGATAAATTTTACAATAATTTAGCTTATATATCATAGGAACACATGGCAACACATACGCGTGTGGAAAACGCTAGTATTAAATAATGTTACCAAAATTATAATCTAAATTCAAAAGTAATAATAATGCTAATGTTCTCCTGACCGATTCCGGCCACGGTGGCCATATACGGATATTAAAGTGCAAGTGTACGCGCAGACACAAGTGCACTCTCTCTTCCAGTCACTCTCATACTCCGGTGGGACCACTGCTCGACACGACCAGTGAGACCAGTGAGTGTGAGTTAAGGCGCAGGACTGACGGCTTTACGTGCTCTCTGAGGCACGGGGGTGCAACGCCGCCAACTTTCCAACTCCAGACTGTTACTGAGGATTACTATACAGAAAAACTCAATAAGTAAACTTGGCCCTACTCGGGACTCAAACCCAGGACCTCCGGGTATGTAGCCGTACATGCTAGCCACTACATCACCGAGGCAGTTAAAAGTACAAGATAATTCAAAAGTAACTTAGTTTTCAATCACATAGTTTAAAACTTTTGAGAAAATAATTTAATCTTTACTTTTAAATTTGTCATACAATACAAAAATATGTACAATTTTTATTCTAGATTATACATCTCATCTTGCCCATTTACAGGACTAGACGGGTTAGTTGCCAAACCTTGCATACCCAATCTAAAGTGACAGACAATCGGCAAAGCATACTAAATTATTTGGTCATTTTATTGACTCTGTGTGGGTTGGCATTATTAACAATTAGTTTTTAAACACATGTTTAAAACACGTTTTAAAACAGTTAGAAATAAAGCTTAGATTTTTATTAATTATTTAAAAACACAGCTTAAAACAAATTTTAAACAATGTTAAAAACATTAACACCTCCAGATAAATTTCTAAAAAATTAATTAAAATTCTAAGAGATCTAATACATTTCTTAGAATTTTAATTAATTTCTTAGAAATTTACCTGGAGGTAATAACGATTGATCGATTTTTATAAATATTTACTAAGTAGTCTAGAAATGAATAGATTAGGTTTGCTTGATTTTAAATTGATGACAAAAATTAAAAAGTAACAAAACATGAAAAAAAAACACTACCTAGCTTAAAACATTTTCAACTGTTTGTTTTATGAAAATTAAAAAAAAGTGTTTTTTTCTAACCCTGGCTCTGACTCTAAATAACTCCTTACAATAATTTAGGAACTTAGTTATTAATAGTAATAAGGTTTAATTTTTTAAAAGGGCTTGACCAAAAAACTTACCATAGAATGAATTCTTAGATTTACGCGAAATATTTATGTAACTTACATATCCACACTTTGAGTTGATTTTCTTTTCAAATTTATTATAAGACCCTTGAAATACACCCAATTGATTACAAAATTATGATGAAAATCGGTGAAAATTCATGAAAATATCGTGTAACATAGACCTCGTCTTTTTAGAAGTTGGGAAATATATTCAATACACGTTTTACAATTTTTGGCCTTGTTACGAAATAACATAAATAATGTTTTAATGTAACAAAAACTCATTCACCCAATACATAATAGATATTTTCCAAGAATTAAGAAGAACAAAGCCTGTTAATTAAGGATTTCGTTGTTATGCAACGTGTTTCTGATTCCATTCTACATTGTTTATTTAGCTTGCTTGATAAAATTGTAATAGTACGCATAATAATAAAATTTAAACCTCTATTATTTAAAAAAGCTATTTTATTTTGAACTTTTATCATAGTTAAAAAAATATTACATCCAGCTTTTTGTCTTTTTGTAATACATAATAACACTAGCATTGCCCGCGGCTCCGTCCGCGTGCAGATGACCAAAAATCAAATGCTAAGATTTTACATATTAGTATCCTCTTTCAATGCGGTTTTTGTATTTTTTCTCAGAAATGAGACATTTTCCCGCGGTAAAAAGTATCCTATATGCTGACCCGGATAACCAGCTATCACCATACCAAATTTCATCAAAATCCCTCCAGTGGTTTTTCTGTGATACGGTAACAGATAGACAGATGGACAGACAGACAGACAAACAGACAGACAGACAGACAGACAAAAATTCTAAAAACTATAGATTCGTGCTCTGTATCGATAATAATATTTGTTTCAATAAGATTTTCCAAAAAAATATCTAATTTACAGATTCGGCTTAGTAACTATTTTATTATATGTACGTATAGATAATCTAGGTTTTAATGGGTCGAACTGGCTTTTCTAGCCAGTGAGTCCCACGTAGTCACCTGTATGTATGCAAGTAGTATGCGCAGAATAGGTATAATTTAAAATATTCGGTTAAACACACACATTGCTAAAAAATGCTCTAATCAAATTAATAATTACAACTTAACACCTCCAGGTAAATTTCTAAGAAATCAATTAAATTTCTAAGAAATCTATTGTTAACTGTAACGCCGGCGTGTCCGCGGTCGTTGAGGGATTAACACTTTTAATAAAAAATGATGGATTTCAGATATGTACTAGAATATATTAATTACGAGCGACGATTTTTTTTTGCGCGGAACCCTGATACAATTTTTAAAATAAAAATATAATTCTTTATAACATCAGTTATTTGCCAGAGAAATGCCGTCAAAATCGGTCCAATCGTTCGAAGATTAGCCGGAACTCACACACTTATTAGTACTGTATATACATATATACTTTCATATGCATTTAGTAAAAAGCTGTAATAAATAAATTGTTATATATAATTATCTATACAGTTAAATATATAGTACCAGCAGAACTGTCGGCTTCGCTCGCGATAAAATTACAAAAAAATCTCTAAAAAGATAGTTTCATACAAATTGTCATCCCCTATTTTACCCCCTTATAGGATGAATTTAGAAAAATGCTAAAACACTTATTTATTTCATTTTATTGAAGAGCATTAATACCAAGTTTCGAGTAATTCTGATCATAAATATTTTTTGGGTCGTATTATAACGTGTTTTCCCGTGGGAATTAGACAATATCCCGCGATAAATATGTAACCTATGTCACTCTCCAGCCCTCCAACTATCTCCATACAAAAATCACGCCAATCCATCACTCCGTTTAGACGAGAAAGAAGGAAAAACAAACAAACACTCTTTCACATTTATAATATTCTTCTGGATATGGATAACACAACCTTTTAGAAAAAAGAATTGTGCTACAACCAATCGAATGTAATTTACGAGTATGAATAAGTTATCGAACACGTCACAATATGCATTTTTTCTTGCTTATAGCATAATGTCAAGAGCGTGAGAAGCAACACACGGTGGTTACCCATCGATTCCACGATCCTATATAATCAGATATAATCATAGAATATATTCTTGGAAAGATTTTATTATTAATGAAATAATCTAGAATATTCTTAGAGCCGTTAGTTACAGCTTGTTTAAATGCGATTTAAATCATTATAACTAAAATAGAAAATTATTTTAAAAGTCTTCGTTCGTATGTTGGCAGCTTTGTTAAGTGTTAGTGAAAAAATATTAGCCCTGTATATTTCATTGATAACATAATATCTTAATTAGTACTTTTTGATAGGCAAAGATGCAGATGCCCAAACATTTCAAAATAGCTACTGGTTCCGCATGCGCAGCCATATTTGGTGTCCTTTTTGGATGGGTCATATTCCCTATTATATTGAAAAGTCAATTGAAAAAGGTAAGTTTGGATTTCTATTTATTATAATAATATAAATATTAATTAAAAAAATATAAGTTTATAAGTATCAATTTTAATAAATAGGTGGGTTTTTAAATAATATTGTTCAGTAATTTCATTAATAAAATTAAATGAGATACTATCGCCCTGTACCGGCTTTGGCCGTATTTATTTCATTTAAAACCCAAAAAATATTATCCACGCATATATTGCCACCTCATTTTGCTCCTTAGAAGTTGGATCAAACCATTTTCTAGCTATTATGTTTTATTATATGTTATCATAGCAAAATACTATCAAAATTAATTAGCGCTATAAGTCCCGCGGTTTAGTATTTCAGGGCGAACATAGCTTTAATCTTAAATATTAACTTTTCTACTCCTCTTTCGTCTTACCAGATGAAAGGGAGAGCTTAAAGACTTTCATATCGTAATTTTATGTTAAATAGAATAAAATTGTGCTAACAATACAAAAGCACAAAATAAAAATTTAGCTTTTAAAGTAAATAAGCTCATAATTTCCCAAGAAAAAGCTCTTTATTTGAATATATGTTAAGCTTATATAAACTTACAAGTAAATATGTATTATACTCGTATGAAAATGAAGCTAAAGATTTTGCTATTGTATTAGTAAATTGAAACTACCTATCAGTTATTTTTTACTTTTTAGTGCTTTTTTTGAAGTCGGTTTTTATTTTATTTTTGTTAAAAAGTTTTTATTTTTTCTTCTCTCTGCGTAAATTGAGCCCAGGGAATAAACTATGTTAGTGTAAAAGACTCATTTTGGTTAACATTTGACCACAGACTATTTAAACTAAAATGCGCTAACAGCAATTAGTGACTTCAATGAAAATAGAGAAACAGTTCAGATCTATCAACTGCATAAAACTAAGCTTTGATTCAAAACAGATATCTTCCAACATTACTTTGAGCTTTCCAATGTGAACTTGAGTACTTTAGTTTGTTTAATTAAAAGGCTTTTAAAAGATATGTCAATCTGTATATAATTATAATATAAATGTAAAGTAAAGTAATTTCAGTAATTATATATAATAACTGAGAAACACTAAGGGATCACAAAAGTTAAACAACGTCATGAACAATACAAATTTTGATGGGTGTCCATTTATTGGACTGAAAATTAGTATAACTCTTACAAATTTTATATGTAGTGAGATATATACAGTAGATAGATATTTTTACAAGTTATAAAGTATTTTATAGTATTGTATGTTTTTATTAATGTCACTTGATACTGTATCAATTATTAAGTATCAACTAAGAGGCAAAACTCAATTAAATAGCCAATCGCTTACATATCGTTGACAGTTAGTGTTATTAAACAATTTTTTTTTTATTATAGTGACCATAGTTCTAACATGACGATCTTGACCTCTATCTACCACTGAAATGCTACTGTGATTGATTTATTTTTTTAGGAACTAATATTTCTTTCTACACTCGCTACAGCGATATTTAAAAAATATATGAAAATGATTTTTCTTTCCACGTGACATATTTATTTTATACACATTATGTAATTGTAACTTTGAGATCTACAGTACGAGTACCATACATAAAAATATTTAAACTCTGACCCATCTATTTATAGGAAATGGCACTATCAAAAAAGACCGATATTCGTCAGATGTGGCAAAAAATCCCATTCGCACTCGACTTCAAGGTGTATCTTTTTAACTACACTAATGCTGATGAGGTTCAAAAAGGAGCTTTACCTATTGTGAAGGAAGTTGGACCTTATTATTTCGAGTAAGTATGTATTGTAACATGAGTTTTCAGGTAAACTTGAAAATTTTGTCTGACTAAAGCTTGTCTTTAGTTATCTTGTACCTAAGAGGTTTTAAGTGGTAAGCTAAAGCTCAGGTATCCTGTTTAAATAGAAAATTCAATGATATATATATATATATATATATATATATATATATATATATATATATATATATATATATATATATACATATATATAAAATATAATAAACATATCAAAAATAAATCTTGCTCCCTCAAATTGCCAAAGTATTTATACGTAATTAGTCCTTTAGTTTCTAACTTATTTAGATCATATTTTGACATAAATGAGATAAAAATATAAAAAATGTCTATAAAATAAATTTCCTCGTATAAAATACAGCTACAAAGTAATAAAAATATTATAAATGCATGTCACAAGTTTCTTGGGGGTGTTGTTTTATGACTTTCAAGTACGCGTATATCGCATCCATCAAATTATATCTCAAAGGAAAATCGACTGCAGATAATTTTAACACAAAATTTTAGTTTTTTTTCCTCCGAATAGTAAGAATATTTTACATAACAAGTTCAAGAAAAATATTTATGATAGATTTTGTAACTTACTACTAGATAGATATTTAAATTTAATGAAATTATTTTTGAAGTGAAAACTTCTATAAGCAGGTTTGGATGGAGAGTAAATTCATGTAAGTCGTCATCGACATGGTCACGTGACGTGTAAACGCTAACACTCAGAGTGCCGATAGATGTCCAAACCAAATAAATGTAAACAGTTTTAATTAACAAATTTTAATTTAAGATCAAACAATTAATTTGAATATCCAAAAATAACAACTGTTTGTTTATAGTTTTATGTTTTCACTTCTGTAGGTAGTACTCTATAAATAATAAGTCCGATATGTACATTCGCATAATGGATTTCTCCAGAAAGAAGCTAGTTCTGTAAGTTCACCATGATAAAGAAACTTGAAGCAAGTTATAATTACGTGAATTACTAAGAGCTTTTAGATGATAGAGTCAAAGGGACACTTTATTGTAGTTAAACCTAATAATACTTAGGCAACATGTTATTTTACAATCGTCGTAGAATAGAAGTTTTAAAAATTGTAATGAAATGACAATTTGAATGTCATATAATCGTTATATGTCATTTGTATCTATTTTTTAATATTTCTGTTCTTTAACGATTGTAGATTGACAATTGTCTAAACCTTAGGCTCAGTTTGTAGCCTACTTGCTGTGCCAGCGGTCGCGGGTTCGGGTCCCGCTAGGGCATTCATATGTGTAATGAAATGGAATATATGTATTTACTCCAATCATGGGTACTTATATTCATAATATGTATGTAGTAAAAGTTATTTATCTATAGTGTATCAACTATCTGGTATCCATAACACAAGCCTCGTAGCTTACCATGGAAATAGGTGGTTATGTGTGTTAATTTCCCAACATATATTTATATTATTCATGTTTCACACAGATTGTATAGTGGACTATAAAAGATATCTTTTTCGTAGAAGTCTGTAATTTTCTAGAATCGATAAAGGAAAAATATTATATAGTGTTAGAATACAACGTGGCCTACTGATTAAAAACTGTAGGGGACGTAATAATAGGTTAATACTTATAGACACTTCTACAATACGCATTGTATATATTGTGATATTTTAATAGGGACATTTTATGATTATGATTTATGACTTTTAATTTATTTTCTTTAATTTAAACGATTTTAATGTCGGCAAATGAATAATTTTTTAAATATTTTATGTTAAAAACAAACGTAAAACTAAACCTTGACGACAGGTTTGACTCAGTGTGTAGTACTTGCTATGCCTGCGGTTGCAGGTTTGAGTCCCGCTAGAGGCATTCACTTGTGTGATGATCACGAATGTTTGTACTCCAGTCATAAGTGTTTCTAATATATATATTTAAAATATTATATATGTATGTATATACATATGTGTGTATCAACTATCTGGTATCCATAACACAAGCCTCGTAGCTTACCAGGGAACTAGATGGTGCTGTGAATTAATGTCGCAACATATTTAAAAAAATCATATATCCTCACTCACAAAATCACTATATAAACAAAAACATCAATGATTCATCTATACATCTATCTATACAGAAAAATAAAATTAAAGTGTAATGTCAAAATAACAGCGTTTTACTAAATGCATATGATATTATATACGGTACTTATAATAAAAACACAGTTTTTTTAATTTTTGTCTGTCTGTCTGTTTGTTCCGAATAATCTCTGAAATGGCTGGGCTATTTTTGACGGGACTTTCACTGGAAGATAACTGGTGTTATAGGGAGTAACATAGGCTACTTTTATTTTAGAAAAAGAATTAGGGTTCAGCTCAAAAAAATTAAAACGTACCCGTACCGTACGTACGCAGGGACGTTTACATATTTTACGAATAAGTGTGTTTATTTATCTCATAGTTTTACGTATTTTTAAGTAGTGCACATAATGTTTAAAATGCATGATAAGTTAGAGTTATGTATAGGATAATGAATTAAATAAGCTAAGTTGTAGAAACAATTCCTGTTTTATATTATGTAATCTACTAAGAAATAGCTTCTAATGGTGTAATATTCTGTTAAATTAACTGTAAAATATTCTATACTTATAATTTATATGTGGATCACATATATTTCTCGTGGTATTTCATCATTATTTTGATACTTTCTCGGTCACAAATACTTTTTATACGTACAACATTCTCCCTTTATGTAAATCAAACTCACGGACTCCGCTACACTGACCAGTTCCACACAAGTTGCCACATCGCAATTTTTAATATTTAATGAACAATAAAAATAGTAAATTAATAGATCTTAGGGTAATGGATATACAATAACTGTAAATTTTAAACATAACATCGAAATTAATCAATTGGTCCATAACAGAGAGTGGAAAGAAAAAGTGGAAGTTGAAGATCAAGATGACACAGATACAATTAACTACAAAAAGCTAGATAAATTCTACTTCAAGAAAGAGTTATCAGGATCGGGCTTAACTGGAGAAGAAGTAATAGTTATGCCCAATGCATTCATGCTCGTAAGTTGTTCTGTTTTTTAAACTCTTAATACTATTTTTATTATAATACTAGCGACTCACCCTCGCTTCGTTGGGGTTCGTCCCTAGCTTGCTTCCCAATACCAACTTTCATCCCCATTTTCACCCCCTTAAGAAATGATTTCCGGGATAAAAAGTGTCCTGTATCCTATGTCCTTTCCAGGGTCTCAAACTATTTTCTTACCAAATTTCATTTAAATCGGTTCAGTAGATCCAGAGATTACCCCTACAACCTCAAAAACTCACAAACTTTACTTCTTTATAATATTAGTATAGATTTATGTAACTTAACATTTTTTAAAGTTATTTTATTAAGAAATATTTTATATACTCTTTAGAATTTTCTTTTTACAAAAAATTTCAAATTACCTACAATTCTTATTAGTTGATAACTTAATAAAGAAGGAGATAACGAAAAAACATAAGAATGAGAAAATACGTTTATGGATATTAACAGTTATGCAATGACAACTTACATAGTAAGCCATGTTATTCTAAGATCTATATGTATTTAAAAAATATAAATATTTACTGCAGGGTATTGTTACAATTATAAATCGGGAGAAACCAGCAATGCTCAACATGATTGGGAAAGCTATAAATGGCATATTTGATAATCCTACAGATATTTTCATTAGAGTCAAAGTTTTAGATCTATTATTTCGAGGGATTGTTATAAATTGTGCTAGAACTGAATTCGCTCCTAAAGCTGTATGTACAGCTTTGAAGAAAGAAGCTGCAGATTCATTGATTTTTGAACCCAATAATCAATATAGATTTTCTTTATTTGGAATGGTGAGTCTATTTTTTAGGTATAATTATTGTTTTAAAAAGATAAATTGTTATTTGTGAAAAAAATATGTTATATTTGTTGTCTTTGTTTGATTATTGGCATATTTAAATGATTTAACAATTAATTTTATTTTATTTATTCAATAAAGAGTAATTTATTTTTTTCTAATCAAAATTAAATATTAGGTAAAAAGTTATAAAATTATAAATTTTCAAGTCCAAATCGAGCTTATATATTTTAACTAGAAAATAATGGGATTTTTTTTATAATTTAACCAGCGTAACGCAACTGTGGATAAGCATATGATAACTGTGAGACGTGGTATCAAAAATGTAATGGATGTTGGTAAAGTAGTGGCAATCGATGGTAAAATGGAGCAAGAAATTTGGAAAGACAAATGTAACGAATTTGAAGGAACAGATGGGACTGTATTTCCACCATTTTTGACTGAATTTGATAACCTAGAGTCATTTTCTGGTGATTTATGCAGGTAATAATAAATAGTTTTATATTTATAAACTATTGCAAAATCAAAATATTTAAATTTATTAATAAATTTATATATTTATATATAAATATTTCTATATCACATTTTGACCAATTAGAGACGTAGTGGGTAATTTTAGTACATTACCATTTTTTTCGTCTAGAACTTTCAAACCGTGGTACCAAAAGAAGACATCCTACAAAGGTATCAAAACTAACCGGTATATCGCCAACATTGGGGATCTCGCCAACGATCCCGACCTCCAATGTTACTGCGAGTCTCCAGAGCAATGTCCGCCCAATGGCTTAATGGACTTGACCAAATGCATAGGTGCACCCATGTATGTGTCATTGCCACATTTCTACGACAGTGACCCACAGCTTCTACAAAATGTTAAAGGTTTAAATCCAGACGTAAAAGAGCATGAAATTACTATTGATTTTGAACCGGTGAGTCGATGAATCCAAATCATGAATACCAAAATATTTTATTTTACATTTAATAATACATAAATAATACAAATACTTTTATTTTGAAACGTCGGGAACCAAAAATCAAACTAAACCCGCGAAAAAATCCGAAAAATAACTTTTAAAATAATGTTAAAATATCATAAACTAGTAGTAACACAGAACACTTTTACTCAGGAGAGTAGTAATGCGTTGCTTGGATGGACAACCAAGTGATACGAGTTCAAATCCTGACTCTCGCACCTCTGATATTTTCATGTACTTAATTTTAGTTAACACTTTCGC
The DNA here is from genome assembly GCA_951806755.1 of Brenthis hecate. Taxonomy (NCBI): domain Eukaryota; kingdom Metazoa; phylum Arthropoda; class Insecta; order Lepidoptera; family Nymphalidae; genus Brenthis; species Brenthis hecate. The sequence goes on from OX638256.1 coordinate 3,079,037, forward strand.
AAATTGACAAAAGCCATATCAGCCACTGTTTAGGTAATACGAGTATATTTTTTGAATTTTCTTTTCAGATTACTGGCACTCCAATGGAAGCAAAACAAAGAGTACAGTTTAATATGCAGCTGATAAAACTTGAGAAATTGGAATTATGCAAAGATCTACCTGACGTTATAGCGCCTTTGTTTTGGATAGAAGAAGTAATCAATTAATTTTATATTCCGTCCTGGATATTTCCATAGGCACTATTTATGCTAAAATTACATTAAAAAATATATAGATTTAGTGATTAATTTTTAATTTTCAGATAAAAGTTTTTTGGTAAAAAGTGTTCTATTGGCATGTCCGAAATAATAATTATTACTGTAGAGGCCCACCAGCTGCCATTTAGTTTTTTTGTAATACTTAATAACTTTGAATTATTTCCATGATACACGCTAAAGATAAATAATAAGACTTTAAGCCGAGTTAGTTTAATTCATTTCTTTAAGTCAGAAGATTTCCAAAGTCCCTTTAATAGAACTCGGTATTTTTATTTCCAACCCTTATAAAGTAATTTACTGATATCATTAAGATAATATCGTACAAACCCTTAACCTTAATTTTCACAAATGTTGAATTTGTAAAAACTATGGTTAACGGTGAGTTCTATGGTAGAGATGGGTTATATATCTATACATAAAATAAAATTGTAGAGGTAGAATGTCTATACATAGAAAAAAATGCTAAAAGCCTTCAATTTTTTTGTTTCTCTGTTTGTCTGTTTGTACGGGCTAATCTCCGAAACTGTTAGACGGATTTATATGATTTTTTCCCATGGTGGTACCTTATATCCCCGTCAACACTTTAAATACTTTTCATTTCGGAAAACTAAAGAGTTGCCGTGGGATAGTTAAAAACTATAGTAGCTTATACAGCTTAGTACACAAAAACTACTGATTGGATTTTAATGAAACTTTACAATAATATACGAGTAGTTCATACATCAGAATAACAAATAAGCTACTTTTTATTCCGGAAAAATGTACGGATCCCGTGGGATAGATTTGTTTTTGTTCGTCTAGAGGGGAACCCAAACGTAACGAGGACGAGCCGCTAGTAAATAATATAAGCGTGAAGTTAGGAAGCTAGTCGCATCCCCATGCCTTAGAGTGCACGTAAAGTTGTCTGTTCTTCGCCTGATCTGATTTTACCGGTCGAAGTTTCGTCCCACTGGGATGACAGTGTAAAGAATAGAAAGTGCGCTTATTAGTAGTAGGGGTAGGGGGGTAAGGGAGAAGGACATACATATGCATTATAATGTCTCTTGCGCAGTTGGCTAGTCTTACTCGTTCAGAGGACATTAATAATAGTATTATTTCTGGAATATATTATTTATTTTGTTTACAGGGTCTTGCTTTAAATAAAACATTTGTAAATATGTTAAAACATCAACTTTTTATACCTAAGCGTATTGTGAGCGTAGTGCGCTGGATGCTGGTGTCATTTGGCGTCTTGGGCTGCCTCCTTTGCTTAGTGTTTCACTTCAAAGGTACTATTCGAGTGGTAAATGTTATATTACATACATATTATACTATGCGAATATTTTATATTTTAAATAATCCCATTTTTTGGTAAATAATCTGAAAATATAGTTTTCTGTTAGTTAATAGCTGTTATATACATATCTATTAAGATATTATTACTTTAATAATTAAACAAGATTATTTTTTCTGTGGTTCATTTTATACAATCGACAAAGTAAAAATTTAACTTGACTTGGAAAAAATAGCTTTGAGGGTAAACTAAATATTACATAGTTAAAAATATACTGTCTTAGTGAATGCAATGAGAATATCTAGATGACTAACTATAATGAATGTGGCTTATACTCTTATACATTGTCTGTCTGTTAAGAATAAGACATCTTTTTAGGGATAGTTTAATCTTAGTCTAGTTTAAACTGAAGTAATTTGCTAAATTGTACTACCAGTAAGATGATATAAGGAGAATTATAACAACATTTACGTATATTAATTTGAGAAGTTAAGAAATTTTAAGTAATAGTAGTAAACATTTAAAAAATATTTACATGTTACAACATATATTCCTCATTGTCTATCATACAATTAGTAGGAGAGCCCAAGAGGGGATTGTAGAATTTACGCAAGCGCGGCAGATCAACATAAGGGATCCCTCCTTGCACTCTGTTGAGTACCTCCATCATATATAAGTCCTCTGTAAGGTCGCGCGATCAAAGTATTAAAAAAATTTTGATAACTTAAAAATACTTGAAACCATCAGATTAAGTGTGGTGGGCTATACTTTGAAAAGTGTGCAATTTAATAACCTGCCGATTTCCACAAGCCGAAGAGGCAAAAATTGTTCATAAAGTTTATGGTATATTTTTAACAGAATTTAAGGTATCCCCATTATGTTAATCTGACGCGCTTGAATAAATCCCAAAATCTCCTCTTGGGCTCCCCTACTAAATATAATAACAGTTCATGACCTCCACAAATCTATTCACCAGTCAATGTTTCGTGAAAATCGTCCCACAGAATAATTTGTTAGATTTACATCCCACATGTTACATTCTAAAAGTTTTAACTCTTCCAAAACATTTTAACGGTTGATTGCTTTGTTATTGAGCAAAGAAAGTCAATTCTTGTAAACTTTGTATTAAAATCTATTTGTATAAATATTTTTATATTTTATTTATACACATGCATTATTATATATTTATTTTATTACAGGGCACATAGTTCGCTTTGCAGTAACGCCCGTCTCACCAACCACAAAAGTAAACGCTGAAGCCACGATCAACGAACAAAAAGACATTAGTATTGTTTCACAAGAACCTCCTAAAATAGAGATGTAGAGGTTTTATCGATATTTATTTATATATTTATATAGTTATATTGTCAGTAATTAATAAAACTTATACACACAAGAGAAAATCATACGTCCCGCCCAAACGTCAAATATAATCGTCGTCATACTTTTCCTACCTGCCTGGCACCTGCGTAGACGAACAACACAGGTTGTATGAAGGCGCTCGATGTCTTCGACTAAACTAGCGGCGGGTAATAAATTAATATTTCTTTAAGTATTTACATTACATGCACAGGGTATGTAAATTAATTTAAAGGTAAACACTACATACTAATTTAGCTTAGAAAATACATAAGTAAATACAAAAGTAAGTTGGTAAAAGCCTGCAAACCCTTATTAATTGAAACAGTTTGAAAAAAAATTTCATTAAAATATCATTCTATTCAGCTTTTAACGTTCCACTGCTGGGCACGGGCTTCCCTACAATACGAGGAGGATCAGGCCATAGTCCACCACGCTGGCCGAGTGCGGATTGGCGGACTGCACATGTCTTTCGAAAACTTTTTAGGTTGTCTTAGACATGCAGGTTTCCTCACGATTTTTTTCTTTATCGTAAGGCGATAAATCGACTCTTATTTTCTTTCAGTTTTAATATTATATTGCATAAACATATAAAAAACGTAACGAACTGATACTTTGATATTTTATTATTATTTATGCCTAGAAAATACTTAGATTATACACTTAGTGTGTCCAAGCTAAATAAATGATATTTAATCTTTTTTGTCTGCGCACAGATCATGTAAGATAGGTTGTATGAATGTTGTTGTAATTTTTAATTGTAATAGCTTATGTATTCTATAGCTTTTTTAAATCAAAACTTTATTATTAGCACTTTATCAGTAAGTCAGTTAAGGGAATTAATAAATTATAAAAAAATAAGTGAAATAATAATTATAAATGAAATAAACAAGTAAAAAAAATAAGTGGATACTTACTACTACTAATATAGGGATCTATATTCATGAATTTCATTGAATCATTTATATTACGCTTATTATTATTATTAAAAATATAAATACATAGTATAATGGTACATACTAAATTTTCCAAAAAATATTAAGCCTGAATTTAATCGTGTAATCCAGGGTTCGTCAAAGTTGGGCTTAAAATTATAGTTGAAACCCCAAAGCTCGAAAAAAAATTAATCATTTATACATAAAAGACTTGACCAATTCCATTCAAATTCTATATTAAAAACGAATTTCGGTTCGCATTTGTGTAAGAAAAATAATATGTAACTTAATACTTTACATTTTATATTTTTTAATATTTTGACATTTCGACAAAATATGGAACTTTACAAATTTTAATAACCCTGCTCTGTCTAGTGTTTTTTCTTAATTATAAAAGTTACAGCTCTTGCGAATTTAACACCTCAGTATTATTATTAAGTTATAATCTTCATAACTAAAAAAGCTTACTAAACTTATAAAAGGTGCGCCAACTTCAAAATTATCTTAAAAATAATTAATTTATCGATTAGGATAAGAAATAAAAAAATTAAAATCGACTCGCAATTAGCGCTAATATCGTGTAAAACACACTCGGAATAATTAAAATTGATTTATAATTGGCGATAATATCATCATTAATTGGACAAATTGGCAATTAAATCAGTTAGACAAGTTAGATATAGATCGAAACATACAGTTATATTTTTAGTTTTCTATTGGCGATATCTATTATAGAAAGTCTTATCTAAGAGCTGCAAATATTTGCTATGTATTTATATTTATGCAAGCACTATAATAATGGAGCCTAATACACATATATTTTATTTGATTAAATGACTGTACATTTGAATCATTTAGTTTAATTTAGAATTCCTGGTCCGTACTCGTTTCCCTAAACCCAAATTCATTAACTAAACTCAATTATTAACTGATGAATATTGCTAAATACTATGAAATAAATTATATAATCTATCTTCTATACATATAATAAAATTCTAAGTGAGTCGAATCTGTATATTAAATATTTTTTGGACAATCTCATTGAAATAGTCATTATTATCGATACAGAGGCCGAGTCTATAGTTTTTAGAATTTTTGTCTGTCTGTCTGTCTGTCTGTCTGAGAACGCATCAAAAAAACCACGGGACTTTTGATAAAATTTGATATGATGATAACTAGTTATCCGGGTTAAGAAATAATTAATAATTAATATTAATACATTTTACTGCTGGAAAATGTCTCATCTCTGAGAAATCTATACTAAACGTTAAAACCTAACTAGGGACGAACCCAAGCAGAGTGAGGGTGAGTCGCTAGTCTATTATATATGTACATTAAAAGAATTTAAGAAATTTCTTTTACTTTTGTTGTCTATCTCGTTGGTTTTCTTTACACCAGCTTCTGCCCACGGCATTACTCGCGTATTTTTATTTATAAGGTAATGTCAGATGAAATAACCTTTCGCAACAAATACCTTTAACATGCGAAGAAAATCTCACTGGTAATCAACAAAAATAATCCGTACAGGCTTATATTAGTATTATATATTATTTTATTAATATTGTGTACAGATTATTGTTTAAACTTTTTTATTTAAAATAAGCGATGAATAACTGGGAAAAAATATATTTACTATTGCAAACATACCTGAGTTTGTAGAATTCAATTTATATTTAAAAGCTTTTGTATTTTGTAGTTATACTTCTTTTGGCACGATTGGAAAAAATGATGAGTACAATTTTTACGATGCGCGCGCACACCGACAGCCAAAAAGCCACATGATGAAGTTAGCTGCATTCCTTTTACAGAGAGTTGTGACTTACGGGATGAAATCTTTAGCTATTTTTGTTCTGTTACATCAAAGAAGTATAACTTCTTACGTGCGTACATAAGTACACAAACACGTTTCTTTATCGCCTACACCTTCACCTTATCATTCACCTACACTTAAAAATGAGTATTGAATTGGATTAAAAAAAACATAATTATAGTACAAAACATATTTTATTGCCTAACATTAAATATTTACAGATTATTATCTACCTCCTAAAAATATATATGATCACAATAACTTAGTATGGTAACATAATGTGGTAACTAACAAATTATTTTGGTATTCACAGGTTTTTCTTTGAGGCATCGATTATCGATGTTTGAAATGATTTATCGATAAGTTTATCGATTTTTTTACTTTGTACATTTATTAGCCAGTTGAAACTGGACCTTAAGACGTATCTGATAAGACCTATAATCGTAATTATGAGGATAAGGAAAGTGAAAGTGATGTCTAACATATAATACTGTATGAAATTCAGGTCTTTAGCAGGCGATTGTAAGTGATACGCGCCTTTATGGTGTATCACATACTCCGTCCAATAAATTGCTCTTTCTAAAGGTGATTCTTTTTGATTTCTTAACAATGTTTGTCTATATTTCACTTGGGCTTTGTATTTAGGCTGTATAATTACTTCCTGTATCGCTTGATAGAGTTTATCAGAAGTTAATTGGTATAGGTCTAATTTTTTCGCATATCCATCTACTTCTGCCTTTGCTGCGTTCGCGTCGTGGTCACAAAAAACTGGAATGGTTACTATGGGAACCCCATGGAAAACAGTTTCGAACATGCTGAGAAGACCGCCATGTGTTACGAAAGCTTTAATTTTGGGGTGTCCTGGAAAAAAACAAAAAAAATAGTTTTAGGCTTATATTTTTTTAAGTACAATATTATAGGACAGTAACGTAGATCTTTTCTTTAATGTAAACATATATTATCCAGTCAAGGGCTTTATACACGATGTCACTCTACAATTATTAAAAAATAGAAATCCAAACAGTATATAGAGATAACATATTGTGGAGTTGACGATATGTCATTTGAATACAATTTAAAAAAATCTATTTTACAACAATTGTAGAAAAACATTTTGCTTAAACCCCAAATTTTAAAATTGAAACCAAGATGAGTGAATGTGATCATCGCGGTAAGAATAAAAGACAGCTAGCTTTATAAGCCAATATCGAATCGACACTAAGCCAAAATATAAAGTTTTACCATTTCCTCCCCACAAATTACAATAAACTGTAAAGATACTAACACATATGTATATTTTAGCTTTATTATTAAATAGATTTTGCAAATGTGTACAATTAAATGACTCAACATTTTACATAACTATACTTAGCGAAATATGTAAATGAAATGGTGTCGATCTCATATCAACAGCATCATGTCATATTTTATGTTAGGTAACATTGTTACAGCTCACATGGAGTTGAACGTTTTGTTGTTATTATGCTAGCTCATTCATTAGATATGTAAGAAATTAAGATGAAAAACCTGTTCTAACTCGAAATTATTTATTAGAATGGCTTCAAATCCAAAGTTCTTAGTTCGAATCCCGGGTCAGGCCAAGTAGTTATAGTTATTGGTAACTTTAAAGATGTCTTACGCATCATAACTTATCGGTGGTGTCGAATTAAATGGTGCTGTGTGTTAATGTCCCAACATATTTATTTATTATTATTAACATTTATAAATCTTACTTATCTAATAACAGTACACGGAAGACATCGCTCATTTTAATAATAAATGTATACTTGAACAGAATGTAGTCAAAAAATACAAAAAAAATCTCACCTAATAAATCTTGTTGCGGAAGCCATTTATATAGTTTTACATTTGATGGTATATCAGTTAGATTTTGTTCACCATCTTGCTTCCATAGCACTCTCTGTGGAAGTTTTTTCAAAGCATCTACGAAAATTCTATGCGCCTCAAGAGGCATTTCATTTGTCTTCACAGATGATCCCATGGACACGTAAATGAACCCTGCCTCGCCTGCGCCCGATATCCACTCTTCTAAATCCTGTAAAATATGAAGAAAAAAGTTGATGTTACATACATTACATGATAAAACTAGCATTTGCCGTGACTCTACCCGCGTAGTTTAAAAATAACAGATTATCATACATACTTCCAAGCCCTTTTTTATACCTTAAGAGATTGTATTTACAAAAATCCTTTCTTAGTGGACACCTTCCCTATGAATCTACCTGCCTTTCAAGATTACAGTATTTATCCTTTCTAAGATTGAATTATCTGGTTAATTATATAAATTTCTTTATTAATTAACGTAGTTAATATATTTTAAAAGAATAATTTCAAACCAATATATCTATAGTATTTTAGTTTAATACAAAAATGTATTTTTTTTCTATATCAAGCAATTACATGATTTACGAATATATTTAACTAAATAGGTTATTTGTACTCTTGTACACTAAAAGTTTATCTTTCATCACATGTTTTTGTTGTCTAGATATATCTTAAATATTTGTATATAAGTCTAAACCAATTCTTATATGTAAAGCAGGAATTTTGTTACAATTAAAAGTATATAGTAAAATACTCACAGCATCCAATCTCTTTGATTCTTTGCAATGTATACATGCAACTTCAGCTACATTTGGCATAAAGGCTCTTGGGTATGTTACAGAGTAATGACCATTCTGAAGAATAAAACTAACGTTTCTTGCCAGATCGTACACATGAGGCATTTGTGGTCCAAAATGTCGCCTTAAAACTCCTTGTAATATTGAAACACTGACGCCATGCCCCAATAATGCACCAACATGCCAAAAAGCATTGACTGACCTCTCGAAAAATCCCATATTATCTGTGAAAGAACGCGCAAAAAACGGCATAATAGAGTATGGGGCAGGACTTCCAGAACCACTTGTGGGTGCAGCGTAAAAGGCGACTGTATTTATGTACATAAAAGGCACTTTCATTCGATATACTATGCCCAAAGCACATTCTGGGTACGCTCCGTCTAGAATAATCAGGTCGTAACTTTTTCCTGACCGTAAAAACGATCTAATCTCGATATCGTTGAGGAAAGCCTCACACGCCTGAAAAATAAATAGAAATGTTATTATTTTACAATTTTACTTTTTATACGGAACCGATAATGACAACATTTTTATTTTCAAACGTTCGCACTCTACATTTAGATAAAACAAGATTACGTAATAGGAAAAGATATTTCATTACAATTTATGCGAAATAGATAAAAAAGGCAGGCAGTGGTAGCACAGCGGAAACGCGCTCGCTTGTGAAATCGACTGAAGCGGATTCAAATCCCGAGTCTCGCACCTTTGATATTTTCATGTGCGAATCATTTCTAACATGATTACCACTTGCCTTACGGTGAAGGAAAACATCATAAGGAAACCTGCTTGTCTGAGAGAACCTAGCAAGTTTTCGAAAGACATGTAAAGTCCGCCAACCCTTGGCCAGCGTGGTGGGCTATGGCCTGTTCCCCTCTTATTGAAGGAAGGCCCGTGTCCAACAATGGGATGTTAAAAATAGCCGAATACAGATCAAAAAAGCTATATCGCACAATTCACTAGACAAGGCATATGCTACTCTCAATTTTACTCAGTAAAAAAAAGAGAGTACTAATGATAAAGATACTATATTTTTATCACCTCATATCCATATCGGATGATGTCCAAATAAGGCAATGGCTCCTCTCCCTTCATCCTCGCACCAACAAGATCGAAGGTCATATATCCTCGTACAAAGGAAGCTAGACCTTCCGGGGTGATTTCTTCTAGACCCTCGAGATGGAAATCCGGAAGATAAGGACTAATTAGTGTAATGTTGTGATCTCTGGAATTATATAGTAAAATAGTTTTAGCTCAAAATAATTACATTCTATGCATGTGTAAACAATCATCTATACATATTTTATAATAAAATTCTAACTGAGTCGAATCCGTACATTAAATCTTGCTAAGAAAATCTTATTGAAGTACTCATTATTATCGATACAGAGGCCGTATCTATAGTTTTTAGATTTTTGTCTTCTGTCTGTCTGTCTGTCTGTCTGTCTGTCTGTCTGTCTGTCTGTCTGTCTGTCTGTCTGTCTGTCTGTCTGTCTGTCTGTCTGTCTGTCTGTCTGTCTGTCTGTCTGTCTGTCTGGGAATACATCACGAGAACACCACGGGACAGATTTTGACGAAATCTGGTATGATGATAGCTGATTACTTCAGTAAACATATAGGATACTTTTTACTGCGGGAAAATATCTCATCTCTGAGAAATCTATACTAAACTTTAAAACGTACCTAGGGACGAACCCGAGCGGAGCGAGGGTGAGTTGCTAATATTAAATAGAATGTGGCAGTAGGTACACTGGGCAGTAAGAGTAATACCTACGCGCAGGTCTCATTCCGCTAGGCTTGGGGCAAAATCAACGAATATTTTTTCATTAAAATGTAATGGATGAATGACGATATTTTAATTTTACATACGATGTGTTTATTTTTAGAAAATAAAATTACTTAAATATCGCGATATACTTATACTATTTGTTCATATCGATATAATATTTATCGATATTTTTCATATTTACATCTCTACTTTAGTATACAAAATTTAGATTTGAATACATACCTTCTTATTAATCCTCTCGCTAACTCTAAAAAAGGCACTTTGTGGGACTTGGTGCCACCCATCGTGATCATCAGTATATCGCTTCCCCATACTGTCGACGCTAAGAAGATCGGTAGATAGAATATGGGCCACCCAGACCCCTGAAAAAAATTATTAAATATTTACTTTCTGTTTTTCGGGGCAAAGATTGACTTATCAGAATTTCATATTTTAAAGAAAGATAATGAGTAAGATCTGATTATTCTAAAAATTTCTTTCAAAGAGATATCGTTATACTTATCACCCCTTTATAGCTGGAGGTGAGTTAAAATCGTCGCAAATCATTTTAAGCCCGTATTTTATCCATAGTATTGAAAATTATCTATACAAATAAATATAATTGAAGTTTCTGTTAGTAATGTCATAATACCAGCTTATTACTAAACGCATATGAAATTATATAAGGTACATTTTTTTATCTATCTGACTGTTTGTTCCGCCTAATCTCCGAAACGGCTGAACTGATTTTGACGAGACTTACTGGCAGCTGATGTTCGCCTAGTTTCCAATAGTGAATAATCAATACAATAAAATGTAAACAGATAGAAAATATTATTATTACACTATTTTATTTACACTTATTATTCCCTAATTTTCCCAAATCTTCTTAAAATTTGAAAAATGCGAAAGTTTGGATAGATGTTTGTTATTACTCAATCACGCCAGAACGGCTGAACGGATCTGGATGAAATGCGGTACAGAGATTATAGTTTGAAATAGCAGATAGGTTACTTTTTACCTCGGAAAAATTGTTTTTGAATGAAACAAGATTTGTTTTTGTTTTTCATTAAGAACGAACTCGAGAAACGAAGGTGAGTTGGTGTTGTTAATAGTACCTAATCTCTATCCTAATCAAAATATCCTAATAAAATAATCCTAATCAAAGAAATAAATTTGTGACTGATTTTTTGTTATTATGTAAAAGAATATTTTTGTCGTAAATAGTTGTATTTTCATTGCAAAAATGACTCAGTTTTAAGAGTTTATCGAGGCTGAATTTCATATGAATAGGTATGTACTTTAGCATGGAAGCTTAATTTTTTTTCTGAAATAAAATTTGACTAAGATACTTCTTATAACCTCAGCTATCTGCCAGTAAAAGTCCCGTCAAAATCAGTCCAGGCGTTTCAAAAATTAGCCGGAACAAACAGACAGACAGACAAAAATCTTAAAATTGTGTTTTTCTCCTAAGTACCGTATATAATTTCATATTATGTATTTAGTAAAAGACTGTTATTGTGACATTACAAACAGACACTTCAATTTTATTTATATGTATACTCGTAGATAAGTGATGTGACGTTTCTTATGGGTTATAGCTATTTTGTTTAGGTATAAATGAATATAGATAATATGTATTTTATGGCATCTATCTAATTTCCGTACACGTTGAGACTATGCAGGATAAACTACTATATAATAATATATATAATATCTTTGCATAATACCGTAATAATATGAATATACAAGCAAGCATGTGGCAATAGCAACAGATCGCCATTTCACTGTTTCACTATCGACGTGATGTAATATATCGAGAATATTCCAAATCTTTTCCTGCTTCTACACTCGACTGATTATATGAGACGTTTGTAACGTATTTGAAATCATGGATCAAGATTTAAAAAGCCTACCTAACTTTAATCTCTTCAAAATAAAACACAGTGTTTCTTACACTCTTAGTTTGCTACTAATAAAAAGTAAACGTTGTATGCATAAATGAAAATATTTTTTTACAATTCTTTAATTTTGTAACTGTGCGTGCTTATAAGAAAATTAAATCAATAATAACAAAACAAATTGTTGGTTTTTTATTTATTTATTTAAAAATTATAAGTAAAAAATATAAAATCATACTCAAAACTGTTTAATATTTGCTCGTGGGATATTAGTGTAATGTAAATCCAATTATTAAATTCATCTTGCCGCTGGATAAAGTTCACCTGCTTGCCTCTTTACGATGAAAACTTACATAAGATATTATCGGGATAATTCAACAAGTGACGACACACTATTAATTTATACCGCCAGTAATTTTTTTTTAATTATTATTAAATAAGGCTTACCAACTAAAGTACATACACAAACTTAATTACTAAAATAACGTTAATAAATTTCTTTTTTGTATATCACTCTAAATTACAGGCATGCACAACATTTTATAACTAGCTAATACATACGCTCTACTTAAATGACAATAATATTAAAAAAATAAATGAAATGTAACACTAAATGATATCTTCAAGATTTCTTTTAAAATTGTACATTGTATTTGAAAATATATCTATAACAGGATACTTGCGCGAGATTTCATTATAGTTTATTAAAATTTTGTTTAAAGCTGAGTTTTGTCCGAATCTATTTTGTCTTAAATGAATATAAAAAGGTCGATAATTACTCAATCGTGCGGAAGAGCGAGCAACTTGTAGTCCTATCTTAGATATTATGTTAGGTGAGTCTACACAGTTATTCAATATTTTATAAAGAAACATTAACCCAAGAAGTTTTTGGCGCTTTAACAATGAGTCCATATCAAAGAGATTTACCCTACGCTCGTACGTAATATGTTTTCTGTTTGGTACAGAATTCGTAGTGTAAACAAGTCTAGATGTAAACTTTCTTTGAATTTTTTTGCCAAGCTTATAATGCTTTTTACGCGTTCGTTGACTACTTTTACAAAATAAGTACAACATTAAGTAATACAGCGTATTGTAAATATTTTAATGCATATTCTATATTTTAATGCTTATTCTATCCATTAATAATTAATTATAATGTCCATCTAACGGGTCTATTCGAGTTTCGACGGCCATCTCGCTGAGACTAGCCAACTGCGTTGGACATACATATAGTGTCAAAGTGTGTGCTCTCTTTAATCCCGTTACTCTCAGATTTCGGCGAGACGGCAATTCGATATGACTGATGAGGGATAAGGTGCAACACTGATGGCCTAATGTTCACTCCAAAACACTGAGATAAACACTCCCAACTTCCAACTCCGGACTGTTTCTGAGACTTTCTTATCCCGGGATTTGAACCCAGGACCGCCAGATCTGCAGCCGAACATCTAGCATATATTAGCCCCTAGGGCCAAGACCTTGGTGTGCCCTTCTTTTACACAGCGACGTGTTTTTTACATAGAAAGAGTTACCGCGCCATATTTGAAATTCGTGACATGTTATTATTAAGTGTAGTTTAAGTTTAACGAATATGATTTCTAGTGTACGATACTAAACATTAATGTAAACAGCATATTATTATTAATTTTGTTGTCAATTTATCTATTATAAAACATTCCATGATGTTGTGTAATGAAATTTTTACTTAAAAAATTATATACCCTGTCAAAACATGTAAAAAATATATACAAATACCAAACATCAAAAATCTTTAGCATTCTGTTTTATAATTATACTAGCGTTTTCCTGCGGCTCCGCCCGCATAGTACATTAATCACCAACATATAATATACTAAAACCTTCTCCGAAACACGCTGCATCTTATGGTATAAGTATTATTCCGATCGGTTCAGTAGTTATTGCAGTATAACAGAACAAAAAAATGGGTTCTCCATTTATTTATATAGATATAGGTATAGTTATTATATAATAATCAATCAGTCAATCGATTTTCTATTTTATAAACCAGATACAATATTACTAGTAACCTACTTTAAAGATATAGTGTGACTTTTCAGATTTTCTTTCTATGTCATTGAAGGTACTAAATTTCTAAAAAATAACGCTAGCAACGCGTAAATAAAAGAGCTAGAAAAACTAGAATTCTATCTTTATTCAAAAACAAAGGAAACGGATGTTATACCAAACGAATTCATGTCATACTCGTAAATGCAGAAACTCATACAGTAACGCTCAAATATTAAGAAATTTTACTACAAATTTATATCCACTATCCTATACTATTCCCTGCACGACCGCGGACACGCCGGCGTGTCAGTTAACAATTGATTTCTTAGAATTTTAATTAATTTCTTAGAAATTTACCTGGAGGTGTTATAAACGTTGCCTCAGGCATGATTGCATCAAATAGCCTTTTCCTGAATTAAATATAACTAATGTTCCAAATAAAAACTGTGTCCGTAAAAAAATAATTAATTAGTTTAGTGGTTTAAAAACAAATAACAAAACAGAGAGATATCGAATTCCTACAAATAATGTTTTTTGTACCTAAGAAATACTATTGTAACTGCACAATAAGTCACTTCACTCGTACTTTGGTGCCGTGGGAAGATGTAGGCTATTCTTACATACGTTAAGTCAGCCCTTTCATGCGTTGAAGCTAGTTTTTAGAAGTTATTATACTAAAAGTTTCACGTAGCTCTGCTTGTATTTTTTTAAATATTTTTAAACTTTTCAAAAATCACTTCGCATTTGTTTATAAAAACTGATATTTCGAATGGGTATATGCGTCTTTATACATAAGACCTTAAAGCCCTTGAACTGATAAAGCTCCAAAGAATATTAGCTCGTTTAAATACTTGCATATGAATATAATTGTAAAAATTACGAGAAATTAACTAAGAAGGTACCGATATCAAAAACCCTTCAAAAGTAATTATTCTACCATTAGAAGTACTTTTTTTTATTATAATTTTTTATATTAAACCTTTGAGCTTAACGTTATTTATACAAAAAAGAATTATTTAAATCACTTCTCATTTAGCGAAGAAATTGCGTAACAAAAAAACCTACGCCTAAAATGCTCCTGGTATTACACGTTGGTCAATAACTGGTTAAAGCTAGGTTTCTTGCTTGGTTTACACTTTTACCAGATCCAATATGTAATTTCGTATTTGTTTAACAATACTAATAACCCACCATATGATATAATAGAATTAAAAATCATGTCATATTCTTTGTACGTATAGATTACGTAGATCCATTACCCAATCGCTGTAGACTGTTCTAAATACTGTTATAAATAATATAAATCAAAAAACTCATTTCAACTTTTGTAATATTAACCATGTTTATTCTTGTTTTTGATGTATGTATGTGTATACATACATACGTCAAAAACAAGAAAATGAATAGTTTTATATCCAAACTAGACCAAGTTGCGAAATATGCAAGTTAGTAGGGTCATTTCTAACCTTTTGAAAGTCAGCAGTACACTCATCGCTATATTGAAGGCCTTGAAATTGCTTACGCGTTCTACAGCGTGTCTAGAAATTCTCAGGTACTCCCCACAGTTAGGATAGGATATGTTATAATTAATGTATGTCTAGAAAAATCGTTAGTTCAGCGTCTGATTTCTTCTCGTGTCGGATTTGTCACCTATACATGTAATAAAGTTGTAACTAAGCCGAATCTGTACATTAGATATTTTTTGGAAAATCTTATTGAAATAAACATTATTATCAATACAAAGGCCGAATCTACAGTTTTTAGAATTTTTGTCTGTCTGTCTTTTGTCTACGACGTGGCATATACTGATTAGCATTAAGTACATCAATAATCGAAAGCCTGAGATGCTTAAAATATTAAAAAAAAAGTTTAATCTATACTTATATAAATAAACGAAATAAATGTACAATTACGAGCATAAAACTAATATCCATAGACAGTGGACTGTTTCTTTGCCAGCCGTAAGCTTAAAATGGCGGAAAGGCGCGACAGAGACAAAACGAAAGTGCGGCCAGAAGTCTTCTGTATTAATTGAAATACGATGAAGATAGATACTTACAACCTTTTTTTCTATCACACTGTTATAATTTTTTTACATTCCATTTATAAATTAAAATTGGAATAAAAGACAGGTACCTATTGGCCGCACGTTTGCTTCTCTCTTTCTAGAGAGTGTTCAATTTCATGAGGGTATTGCTCAGTCCATTCTCTACTCGTATATCTATCATAATAATATCTGGCATTCATTATTATCTATTCTCACGAAGACAGAAAACATATATGACATAAAATGAACAACAAAACTATCTGACTGAACAATCAGACACGCGATACAAAAATATAAGATACCACCTCGGCTTCAAAAACATCTAAATATGCATAAATGTAGGACATATCTTGCGTTTTTAATATAATAATGGCTGTACAAGTCATTTCTGTATGGAATTGTCGCAAGAATGCTAACTGAATTCCCCTGTTGAATCGCAATGCCGATTCTTTGGGCGATAACGAGCAAGCCTCCTTGTTACCAGTAAAGGCGATAAGATGAGGTACTGTGAGGTACTATCTAAGATCAGGCAGTCAGTGCAAGAGTGGCCTAACTCACCATTTTTTTAAATAGTTATTAGATGGTGTCTAAAACAAGTTTAGTTCAAAAGAAAATAAGCTAAAAACGCAAAAAACCCTTTGGGACTCAAAATATTACTAAATAAAAAACAAAAAATAAGTCTTAAAATACACTCGTGAGCAAAAAAATCGACTCAGACGACACATCTGTAGTCGCAAGTCACTGGAAAAAAAACTGAAAGCAAATATATTTTTTTCATAGTAAAATCTTAAAGCTGCTAGTATTAGCTTCAAAATGATATAAAATATTGTAAGGTTTATTGCTCACACAACCCAACAATATGTTGTGATCAGTAACCACCCTTTTTACGCTTGTTTACAATAGTGCTAATTAAGGGTTACTGACCCATATAAAAGGTTATCTACCTGACCCACCCTTATCAGTTAGCCGTCAAACGTCAACCGATACACATCTCCGTTATCAACAATCAAGAATTCTACCTGAAAATGGACACAACAAGCGATTTAGCAGCTCAAGCGATCACCCTATTGCGACAAGGCCAGAGTCAGCGTGAAGTGGCACGTGCACTGAACATGAGCCAGTCTGCTGTTTCCAGAGTTTACCGTCGTTACCAGGAGACTGGTGGCTTTAATCGAAGACGCGGTTCCGGTAGAAAAAGGTCCACATCAGAGAGAGATGACCGATTTATTGTCAGCACATCGTTAAGAAATCGGGCCCTCACTGGCGTTCAAGTCCAACAAGAGCTCAGAGAAACGCGAGGAGTAGCTGTGAGTGGCTGGACAGTCAGAAGACGACTTAAGACAGCTAGGTTTGAGCCAAAAAGGCCAGCTACTGGCCCCAAATTAACCCCAGACCACCGAGCAGCCCGCCTACGTTTTGCTAGAGAACATGTTGATTGGACTGACGAACAATGGAGCACCGTTCTCTTCTCAGACGAAAGTAGAGTGTGCTTGCATGGTAGTGATAGAAGAGGACGAGTCTACAGAAGACCTGGCGAAAGATTCGCGCAGTGCTGTATCAAAGAAAATGTTGCTTTTGGAGGAGGTTCCTGGATGGTGTGGGCCAGCATTTCAAGCTAGGCAAAAACCGAGTTGGTTTTTATTGAAACTGGCGGTCGAATGGGAGGATTCACGGCGATCCGATACATCGAAGAGATTTTAGAGGATCACGTCGTTCCCTACGCCGGTTTCATTGGCGAAAACTTCGTCCTAATGCACGACAATGCCCGTCCACATACTGCAAGTTCCGTCCGGCAGTATTTACAGGAGGTCGCAATTGCCGCTATGGACTGGCCAGCGTGTAGCCCGGACTTAAATCCTATCGAGCATTTGTAGGATGATCTTAAAAGAAAAGTTCGGGCTAGAAATCCTGCACCAGACACGATGGCGGACCTCAAAGCAGCGCTAATCGACGAATGGAATAGCATCAAACAAGATCGAGTAAGGAAACTTATTCGATCCATGAAAAAGCAATTGGGAGCTGTTATTAGGGCCAGGGGGGGCAACACTAAATATTAAAAAAATAATTTTAATTAAATTATTATTTTGACGAATTTTACGTGGTATTTTCTTTACCGTCAACGATCACTTTTTTTATTGCTTAAGACTCCATCTCATTCAATATTTTTTCTTTACCAGAAAACATTTTTTAATAACAACGTAGACCACTCATTTTTAAGCTAAAACAAAGAACTTTGAGATGTTAAAATCAGAAATATAATAAAAGCTTCCGATTTTTTGCTAGAGCTTTTTAACCGCAAGCGTGCGTCCTGAGTCGATTTTTTTGCTCACGAGATTATATGAAAATACTTAACTGTCAATAATATACTATGAAATATATATATATGAAAATATATATATGAAAATACTTAACTGTCAATATAATAACTTGTCAATAACTTAGGCTAATTTTACGCTGACAGCTTCATATATCTTTTAAAAACTTTTCAATAGTAATTTCATGGGGCTCTGAATAGCATTTGAATAGTACTGCTAATTGTATAGTGAGATGTTGTGTGTTATTGTCTTGTTAAGAATTGGTATTGTAGCACCATCTATACATACAATAAAATTATAATAAGCCGAATCTGTACATTAAATATTTTTTGGAAAAGCTTATTGAAATAGACATTATTATCGATACGGAGGCCGAATCTATAGTTTTTAGAATTTTTGTCTGTCTGTCTGTTACCGCATCACAGAAAAAGGTATTTTGATGAAATTTGGTATGATGATAGCTGGTTATCCGGGTCAACAATATATAGAATACTCTTTAGATAGATAGATAGATAGATGCTTTATTGTACACCACAAATACTCTTTACCGCGGGAAAATATCTCATTTCTGAGAAAAAATACAAAAACTGCATAGTAAAAGTATACTAATATGTAAAACCTAAGAATTTGGTTTTTGGTCATCTGGCGGAGCCGCGGGCAATGCTAGTTAATATAATATCTTGATTTAAGACAAAAGGAAATGACTATGATGATACATTGTATATTTTGCCAATAATGCTTGAAGAAGAAATAAAGATGAAATATGTATGTATCAGGCACATACATACCATTTATTTCTTCTTCATTATCGACTTCCTTAATAACAATATTATTTAAAAATATTATTACGGGTTTGTTTATTTATTTGTCTTTCTATTACTCAGCAACGGAATGATATAATTTTGCACAGAAAAAGTTTATGGATGACATAGAGTGACAGATTAATTTTTATATCTAATACTAATGTTATAACTTATAAGTGAAACGAGAACCATTCGCAACAACCTGTAAGGAACAACATTATAACTTAGAATTATAACAAATTTTGAATTTATGCTCTAAAAATGTGAGATATTAATTAATATTTTTAAATTATCTTATTTAAGAGTTACAATGTTATTATTTGGCAGTTTAAAAATGAATGTAAAACCTTGAAAATTTTGTCACTTGCAGATACACTATAAAGCTGTCAGATTCTCAGTAGTAATATTGCTATGCACGTATTGCGTGTGATTGATTTTGTCGCTTCTCTCGTATATTACACGACTACAAAAGGAGGGTAATGTGTTTCGCACGTTTGTTCATTTTTAACGAGATCACACCTCGAGAAATATAACCTAGAAACTAACAATGTTTTTACTACATCTGTTATTACTGGAAGTAACAATAAACGAAGTAAACTACAGTAAAGTATTATAATTAACATTGACCCGTAGATCTACCCACGTAGTGTATAAATAGCGCATTTAAAAACAAATTCCAACTCCTTTTTTTTAATATTCGGAAATGTATTTACGCATACCACCCGTAGACATACGGTGGTTATGTGGGACTCACCGGGTAGAAAAGCCAGTACTACCCACTAAAACACAAGAAAACCTCCCTCGTCTTCATGGGGTGTGGCAGGATCGCTTACGCACTCAACTAGGACGCCCCGACGGTGTATATGAGTAATCCACCAACCAAATTTCAAGTCAGTAGAAGTTGTTATTCGATAATCAGTATAGCAATCATATTAAGCTTATCTATACATATGTATATAATATTGCTTTCCAATACAAACTTTCACCCCCTTAAGGGATGATTTCCGGGATAAAAAGTAACCTATGTCCTTTCCATGGTCTCAAACTATCTTCTTATCAAATTTCATCTAAATCGGTTCGGTAGATTCAGAGATTACCTCCTACAACGTCACAAACTCACAAACTTTACCTCTTTATAATATTAGTATAGATAAACATTGATAACAATAATAATAATGACAATGAACCCTTTTAACATCTCGAAAATTAGGTTATCTCACAATATTTGTTCCTTTATAATATTAATGATTCTAATTAGATTCTACGCATTCTTTTAGTAATTTTTAAAACATTTATTGTTATAATAAACGTATTTATTTTTACGAAATTTGTTTGTTTGCCCCCGTTACGCGCCGCAAATCGCAATGAAGCAATAATATAACATTTTTCCGTAGAGTGTTAAATCCAGAGAATACCTAGATAACCTAAGTCACACAGCTTATTTTTAGGTAATATAACATTACAAAATATTACTAAAATGACGTGTGGGCTTAAATAAGGACTTAAGAGAAGAACAGGTAGCTCAATAGTAGAGTCTTTTCCAAGATTGTGCCATGTTACAGTTGCATTATATGTAAAGACTGTAAGTGATTCTTTTTTTTATTTATGAACCTATTGAAATAAAACAATACTAAATGTTAAGTGAAACTTACCACAATACATTAGTGAAAACCGCAACCAAATCGGTTAAGCCGTTTCTGATATTAGCGCACACAAACGTACAGACAAACAGACAAAAAATCTAAAATCATTGTTTTGGGTTGTATTACGTTAATAAAGACCCCGAACAAATAGTATTTCTCAAATATTTTCCTTGTACAGACAACGATCATTTATACTTTTATTATACATATATGTAGATTATTTAATTAACTCTATAATAAAGTAAATTATCGTGGCATATATATCTACACGGATGTATTCTTATTAATTATGATATATATAGCATAGTTGTTCAAATAACTGAGATGACACACAAACACACTTTGTAGTCTGGCGTAATGCTCGGCCCTTGGATAATATCTATTTCTTCATATTATTTGTTAATAGTATTACATACATATTTACTTTAAAGCCATTGCTAAAGAAGTATACAGATTCAAAAAAAAAACATTTTAAAATTACCTAACCGTTCCACCATGAGTATGGCGACTCTTTTTAAAATATCTAAAACGTAGCCTGTAATTTAAAACAAATCATGAAAATCGTTCTCAATTGACGGAGATAAAGCGTAATCCATAGAAAAACTTATGTACCTATTATATCCAATTTGAATACCCACTTTTTGAAGTGAGCTGATAGAGGCAGATTGCTTTAAAGAAATAGGAATTCAAGCAAATGTTTTGTTTATGAACACTCAAACTGTTGTAAAAACAGTATAAAAATAGTTTTTCCTTCTGGACACTGGACTCGAACTTACGATCTCGACTTGAATTTTTCACATCTCTAAATCGTTTAAATAAACTACTATCAAAATTTCTATCTAAAGGTAAAAAAAAAAAAATAAAGAACATAAATTTTGCTTTATTTACTTGCAAAAATGAAATAGCCGCAAGTTTAAAATAACTTGTAGTTTACTGTAAGAAATGGAATTACATATATTTTTTCGATGAAACTTGTTTAGTCTATTTTCCCTTACTGTAATATATGTATTTATTCTTAATCTCTTATGACCAACTTAAAGCAATAACTTATAAATATAAAAAAATCTATTTCTTATAAATGTATATTAAAGTTATTATTATCTATACATATAATAAATTTGTAACTAAGAAATCTATTGTTAACTGTAACGCCGGCGTGTCCGCGGTCGTGGAGGGATTAAAATTGTCAACATTATAACAACATGATACTTTCTTAGATTTACGTGAATATAACATGACATTTTAGAAAAAAATATTTTTTCTTTTTTTTTCACGATATTATTTTTATTGATGTCACAGAAGAGAAAGACTATCCAAAGACGTTTTATAAATATAGAACTGAAAAAAAAATGAAAAGGATAATTGATATATTTAAAACACTATAACAACGTTTTAACGTTGTTCTTTATTTGTAGTGAAGAAATATGCTTTTGAGCTTATTTCTCCACTACAAATAAAGAATTTGTCTACAAGTTATAATGGCTTATTATTAACCCAATAAAATAATAAAAAGCAGATATTCCCCATAGCAGTTTTTTTTTGATATAAGTATTCTGTTATAATGCTGCAAGTAATTGCATATATATTATAAATAATATATTTAAAAAATCGATGGAAAATATCTTTTAAAATAGATCCATATGTAAATAAATAACAGTAACTACATAAATAATAGAGATGCGTAGTCACAAAAAAATATATAATAAATAAGCTTTCACTATCTAAGAAAATATTACTACGCCACTTCTAATTTAGTTTAAATTATAAAATACTAGCAGAACCCGCGGCTTCGCTCGGACTAAAACTACAAAAAAAACTATAAAAAGGTAGGATTCATACAAACTTTCATCCCCTATTTTACCCCCTTATGGGATGAATTTCGAAACATTCTGATTTGACTCTGTTTCGACGTAAAAGAAGGACAAACAAACAAACAAACAAACAAACAAACAAACAAACAAACAAACAAACAAACAAACAAACAAACAAACAAACAAACAAACAAACACACTTTCACATTTACAATATTAAGCATGGATTATCTCAATTTCATAGTTCGTCGTTAAGACTGCCTTATCAATCTTTAAACTCATATAATAATATATAAGCGCGTAATATGTAGCAGAACATAATATCTGTATGTAATACAATCTTTTCCATAGAACATTATCAAGATTAATTTCTTTGTATCGTTTAAGGACTTTAAGTCGTAAATCAAAGTAACCTTGTATTATTTTCCTCTAACATACCCTAAAGTAACGTAGTCATAACAAACGATAAGATTTATAAATAAAGCCATTAAGTCATATATAGTGACAATAATTACTAGCACTACGTGTAGTGTGGTCTATGCCTTATACGGTATAATGTCTTCCATTCAATAGCCTGCTTTATTGTAATGTAAATTAATAGTTTACAAACAGCATAAAGGTGATGCTCCACTTATGCTATATATAGTACAGCTAAATATATTTTTGTGAAATCTGTACAACTATAGTTGTGCAAAACAAGTTTTATTCTATTACTAGCGATGTATCCTCACTTTGCTCCGTATTATTATATGTATATTATGTATTTGTAATTTGTATTCATAATCTATCTCTGTACTAAACTGTATCCAAATCCGTCAAGCCGTTTTATCGTGAATAAAACACATACACGCACAAACTTAGTAAGATTAATAACTGAATTAAATTTAAAATTAAAAAAACCCGACCATCTTGGACCGATTTTCATCAAACATAGCTAAGAACACTCCCAACTAATTCACCTTTCAAACAAAAAACAAAACCAAAAACCAAAAACGAAAACGAAATCAAAATCTGTTCATCCGTTCGGGAGCTAAGATGTCAAACATAGACACGTCAAACTTATAACGCCCCGTAGTTTTTGCCTCGGGGGTTCAAAATATGACTATTAAAGCTATTATTCTATAAGAGTGAAATGTACTCAATAAACAAGGTTTTTTTATATGATCGAAAAATATAAAATTGACACAGCATTATAATATAGTTATTATTAATCAACAAAAATACTAAGAATAATCTATACACACATAGGTACATATAATAAAAGTGTAACTGATCGCTGTCTGTACAGTGTACACGGAAAATATTTGAGAAAAACTATCATTGTGGGTCTTTATTAACGCAATAGAACCCAAAACAATGATTTTTAGAATTTTTGTCTGTCTCAGAAACTGCTTAACCGATTTGGGTGCGGTTTTCACTAACGTATTGTGGTGAGCTTCACTTAACATTTAGTATTTGTTTAGTTTCAATCAGTTCTTAAATGAAAAAGTTATGTCAATCTAAAAAATCACTACATTTAAATATATATTGTAAATAATACACCAAATACTAAAAAGTAAACTCTTTATACATATTATATAAAAAATGTTTATTATTATCGCGTTATATAGTTCTACATTGCGTGTGCAGTTATCCTTTTCAAAGGACTTTACGAACAGAGCTACTCACGTTTGTTCGAAAATTGCGTTTAGTAATATTTAGTCATAATATAGTATTGTGAAATGGTTTCAGCTTATGAAAATAATAGAAGTCAATAACCTAGGTTTTGTCAAACACAAAAGAAATCTATGTAACCTAGTATAATGTATACAGATAGATAAAATAATTGTGTCTGTTTGTAATGTCGAAATAAAAGCTTTTTACTAAATGCATATAAAATTATATACGATACTTATAAGAAAAACACAATTTTTTTATTGTCTGTTTGTGTGTCTGTTTAGTTGTTCCGACTAATCTCCGAAATGGCTGGACTAACTTTTACTGGCAAATAGTAGATGGAATAAGGACTTATGGTGCTTCAATTTTAGAAAAAGAATTAGGGTTCCGTTCAAATCCAATAAAACGTAGCTATGATGATGATGTTCTCCTGGCCGATTCCGGCCTCGGCGGCCAATTCATTAGGACTAGCCAACTGCGCAGGAGATATTATAGTGCACAAATGTACGCGCAGACACAACGTGCACTCTCTATTCCTGTCACTCTCATACTCCGGTGGGACGACTGCTCGACACGACCGGTGAGAGTTAAGGCGCAGGACCGACGGCTTTACGTGCTCTCCGAGGCACGGGGGTGAAACACCGCCAACTTCCCAACTCCGGGCTGTTACTGAGACTTCCTATACAGAAAGACTCAATAACTAAACTTGGCCCGACCCGGGACTCGAACCCAGGACCCCCGGGTGTGCAGCCGTACATGCTAGCCACTACACCATATAAGTAGCTAGTATAGTAGCTATAAGGGGACCCGAAACGAGAGTAAGTCGCCGGTATGTATAAATAAAATGAAATGTTGTTCGTTAATAAGCTCGTCATTGGAGAACGGCTGGACCGATTTGGCTAGACTTTTTCAATAAGGTTTTAATGGAAAAAATGGAAAAGTGCCCGGGATAATCGGGAAATTCGAAAGAAATTGAAAATTTTTTTTTCTTATGTAATTTGTCTATACAATGTTTGTGGCTTAAAAAATCATAAATAAACAGCTGACTGTTTCTTTATGATTTTTTAAGCCATAAAAATTGTTAGCAATAATAATAATGGATTTGTCATTTGTCTAAGTTATTATAGGAACCGATGATCCTCACTAAAACCAATAATAATGTTAGTTTGATAAAAAATATGTATGGAAAATTCTAATAGTTTGTTTGTTTATTATTCGTCTTAACGCCTAAAGCATAAATTGAGTGATGAAATTGGTATCCCTAGTAGACTTTGGAATAGAGAAGTGAATTTTGTGTGACAAGTGAATTATAGTACTCTCAGAGATGATTTTTTTTAATTCATTTGAGACATGAAATATCGATATATAATTGTCTAAATTATTGGTTAACATGCACTCAATTTAACTAAAATCAGTCAAAATTTAATATTAATAAGAGTTTAAGAGAATAAAAGCATAAAGATAAAATAAGCAAAATTAAATTGCAATGCGCATATAATAAAAATACTGTTTATTTTATACTATTATGAAATAAAAATATTTAGTATATGAAATCCTTTCATTTTCTCATAACAATGGCGTCGAATATTACACTAAAGCATTATTTTTGTATTAGATATTTACTATGTTAATTTTATTCTGATAAACAATATCAAACTACAATAATTTCGATGAAATCTAGACAGACTAAATTCTAAAGTAGCTTCGTAGATATTATAATGTTCTAATAATAATTCGAAACAAAAACTATACACTAACTAGCGACTCACCTACGGTCCGCTCGGGTTTGTCCCTAGTCGTTTTAACGTTTAGTATAGATTTCTCAGAGATGAGATATTTTCCCATATGGTATTTTATTATTAGATATGATATTTTTTAGCGATTATCATACCAAATTTCATCAAAATCTGTCCAATGCTTTTTATAAAACAATAGATTCGGCCTCTATCGATATTAATGACTATTTCAATAAGATTTTCAAAATAATGTTTACTGCACCGATTCGACTTAGAATTTTATTATATGTATAGATAAAAATATCCCAAATTTTTACTTGTTCGAAAGATCGATTAACTTAGACTTGCAAGTTTAATCATATTGAAAATTCAAGGATTTGAACCCACTTTACTTCATTTTTCGTGCGAGTGCATCACCACTAAGTCTACCATAAACGTACTAACCAAATACGTTGCAATTATGACACGGTAGTCTTCTCTTGACCTTTGGTATATATTATATATTAAAAGAATGAAAATTATACATATAAAACATTAAGAGAAATTTTATAAGAACTTTAATGATTACATAACAATTACCAGAAGGTTGACTCTATAATGCGACCTGCAATTTTGGGGTCGAGTCCTTAAGTAAAGGAAAGCGAGTTTATTTTCTGATGAAGTTAACCGTCATATACGATAAAAGGATAAATAAGTATAGCTTTTTGTTAAAAGTTTATGTTAAAGTAGTTATTATATGTCCGCCACTTAACTGTGCGACGTGGTCCTAGAATCGATTACCAATCAATCGATCGATTACCAAAAACCATTACCAAAAACCATTACATAATATACAATATCATACTTTTTCCTTCCCAGTTTTATAAGAAAGCATATAATAGCGGTTAATATCAATACAGGAAGCAAAGTACCCATATAC
Organism: Brenthis hecate; assembly: GCA_951806755.1. Classification (NCBI taxonomy): domain Eukaryota; kingdom Metazoa; phylum Arthropoda; class Insecta; order Lepidoptera; family Nymphalidae; genus Brenthis; species Brenthis hecate. Next base: position 3,105,937 of record OX638256.1, read on the forward strand.
GCCAAAAGTCTAGAAAAGGTAATGTCAAGAAAAGATATAGGAAAATTAATTATTTACTACTATCGAACTTATCTGATGGCTATTAGCTATCCGGCGTAAACTATAAATTTTTATTAGCTTATATTTTGTATTAATATCTTATTAGCATATCTTGGTGCCTAATAATGATCTGTGTTACTCCAGGTCTTAGTCTGCCTTAGACTAAGTTACATCGAAATCCGTTTAGCTTTTTCCGTATGAAGGACTAACAAAAGTACACGTACAAACTTTCGCATTTATAACAGTAGCACGATGAGATATATTTAGATAAATAGGATAAATTCATTTTATTTCTCGCCATATTTTACGTGGCCTTTCAAATATGTATTTTTTTCTATTTACTACAACCTATCCAGTGTACGACAAATATAACTTTTTGCATTCAAGGTTACGAGTGGATTTGTAGTCTTTATAGGTCAGTAATTATATATTAAGTGAACTAGACTCAATCTATACAGGTAAATAAAATTAAAGTGTCTGGTTGTAATGTCAAAATAACAGCTTTTTACTAAATGCATATGAAATAATTATATACGGCAGATAGGTGATGTTATAAGGGTAACTTAGACTCAAAAAAATCAAAACACACCCGAGCGAAGCGAGGGTAAGTCGCTAGGATAATATAGGTAAATGCATATATTTACATCAGGTAGGTGAGGTCTAATGTGAGAATAAAAAAAGAAACCCTTGGCCCATGGAGTCGAAGAGCTATTATTTAAATTTCTTTAAAGACATAACACCTCGTCTTATCGCCTTCAATTATGACAAAAGAGCTGATTCTTTTTTGCCCAAACAATTAGCATTGTCATTTAGAGGGCGAGCATTCATGCAACAATTCTTCGCTAAAAATTAACTTGTATAAAGTGTAGATTTTATGCATATAATATCATTTTGTATGGTTGTTTAAATTTATTGTAATTTTTCTTTACTGTATTATCATAACAATTAATCAAAAAAATAAACATTTGTGTTTATATGTATTCAGCCCTTTTTAACTGCTGAGCCTTCAATACGAGGGGGTTCATTCAGGCCATAGTCCACAACGGTAGGCAAATGTGTATTGGTGTACTTCACGTGGTTCGCACGGACATGCAGGTTCTCTCACAATGCTTTCCATTACCGTAAGACAAGTGATAATCATGTTGGAAATGATACGCAAATGAAAATATCAGAGGTGCGAGACCCGCGATTTGAACCCACTTCACTCGGTTTCCTAAGCGAGCGCGTTATTACTGAGCTATCACAAGTATACATTTAGTAAGTATGTATTTATTTTATCTGCACAGTTAAAAAATAATATATTTTTCAAAGCCTATATGTATGTGTAAAAATATGTAAGATTACCTCATTCATTCACACGGTGCGGTGATGTTAATTGAATAAAACTTGTATTGGACTTACAAAACTTGAATTCCTTTAACAACGCAAATGAAAGTCTTTTCATGATCTGGCAATACAACCTAACGAAGGTTAACTTATTTATATTCATACTGATACTTGATTATTTCAAGCTTCACTAAAGACATTTTATTTCACATATTGACATTTTTAATCTATACTTACATATAATAAAATTGTAACTAAGCCGAATCTGTACATTAAATATTTTTTGGAAAATCTTATTGAAATAAACATTATTATCGATACAGAGGCCGAATCTATAGTTTTTAGAATTTTTGTCTGTCTGTCTGTTACCGCATCACAGAAAAACCACTGGAGGAATTTTGATGAAATTTGGTATGGTGATAGCTGGTTATCTGGGTCAACATATAAGATACTTTTTACCGCGGGAAAATATCTCATTTCTGAGAAAAAATACAAAAATTGTAATGTAAGAGTATAATAATATGTAAAACCTAAGAATTTGTTATTTGGTCATCTGAACGCGGGCGGAGCCGCGGGAAATACTAGTCACATTATAAAAGTTTAAAATGTAGGTATCTTTGAACTCGTTTACGTTGTAGTGGCTCAACGCATATAAATTAAATTTAAAATTGAGAAAGCTTATAGGTATCTTAGATTAACACAGAGGCTATTTTTAATATTCCTACCTTATAAGCGCAACCAAAGGAATAGACTAATTGTTATATATATATATATATATATATATATATATATATATATATATATAATACATACATATTGATCTTGGTTTCAATTTTAAAATAAAATTTTACATTTTGTTTAAAACATATGCAACACTAACAGTACAAATATATACAGCCTTTACTACAGATTACTTAATAGTTACTTCATAAGCAAAACAGTCATTCGCCCCTTACAAACATCAAATCTACAATGTGGGATGCTGGCAAGGTGTACGATAAACACCCTTTTCACGTATCAAGCAAAAATCCTTGATACGTGAACCATACAATATAAAGTATATCAAAATTATTGCTTACAATAATACATTAATTTTCCCATAACACGATTTTAATCATATGTGATTATTACTAATAAATAATAAACATTATCTTCCTAACAACTTTCAATTAATCTCAAAATATTCCAAGGCTGAAGAAAATTAGGTTGTTTTGAGATTTAATTAATATCGCAACTCCATTTTCCTTAAAAATACCTTGAAGCAACGCGTAATAATGAATAAATTATACAAGTTATTACAGAAACGATAGTACCTACTATAAAAATATAAATCATTCTTGAGAAATGTTATAGCTTATAAACAAATTTGGTCTTCTATCCATTTAAATCAACAGTTGATTGCAAAAATTAATAGCTTTAATAGTGTGCGTATACTCCATACTACGACGTTGGTAGAAGGTTCAATCTTATATGGTGTAAACTTTTTGGTCACATAAATATTTATTCTGATCTTCCAAATTGCCTCCCACTACCTAAAGACATGTTCACGATAATAGTCTTCTTGAGATATGAAGTTTATTGTTAAAAAAAGAAGAGCCTTCCTAAGCACCTAGGGATGGCCTCGAACGAAACGATGGTAAGTCGCTAATAAAGATATATATATACCATGTGCGTATATTCATATTTATTAAAAGAAATTACGTTTACTTAAATACTACGTGAAAGATTTCCCTATAGGATTTTAACTCTTCTCGGAAGAAGAGCAAGGCAAGTGGCAACTCTTAATTATAAAAGTAATTTTAATTTTGTTATATCCTTCTCTTCATATTTAAACATGTCCCGATAAAAATAATAATGTGAAGTACCTACTAAAATCGATTACGAATTTACGTTGGGATAACGTAATTCCTTTTTCTTGTAGAACGAAAATAAAATATCTTAATGGCAATAAAATGAAACGTACGGCATATAGAGCGCTATCTCGAAGCCGTTTGACATTTACGAGTATTGGCATCGGTTAACATTTTTGACATTAATATTACGAACTTTCATTAACGCATACACGCGTCTTTTGAAGGTTTTTTGAACAAAATGACATATTTTTGCAACAAAAAATTTAATGAACTAAAACTTTATTTACAAAGATACCTTTTTTACCTATAATGTTATATTATGTTTATGACTGGCACTGCCTCCAACGAGAGATCAAGAGTTCATATCTACGTTTATTTTTATTAGGTATAATAATAATTATTATATATTTTAACTAAACATATAATAGGTAAATAAACAATAACATTATGAGTAAAATGGCATTGACTCATTAAGGACAGAACCTAATGATCTATCTTTAATATTTTTTACTTGCCGTAGGAATTTGTATTTAGTATGGAGCTCTTATCAGTCTGTAGTAAAAAAATCTTAGAGATATAGAACTGCCGTAAATCAACATTGAAACTCATTAAAACCAAGTTTACATAATATGATTTTAAGTAAAAGATAATAATAGGTATATAATATACTAGCGATTTACCCCCGCTTCGCTCGGGTGCGTCCTTTTTTAGTTTCGTCCATATTTTTTGAGCGGAACACTAATTCTTATTCTAAAATTAAAGTAGCCTAAATTACTTATAACATCAGATATCTGCCAGTAAAAGTTCAACAAAATTAAAAAAAAAAAAACAAAAATTCAAAATCATTTAAGCCGATTTAGAGATTAACCGGAACAAACAGACAGAGAGAGACAAAATTTTAAAAAATTATGTTTGTTTTTATAAGCACCGTATATAATTTCATACGCATTTCAATTCAATTCTTTTATTTCGTGACTTCTATTAAGTAAAAAGCTGTTATTTGGACATTGAATACAGACACTTTAATTTTATTTATCTGTATAGATATTCTATCGTTTATGAGTACTAAATAATTCTATTTCCTTTACTTTCCCAAGGGTAATAAAATTACTTGCCAAAGAGCGAAATGAAATAACTTCTATCTTAAAATCTCTAAAATATCTAAAATAAAGCTATTAACTAAATATTTAAATTAACAACAATTCATTTAAAAATTAATAATAAAACAAAATAAAAAAAACTAAATATCCAAATAATATTTCGAAATAGTAAAATATCGTAAAGGTAACTACACACTAATGAAAAATTACAAAACTAGTTCAGATGCTGTAATCGTCATAATTCATCACTGTTAATGTACGAGTATATATGAAGTGTTTATGTTTTATTTGTTACGTATGAGTTATATAATATTTTTATTATTAAAAAGAGCACATCAGTAGAGATTTCTATCTTGTAATAATTTTAATATAAATATAGTAACTATATTTATAATATTAATAAGTATAACTCGCTTCGTTCAGACCGTTTCGTTTTTCGCGTCTTTAGGTGCCAAGCAGTAGCCTGTCATACTCTAAGTAACTTCATTCAAATCCGTCCAGTCGCTTCGGCGTGAAGTATTAACGAACATACATACACGCATACAATTTTCTCATATATAATGATAATCCAATAATATTTTTTTATTCATATAAAACTAGCTACCCACCCTCGCTTCGCTCGGATTCGTCCCTAGGTACGTTTTAACGGTTAGTATTAAATACAAATCTTTGAATTTCTCGGTTTTTCTGTACTATAATATGCATGTATTATACATATAAAAATTCCTCTTGAATCACTATCTATTGCTGAAAAATGCATTAAAATCCGTTGAGTCGATTAAAAGATCAAAAGTCTAAACGAACAGACAGCGGAAGCGACTTCATTTTATACTATGTAAAGGGTAAATAATAATAGTTTTAAGATAAAATATGACATTTCTACTGTTATTAGTATTTGATACGTTAGTCAGTATAAAGTAGTTACTTTCTTAGATTTACGCGAATATTTGACAATTTGAATCAATCAATGGACTATATATATATATATATATATATATATATATATATATAACACAGAGATCCCTAGATTCTCATGGTCAATTCCAGACAATGTTTGAGAGGGAATACACATTGACTTTGCGGGCAAATACTGGCGCTAGTAGCAGTAGCTATATCTTAGCTTTAATCGTTCCCTAATAACATAATGAATTGTAAGTATTTAAAGCTAAGTATATATATATATATATATATATATATATATATATATATATATATATATATATATATATATATTAATTATAATAAGAGATCGAATCAATAAACGATGCTAGCGTATTGGTAATTACCGTTCATTTAGTTTTGCTTTTATTTAGTAGGAATTAATCAAGCTGTCCCTTTTAGAAAGTACTAAGGCTTTCATATTCTCACACGCGATTAATGTTTATTTACTTAAGGCCGGAGATCTAGATTCGACTGATATCAGACAAGAAATGCCTAACTGTCGTCGTAATATATTTATGTTGTAATACAAGTTTCCGCCCGCGAATTCTCTTTAATAATATATATGTCCTCAGTTTCTATGTATAGACTAATTTATATAGGAGCGTAAAACTAATTAAAAAGACTTCGAACTAAGTATTTTTAGTCCAACCTTTTTCCTTAATTTAACAATACAAAGCGTAACAAGCAAATAGTGTCCTTTTTAAACTTCAAAGATAAGATTTTAACTTTATTTTAAAAGTAAATCGGACCGTAGAAAAACCTTTGAGATAGGTATAATCTGAAATGAATAAATAAACGGTACACAATTGACAAACATTTAATGTAATATAATAATTCATTTACTTTGTAAAACTTATAGAGTATATCCATTTAATAAATAAACTCAAGTATTTTTAAAATTTTCGACCATATTATTTATGTATAAATTAATTAAATCAATACTATTTTTATAATTATAATATATTCTAGTTTATTGCAACTTAAAAGGAATTCTACAAGTACCTACGGTAAATCTTGTAAGTCAAGGGCGTTAAAATTCCGCACGGAAGCAGATCAAGATCAATTAGTGACACTAACATTATAACTTGTTATCTAACTTTTATCGTTTCCAATGTTACGCATATTTTTATTCTATATCATAACGTCCTTATAATGTGTAACGGACAACGGGTAGTTTTTAGGATACCGTATCCAAGAGTGCCAAGGGGATCCTATTACTAAGCCTCCGCTATCCGTATGTCTGTCTGTCAGCGGGCAATATCTCATGAACCGTAGTAGGTAGAGAAATGAAATTTTCATAGTGTGTATTTCTATTTCCGCTATAACAACAAGTAATAAAAAACCAAGATGGCTAATTTCAAAATAACCTACATACAAATTAGAAAAAAAACTCACTCGACTAACACTTGATTTATGTAGAACTTTTTTGTACAAATTGTTAAATTCGAAGTCATAGACTGCTTTTATCTCTACTAAATAAATCTCGTTAAAGATTGATATTTTTTAAATGTACTAAACGATGTTTACAGAATAAAAAATTGCGATCTCCAAAATAATATATCACTGTAAAACACTATAAAAATTTAATATTAACAATTATGTTTAAAAATAGATAGGTAATAGCAATATTTTCGATTTAAAATAACCGAAATATTGTTGAACAAATGGAGTACTCGAGTGAAGGGGTTAAAGAAGTAATCATGTAGGGACGCATACTTCCTAAAGTGCCAATCTCAGAGTTCGATTTTAAGTGCTTGTACATTTTCATACAATAGACCTAAATTATACAAATGGACTGAAATTATGACGATCTTCGTTTCACTCATATCAGTCAAGAAACGGTAATTAGAGGGGATTTTTATAGTAGCGTCCCTCGATGCCTTTATATTTACATTACGTTACGGAATATTACGGAAGTTCTCAAAAATAATTATTTCGGCTAACTTAATACAAAAATATCATCACAGCTTTGAGCTTGAGCTTCATGAGCTTTCTCTCAATATGTTTATAGATTAGTGTATAACCTGCGTAGATAATCTCTCTTCCTATTAGTAAAAAAGATATGAAGATTGATACGTCATCTAGATGTTTTATTACAAACTAGCATTGCCGGCGGTTCCGCCCGCGTTCAGTTGATCAAAAACCAAATTCTTAGTTTTTGGTATTTCTAGTAGTTTTTCTGTGATGCGGTAACAAACAAACAGACAGACAGACAGACAGGTAGACAGACAAATATTCTGAGAACTATACATTCGGCCTCTGTTTCGATAATAATGTTTATTTCAATAAGATTTTCCAAAAGATATCTAATGTACAGATTCGGCTTATTTACAAGTTTATTATATGTGTAGACGTCTTTTAAAAAAAATACTTTTGAACACTTTAAATGTAGTTATATCCACCCTTTAGAATAGATAGTTTCTTTAAAATTTATATAGGACCGCTGTTGAGATAATGTATTGTATTCAGCCCTTTTTAAAGTCCCACTGCAGGGCACGGGCCTCCCTTCAATACGACGGGGATCAGGCCATAGTCCCCCACGCTGGCCAAGTGCGGGTTGGCGGACTTCACATGTCTTTTGAAAACTTGCTAGGTCTCTCAGACATGCAGGTTTCCTCACGATGTTTTCCTTCACCATTAAGACAAGTGGTAATCATGTTGGAAATGATTCGCACATGAAAATATCATAGGTGCGAGACCTGGGATTTGAACTCGCTTCACTCGGTTTCCCAAGCGAGCGCGTCACCACTGGGCTACCACTGCCTTTGAGATAATAATAATTAATAATCTGCTCCAAAAACAAAGTTATGAAAACCGACGCAAAAAATATTAAAAATGGCGCAAATATTTTCAAGCTAAATTCAACTTCAATTCACTTTAAAGCTTTCCTATTATTTAACAAAAAATTTAATTACAGTTCTGAGAAAAGCAATAAGATTTTTTTATATTTTTTTTAGAATAAAGCAATCTGTGTAAATCAGCATTATCTATCTTCTATACTAATATTATAGAGGCAGAGTTTGTTTGGTTTGTCTGTTTGAACGCGCTAATCTCAGGAATTACTAATCTGATCTGAAAAATTCTTTTTTGCATGGTAAGCTACGAAGCTCGTGATATGGATACCAGATAATTAATAGGTATACTACACTTATATAACTTTGAATACTTACTTACTTAATACATAGTACCTGGGCGACCGAGCTTCGCTCGGAGTTTTTGGCCAGAAAAACATTTAAAAAAAAAACAAACTAAAAATTTGAATAAATGCAAAAAAACAACAGTAAAAACTTTGTATCCGATCGGGATACGAACCCAGACTCCTGTGGGTATCAAAGTTGCGCCTTGGCCGCTTGACCACGATGCTTATGTCTTAGCGTGCGAATTAGCGACCATATTTTGCGTGGAATAATGTGAAACAAAACCACATGAAAACTTGAAAACACGCGTTTTCCTACACATAAAAGTAATCTAAATCGATTTATCGCCCCCGAAACCCTCTGTATACTAAATTCCATGGAAATCGTTGGAGCCGTTTCTGAGATTTAGATTATATATATATTTATATATATACAAGAATAGCTCGTTTAAATATATTAGATTATAAATATAAACGCCCATGTCTGGAGTACAAACATACTCGTAATTGTGCTCAGCACACAAATGATTACCCAGTGGGACTCGAACCCGATATCCGATAAGTGCCAAGTCTCATTAAAAAATAATAATAGCTGTTCATTTTGTTTCTATAACATCCCTCAATAAAACAAGGTCAAAACGAATTTGACCTCGTTACAATGTGTAAGCGCACTCGTTACAGATGACAGCTATAAATCTAAATACTGACCGTTATTTTTAATTAGTCAAATCGGTTCAGATCTGATCCGATATCAGCTAATCTATTTTCTGTAATCCGTTATTTTAAAGATTATATATATGTAAGTAAATGCCTTATTTTTTTTACTAACTTGATAAAGTTACTAAACTTTGTTGTATTTTCAATATAAATATAATTTAAATTTGTTAATTAAAACTGTTTACATTTATCTGTTTATATTTATCTAATTTTGACATCTATCGGCACTCCTGAGTGTTAGCGTTAACACGTCACGTGACCATGTCGATGACGACTTACATGAATTTACTCCTCATCCAAACCTAGAAGTTTTCACTTCAAAAATATAGGTATTTGTCATCAATCAAATAAAGGCCTAATGATAAAAAAAATAGATTCTATTATTGCATAAAAGTATTACGTCATTACTTTCGCTTATCGTACTCAATAGTGAAAGCATGTAATTAGGTATAAGGTAGATCCATGGTGCAAAATACTGCTTATGTATGTATAGCAAACGTTTTTGCATTCTTTTTCTAAACACCAGTTTATCAGTTAGATTATTTAAAATATGAAAATAGTCTGGTATTACTAGTTTTAGTTTCACGCATAGTAATTTATTGATCATCAATGATGAGAGTTTTTTATTTAAAATTGCTAAGCTCAGAGAGTTCTGACAAAAAGCTGATCTATTCTAACAAATAGGAATACTTATTAGCTTTACAAAGATACCTATATATAATTTACCTCAACTGTTTGATTTGATCAAGGATTTACCAGACTTATAAAGTAAAAAAATCCATATATACCGACATATAAAATACTAGCGACTCACCCTCGCTTCGCTCGGGTTCGTCCCTAGCTTGCTTCCCAATACAAACTTTCATCCCCATTTTTACCCCCTTAAAGGATGATTTCCGGGATAAACAGTATTCTATGTCCTTACCAGGGTCTCAAACTATCTTCTGACCAAATTTTATCTAAATCGGTTCAGTAGATCAGGAGATTATAATTTGCCTCCCAATCCCATCGCATAATTTTTATGAGCAATCGCTTCGCTATAAAAACAAGGAAAGAATTTAGATAGCTTATATTTAGAACAAACACAAAGGCTACATTTGTCGACACACCACAGAGACGGAGACTAGGGTAAAAATAAGTCATTTATATATAACAATTTGAGTTCAATATGCTATATACGCCCGATATCACGATTATGTAAGCAAATCCTGTAAAACTCGATACCGATGTAGGTGTTATCTAAATCCGATTAAAATGCACTCGTAAAATTATTTAGTATAGGTTACTAGGGCAGCTATGGCGTTTATGTAACGAAAATTGACCTTTTTTTAAATTATATTAAAAATTTCTTTTGGACATCACTTGAACATCACTACGGGACTTAAACGCGTGTATTCGGAAGCCGTGACAGGACCACGGCTGGTGCAACGCAGTTGAAACATCAGGAAGAAGGTATTTAGCCACTCACGAATTCACGCGTTTAGGTCCCGTAGTGTCATTATTATAAATAAACTAGCGACTCACCCTCGCTTCGCTCGGGTTCGTCCCTAAGACCCGGGGAAAGACGTTATAATAAAACCTAAAAAAATATTTATGATCAGAATTAATCGAAACTTGGTATTGATGCAATTCAATACAATTAAATAAATATATGTTTTAGTATTTTTCGAAAATCATCCCATAAGAGGGTAAAATGGAGGATGAAAGTTTGTAGGAAACCTACCTTCTTATAGTGTTTTTTGTAGTTTAAGGGCGAGCAAAGCCGCGGGTTCTGCTACTACATAATAAGCAGCAGTACTTGATGCATCAAAGATCTGAATCTAAGAGCAATAACTTATAGATCTCCACAGATTTTACACAAACCGAAAATGTAGAATATAGACAATATAGAACGTCACTTGTATCTCTAAAACTTATTGGTATTTTCTATGGTGATTTTAAATTTCACCAGATGAATATATTATGTATATAACGAGCGAGTACAGACGCTGGCTGGCAAAAGTTATTTAATAGTTTAGTCATTAACATTAAACGTTGGATTCAAAACATACAAAGTATACGAATAAATAGACATTTTAACAAGAAAAGAAAAACAAATTTTACTGCTGAATATGAAATAAACTAACAATTAACATTTATTCAAAGCTTACAGAGTATCAAAAACAATCTCAACTTTTTTATTAAAACACAATTTGTCTATTTACTTAAAGTATCTCATAAAATAACTATTAAAATTTATTGTTAATGCAAACATAAATAACAAAACCTGTACGAGTACAAAGCAAATATTAAATTTGATCTCATGTTAACGAGTAAAGTGATGTTATGTTATTTTTATTCCGAATTTACAACTAAGTTATACCTAGAGTTCAAAATTCTGCCATTTAAAAAGACTAATAAGTCTATTTAAATTAAAATTTATAAAATATAAATCAGTAGTATTTTATATTAGCTACAATTTCGAGGTTCTTACTTTTTATTAGAATTGTAAATTAATTCGTTTGAAATTATTATGGAAATCGATTTTCGTGAATTTTTTTCATTATTTAAGAATTATTTTCGCGTATTTAGTGCCTCAGAGTTTAAGGTCGTTATTTATTTTCAATACAAAGTCATTATTAAGACAATGTAATAAAGATACACAAACACACAAAATTTCGCATTTATGGCAGTTTTCCGAGTAGTCCATTACATAATGGCAGAGAAGATAACTTAATATACATATACGGGAAATTCGGTTTTTTTCCACTCGTAGTATTAACAAAAGAAATACCGAATTTCCTTAAAAAATATTTTATCCATATGTATGTACAACAGATACAATTTTTCAGTTCATATTAATAACGTAATATGCGACTATAAAAAATATTTGAAAGTCGCAAAAAGTCATTGAATTTTTATGTATGATTTTAGTATGCTGCTAGTAAATTTATGCAAAATTCGTCTTCCTATATATCGATAATTAAATTAACCAATAATGTATTAAAACTTATATTCTAATATTATCTATGTACATACATAATTACCTATATGTGACCAAAGACCATAAAAATAGTTGATATTTTCGTAAAATAACAAGTGCGCTTTACGCTCTGTAGTGTATATTAGCGGACAAGAAAAAGGCAATAAGATTGTAAATTTTATAATTAGTGTACGATTTCTATAAAACTGATCCAGTTATTAAAATCATTCACTCTTCAGACCTTTTAACATCCAACGGCCGTATATAGGCTTCAGTGCAAGAGGCATTGAGCCTTAGTCCTACACGCTGGCCAAATGGGAATTTGCGAAGGCTTTACACACCAGGTTTCCTTACAATTTTTACCTTCAAGGTATTAATCCCTCCATGATCGCGGAAACGCCGGCGTTACAGTTAACAATAGATTTCTTAGAATTTAATTAATTTCTTAGAAATTTACCTGGAGGTGTTAACTACAAATAATTATTAAACAATCATTAACGCATGAACATTTCTGAAGTTCAAGGCCGGAGCTTGAACCTGCTTCATTTGGCTTTTAAAGTGAGCGCCTTATCAAACTGCTATTTCGAATGTTAAGTATATTTAATGTTAAGTATTTGTTGTTTGGTATTAAGTATCTTTTATAAATGTAAATCAATTCTTTAGGGATTGCGCGAATCAAGACTGGATCGTAAGTATTGGACGAGTCTCAAAGCATATTTAGGTACCAAAATTATTATTTTCAACAGATATTTATATTTAAAATGACTCTATATTACAATTTAAATGTAATTTTCATAATCTTACACAAAATGTTTATACGAAAACCATTGTTCGAATAAAACCGCGACCGTGACCGTAGTGAGAGTCACTTTCGCTGACTTGCGAAACTTAAGCTACTTTAATTTCAACTTTATTGTATTAACTTAAAGTTAAAAATTCAATGATGCAATCATATGAAGATGTAGAGTTATGTAAAATTAAAAATGCACTTAAACTGTTTCGGTTAAAGTGTATTTTTAAATGTTTACATTTTGATTTATAAGAAATAACGTACTAATAGTTGACATTATGCAAATATTGTGAGAAAGGTCGCGTTATTATCATGTATTCGTAATCTGTTTCAATGAACTTTCAAATTTTTATTGAACGCTTCCTATTTCCTTTTGCTTGAAAAAATCCTTGCTGTAATCAATTTTTTTATCCTGCCCTTTTAGTTCAGGAAGAAGTTGTTAGCTAGCGATAAAATCGCCTATTAAGTCACATATTTGGTTATATATAGAAATATTTATAATATGTATGTATTTAAAGTTATATATGTGTAGTGTATCAACTATCTGGTATCCATAACACAAGCCTCGTAGCATACCATGGAACTAGATGGCGATGTGTGTTAATGTCCCAGCATATTTATTTATTATTTATTACTGCTATTTATTATATTTTTTGTACATACATATGAATAATTATAATTAAAATACTATATCTGATTCAGATACTAGATAATTACGCACCTAGTGCGTACTACTTAGAACTGACTCTAACTCAGCTAAGAAAACTAAAATAAGTATTTTTATTTCATAACTTTAATTTATTTGTAAACATGCATTAGTGTATTAAATGAAAAATTAACAGAAATATTTAGTAAATAACATGTGATTTATTTTCACTCACGTGAGACGGAAGTAATAAAAATCCACTTAAAAGGAAATTAAGCTTTAGAACTTAAGAAATGTTAGAAAGATATTGTGTAAGCTTACAGTACGTGACAAATATTATAGTAAAGTATCTAATATACAGGCTGGAAAAGTACCTTAATAATCTTATATAAACAAAAAATGAATCACCGAAATGTATGTACACGCATAACTTCCAATCGATTGCACCAAATTGGATCATTTTTTTTTCTGTGTTTGTTATTATCACGGCAAGTTTTTATAAAAGAAAATTAAAATAAAAAGATTATTATTTTACTAAAATAAGATTTTTTTTAAACCTCATGTTATGAAAAGTGAGTGAGTGAAATAGTTTTTATCCCGGAAATCATCCCTTAAGGGGGTGAGAATAGGGATGAAAGTTTATATAGAGAAGCAAGCTAGGGACGAACCCGAGCGAAGCGAGGGTGAGTCTGTAGTGTAAGATAAAGTTTAACTCCAAGAAATTATGGTTTAAATTTTTTTAAGTTAATAAGTCTATTAAACTTTTTTTAAAGCTTACCTAAGCTGGTAATCAAACCAGCTAAATATACAAAAAAGTACTACATCACTTTATTCCACCTGTATAATAATGAATAATTTTAAGTACATTCACATACTAAACAAAATCCACTTATGAAAGATTTCCCAAAATATAAATATTTCGCTTAAAATTTATATTAATATAGAAATTCTTTACAAATTCGCACTAAATTTTCATTACTATCACTAAAACTTTGAACTTTTTAAAATATATGGCGCACTTACACCGTGAACTGCGAATCAAAACACAATATCACTTTCTGGCCCATTATAACGTCTCAAAAAAAATACTAGACTTATACACACATCGGTTAAGCAATATTTATTTACCACACTTACTCGAAAATCGAAACCGCGACCTCCTACTCGTATATACAGTAGGTATGTCTATTATAATTTTACCTACGAGTATGTTGATTAAAAATATCCTATATTATTGACGCATAGTGAAATAATTCTTAGAAACCGTAGTTTCAGAGATTATCTCCAACATGCAAACAAACAAATGAACAAGCATTTACTACTAAACAATAGTAAATTTACTTATTTATTTTAACACCATCAAGATATACATTATTAAAAGAATAGTTATTTCCGCGAAGACTCTAATTGTGAGTTTAATTATAGGCGTTACACGCCTTGCAATAGATTAAACATTAAACACGTACTTAATTAAAAACAAGTACATGCAGTGAAAAATTACTTAAATTACACAAAATAATAATATCGTAATAAATAATAACTATCACTGTCTTCTATCTATACATATAAATTATAATAAAATTGTAACTAAGCCGGATCTGTACATTAGATATTTTTTGGAAAATCTTATTGAATCTTATTCATACAGAGGCCGTATCTGTGGTTTTTAGAATTTTTGTCTGTCTGCCTGTTACCGCATCACAAAAAACCACTAGTGGTATTTTGATAAAATTTGGTATGATGATAGCTGATTATCTCGGTCAACATATAGGATACTTTTTACTGCGAGAAATTATCTCATTTCTGAGAAAAAATACAAAAACTGCAAGTAAAAGTATACTAATCAAGTAAAAGTGTTCGTGATACTAATATGTAAAACCTAAGAATTTGGTTTTTGGTCATCTGAACGCGGGCGGAGCCGCGGGAAATGCTAGTCGTATAATATAAGCAATCAGACAATTGTGCATCAAATATTTGAATCTTCCTAGTTCTATACGGAATAAACAATTCAATCTATATATGATATAAGTACCCATTGTATATTTATGGCTAATGAGCTATTACAGGCTAGTGATAAGGAAATCGGTGATTATCTTATGGGATGTTTGCTTTTGTGTCACCTTGACGCCATAGAACGTTTTAACAAATGACCCATCGGTACGCAATATTTTCGGCACGTCTTGACTAATGGTTATAATAATAGTTTAGGTCATAGGGTAAAAGAACGGAAAATCTCATAAAAGTATAGATAAATCCGTATAACTTTAGATAACTTCTGCTTTGATATAGCATTAAGTTAGAAAGTATTTTTTATCGCTTGGTTTCATTACAGATATTATTACAATGTAAATCGCATTACATAGTATTATCTTGTAACTTTGAACACGATATAGAAAAACTATATGCATACAGAATTAGGCAAGAGTCTGTTTGTTTGTTCGGGTCAATATTGAAAATAAGTAAATATATTTCAATAGAGTTATGTATCTATAGAAATTAAAAGAATTGTGAATTCCAAGTAACCAAAGCCAAAAGAGTCGAAGGATTACTTTTTACAATATTAAGACACTAAATAAAATCCAGAAAATTCATAATTAATATAAAAAACCATCCATTTTGTATAATTTTGTGCTCGATAACATTTTTAGTGTCAATTTTAATATTAAATTATTATAATAATATGCTTATTCTCAATATAAGCAAGTTTATAGACAAGTATATTCATATATAGATACAAAAATGCTTAGCTTAGTAATAAGTTTTATTTTTAATAAAGCTCTGAATCCTAAAAAATCCCAATTTAAAAATATCTACAATAACTCAAGAATATAATCTTATATATAAAATTTCCATGTCACAATGTTTGTTACCGTACTCCTCCGAAACGGCTTTACCGATTTTTACCAAATTTTATATGCGTATTCAGTAGGTCTGAGAATCGGCTACTATCTATTTTTCATACCCCTAAGTGATAAGGATAAGGGTGGTCCTCCCAGACCCCATCCCAGGGACGAACCCGAGCGGAGCGAGGGTGAATCGCTAGTATTCTATATGGAATTATCATAAAAACTTATTTGAATATAACGTACCCTAAACTAGCAATTTCAAACGCGACGAGTGATGAGAAAAGTTAGTTATCACTATATTCAAACATTTCAAACACATCGTATGTAATGTTGTGCAAAAGACTTGTAACGATGTTGGAAAAATATTTACATTCCCAAATATGACTATGAGGTTTTATATAAAAATAAGAAATTATTTGAATTAAATTCTTCCTTTTATCAATTAGTATTATGTTAAACACTTAGTATGTAATTATATTTTTAAATCGCAGACGAAGCGTTCCTTAACATCATAAAAGATATAACACTATTCACTAATCGAGTTTTTTAGTTTGCATGACGGCCATTTTGAAATTCGCCATCTTGGTTTTTTATTATTTGTTGTTATAGCGGCAATAGAAATGCACACTCTGTGAAAATCTCAGTACTTTACCTATTACGGTTCATGAGATACAGCTCGCTGACAGGCAAACGTACGTACAGACGAACGGACAGTGTAGGCTTATTAATAGGGTCCCGTTGACACCCTTTGAGTACGGAAGCCTAATATTACTAAATACCTAACGCTTTTTAAAACCTAATTACTTTTTTACTTCAGAAAAAGTATTTCAGCAATACATAAATTTATCTATATAATATGTATGTATTATTCATAACTAAATGATCCTAAATAAATCAGCTGGACTCATAAAAACCATAAGAAAATAATACTCGCATATTTAGTTTTGTCTTCACACGATAAAATTACTCAACGTTAATGACAATAGAAATGCCATAAAAGATAACTCCAACTCCCATTATTTATAAACAACGAAAGAATGTCCAGTCTAACATTCAACTTATTTAAAAATATAACATAATGGCCGGGAAATATGTGAACATTTTTACTTATCTTAACGAAATCTTACTTTCTGTAAACAATTATTATAATTTTTAATTATTTATTCTGAGCACAGAAAAAATGTGTCGTTATTTTAAAAAAACAAGAAATATAGATAACTAATTAGAAAAACTTACCATCATAAAAAATGTTTTACACTGGCAACACTTATATAGCACAAAACACAATTCACTATACAGCCATTAACTATAGAATGCACTCGCTCACGTCTTGGATCTGAAAAAAAAAATACAACTTAGTGAAAGTGAATGTGGCGTTGATTTTGGCACTATGTAGGCATTACATTTTATACGGTAACTGGCTCTCAGTGAATTCCCTTACGAGATTTAAAAAAGAAGTCAAGGACTAAAAAGATACTTTTGACTAACTTGGGATACTTAATACCTAATATAATTTTAATATCTTTGAACATACGATAATTTATTTATAGTGCACGAAGCACTATCTAAATCGCTCTTAATCTAACAGTATTATTTATAATCTTGTAATCTTACACAGAATTTTTCATATTCATATTATAAAGTAATAAATCAAAAGGTGCCAGTTATTATGCAAGTTATGTAATACAAAAAGAAATATTTTGATTAATATCATTTTATTCCTGATTTTAACTGATAACCATTGTGAACAGATGTTTTAAAAATTCAGCTCCTCAAGTCTGACAAAATTTTTATGCAAAAATAATATTCTATTGGCATATTTTACCTAAATCTTACTATCAGTGCCCTATTACCTTAATTTAAGGATACATATATGGTGTCATCAAACTTCAACCCCTAATGAGACACAGATAGAGTCCATCCATACAGACATATATTAATATTAATGCCAAGTGTTCTAATCGCACTTGGCAATAATCTTGGCCACGTTACTCTGGCTATACGTGCAAAACTAGAATACTATTTGTATTCAGCCCTATTTAACATCCCACTGCTTGGCACGGGCCTCCCTTCAATACGAGGGGGATCAGGCCATAGTCCACCACGCTGGCCAAGTGCGAGTTGGCGGTCTTCACATGTCTTTCGAAAACTTGCTAGGTTAGTGCCCGATTCCACCAACATCACTTTAGCCACCACCCACGTATGGGATACCTAGCTTAAAAGTTCCCCTAAACTAGCCCCTAAATTAAATTTCGTTTTACCCTCGTCAGAGCCCGTATTTCTAGGACCTACATTTGGGTAGCTCTTAACATTTAGGTGACCCCTAACTCTCGGTGAAACAGAAACTGTCCCCTAACAGCCCCCTAACCATGCTTAGCGGAACCCTTAAACTTAGGTGACGTTGGTGAAATCGGCTATAGGACTACTATTTGGTGTATAAATATTGCCAAAAGTTTTGTTATGTGTTCTGGGTGAGGTAACCACATAATCATAATATGGCATATTAACATTCATAGATAGCAATTAAGTAATATGCTGTTAAATATCATATAACTACAGATCATGCAAACGATAAAACTTAACTCTTAAGAAAACGAGGTTAATTTTATACTTTTGTTCCGATACCTTATACATACTTTCCATTTTACAATGATTACGTAAAACCATTTCGTTTATTCGCAAACATCAGATTACAGATATATTTTTTAATTTTCTAAAATATTTGTAAATATTTTTTTTTATAATTATTCGTATTGTCACCTCATTATACGATAATCATCAGTTCAATACAGTTCAATGCACCTAATATGTCCTTTACGCAATAGCACTTCTTACCGTACTGTATATCCTGGAGTAACATGTGGGCCAATTTTTATTTACTGCTTATTGCAAGCAAAGCCGAAGTTAAATCTTAATGCTATTTATATTACCCATAAAATATAATAGACAATCCTAATCAATCCGAAACTTTTTTATAAAGAAGTGAGATGAAAAACATAAACATAGAGTTTCAAATATATACTTCAAAATACTGCATCAATAAATAATTATGAAGATATAGATACATGTCTGTAAATAAAAATGATAAAATGTTTTTTTTTTATACTATTCAGAATTAGTGCTTGACTACGTTCCACATGATGGTAAGTGGTAACACAGTCGTAGATGGTAAGTCGCACTAATTCAGTAGCCACCTATTCACTCTTGCCTTGAAGACACTCATATTATAATCGGACGGAAACACTAAAAGCATTTGTTAAAACCATAATAACAATCGGCAAATTTCAAGTTAAACAAAACGTTAGCTCTTCGGAATACGTAATCGAAAGCGGTGTTAGTGTGTCGCGGCATTACGCATGCATTTGCACCCAGTTAGCGACCCTACACATTGGCTTTACATATTAAATTATATTTTCACTGACTAAATTATGTACATAAGTAGGCTGCATAGTCTCTGTCACCACATTTGCCGTAAATAATTCGAAACATCGAGAAAGAAAAAATAAAAATAAAACCGGAAGTAAATCCAAAAAGATAGTTTTATTCAAAATGTCCAAAATTGGTAAATCTAAAAAAATATTACGTAGGTAATTCTTGTATGTACGTAAATATAATTTTATAAGCAAATATTTTTTTTTTTTCAAGTATATTACTAAGTAGAACTAAAGCAATTGTTTTATAACATACGTGTAATATTTTAAGAAACTTTCTTTGTAATAAAAATATATGACACCCCAGCGGTAAGAGTGTGTAGTCTTATCACAGATACAATATAATATAGCTATTACAAGTGTATTATACACTTTATATTGCGAAAACACGTAGTTCTATGAACTTGAGACGTGTTACATAATCGTTAATCGAGCTTACATCTATTAAACCAAACTAATAAATTGACCGTATTCAACATTCGATCCCACGAACCCGTATATATGAAATTTTAAAAAAAAAACTAAATCTATCCCCCATTTTCTAAGAGAGCGTATAGAATCTAAAGCTAATGGGATATGCTACACCATCTATTGATAATTTTTTTTATCATTGACAAAAAAAATGAATAAGAAACTGAAATAAATGCACTAAGTAAAATATTACGCATATGTAACTTCTGCTAATATCTTTCATATGTTAGCAATTGATCAAAATGTACAGTAATTTTTAATTTACAGTATTTTCATATAAAAAAGTGACCCTCTTTTATATGAAATGCTTTAACTTGTTAAGGATTAAAATGAAACATCGCATGTCGAAGCATCATAGCCACCGTCCATAGTGGCTCCATGATATGAAATAATAACAAAAATATTTTAGCTATATAGCTATTAAGCTTTCTAGTTAATGAGATGTGTACCAAAATAAAAAAGATTACACGTATACTTTTTAATTATAACTAAAAGTTTCCTAATGAAGTTTAAATTTAAGTTGACATCCTAAAACTTTTGCCAGTTTTCCTCCACTGCTTATTAAAACTTGAACGAAAAACGACGAGGCAATCTACCTTTAAAAACTTATAAATCATTGACTTGATTGAGAGTTAGTGAATTCAAAATTGAACTTATAAGAATTCGTAAGTTACTATAACTATTAATTATGTGTATTTTTTTCATAAATAGAATGCTTTTGAAAATGATTTTGTAAGATCTGAGCTTTAGTAAGTCGCTATTTAAATAATTATAGTGAAAGATTCTTTAAAAGCCGACTATTAACAGGTACTTAAATAAAAATCTTTTTTCTTATCCTGTACACGTCGTTATTATCCTAAAAACTAATATCTTACTAAAGTAACTTTGTATTTAAATTACATTGAATATTACAAACTTTGGTAATCTGATACAAAAACTTGTCCTGTCATGGCGAAACTGTTGAAAGCTTAGGTCATATCTGATACTTAGAGATTGTGCCGATTACTTAAGAATAGTGGTTGAAAATGTAAATATAATGGTGATTTGTTGTTTATTTCTTTTTAGTTTAAATTTTTTATTTATTTCAAGTATTTTATTAAATTATTTCCTCAATTCCTTTATAACTCGCTAACCATATATAACCGAATATTAACAAATAATTTTGCTTTAACTTCTCCTTCATGATATTTCTATGGATATGAATGCAGTAAGATGTTATCTATACTAATATTATAACTGCCTCGGTGGTGTAGTGGCTAGCATATACGGCTGCACACTCGGAGGTTCTGGGTTCGAGTCCCGGGTCGGGCCAAGTTTAGTTATTGAGTCTTTCTGTATAGTAAGTCTCAGTAACAGCCCGGAGTTGGGAAGTTGGCGGTGTTTCACCCCCGTGCCTCGGAGAGCACGTAAAGCCGTCGGTCCTGCGCCTTAACTCTCACTGGTCGTGTCGAGTGATCGTCCCACCAGGGTATAAGAGTGACAAGAATAGAGAGTGCACTTGTGTCTGCGCGTACACTTGTGCACTATAATATCTCCTACGCAGTTGGCTCGTCTCAATGAGATTGGCCGCCGTGGCCGGAATCGGCTAGGAGAAAATCATCATCAATATTATAAAGAGGTAAAGTTTTTGAGTTTGTGAGATTGTGAGTTTGTGACGTTGTAGGGGGTATTCTCTGGATCTACAGAACTGATTTAGATGAAATTTGGTAAGAAGATAGTTTGAGACCCTGGAAAGAACATAGGATACTTTTTATCCTGGAAATCATCCCTTAAGGGAGTTAAAATGGGGACGAAAGATTGTATGGGGAATCAAACTAGCATGCTATAATCTACTACCAAAAAATAAAATAACGAGACTGTACATTCTATTTGTAGCAAATATGTATTCGATTTCGATACTGCAATGTGGATTAGATCATCATGGTTTTCATCATTATCATGATCTATAATCTAAATAAACAAAATCTTGCTTATCTTTTTTTTATGGTATTCAGTGACAAACGAGCAGACAGCCCACCTGATGGAAAGCGGTACTTGTCAACTATAACACCTACAGGCAGGTGCGTTGTCACTGTGAGGACTATAAAATGATATGCCTCTTGCCTGTAATTGCGCTGGCTACCTTATCCTTCAAACCGGAATATAACAATGTAATCATTGTTGCTTAGCGGAAGAAATAGATAAGTCGGACTCCTCAGGCTTGACAGAGTCCTACCACCGATATAGAGTCTTACCACCCGTTGACAGAGTCCTACCACCGGTACCATATCATGAAGACTAGTCAATTTAATGGAGAAATTATAGTGAAGTACATGTGAGTAAATACAAGTATACTCTGTATCTTTCACTGTATACTCGTAATTATATAGTATACCGTGAAAGATACATATATATACAGTAAGGTCGGATGACTGAGATCAACGGGGATTTTTAGTAAAAAATATTCCACGTAACATTCTAATTAGTTACGGTAATTATTCGATATTGTTAAAACTTGTACGTATTGTACGAGTTCTTTAATATGTCATAGAATATAAAAAATATACGCAAAAGCCGTCACGCATTTTACGAAGTACGCAGACAATGTAACTAAAAACTTTGTTTTTTACTGTACAACAATTTGTTTATTTTTTTATATGCTTAAAAAACTAAAGAGTATTCTGTATTCAATCCATGATATCGAAACCTAGCCTATGACTATATAATTACTTATTCCTATTAACTAACTAACTCATCAACGATCAGACCAAACCCTTCGATAACCACTAAGAAAGATTTTTTTAAATCAAATCCAAATCTTAAAAACGGTAAAAAGGATGGCAAAATTTATATGGAAAATAATTTCTTTTGGACCTTTAAAGCATTTCAATAAAGTTAATGAAACAATGACGAATAATAAAGAAATTAAGTATTTCGCTAAATAATAAAACAAAAACATCGGTTGTATTCATATGATAAATAAATATAAGTATGAAAGTTCGTGATGACTAATTTTCATACTTATTCATTCACGCGAAAATCATTTAACGGATTAAGATCAAACCTACTGCATATATTAACACTTGTTCTAATCTAACACATAGGATACCTTTTATCCCTCAGGTGTCCCCTTCGGATAATATGTAAGGATATGGAAGGATAACAGTTCAAGTTGAATGCCATTTTACCCATAGTTAATAAATATATTTTATAGATGTCGATACAAAAAAAATCACGCAGGCAAAGCAGCGTGCTCAAGTCAGTATAAAGTTATAATCTAACAACAAACATTTGAAATCGACTCCACTTCGATAGAGCACGCGACGTAACAACATAGTAAACCCGTTAGACGCTCGGATCCGTCGTATTTCCTGCTTTTTCCTAGGGTACTAGAGCGGTGAGGTGATATTATATAACTTTATATTTTTATTATAAAACTCTTATATAAGGTTTAATTTCATCATCTTTAAGAGTTTTTTGTGTACAAATTGTTTGTTTATCAATTGATATTGGTATTTTTAATGAAAACAATACTTTTCGCCCCTCTGTGGCGAAGCCCAAAGGAGGATTTATGTGTTTGACCTGCACTTATGTATGTATGTATTTCCGATCCTATCTACCCTCGTAATTATTGACTTTGTACTTAGCAAAATAAAACTTTAAATTAAAGATTTTAGAAATACATTAATACTAAATTAATAAGAAGTAGACCTTAAAGATGTTAAATACTTTTATCCTTATCTACTATTATCCTAATCTATCTAAGACACTTGAGAGACATTTCGAGATGAATCTTTTTAAATCTCGCAAAAATTAAAATCTTATTGAATTTTTATTCATATATCGAAAGAAAGTATCATTGATTATGTGATTAAAATATTCATTTATAACAAACTAGCGACTCACCCTCCCTTCGCTTGGGTTCGTCCCTAGATTGCTTCCCCATACAAACTTTCATCCCCATTTTCATCCTTTTAAGGAATTATTTCCGGGATAAAACTATCCTATTTCCTTCCCAGGGTCTCAAACCATCCTCTTACCAGATTTCAGTTAAATTGGTTCAGTAGATCCAGAGATTACCCCCTACAACGTCACAAACTCACAAACTCACAACCTCACAAACTTTACCTCTTTATAATATTAGTTTAAGTTTATAACCAATAAGCTAATTCTTAAAGCGTACTTATAATGACTATATAAGATTTCCCAAAAAATATTTAATGTACAGATTCGACTCAGTTAGTATTTTATTACATGTATAAATTAAAGAAAGATTATAATGCTGTTTGTTAACATAACATATAAGTTAATAATTCTGGTATTTATAATTTAATATTAAAAACGACGCTACTTTCCGACGTTTAATTAACTTAATTAAGTTTTCTACAAGATTTAATACTGACTTTTTTAATTAGACTTTGTAAAATATAATCCCACTGATATAAATCTTCACGGTTCAAGACAACTATTTTCACATCAGGCTTAAAAACAACTATTTCTAAGAGATTTTACTCGTAAATATCACCTTAGGCTTTGAACAGTACGTTTTACGTTGGACCTGTTGTAAGGGATAGATGGAGGCAACTATTCAAACTGATAATTAAACGATGTTGATATTCATTTTAAATCATATAACTCAGCTTAATTCGGTTAAACACAAGCTATGCTGTGCTTAGACGCAAACATCTAATTCTAAATTAATCTATACTAATAAATGAAGAGCCGATTTTTTTGTTCGGTTATACTGCGATAACTACTGAACCGATCAGAATAATACTCATACCATAAGATTCAGCGTATTTCGGAGAAGGTTTTAGTATATGATATGTTGGTGATTAAAGTACTATGCGGGCGGAGCCACAGGAAAACGCTAGTAAATCAATAACTTGTATGAGGTAAGAAAATACTAAAACTATATACATATAACCAGACTCCAGAGGTACATCGTACTATTCCATTTAATCCTTTATTTGTTTTTTTTTTATTTAGACCTTATAAAGAAGATGCAGATCAAAAGTTATTTGGCGATGGTAATTATTTCATTTGTATTTTTTATTAGTAAATGAAATAAATATATGTATGTACAGTATTCAATTTATAAGGTGAACATTTAAAATATTTGCCAAAATGTCGATGAAAAAAAATAACGACAGCATCAATCATTTTGCTGATGAATATTTATTTATATTTCGTGAATGTATCTAGGAATATCTTGATAAAAATAGTACATAATCTGTATAAAAAATGGAAAGTAAGGGACAACGCAAAACTTTTCACCGACTAATTTGCCATAAGAAAAACTTTGAACAGATTTTTAGGATCGCGGTCACGTCTTAAGATTCTATCAAAAGTTTCAACTTATATTGTCTGCTGATATTGGATTTGATAAGAAAGTTACGTACTTAAGGGAATTTGGTAACTTTTTCATAGAAGTAAACAGTGTTTTGTAAATATATAAATTTGTATTTGGTCTACCTGGATAAGGAACACAAGATTTAATTTTTAAATAAAACCGTCTATTTTGCAAAAACCATTTTATAGGTATATTAGTAACCGAAATTTTTTTAGAAAATTATCGCCTTGTCAACAAATCACCAAATATAGCTTTGCTTCATAAATCGAGTTGCTAGGCGTAAGCATACTCTGATGAAATATTAATTAATTATCGATAAATAATATTTACTATGTAAAACCTGCTATACCATATATCCAATATATTTAAACAAATATCGATAAAAAAACGCTGTACCTATTGAAGTTATCCAAATAATAGCTATCGATGATTATTACTTTTTAAGTACCTAATAGATTTCACATTTACATACAAGTTATTGTTTAGAGGTATGGCCATCAAAATCACTTCAATTTTCATTTTTTGTGAATGTTCATCATTTTTTTATCTAAACTCGCGTCCTATACGCAAAGACATACACAATCGACTTGAAACAAATGAAGGTCTTCCTATTTATAGTCTATAAAAACGTGTTTTATATTTATTTATAATTAATGCAATTTTTAAGATACAGATTACGGCTTTCTCAGATTTAGGCGAACTTTTGACATTTTAAATGAACAAGGAGAGACTCTCCCGTGACCATGATCGCTGTAAAGCATTCGAAACGTTGAGAACCAAAAACTAAAATAAATCCGCGAAAAGATCGGAATAAATATTTGTAGAAGTTATTTAAAATATAGATTACGAACAATTCATTTACAATTTACCTTGTAATATTTCTGAAAATCCAGTAACCTACTGCTCTTGGCAAACACGCTAACCACGATTATTGATTTATAAAGTAGTGTTTATAACAGTAAAGGCTTTAAAAAACATCCATTATTTTTAATTCGTTTTTTCACGAAGTTTGATATAAGCACAATTTTTAACGTCATAACTTTGAAAAGTATTGTATATTAATACAAAAAAAAACAATATAAAAAAATTAATCTTAATTAATTATGACTTTTGAAAGAAAAAAAATTACATTGTAATAAAAAAATTACATTAAGTTATAAATATAACTTAAATATTTATAGTATTATAAAAATGAAGTAATTTTCAAAATTTACACATTATTGTAAAAATAGAAAATTAAATTACCCTAATAGAATCAATTTAACAATGTATAATAATTATATCTCGTATCTTGTTATTTTATTCATTTTAAATAGAAATTATCTGTTTATTATATGTATAATTATTAATTATGTGTATAATTATTTAAATCTTGCAATTTGTTAGTTCCGCTCTGCGAAATAAAAGCGTTATCGAATTGACTCACGAAAGCTTAGAAAGCGTTAATTTTTCGTTAATGAGATTTTTTTTAGAAACTATAGAATATAAAAAAAGTATCTTAAATTTATTTTGTTTTTCACGGCTATTTTATTGGTAATTATTTTATTTATATTTTCTTTAATTGAATATTTTTAATATTAAATTTAAATTGAATAAACTACAATTTAAATTTAATATAATTAAAAAATAAATGTGTCACACAGATCCAAAACTCACTTGTATCCACAGCAATTAAATTTAAAAAATAAAAACGACTGCGCGTGCGTTTCCCGCGCGACTCCGACGCGAATACTTCTTCCTCTCACCACCACTACCACGTGTGACAATGATTTGTTGTCGGTTTTCGACCTTATAATTGATTATTTTGTAAATAATTATTATCTGATTTATCCTAATTTTAAATAAACGTAGATTAAATTATGTTTACAATAGTATTTAATTTATCACTTTTTTTCATAGTTATTTTAAAATAATGTCATAGTTGCCACAAATATAATATGTTATTTATTTTTGACTTAAAACCAACCAATACAAAACTTACAAAATCATGTAAAACTTCTTAATGGACTATAATAAAAGTTAAATAAGACTATAAAAGTTCATCAAAAAATAATTTAACTGTCTAACTCCAGACATAAATGTGTTCTAATAGGCACTTTTAAACATACTCGGACTAAAGAATTATTTTGCCGGAGCTCGCCAAAATAAATGTCAAAGTCAATAATAGTACCGTGATTTCGCTTCGTATGCTACTTTTCCATACAAGATTCGGCTTAGTTACAATCTATACATATAATAAAATTGCAACCAAGCCGAATCTGTACACAAAATATTTTTTGAAAAATCTTATTGAAATAAACATTATAATGGATACAGAGGCCGAATCTATAGTTTTTAGAATATTTGTCTGTCTGTCTGTTACCACATCACAGAAAAACCACTGGAGGGATTTTGATGAAATTTGGTATGGTGATAGCTGGTTATCCGGATCAACATATAGGATACTTTTTACGTGAAAATATCTCATTTTTGAAAAAAAAAATACAAAAACTGCAATGTAAGAGTATACTAATATGTAAAACCTAAGAATTTGAATTTTCGTCACATGAACGCGGGCGGTGCCGCGGTCAATGCTAGTTTTATTATATGTATAAATATATATATAAGCCAGCAATACTAGATTTTAGTTAAATACTCTTGTAAAAGTACAAACTACTTGAAGCTAGAATTTAAAAGGTCGATGACACAACCTAAATAAGTAAAAATGAAAAATATCTAAAAAAGTAGAGTTCGAACAAACTATTTCACGTTTAATTTAGCGTTCAATTTGCCCTGTGATCGAACCTACTTAGATTTACAATTTTAACATTATTTTGCAAAAATATTGAAATATTCCTCAAGTTCAGTCTTAGTTACATTTACAATCCTATGTTGAAATTATTACTAATAATTGGTAGTTAAAAAATATTCGGGATGTAATTTTTATAGGCCGTGGTAGCCCAGTGGAGGCAGTGATAGCCCAGTGGTAACACGCTCGCTCGGGTAACCGAGTGAAGTGAATTCAAATCCCGGGTCTCGCACCTCTGATATTTTAATGTGCGAAACATTTCCAACATGATTACCACTTGTCTTAACGGTGAAGGAAAACATCGTGAAAACACCTGCAAGTCTAAGAGAACCTAGCAAGTTTTCAAAAGACATGTGAAGTCGGCCAACCCACACTTGGCCAGCGTGGTGGACTATGGCCAGATCCCCCTCATATTAAAGCGAGGCCCGTACCCAGCAGTGGGACGTTAAAAAGGGCAGAATACAAGCAGTAACAAACACAAACACACACAAAACTTACATACATAAATACTAATACAAATACCCAACAGACACGTCCAACAGTGGGACGTTAAAAAGGACTGAATACAAGTTTTATAGTAATATTTACATGTATTCTACTTACTACTACTACTACTAAAAGTATCCACAGCGATAAATATTTTATTACTTCCGAAAATAGCCATTAAAGAAATCTTATCTCAGTCACATAATCTATACCTACATTTAATAAAACGGAAGCAAAATCTGTACATGAAATAGTTTTTTTTTTTAAATAATGGCTGTTACGGATTGTGTACAGAAGTTAAAATCTAAAAACAATATTATTGTAAGATTTTTTGTCGGTATGTCTGTTTTACTGTATCTGTGCGCATTGAATGCAAAAGTACTGGGCAGATTTTAACTAAAATTAGTAGCCTTTTATTACGGTAAAATCTGTTATCACTACGGAAATACACCCTAACTGATTCTGCTGAGTGACATTAATGACTTGTTACACAAGAACTTGAGTTTGAAATTTTCATACACACCTAACGCTGGCTAAGCTTGTAGAAATACAAAAAAACAACGTACTAGAGAATCGTAGGCCAGGGCCAAGGCCTACAGAAAACTCCATGATAGCATGTGTCTATCTCCTAAGATACGCTCACAATAACAACAAAATTTATCTATTTAATACATATCTAGGAACGCACTAGTGATGCTGTCGCTAGTTTTGAATAATTCTAAAAACCAACATTTCAAAGCTTTTCTTACTATAATATTTTATTGGCATCCTGACTGAAGCACAAGTACACTTTTTATTCCTTTCTATTTCATAGCTCAATGGGACGACAAAACGCTATGAAAGATTAGGCCAGCAGGCCACGGATATGTAACACTGCCAACTTTCCGGGTGGTCGCTCAGAACTTCTTAATTAATAGAAGAAACCTATAACTATACTTGGCCCGACCTGGGATTCGAACCTAAAACCTCCTCCGTACATACTAACCAGTAAACCAACACAACAGTAATATTATTTCAAATATGTACAATGTACATAATCAAATAAAACCCGCCTAGGAATTTGATTACTCATATCTACTCTCCAACTAAGATAATAAAAAAGTAAGTACCTTCCTGGTATTCGTAGGTTCAATAATAAAATACACATAACATATACAAAAACATAGCTTAATTAGAAACATCCTTGTTTTGAAATCGATTAAAATGCAGTGATTTAAACATATGTTTCGAGCTTTGACAATAAAAATCAAAATGGAATAAATCTATACATAGGTAATGTAATAAAATTGTAACTAAGCCGAATCTGTACATTAAATATTTTTTGGAAAATCTTATTAAAATAAACATTATTATCGATACAGACGCCGTATTTATAATTTTTAGAATTTTTGTCTGTCCGTTACCGCATCACAGAAAAACCACTGGAGAGATTTTGATGAAATTTGGCATGGTGACAGCTGGTTCCGGGTTAACATATAGGATATTTTTTTACCGCGGGAAAATATCTCATTTCTGAGAAAAAATACAAAGACTGCATTGTAAGAGTATACTAATTATGTAAAACCTAAGAATTTGGTTTTTGGTCACCTGGACGCGGGCGGAGCCACGGGCAATGCTAGTGTTCAATAAGTACATAGTATGTAAAATCCTACCTGTATTTAGTATACTACTACTTCTAGATATCGCCGTCTTTGTGCGTATTTCTTTAGTGAACAGTATTCAGGGTTAAGTTTGTTTATATAGATATGTATTACTCGCAATAATAAACCAACGCACAGGATATTTCTACAAGTCGATTTAACATCCTTTATCTCTCACGTGTCACGTATAAATATCACACCATATTTTATAATCAGTAAACATACGATTTTTATCGTCATAAATATTAGACAGTGATAATTGTTTGAAAAAAAATATTATTTGTAACATTTTCGCAAATTGTTTTCGTTTTTTCTAAAATTGTTTTGTTCTATTACTCCAGAATGCTTTTTGCAAATACATGCATCTATTTTGTAATATTATAAAGAGGAAAAATTTGTTCTTTTGTTTGTTTGTTTGTTTGTATCGAATAGGCTTCGAAACTACTGAAACAATTTAGATGAAATTTGGTGAGAAGATAGAGACCTTGGGAAGAGCAAAGGAAACTTTTTATCCCGGAAATCATCCCTTAAGGGGATGAAAATGGGTGTGAAATTTGTATGGGGAAGCATGACTAACCCGAGCAAAGCGAGGGTGAGTCACTAGTATACAATAAATCAACTTTTATGTATTGAAATCTACACAAAAAATCAATTTTCACAAAACAAATTTGATTACGTCATTCGTTAGAAAGGTGCACACCGTGATTATTGAGATAGCAAAAACTCGGACGTGCAGCCACCGTATTATTTATTGAACTATTATTATTACCAACTTTCTCTAAGTAATGACAGTCATTGAGGGTCACACACAGTATGTTTTACTTCACTTTACTTAAAAATTAAATATTTACTATTAATCTAATCGAAATTTTGTTAAAGAAAGAGAAAAAACTAACCTTTCTCCTTTAAACCTCACTTAGGCTTCACCGGTTAGCAAAATTCTCACACGCTCTACAATTTTAAGGTTATTATAACACTCCTTATAGTTTCCATATAAAAAAATATATGGTATTTTTCCTTATCAAGTAAAATGATAATATCCGCAGATATAGATAGTTTATCGATATCTCAGTGATGACTTCAAAGCACAATTTTAACTAGTCAATAAAAGTCGAAGTAAAATTTTAGACTTATGTTTCCACGCTGTAATACCGTACACTCCTTAGTTTTGAGATTCCTCTGTACTTCTCTTGTAAGTAACTTTTATTCTTATGAATTTAGAAAATTAAATTAGTATATAATTTTATTAATATCTTAATAAATAAGTCTAAGGCTTTAGATTTTAAACACTTAGCATAGCAAATTAATAAATAATCATGATAAATATATCGGGACATTAATACATAGAACATTCTAGTTCCATGGTAAGCTACGAGGCCTGTGTTACGGATACCAGATAGTTGATACACTACACAATACACGTATATAACTTTAAATATATACATATTATAAATAATAAATATAAACACCCATGACTGGAGTACAAACATTCATGTTCATCACACAAATGAATGCCCCTAGCGGGAGTCGAACTTGCGACCGCTGGCACAGTCAGTAAGGTCACTACAAACTGACCCAAACGTGTCGTCAATACGTGTTATAATAAAATTTATAGTTTTATTTCAACCTACTTTTCTCTCATATTGTTCTTTATATAGCCCTAATATGTCCTTCCGAAGCAATGCTTTCTCTATCTGCAATACTCGTATATAACCGACATGGCGATCAATCCATCGAATGTTATGACTACGGTAGTGCCTTTGTCTGCTTAGCTTTTAGCTAAAAAGCTGAAATTCTTTTGATTGTTCTATGATATAACTTGTGTTACGGCGATTGACACTTAAATAATGAAATGGAATGAAGAGCTTGTTTGAAGAAAAATGTACGTACGTACGTAAATACTCATAAACAATTTTTATAATTGAACATAATGTAATCAAAATTATAAATCATATATAAGACCTATTAATTCATTAGAAATATTATTGTTAAGTACTTGTATATAAATATAGCTTTTGTAAACTGCCAAACAGCTTAATGTCCAAACTAGATAAATTTAATTACCAAAAACAGATTAATTATTGAAATGATTAGCTATCATAGTAATAATATGTACCCAAGTAGAGTCAAAGTAGATTATAGCCGACTGTTCTACTATGCCGGAGTTGACGAGTTCAATTCCCGCTAAGAGTATCTTTGTATTCGCCAATGATATGATGAGATTGGTTTTGGGATTATTAAATACCTTTGAAATTGATAATCACCGCGTTTGATATCAACAACCAGCTATCAAGTAATACTTCCGTATTAGTCGGCATAATTTGATAGATAAACCAGTACCGTCTAGCCACAAAAAAGTTTTTTTTCCTTTCATACTAAATCTTACTCGTTTAGTCTAAGTTTCTACTTATTGACAAAAAGCTCCTAGTTTCTGTACCTTATTCAGTTCTATATTTTTCTTAGTAGGTATATCTCACACGACATTTTCATGAAATTAATCGGATCTCATAAAATTTCATAATTCTTTATTAATAAACATGTTATACTCAAAGAATGTCCCATATAGATTTCCAAACCAAAAACCGGAACACTTTTACGGTTTTTTTTACTTTACTTTTAAGTGATATCGAAGTCGGTAAACATTTTGTTATAAAGTAATTATGTCTTACGCAATACCTATAGAGTGAAATTTAGCAATGCAATTGCGAATTACAAGTGCAATTTTAGTCGCAAAGACAAAGGCTTTGGTCATTGACACCCAACCTGCCAGGTTGCCACGTTAGCCTAGTCACTAGCATGTAGATACTGGTGCCGATTAGGAGTTCCTGGATTCGAGTCTTGGGTCAAGCCAAATCAAGCAAATTTACTATTACCACAGATCATATAATACTATACTAGTACTAAACTTGGCTATTACTAAGCCCGGAATTGAGGAGTTGACGGGATGTCAGTTCGTACCCCCGTGCCTGGAAGAGCACGTAAATATTTCCTGCTCCTAATCTCTCACTGGTCGTCTCGAATGTCGTCGAAGTTACCTCCAAAACCACCATGGTATAAGGTTTAAAAAGATAGGATAAAAAATGACCACCGTACAACGAAGTTAAGTATATTTTAATTGTAACGATTTAAACTGTCACGATTTAATTCAAATAATTTGATTAGATTCAAGTTGATTCAAAGATCGTGACGCATTTTTAGTCCTATACATATTTGTGAAATATTTAAGATTCTTTCACTTTTTTTGTCATAAGTCAACGTTTGCAAAAAAAATGCCTTTTTATAATAAATCTACGCAGTACGCATGCTTTGTTTAAATTTCCTTATTAAATATCTATATCAGATAAAGATATTAAGCAATACTATATGTAAGTACTATAAGTCAAAAAGGAAAAATTAATATTCCATTCAATATATTATTCAATTTTAATCTAACAATAAAACACATAGGTACTAATAAAATCAGCTCTTTTCCATCCAGTCGTAGTGCAAAGGTACTCTAATAATAGATGGTGCTGTACTGTCAGTTTTGCAACTATTTTTAGTCATTTTTTGTAAGTTTACGCAAACAATTACATTGTAATAAAATATTTTCTTACAATGACTTTTCGTGTTTTATTTTGATGATTTAATTGCCGACATTTTATATACTTTACAGCAAAAATGATCACGAAAGACTTCTAATAAATTGTCATACTTCATAACTATGATACAGAGTGTTAGGTATACATAAAATGGAAAAAAGAGAGAGAGCACGGAAATACCTCAGAAATATTAAATATTTTCGGATTTTTTTGTCGCATTTATTTTGATTTTCATTTTTAAAATCAAAATAATTTTAATTTATTTTAATTATTTTTATATTGATAGTCAAATATTAACGTAAATCTAAGTATTATAATTTTTTTTTCTTCTCATTTCTTACTACTCGATCAGTGCACATATGACATAGCACAGGCGCTTTAACATATCGACAACTGTAGGGAGCAACTCGGTATTTTAATTTGATATTATATAATGACTTGCATTTTTGTTCTTTACAGGCATCCGATACGTGTGGTACTGTATAGGTACATCTCCACATAAGTATATATCTGCACTATAACAATTTCGTCCTGCTCTTCCTTATAAAGATTTATCAAAAAGCAAAGATCTCATTAAAAGGTTCTAATTCGTATATTTAAAACAATTCATACATTTTAAAAATACAATTCATCATTAAAGAAATATTTCACTTTTATGTAAAATTTTAGACATACATATTATATAAAAATTAAAAAAATCAGTATATCTATATAAATTAATTTATAATAAATATACTCGTATTCCATTATTTGAATCTCAAAAATTACAAATTCAGTTATATCAATCGCAGCCATAATGCTATTAATATAGCAACGACAAAATAATTTTCAAATTAATATTACACAAACAAATTAAAAATGTATGAAAATGACACATCTGGCCTCCATTTTATACCTAACCTTTTAGCGGTATCGATTAAAAAATGTCAAGTTCTCTATGGGTAGTCCATACAGGCTACAGCGCTGGATTTCCAGTAGGGTTACTCAGGGATAGTGCCCAGGACGGCGAATTTTCAGGGGCGGCAAAATTCAAGTGAAAAAAAAATAAGTTATCGAAAATTCTTTTTATATTTCCCAAAATAATATTAATTAAAAAAAATACTAGTACATTTTTCAAAAAATTGAATACATTTATAAATCAATTTTTTGCATTTTTCAAGAAAAAACAATAATGGGGCGGCATTTTTTAGTGCCAAAAGGCGGCGCTAAGATCGAATCCGGCACTGTAGCCATAAGCAGGGTGATAACTTAAAATATTGGTCCATAAAAAACATA
The DNA here is from genome assembly GCA_951806755.1 of Brenthis hecate. Taxonomy (NCBI): domain Eukaryota; kingdom Metazoa; phylum Arthropoda; class Insecta; order Lepidoptera; family Nymphalidae; genus Brenthis; species Brenthis hecate. Next base: position 3,141,298 of record OX638256.1, read on the forward strand.
AATCATCTATCTTCTGGCTCCCAACGTAACAATTTAATAATAAAAATTAAGCCGACATTAATACTTAAAAAAATATTATCACTTTTGGCCTTAATTAGGAGGAAATCAATAATGCAAAGCAAAGACAAAAATAAGTACTGTTATAACCATATTAATTTTATTTATATAACAACATATGTACTTAAATCTATTGAATGTTATCATTTATTGAACTAAAAACCACTTAAAATTAAAATTTGTAATCTAACTACGAATTAAATATAATTTAACATAAAATTAAATAAGTAATGAGCACCAAGAAGTAACAATAATAATAATAATAATCTGTGCACAACTAGCACGTTTTGAAATCATTAATAAAATAGCCAATAATGTAACAATATACTAGCAGTACCCGCGGCTTTACCTGCGTTTAAACTCCCAATCGCTACACTAAAGGATACCCGTCGGGCTAACCTGAAAATTGCCTGAAAATTTCATCAGAATCGCCCCAGCCGTTTTGGAGTCTATAGGGAACATATATACATACATACATTGATTTTTATGTATAGACTATGTTGTTCAAAACATTGTCAAAAAAAATCAAACTAACGAATCAACATCAGTAAGAATCAAACACATGTATGAAATAAATAGAAGTAAAAAATGCCTGGAAATTTTAAAATAGAATAAATATTGCTTCTCGAATTTTTAGCGATTTAATTTGATTTTTTGTTTCGGAAGTTTCAAACTTTTTGGTCACGTAATTTAAGTTTTTTTTTCAAGTCGTTTTACAGGCCACTTTATCGCGAACGAAAAATCAAAATAAAACCGCGAAAATTAAAAAAAATGTTTTATTTAAAAAGTCTAATTTTCGCATAAATATAAGAAAATGTTGTAGAATAAATGTGAAAAACCAATTGATGTAATTAATTTATTAAAAGATCCAGAAAACTTTCATAGATATAGACCGAGTGTTGTAATCCCAAAACAGACTATTCTTAAAACACAGCCAAAGTCTTTTTTGTAAGCCTGATTCATTTAAAGCCAATCTAAGGCAGTATAAGAAAAAATATAATTTATAATTTAGCATGTGAGTTGTGAGCAGAATATATGCAAATATAAGAAATCTAGTAAGATATTGAGTGAACTAAATGTTTCATATGTCATATAAGGTCCGATCCATAGACCAATTAGAAAATAATTTCATCATGATCATTTTTGTTTTAAAGTTAAAAATGCTGTAATAGGAAAACAGGGACAAAGACTAATCGCATCAACTCTCTATCTCACTAACATTCTTGTGCTGGTTACTAAGCAGCTAAATTATACATAATGTAAGTAAAGTAAATAACATGGTTATAAAAGGCACCCCCGTGTATTTGTATCTATATTGATTGTATTTTGACATTAAAAAAATCATTTTTCAATTATATGTGAATTATTAGTCTGTGCGTCGATGTCATCTGTCATTTTGACATCATTTAAGTTTTTTTCGTCTTTTTCTTTGTTTGGAATGTTCATTGCTCGGAGTTGTGATGAAATAAAATGTTCAGATATATGTTGTCTTAATTCAATATGAAGTCGAAAACTTTCTGTGCATTCTGTACATCTGAAAATGAAAATGTATAAGCTTATTAAACTGTAATAAATTGATAATAAAAAAACATGTGAAATTATTTATCTACATGTTTTTAATGACGAGAGAAAATACATCATTTTTATAAACTAATAACATAAGTATAAAATGTAACGACTAAACAAGTAATAGTTTGTAGGCAAATAAACTTGTACATTACAATGCGCATTAAAATCACACCAACCCTACGTCGTAGTTCATATCTTTGTATACGATAAGACGTAAAATAAAAAAGTGATTAAGCACAAGGAGGCATCAAGCCACGCCCACTGACATGTTTTGTTTACATGTCGTATAACTCGCGTCATCTAAAAAGAACGCTGGAGGAAAGTGGAGAGGGTATGTTTGCGCATGGGTATACTCGCGCACAAAAGTACTAAGCCTATTATTTCATTTTTCATAGCATTGCGTTCTCGGCTTCATATATTAGTTATTGGTAGGGACATTGAAAAATATATTAGATAGAATATCATTAAATAGAATTCTATTCATTATTAAAATATGTTTGATTCAGTGTAGAATGTTTAATGTACTTACAAAAAATTAAATTAATACGTTTAATACATTTTTTTTTATTAACTGCATTATTATTATACTCTCTCTTTGTAAAACAATATACTTCAAATACAATTTTTCTCTTTTCTATATATAAAACCATTTCGTAATTAAAAACTTTTGTGTGCGCGATGGTATTTCGAACTGACGAACCAATAGCGCGCCGGCTAGCATGCGGCGCGTGCCCCGCCGCCCCGCGCACCGCTTTTTACCACCAATTTGACCGATAAATCGCTTCTGCGCAGCTTGACAGCCAGCGTTCTTTTTAGATGACGCGAGTTATACGCAGATACCGGTAGTCGCCCGTTTATCTATTGAACTGTAGACTTGTTGAAATAATATCGATACATTGATGTATCGATATTTTGATCCGTTATATCGATACAAAATATTCAATATCGAAAATCGTATCAAACATATTATATTTTTTCCAATTAAACTTATTAGCGGAATATTTAACGGAATTCAAAGCCGTAAAAGATAGGAACGAACGGAAAAAAATACTGTATTATATACGACTAGTATGTTTTTATTTGCGATGTATGTATGTGTGTGTATGTGACGGCCATCATGCGTCACTAATTTTAAATGCCGTAAAAACCAGTTTATTGGAAGTGGGTAAAATAACTTTTTTTTATTAAGATTCTTGTTCAATAAAATAATGTGAATTTTATATAAAAAATGCGATTACCTATTATTAAGGCAGACTGAACTTAATACACTATTATTTTAAAGCCGAAAATGTCTGAAAATTTGAGCAATATATCGAGGTCGATATTGATATTTTAATAAATATTTATTGTATATTATATTTTTTTCACTGCCGAAATCCCTATTGAACTGTTCTCTATCTCTATAGAAAGTCCATAAGACATAATCTGCCTCGGTAGTCTAGTGACTAGCATATACGGCTGCAGATCCGGAGATCCTGGGTTCGTGTCCCGGGGCGGGCCAAGTTTAATAATTACTTTTCTGTTATCGTCGAATAGAGAGCGCACTTGTCTACGTGTACACTTGTGCACTATAATATCTCCTGCAAATCTGACTTGTCTCAGAGAGATTGGCTGCCGTGCCCAAAATCGATCAGGGATATTATGGCGTAAACTAAATAACTTTTTTTTAATTCCAAAAAATCGAGTTGCCGTGGAACAACCGGTAGGAACGAAGTTGTCTGGCCTTGACTAATAAATAGTAATAAGGTTATAAAAAATGTCACTAGTACTAGGGTATCATAAACATCAAGCATCATACATTGTAATTTGTACATGTTAAAGCCCATCGAAGAAAGGTATGCACAGTGTGTGTGTGTACCGTATGTACGCACGTAAGAAGTTATACTTCTTTGGCGTAACAGAACAAAAATAGCTAAAGATTTCATCCCGAACTCTCTGTTTGTAAAAAACATGAGAAATTAATTAACAAACAGTTATCAGCTAACTTCATCATGTTGCTTTTTGGCTGTCGGTGTGCGCGCGAATCGTAAAATTTTTACTCTCATAATTTTTTCCAAGCGTCCCAATAGAAATATAACTACTTTTACAGAAAATATTTCAAACTTACTTATAAATTTTGTCACCTAAATGCGCTCTACGATGTTTGACAAGATCATTACTTTGTGTAAAGGCCCTTTCACACATATCGCATTTGTACGGTTTCTCACCAGTGTGAATACGATTATGACGTTTTAAATGATCCCTACTTGAAAATCTGAAAAAAATAATATTATTATTTACATAAAATTAAATAAGGAATATGTGTGTGATTTAAATAAAGGTGATTTTTTTATCCTTATTGCTTTGGAATTAAGCCTATGTTAATATTTTTAATGTAATTTTTTTTTATTAAGAAAAAAATTATTAAAAAGTGCAAATATAGGTGGGAAATTCATAGTAGTTGAAACGCACGCCATTGGTCAGACCGAATATGACGTCAGAGTACTATCATAACAAAGCGATTAGCGATTTTGTCGCTACAAATTGAGTCGTCATTTTTCTGTGTATGTCATACTGTGACGTCACGTCAAGCGCGCGAAATGGCGGGCGTTTAAAGTATCCGTATTGGTATGATAATTTAATTTTTTTATATATTAACTTTTAGTTGTCTGGAGCTAGATATTTTTTTTTACAATTATATAACAATGTTAGCTATTGTGCAAAAAAAATAACATATATCCCCTATTATAAAAGTGTCCAAATATGTAGTACATTGACTAAAGAGATTCATAGTCAGATAGCAAAGAAATGAATATTCAAGTATGCAACTCCTTAAAGTCTTTAATATTACTTACTTCATAGAACAGGTTTCACATTGATATGGTTTTATTCCTAAATGTCGTAACTTATGCTTCACTAACGACGTTCGTTTCGTAAACGACGCTCCGCACTGATCACAAGTATAAGATTTTTCCCCCGTATGTGTGATTGTATGTGATTTTAATTCACCTGAAATTATTTATTATTATTAGTAGTAATAACTTAACAAAATAATTTGTTTTTCTTTTTGTTACACGATGTTTGAATATACTTAGAGAAACTGAGTCACAAATGTCAGTTTTGATAGATTATCATATAATGATTGTTCAATGTCCAAAATGTGATCAGAGCCCAGAATACCAATATTTTCTTTCGGGTAAGAAGCATAGGCAGGATTATACAGGATGGAGTGAAGAAGGAAAATGACATATATCAAGGATAATAAAAAAAAATGCAGAAAGTAAAACTAGCCACTATTACAGGTATTGCAGGTAACAGGAATATTTGAAATATGCAAATGTCAAACTCAAATGATGCCACTTGTCAATCACTTTCCACTTAAAAGGTTATGAAAACCCCTTACATTTTTGTTAAATATCTTTTAATAAATACATAGATGTAACATTTGCCAAAATTATAAGTTGTTAAGTAATAACGATATTTATATGTTCTCTTCTAATGATTCTTTGATACCTAATACATATTATGAAAAAATTGTCATATTATCATTACTTACCTTTACTAACAAATTTCCTTGGACACATTGTACATTCAAACTGCTTTAACCCTAAATGCCGTCTCATATGTTGATCTAAATTAGTACTAGAATCAAATTTTTTCCCACATGTGGGACATAAAAACTTATCTCTTTGATGAACTTTAATATGAGCTGTTAATGTTGTTAAATGTGCAAATGATTTAGGACATAATGGACATGAATGAGGTTTTATCCCATTATGCCTATTCATATGACCCTTTAAAGTTTCTTCACTTTGAAAAGATCTTGGACAAATAGAACATTTATATTTCCGACTATTCTCATGAGTTTTTTCATGACGTTTCAAATGGCTTACTTTTTTAAAAACCTTACCACATTTACTACAAGCTATTACTCTGCCTTTTTCTGTATGTTTTCTCATATGAGCCGATAGAGAGTTCACAGATTTAAACTTTGAAGGGCACATACTACATTGAACAACTTCACCTGCTGTTTGGTCATTAATTTCACTATTTGTATTCATGTCATTGTTAGTTAAAGGTGAAATTTGTTTATCACTTTTTATATTATTTTGTGCACAGTTATCAGCTTTATGCCTTTGTAGATGGTATTCTAATCTTGATAGCTTTACAAATGATTTATTGCAATAATCGCAACAATATTTCTTTTTCTCAGATCTTTCTTTACATTTAGATTTATTATTGTTACACTTATTAGAATTTTTATTTTCATCTGTAGCTAATGTTGAGATGTCTTCTTGTTTCATTTCAATTTTAGGTTCAAACATAACAAAGTAATCTCCATCAGACTCATTTTCATCCTTGATGTCAACTTTCAAGTCTTTTTCCATTTCAATATTTATGTACAGTTTTGACTCATCATTACTTAGTACTATTTCTCTTAATTTTGAATCTACTTTTTCAGCAAATTCCCGAAAATTGTAAAAACTTAAAAGGCATTTTTGGCAAAATTTGCACATCTTTTTTGGCAAAGCATCTTCTTTCTCCACCTAAAATATATCTTTACATTAATTAAGTGCTAAAGCTAGAAAATAACTTGCTAAAGCTAGAAAATAACTTGAATTATATCTGGAGCAGAATTTTTATGATAGATAAATACGAGGACTTGAGGAGGCATACCATGTAACGAACTAAAAAATTTTTCTTTGGAACTGCAAAAAAACATTTCACATTACTCACATTTAATCTTGTACACGACATTAAAATATCCGCTAAATTTGTGGAATTTAATGTATTCATGAAAATATCGAACATAGTTGAATCCTCATTCATACAAGTACGACAGCAGTTTTCATAAGATCTTTCATTTTTCTCGGTAGCCATGACAACATAAATAAATGATCATTTAACTTAATATTATATATATTAATTATATAGCAAGAATAGGAACAAAATTTATTTAATAAAAGATTAAAGAAGAAAATACTGTTATAGATATTTGGATGATTGTTTTATTTCCATCAAATAAATGTCAATTGTTATTTGTCAGTTGTCACTTCGAAAGTCATACCGTCAACAGTTATCATTTGTACCACACGGCACAGACAAAAGTAAAAATGCTAAGTATTATTTAATCTATACTAATATTATAGAAAGGTAATCCGATTTAAAATATCTTTCACCAATATAAAGAATGCAATTTCAATCGCGGGACGCCTGGCAGATGTAAAAAATCGAAACTATTTTGTATAGAAAATATGACGTAATTAAAACAGAATATTCAGAATTTTTAAGAGAAAAAAGTCTTTATTTAAAAAATACATCTTAATTTGATAACAAAATAAATATACGAGATCAATCTACGTAGTGAAAGAGAGAGGAGGAAATCGCTGAGCTGAGTGGGGAAAAAGTGTGAGAGTTATGAGCGCCTAGCAACGCGGTACGCCAACAGTTGGCTTAACCTGCTCCATTAGTCCAACTATTGTCTATTTATATCTATTTAAAATGTATTTAGGGAGTACGGACGCATCCGAGAGAAGTGAGGGTAAGTTGTTAGTATTAGAATATATGTGGTGGTCATGCTTAAATATAATTTCCAAACTTAATCCATTAAAAGGTAATTATTTATGACAGTAAGAACTAAGAGGAATCCTATACAAAAATCGTATAAGTAAACCAAAAACAATATAATGTGTATTTTTAAATTAAGTTTTAGTTAATCTGAAAAGAAAAAACTTTAAAAGTCAAATTTAGATAAAGCAATCACTGATATTATCCTATTAGTACCTAAGCGACTGAGCTTCGCTCAGAGTTCTTATTTCTTATATCGTTTTTTTTAGATAAAAAAAAAAACAAAAAAATTCAAATAAATACAAAAAAAATACAAAATCAAAAACTTCGTATTTGACCGGGACACGCTTAAGCAGAACAAAACTAAAAACGGTGGTAGAAGTTATAACAGGTCACTGCCGTGTCAACAAACATTTTTTCAATATAGGTATCACAGACAGCCCCGGTGCAAAGCATGCCTCCGAGGGGATGAAAAATCAGCCCACATTCTTCAGACACGTGTGATTGTCAATCTTGCGCCTTAGTCGCGATGCTTATGCCCGACTGTGCGAAATTAGCAATCATATTTCGCGTGCCAAAGAAAACCGCATGAAAACTCGAAAACAAGCGTTTTTCCCAGACATATAACTAATCTAGATCGATTTTTAGCCTCCGAAAACCCACACATACCAAATTTCTGCGAAATCGTTAGACAGATCGCCGGTATAAATATACAGGAATTGCTCGTTTAGAGGTATTCTTCTTCTTCCTTGTTCCCTCACTGATGAGGATCGTGACCACTTATGATTTTTTCCAGTCAGTTCAGTTCATCAATGCCTGGACTGCGGCATGAAGAGTAGCGTCCACTGCCTTCTTTATCGCGTTCGACCACCTTATAGGTGCCCTTCCCCGTGCGTGTTTATCGTCAATTTGACAAGATAATAAGTTTCTCTAGACTATGCTTAGATGATCGCATAACATGTCCAAAAAATCTTAGGGTTTTTTTTGACAGAAAGTGGAGAGCCGCTCCGTGATCTTAAGTTTGGCAAGAATAGATTTATTAGTTCTTTTAGTGGCCCACGGTACGCACAACAGGCTATGCCAGCACCATACAGAAATATGGAAAAGACTAGGGCTCTTAACAGCCGCATTTTTGTCATGCACTTTAATAGCACGGTTCTTCCATATTCTGTCGAGGGTTGCCATTGCCTTTTTGGCCATTCCAGCTCGCCGGCAGATTTCACCTGTACAACTGCCATCGATGGATATCAATGAGCCTAGATAAATGAACTGTTTGACTTTTTCGAAATATTTGAGTGCGTCATCAGACTGAAGCAGTTGAACGCGCTTTATTACCATAACTTTGGTCTTCGTTTTGTTGACTTTAAGATCTAGCTTGGCACTTTCTACTTCAATTTTCTTCAGTTGAGTTGCCATTTCCGACTCACTCGTTGCAAATATGGTCGTATTATCTGCGTGTCTCAAGTTCGTGATTTTCTCGCCCCCAATAGCCTCATAATTAATTCACCATAAAGGTTGAATAGTATTGGCGACAGAATACACCCCTGGCGAACACCCCGTTCTGAGTGGAAAAGTTCCGACTTTTGATTCTCCAATTTTATGAAGCTGCTGCTCTCTAGGTATAGATTCTGTATCAGATGTAGCAAATGCGAAAGTACTCCCATATGAGAAAGTACGTCAAACATAGCTATCCATTTAACACAGTCAAACATTTTGGCATAGTCAATGAAACACATGACCATTAGTTTGTTAAATTCATTGTACTTTTCAATGAGGAGGCGTATGTTCAGAATTTGTTGGCGAGTTCCTTTGATGATCACAAAACCAGCATGTTCCCTTGGTATTTGATGTTGTACAAATGATGTTAAACGAGCATTTATGATATGCAACATGATTTTGCTTGCGTGAAACATGAAAGATTAAAGTACGAATGATAGCTGACTGTATCCAATCGTTTGGCCTTTTGCTAGTTATCAAGTTTTTATTACAGATTTTGTGGATGATCTTTGTGCCTTTATATCCTAGGTGTTGTAACATTATCGCTGTGATACCATTTGGGCCCACTGCCTTGTTTTTAAATTTTTTATTAGTATTTTCCACGTCAAAAAGCATTTTTTTTTGTTCATCTTCCTTAAAGGTATTAGATATAGTAAAATATTCAGTGGCTTATTCAAAATGTTACTTTATTTTTAAATAGTTAAAGTTTTCCTTAGTCGAGAACAAATATAACTTTAGAATAATAGATGGGATTGGATATGGGATTCATGAAGTTGCCAAACAAAGACGTCTAACCATCAAAGTTTAACAAATTATTTTTGCTATTTTAGCAATTATGTTAAGGCTCAAAATCGAAAGTCCAATCCGATAATTTTGTTACCACTTTTATTTTAGCAATGGATAGAACCATAAACAATAAATGACTTTTAAAGTTTTAACTTAGCTCACAGCTGTTTAGATAGAAATGCACAGATACGGAGACTACTTATAGATGTCATTTCTGATTTCGATTTTCAAATTGTCAATTATATTTAAACGATATCAGGTATAACAAATCGTCATTCGTCATTTAATTGTAGTGAAAACTGTGCTGTATATATAAAATAAAAAATTGTGATAGCAGTGGGCTAGTAATTTTATTCTTATTTGAAGGTAAGCAACACATAAAAAGTATTTTAACACGATTTTCCTTCTTTAGTACCTACTATATTTTTAATTGAACTATTTAAGTCAACATATTATCAAAAACAATAATAGTATCTCATTACCCAACCTGCCACCTATCGTATTTGTGTATCTAACGCATTATAATTGTCATTATTTTAACTGTTTTCATTACATAATTTTTAAAAAGAAGTGCATATTTTCTTGTCTTTCTAGCAAGTAGGTGGGTATCTAACGACTAAGTCTATCCTTATAGCAATTTATTATTTCAGTAAACAATAAGTTAAATGAAACGGAAAATTTATATTGTTGTATTTTATTTTTAAAACTAGAAAAAAATGTACTTAACATAAGATTTTAAGAATATTTCTACATAGATATTGGAGAGTGCAATCTCTGCTTATATAAATAGTTGTCATAATAGTAAAAATTGTTTTTTTTTGCACAAGATATGAGTAGAACAAAATAAGAATAGTAATGAAAATTACTTAATAATAATTAATCAAACATAATTATTAATTTTATTCAGACTAATTTATATTAAACCAAATATAGTAAGTATTGTTATTGAAGCAAAATTCTTTTAAATTGTTTGAAATATTAAATCTCTTAATAATAATTTGTAATAGATTCGTTTATCAGTTAATTCAACCTCCTATTAATTTTAACATTATGAATTATCAGCTTCCTCTTCATTAATTAGGAAACTGTGTCCTGTTGTTCCAAACTCAATAATACCATTTTTATCAGTATTATAAAACTTATATACATCTGCAAGACAGTTGAAATAAATTCCTGTAAGCAAAAATTGATTAAATTATATTTTTCTCATGTATTCTAAAATGTGTATTAAATATTACTGTAATGATTTACCAGACATAAAAAGTGTAATGAGTCCAATGCGCCAGCGACCTTGTAAAAATTCTAGCAGAGCACTCAAAATTAACAGTTTCAGTAGCACTATGCCATAAGAAAAGTAAGCAAGTACAAAACCCAGTTTACCCTGCAAATTAAAATGTTAAAATAATATAACAGTGTTTTTCTTATTTAAAATTAATAATTTTGAATTTTTGAAATAAAAGTTCTTTAGGTGTGACTGAGGGGTAAATTGGAAAAATTGGAAAAATGAGTATCACGGAAGTGAGAGTCAAATTTATCATTAAAATTTAAAAAAAGTTTTTTTTTATTATGCAAATATATATTTATCACTAATAATTTTATAATAATTATGACATAATTACAAAAATAATACTTATTTATTACTAATCAAAATATAAAATATATAATAATTTTTATAAATTATTTGTTTTAATTTATCTGCCACAGTACCAAAAAAGTTTTACTTCAACCACGTCTAAAGATTACACGTACAATTTTTTTTTACGATTAAAACTGCGTAATATGTTTTTGCAAGATTTTTAGGTTTAGTTTATACTAGCGACTCACCCTCGCTCCTCTTGGGTTCGTCCCTATTTACTATTTAACGTTTAGTATAGATTTCTCAGACATGGGATATTTTCCCGCAGTAAAAAGTACTTATTCTATATGTTGACACGGATAACCAGCTATCATCATAGGTACCAAATTTCATCAAAATCTGTCCAGTGGTTTTTCCATGATGCGGTTACAGACAGGCAGACAGACAGACAAAAAGGCTAAAAACAATAGATTCGGCCACTGTATCGATAATAAATAATAATGTCTATTTCAATAACATTTTCCAAAAAAAATATTTAATGTACAGATTCGGCTAATAGTTACAATTTTATTATATGTATAGACTAGCGACACACTTGTTCCGCTCGGGTTCGTCCCTAGGTACTTTTTAAGTTAACGGTTAGTATAGATTTCTCAGAGATATTTTCCCGCAGTAAAAAATGTGCTATATGTTGACCCAGATAACCAGCTATCATCATACCAAATTTCGTCAAAATCTGTCCAGTGGTTTTCTCGTGATGTGTTCCCAGACAGACAGACAAAAATTCTAAAAACTGTATCGATAATAATGACTATTTCAATAACAATTTCCAAAAATTATTTGTTTGATTCAGGTAGAGATTTTATAATATGCATAGATTGTAATATTTTTTCAATAGTCCGACAAAACTACGATTGCCGTTTGTTTTCGATAAATTGATCGATACTTGGTTTAAATTCATAAAAAAAAACAACGAAAAGGACGCTAAGGCAGGATCTTCGAAAGATATTCTTAATGGCGTCACTAAGAAAGTTACCGATCTCTACGAATGTCTATAAATAACTAACTTTACTTAAGAAATAAAAACTAAAGCTTTTGTATATTTTCCGTTGAATACTGAATATGTATTAAAGCTTAATATGTTAGAATGCAGTAACTGCGACATAAATTTGTTTGGATTTTTACTATATTATCTCATTTAGACTAAATGGTCAAAAGCAGGAAGAGTCTGAGATATAAAAAAATATGATATTATAAATAAAAAGTAACTAGAAGTTAAAGGGAGCAGGACACTTGACAAAGATAATATAAGATATACCTATATACTATATAGGGGAATTTTCAAATGTGGTTGTGGGTGGCCTTTGAGGAAGAAAATTTGTTAAAAAAATATATTAAAAAAATAGGTTAGATTTACAAAATAAAAAACTGTATGATAGACCAATCAGAATCCGTTCACTTTTAAGAGAAAAATATAATACATAATAATACACAATAATACATAAAATTATTTTGATACTTCATTCGATAGGTTTTGAGGAAAACTATTTTTTGATGACATTTAATATGGCGTCAATAATCGGACATTTTGTTTTTTATAATTTTGATATACTCAGTCACCAGTGTCACTTTCACAAATAAGACGAATCTAAATCTCAAGCTAAAATCCATCAAGCCGTTTAGCTACGTAGAGCGTTCCAAAGAAATATACATACATACATACACTCGAAAAACATAACCTTTCTTCTGGCGCAGTCGGATAAAAAGCTTGAAACTACAAATGCGTAGTTAAATTATATCGTTAACTCACCTTTCTAACTCCCACGAAAAGAAACACAGAAAAAACCATTGCAAATATAGATAATATGAGTATTATTCCAGTAATTAAGTCAATTATCCTCTTATCTAAATGGAATCGTAATGCATGGTCCAACTGATGTGTATTTTTGTCATTTTCTATGAATGATGCTTCAGCTAAGAATACATATAGTGATAATACTAAACCTGTAAAGCCTAAAACCTAAAAAATATAACACATTATTTAATGAATTACCAGCAAAAGTAACAATGATTAAACACATATTATTATCTATGCAATACACTTAACATGTTAATTGCAGTTTTAGTTATTGGTAAATAAGCAGCATGATAATTATTATTTAGGTTTGTAAGTGATTATGTGGATAAAACTATAAACACAAATTACTTATTAAACAAAGAAAAAAAAGTATAATTATAAATTTTCAATTAAAATGTCACATAGATGCAAATAATATAAATAAAGATATTTTAAACGATTAATAATTCATAATAAAAATAACAGTCACGTCCAAATTAGAATTAAATACTTGGAATAAAATTAAAAAAGTGCAAATCTATAATATTAATTGAATGATAAAATTTACGTAGTCATTAAATTATGTTTAATTATTATAAAACTGTTATATTTTTGTTTTAAAACTCTTGAGGCTGGCATGTAAGATGTCTAAATCATTATTTATGGATTTATTTTATTTATAATTTTTTTGTGTGAATTAATATTTTAAAAGAAGTTCAAAGGTCACTAAAGTTACAGTATTTTCAATGGATATTTCTTACATTATATAAACGAATTTTTTTTTTAAATGATGTGGAAATATTATATTATGCCCTTAAACTGGTATCGGAATAAATTTTAGGGGTGGCATTTAATTGTGATTTTTTTTGTTCCGCTCGGGTTCGTCCCTAGTTACGTTTTAATTTTTAGAATAGATTTCTCAGAGATATATTTTACCGCAGTAAAAAGTATCCTATTTGTTGACCCGGATAACCAACTATCATCATACCAAATTTCAACAAAATCTGTCTAGTGGTTTTCTCGTGATGCGTTCCCAAACAGATAGACAGACAAAAATTCAAAAAACTATAGATTCTGCCTCTGTATCAATAATAATGACTATTTCAATAAGATTTTCCAAGAATATTTAATGTACATATTTGACTTAGTTAGAATTTTATTATATTTAGTAGTTTCAATTATACTTACAAATGTTGTGACGCTCAGGAAGATTAGTTTAGTTGCCATTTTTAAACTAACGATGCCTCCAATAACCTCGTTATTCTTCAAGTAATATTGGATCAGATCTATTGGATCAAATAATTTCTAATTTAACAAAGTGTGCATAATATAATATTAGGATTAATTTACAATTTCTTTCGGACGGTCCTACGTCAAGGGCCCTTTAGAAAATATGAAATGAGAAATCTAAAAGGAATGCTGATTTCTCTAGTGTATACTTTAGTTTACAGGGCCGTATTTAAAGTATTTTGCATTATTTGGGAGACCGAAAGAATGAAATGCCACTTAAAGTCGGTCACTATGATCTAGATATCCTACCAATGGAATCACACGTTATAGAAAGATGTAATGCGCTAATTATACCTATATCGTTAATTTTATTTCTAGAGTAATTATATTACTATCTATTACTAATACAAACATGCTACCCCACGCAGGGTGAATATTTCACGATTGCATCGAACTTACAGTTAGCTGTTATTGTTTATGATAAGCAAGCCATGTTTATGATGATCATCTTTTTTGTTGAAGATATGTACAATTTAATTAACCACCGACCCTCGTTTTGCCTTCGCATTCCATCTATTTGCATATTGCTACTTATCTAAATCACTCTGCGACCTAAAAAAAACGTGTGTGAAAAGTTATACTTCTTTGGCGTAACAGAACAAAAATAGCTAAAGATTTTATCCCGTAAGTCACAAACTCTGTTTGTAAAAGGAATGATAAGTTAATAAAATTTAATCCCTCCGCGACCGCGGATACGCCGGCGTTACAGTTAACATTAGATTTCTTAGAAATTTAATTAATTTCTTAGTTTACCTAGAGGTGTTAATAAGGCATATTAGGCATATTACAATCATAAATTTATAAAATGTCATTTAAGGAAAGAATATAATATCTTACATTATTTATCATTTGACAGAAAGTAACAACGGTTACCATGGCAACAAACAGTTATCAGCTAAATTCATCATGTCGCTTTTTGACTGTCAGTGTCCGCGAGCATTTTAAAAATTTTACTCTCATATTTTTTTCCAAACGTTTAAAAAGAAGTATAACTCCAGAAGCTATAATATATAAGAAGTATAATTCCAAGATTTTTTTTTCTAAAAATCAAAAATTACCATTTAGTAATCAGCTATTTAAAGTCCGGCCCAGTATAATTTATAAGCACACATCATCAAATTCAAACTCAAGTGCAAACTAAACAAGATCGCTCTGTTATCGAACTCTTACAAGAAACGATAAACATAACTTTTAAATATAATATAAACATCACATACTATGTCTAAGAGAAGTTACAATGCTTGACTGAAGTTGTTACTTCGAAAGCTTTATTTACTTTATATACAAGCTCGCTTCACACGCAGCTAAAAAGTCATTAAGTTTTAAAACTTGCAATCGAGTATAACATTCACGAGATTCACTTTTTAATTTTTATATTGGGGTAAAAAGTAATATTTTTTTTAAAAAACACGTCGATACCTAAAAAAGGAAAATTCAAGTAATACTTTTTCATTCATTTATATTATTTATATTTAATTACACGTAATACCTTGTTATTTTGAAAAAAAAAACTTTTTTTCACTTCTTAAACAGTTGTTACTCTATATAACCGTGTGCCGCCAAATCATTTTTTTTTTCACATCTTTATTAAACTAATCGTATGTAAACTTTAGGAAGTCCTCTTTAATTCCTTAATTAGAACGCGACTACGGGCTAACTAAAAATTTAATAGTTCTTGAGAAAAAGGGTTAAAAATATATATTTTTTTAAATTTCTACTTTCTTTTACTACATCCTAATGTATTGAGATAAGTCTAGTTTGTGAAAAATAGATTTGCCGATAAAATTAAGAGCCAAGACGCGTTTGTAGACTACACAGTACAATTTATAAATAGACGATGCATGTGCGCATAAATAGCTTTCGCTTAGGAATATTATTACCTACTAGCGGCTCACGATCGCTTCGCTCGGGTTCGCCTCTAGAAAAATACAAATAGAGATCTATTAGTTCCCACGGGAACCATTCATTTTTCCCGGATGAAAAGTAACCTGTTGTTTGACCGGCAATATAAGGTATCAGAATGTTAAATTTATTATAGTTTTTTAACTATCCCACGGGAACTATTTAATTTTCTGGGATAAAAAGTATCTAAGGCGTTGCCCGGGGATATAAAATACCACCATGCAAAATTTCATTTAAATCGATCCAATAGATTCGTAGATTAGCCCGTACAAACAGACAAACAGACAGAGAAACAAAAAAAAAGGATAAAATCTGGATTTGTTCTATTTGTCTTCTTACATCACCCTGACTCGGTTTTTAATATTTTTTTGCTATGTACAGACATTCCACCTCTACTGTTTTATTATAGTATAGATTATTATCACTACCACATCTCTCTCTTATCTTCACTCACTTTCACTTGTTGGTAATAATAATGGTCAGCAAATATCTTGAAAATGTAAGTATAAGCCATGATTTTTAATCTCCGTTGCGGACTAGAGCGGGTGGAATAAATCGATGGCATGAGTTGGACACAATACACCTTATGTATTTAAAAAAAAAGGTTAGCTCGCAAGGACATCTCCTTAAATGTGTTAACCATAACTTACTACTTACTTAATGTCCGCAAAATAGACACAATAGTTAATCGAAATATTCATATATTATGACTCATGGGACAGGGAAACGGTTAATATAACACAGTTTACCTAAGATGTTAGCAAATCTCTAAATATACAATTTGTAGATAACATATTTCTTTTCGCACCCTCTGTATAGACTTGTTGCACATTGAAAAAACCATTTCAAACAAAATTCAATAAGAGTAAGTGATTATTATTAAAATATACTCGTAAGTATATTTTATAAAATAATAGACTATAATAGTTTGAATAAATGTTTCCTTACGGCTTTTACATTGAATATAAACAATATATTATGTAAATTATATCCTATAAATCCTTCACAAAAAAAATATAACTTAATATTAGTCCCGCTGAGTTTCTTTCGATACTTCTTATCAGGTCTGAGGTTTCTTCTTTCCAAACTGGTAGTAGACTCATGACGTTCAGTAAAAAATTGTAATAATTTAATGCTGAATAAAATATTTAAAATTTGAATTTTAACTCTCAGCTTTCATGCGATAATTTCCGGCTGCAACATTTTACTGTAGGTGTGTTTTTGGGTCCAGTTGACCAATTATTTTAAATTAGCTATACATTAAACCAAAATTTATTCTGTATAGTAAACGAAGTCCTCGTAAAACCTATAAGACGTGAAAGGTTAGAGACCGTGAGAGCTGTATTATTTTCAAAGTTCAAGCCGTACTGGGTGAATAAAGAGAAAGTTTTTCAGTTAACTTTCATTTTCGAGTTCATAATAAGAAGATACACATATTAAGACAATTAAGTTAGATAAAAACTGTAGATTCTTCTTGGTTGATTCTTTGTGGTTTACCACAAAGAATATTTAATAAAGTACAATATTGACACCCAATGTACTTTCTTACATTTAAGTAGTTACATTGGTAAGAAATTACCTAAATTCTGGTATAAAAAAATTCATGTTTCATATCCCATATGCTGCATCTGTGAAAAATTTAATCACGGTTGGCTACAGATAGCGTAAAAGCATTTGGTTGAATATTTCATAAAGGCTAATGTTTCTATAGTACGACGTAACACATTAATAAGTCACTTTTTTTAAATATTTCGCCAAAAATGTTTTTTTTTTCATATCCACCCATAATAATCTACCTAGAATTACTTACTAATAATAAAATCATTATTAAACATACCTATTTCGATTTCTTAATACATATATGTAAGTATAAGGAGATATACTGGACTATTTATACCACATGATTGTCGAGTGATCAGCGAATGGAGCAACGACTATAATCTCGATCGAGCTAATAAATCGATAATGATTAAATAATGAATTGCATGTAGCTAAATCCAACTAAGTTGTAGTAGTACTGACATTGTTTCAAAGAGGGACTTACTCGAGATTTTAATATAATACTTTCTTACATTTAAGTGAAAATTTGAAATTTCAAATAACATTATATCTTTTCGGATTTTTTCGCGGATTTGTTATGATTTTTGGTTCCCGACGTTTCGAATGCTTTACACTTACAGTAACCGTTTTAGACGTCACAAAGGTCATTTATTATATAGTAATTACTGGGTTTGCCAACTTTTTTTAAAGAAATATAGTATATCTGATTTCAGAGAGGGTAAATAAAGAGTACCAACTTATAAAAAAAGTGCATTTATTTTAATTTTTAATAAGGTATATTTTTGCTTTCATCATTTTTAAAAGAATCGTCTGACTCCAAAAATTCTAATTCTAAGTTAATGTAGATCAGGAGCTAATTTTTTATTAGCTTCAATGAAACCCGGTTCCTCTTTTCATGTCATCAATGGGTATGCGTGACTGGTATTAGTATAGTAAACATTGTATAAAAAAGTGTTTTAGCGTACTCTATTAGTTTTTTAGACACATTTGGCTCAGTTTGTAGAGACACTACTTGCTGTGCCAGCGGTCGCGGGTTCACGTCCCGCTGGGGGCATTCATTTGTGTGATGACCACGAATGTTTGTACTCCAGTCATGGGTGGTTATATTTATAATATGTATGTATTTAAAGCTATATATGTGTAGAGTAGCAACTATCTGGTACCTATAGTACAAACCTCGTAATATTAACATCGTAGTAATTACAGATTATAAAGTACACCTACATGAAATAGAGTACAAAACTCTATTTTAGAGTGCGTTTGGCAACACTAGCTATCCATAAAATTGTACAATTATTATAAATAATATACAAAAATGGCACCAAAGCACCTTACTACACTTGTTCATTTTAATTTTAAAATTAACAAACGCGAACACAATTGAGATATTTACTCAATATTTTAATATTTGATCGTGAACAAAATATTTATAAAATCATACAACTATCTTATGTAAGTTTGTTCGTATTAATATTGAACGCATGAAAAGCAATAAGTACATAGTTTAAATATAGTGCCTACTATAATTATTGTCACTTGACGTGCCATCATCTCGTCAATCAATTACATATTTTTGCTTCGTCTGACCTTCAGTCTAGATTACCAATTACTTTTTCGGTATCTTCAATTCGAAGCAATAGAAGTTAAATGTCAAACTGTATCATCTTGGTAACACATGTGACATCTTAAGGAACCACTCATAATGTACGGTGATAATTATGTAACCTGCATATTATGTCAATCGTCCACCCATAAACAAAAATTTGCGACGTACACGTGTGAAAGAAAAACAAACCATTGAACACACTTTTAAACTAATAATCTAAACTGAAGAAGGCATTTTTTCTAAACAAACAAAAGCAATTTCATTAGTTAATGATTACTGAAATAACAAATTATATTTGTTAAATATGTTTTTTTAGATTACATTGCGTTTGTAGACGTCAAACGTCAAAATAAATAAGAAAAAAAATGATGCAACTTTTTGAAGATAAAAACTAGGAAAGCTTTATATCGAGATATACCTATGACGAAAGCAATGTATGCCTCTTGCCATTGAACTCATAGATAAGCTTCAGTAGAGGTCGCTATGACCTGTTACTTTGGAAAACAAATACAAAACCGTCAGTGTCGCGCCGGTCACCGCGGAGTGTAGACGTGTTTAGTGTCGTGTGAAAGTTCTCGTGTGGTAATTATTTAATTCTTTTTAAACTGTACAATTTACTTAAAAGTAAAATTTAAAGTATTTATTTTTACTAATTTTATATTCATAATTATTTTATATAATTAGTACTTTCTTGACCTTCATCAGTCATATTCAAGTAATTTATTACACAAGAGGCGTAATGCTCATTAAAAGTAAATACATAAAAATTTAATTAAAATTAACGAAACCTAAGGCCACATATTACATATATGTATATAATTGAGATGGTATCGTGAATCTTATCACGTGCTACGGTATACGCACTTGGAGATTTCATTTATGCAGGTATTTACTATTCCAATGCTTGGAGGTCGCACTGCGATAAGAATAATAATAAGTTTTCAGGTCATCTAAATAAAAAATTAAAGTGTTTAGTCTTATATTAATTATTATAAATAAGTAATCTAAACTATAATTAAGGTCGACACAGATAAGGTTAAAAGATAGAAGAATCCTAACCGATGTTTGATGACATTGAAAACTACAGGGGCACATCTCGGTCGTGTCTTTTTGATCCATCTTCTCAGCATGTAACCAAGTGCTAAAATACCTATTATTATGTAAATTAGGCTAAAAATCTCATGTGTAAAAAATGTACCAGTGTAGCGAACGAAATACCATCTATAAAAAAGCGTGAGAATGATGAAAATGAACACAATATGCTTTCATATTATGTTATATCCTAATACAAATTTGTTTCCATTTTTATATTGTCATCATACTTCAGAAAATAAGACGGGTGTTTTTCATGCTTAAAGACCGCCATTTTAGATGTACAAAGTCATTAAAAACCAATAAAAGAATTAAATAAAACTTAAGAAAACTAAAAAATATCCACTATTACTTTAGAATTTAGATCAATCATCTCTAAGAGATCTTATGTGTATCTGTTAGTTTTAGTTTTGCTTATTTTAGTTTTAGATTTATAACCAAATGTAAGTAATATTGACAGAACAATTTCAATGAGTAGTTCAAAAACATGATTCCTATAATAATTAGTGGTCGTAATAGTATCCACGTTTAAAGTGGCACTGTACAACCAATTAGCGCAAATGCAGTTTGCATGACAGATACATACACGATCTGTTTTAATATACCTACTGTTTTAAAATTCGCAAAACAGGATTGGACGACTTATTATTAAAAAACCGGAATAAAAATAATTTTATGAATATAGAAATGTACGAATTTCTATCGGACCACAAAAACTTGATTGCCTGCGAGTTATTTATTAATCGAGGTTAGGTTTGTTATGAAAACACCAAACCGGCAAAAGATTTAAATAATTTTCACAACAAGTCTCATTTGTTGTGCCAAAGGAACTAAGAAGAGTGGAATATTTAGGAACTTTTTATCAATACTTATTATATAAGTTAGGTCAAGTTATAATATCAAATTCCGTAATTTTGCAAAAATTACAGAATTCATCTTGTATTAAATTTTTTTGCCCTAAATTTTTTCGCACATTGATGGAGCTGTTTGGCCACAAGGCGAATATAAATGGTCCACATTATTTTTACACTAAGACTTGGTAATTAGTCAGTATTATTCATATTTAACCTTTACACTGTCTAAAGTCTAATGCTATGTAGTAAATTAATATTTCTCTTGACGCGACAGACAGGCCGTAGAAACATTTTATAATAATAGCCCATTTCTTGAATAATTAGTGCTAGGTAAAGGTATAAAAACAACAATATCTTATATAATCTTACAGTTATGTGATCAGTAAAGTATATTGCACTCGCTAAACTTCAATATCCCTTTTGTCGCTTCGCAAATAGATTTATTCGACCGCAAAGTATTTTCCTCTTCTATTGTAGTCGTATTTTATTTATTGAATAAGAATAAGTTTTTGTACGAGCGTCTTAGATATCGAAACAACAACAAAACTGAAAGAGTTTAATTAATAAGGTCAGTAAATATTTAATTATGTATACATTTGATTTTTTATCTTTGACCAAATTTTGGCACAAAATTCACTCTAAAATAAACTTTTTCTCTTATGCTTAAAATGATAAATAACCAAACCTACTCTATGTTTCTATTTAACACGTTTCTCTATCAGGAAACGTGCTTGTGCTGGTTTGCTTTAGGAAAGAATCAAATCTTGAAAGCCGATTTTAATCTGCCTCTAATCTATTTATCGTATTGATTTGAAACTATATGTAAAATGGAGATAATTAAATTGACACAATCAAGTTCATTTTATTGTGGCCTGGAGGTGAATAGTATGACTCTTCAATGACTTTTAGTAAAACTTTCCAATTTGAGCTCATTTGATCAATTTTGATATGTACCACAGGAGGGCTATTTGGCCTTCATTATGTTTAACTTCACTGTATCAACAAGTGGAGTTCGTATAAAAAGGTTTGGCATAAGAAATCACAGAGTTGCTACAATGGTTACTTTTATCGTATTCAACTTAAAAAAATGCTATTAGTTATGACTGGCAAAAAAAAACGATAGGCGGTGAGCAGATTCTCTACCGACAAGTTGCAGAATTAATTTTCACCAAAATATAGATTACTTAGTCTGTGTATATTGTTTAAATAAGTATTTCCAAGGAGGGTAGTAGTCAGGCAGGCAGCTGGTCGTTAAACCTTTTGCCAAATCCTATCAGCAGTACAGAAGATGTACTGCGCCGACCCCAAGTGATTGGGAAATGGGCAGGGAGAAGAAGATATTGTTTAAATAGCACTTAGGCACTAGCCTATTTTCAGAATAATCGACAGTAGTTTGCAGCTTAATTAACAGTAACAACAACTGACTTAATTACTATAGCGTGTATCGATACTTGAATTTATACTTATTTAAACAATATCTTAAATAAAGGTAATCTTATCTAATACTTGTCTTAATAAGTTAACAAATAGCAAATACGATAAAATCGCTCTATAAATATATGCGGTCAATAATCTGTTTATTAGGACTGCTAGTGCGAGTTCGACGCCCGCCATTGGCACTTCTAAGCTGCCAGGTCAGGGTCGGCGCCTTTCTAACTTTGTTAGAGCCTCGATCCAAATAAACCAATGGAACTTATCTTGAATGAAATATGTATTGAGTGTTAAAAAAATCATATAGTTTTTGATTAAAAGTAAAAAAAAGTACTTTACGGTTTAATTTTGAATTGTATATATACAATAGAAACATTTAAAGTGTACAAGAAGTGATTGCTCGAATCCTGACAAATCCTCTTATAGTTCTAATTTCTGGAAATCTATTCCAACCATTCTGGATCAGTTTTCTTGGAAACAACTGTAATGTTATAGATCGCTGTGAGTGGTCCTCTTAGACACACAGCTCTTAAAATTAGGCTGCTAGAACCAGGGTAGCCTCCATATTGTAAATCATGGTTTTTGTAATTAGGCAGGCAGGCTCTGGTTTTAGCAGCCTAAATTGGCGTAAGTTGTCAAAATCTAGATAACTTTTTCTAATGGTGCTAGTGCTATAGTGGCCTAACCCTCATAGGCTACTTTGGCACATTGCATTTAGTCGATTTACACATAAGCCGATATGGATTTGTACTGCCATCTATTGTCGAGATCATGTAAATAATTTTAGGCCGCTATGGTTTTGTAGATAAACATTTTTAAATTACGAAAATGCAAATAGGTCAAAAGTCGCTGAAATGCAGAGCCACTCTGGTCCTAACAACCTCATAGTGGTTTATTCACGATCTAACTTATTTTAGCAAATGTTTAAACATCATAAAAGATTTCATACTTTGAATGACTTTGCTAATGGTATACTCCTATCATGTTTGTTAACATTTAAGGTAACTCCGCTTACTTAGCCTAGCTTTGCTCGGTATTTACTCTAGCCTATTATTTATCTCTGAAAAAATGTAATAAAATTTTAGTTGCAAAGTTTACGAAACACGTTATTAGTGGATTTTATTTGATGTACCTAAATATCCTGTTGTTTAAATAGAATATACAATATATGATTAATTGAGAAGAATATACGATAGAAGTTTGTCGGCTTCTTATACATATTTTCCAGCTAATTGAATGGAGCGAGTCAATTGAAGGAAACCTTTTAACAACTAATGTTATCAAGCAACGATATTATTTGCATATAACTTTACTCTTGCCATATAACTAGATTTTTCCAAACAATAAGAGTAAAGATAAATTTTTGATAAAAAGGATTTTTAGATGCGAGACTTTATTATTGAAGTAAAACTTTTTTAGTCGTGAGTCGTGACTGAGGGATAGGTAAGTCAATACATTGAAAAAATGAGTGTCGCGGAAGTTAGAGTTAAATTTATTATCAATAATTAAAAAAATATATAAGTACACTAGCATTGCCCACGGCTCCGTCCGCTTTCAGATCACCAAAAACCAACTTTTTAGGTTTTACATATTAGTATACTCTTACAATGCAGTTTTTGTGTTTTTGTATTTTTTCTCAGAAATGAGATATTTTCCCGCGGTAAAAAGTATCCTATATGTTGACCCGGATAACCAGCTATCACCATACCAAATTTCATCAAAATCTGTCCAGTGGTTTTTTCGTGATGCGGTAACAGACAGACAAAAATTCTAAAAACTATAGATTCGGCCTCTGTATCGATAATAATGTCTATTTCAATAGGATTTTCCAAAAAATATTTAATGTACAGATTTGACTCAGAATTTTATTATATGTATAGATTTAATGATTATAATCTATACTATAATATTATAAAGAGGTAAAGTTTTTGAGTTCGTGACGTTGTAGGGGGTAATCTCTGGATCTAATGAACCGATTTAGATGAAATTTGGTTACTTACGTACTTTGTTTTATGATATGTATACATTTTATTGTCGTTTTTACAAATGTATAGTATAGGCTGCGGGATAAAAATGTTGAGGTTAGGTATTTTTGTTTTGTTATGCCAAAGAAGTATAACTTCTTAAGTTCTTACGTGCGTACATAAGTACACAGTACCTACTACCTACACACAGACCTTTTTTTAAATAAAACTTCTTTAGGCGTGACTGAGGGGTATCTCAATAGGTACATTGAAAAATGAGTGTAGAGTGTGTCGCGGAAGTGAGAGTCATTTTTTTTTAAATCTTATATTTTTATAATATTTAATAATTATTATGTAAAAAAATAAATATTTATTATTAATCTAATATATAAAATATCCATCTCACAATGTTAGTTACCGTACTCCTCCGAAACGGCTTTACCGATTTTTACCAAATTTTATATGCGTATTCAGTAGGTCTGAGAATCGGCTACTATCTATTTTCCATACCCCTAAGTGATAAGGATAAGGGTGGTCCTCCCAGACCCCACCCCAGGGACGAACCCGAGCGGAGCGAGGGTGAGTCGCTAGTTATTTTATAATAATTATTACTTACATATAAAAATGAATACTCATTACTAGGGGCCATTCATAAATTATGTCACAAGAATTTAATGATTTTTTTGGACCCTCACACCTCCATGTTACAGGTGGTCACATTTGTGGCTAAAAGTCAAAGCTAAAAGTGGTTAAAAGCTATTATGGAATACTACTAATAGAGAATATGCGTGTTATTTTTTTTTAATTTTTTAACATAGCTATTACAACTATAAACAACAACAACATTAGCTAACATTGTTATATAATTATAAAAAACATCCAGCTCCAAAAAACTAAAATTTTGAAGAAAAAATAAAATAAAATATCATACCGATACGGTTACTTATAATGCACGCCATTTCGCGCGATTGGGGTGACGTCACATCTTTTTATGTGCCTATTTAAAAATTTCCAACTATTTTCATTAACTATAATTATTATTTTACTTAACTTTAAAGTAAAGAAGAATTAAATGTTTATTTCTGCAACACATGCTTACTATCTTATCAGTTATTATCAGTAGATCAATCTACAAAACAAATCCAGTTATCTAATCCAGACATAAGAAAATGCTATAGTATAAATGTATAGGACTATACGGTTTATATGGTCCTATACAATACTACATATATGTATGTAATAGGTGTTTGTTGTGTGTACGTACAATACTAATCAAACCGAATCAATTGAGCCCAAACTCTAAATTTTTACTAGTCGCCATTCATGAGTTCCGCTATCCACTTCCATCCATCAGGTTTTTTTTTAATTGTTTACTAGTTTTTGCCCACGGATAAAAACTACGTACGTTATAAAAAAAGGCCTATGTTTTGATCCAGAATATCTTATTTTATTACACAATCTATCGCATTTAAATTATTAATGAGATATTTGGTAAATTAAATTAAAAGAACAACATTAGGTATTTTCTTTTCAATTTGACTTATTAGTTAGTACACTGTACAGTGTAAACTCTTTAAAGCGAAATTGAAGGGACCGAGTATTTTTTTTACGTTATAAAGAGTTTATGTTAAAAGAAAAAAATTATAATATGCTAACTTTTTTATCGTTTTTTACTATGCCAATATTTTCTTTCTCTTTTTTATTGCGCGAATTAATGACACTTTTTTTGTCAATACACAAAGTATTTCTTTTACTTGTCATGTTTACAGTTCAAAAGTTTGAATGCAACTAAGAATATTATAACGTAAAGGACGATAATAGGGAAGTACAGTAAGTGAACATGTGCTAAGCAATTACAATATACAATGTAAACATTTCTATGAATTGTGGTTACAAAATATTTAGAACTCTATCTATATTGTATTATAAGTATTGTCGTTGAAGGTAAATGAAATTAATGTTTATTGGGGTCTTAATATTATTATTTTTTCGCTATTAAGAGTGTTTGTTACGTTAGTGTTTCAATTTATGGCTAACAACATAAACCACATAAACCTTACAATATTGACGTTTTAAGGAGTTTTTCGTTAAATAGAAGTTTGCTATATAGAGTTTACACTGTATTTAATAGCTAAAACAACTTTATCTTATGTAAGGTTTAATATTCTTACAACTGCACGTTTAAATATGATGATTTGATAACAACCAACGCTCATAATAAATAGCACTTTTTTAATGGTTTCAGATTAAATATCGAGCGAGACATCACGAAACGAACCGATAATCTAGTCAATTTTTTATATATACAAATTATTAAAAAATGAAATAGATGTTAAATAAGTGATTAAGCGTGTACTTAGTGTTTGTTAAATATTTTTTATATAGGTAGTTGTTTTTATAAAGATGCAAATCCTCAAAGCAAGGTACGCTTTAAGAGCGACCGCCAATCATTTACAAGCATGGAGCTGTTCAAGAAACCGGACCGCTGTCACAGTGAGTATATATTACATGTGTATGCTACTTCGTATGTTTGTGTGTTTGTGTGTGATGAGTGATCTTTATTTGACTTTGACTTTACAAAACCTTGTTGATTTCGGTCAAGTGCCTTTCCAAATAACTGCATTTATTTTTTAATGGCACACATAAGTACTTTAATCGCTAAGGTGGTATAACCATATTGTGGGCCGCTTGAGTTCTAGTATATATAAATATATATAATTTAATTTTGTAAGTTTATCTGTTTAATTTACTGTCATCTTGAATATAATTAGGTAGGTATTAATAATAATGAATGAAAAAGTCAAATATTATTGCCGAACTATCCATAGAGATATATTAATGTTCGTGAGTCGTAACTTTACATAAAAATTTAATTAAAATCGTAAGAGTTTCACATAAAATAACGTCTTTTTATACCTAACTCCACTAGCGTTGTAAATGCAATGTCCTTGAACATTCTTTGTTTAGTCACGGTAATGTTACGTATAACATTACCGTGTTTAGTGATTACTTTTTTTTTGTTCTTTTCGGAGTATTTTTGTTATGAAGTTCATTCACCTTTGTAAAATAAACTGACGGTCTCAGATTTTTACAAGCTATTGCTCGTCTCAAAAATGCGAAACTCTACGTTTAAATGCGACTGTAGCCACGTAAGCTGGCAATTGATAATAATGCATTAAATAAAATAATCATAATATCTAACTGGACATAAATTATTGAAAGTACACCCAACTTTAATCAATTGATAACAACATTTTTCATCTATAAACAATCGTATAAGATGTTTGTATACTTATAACGAAATTTTATTAAAATATGTTCTTTTTTATTTAAAATGAGTACGAAATACCTACCTAATAATATTCTACTGGCGTCGGTATATTAACATTTATTTATCTACTCTTTATCTATAATATTGTATAAAATATAATTACATAATTATAATTTGACTTAAATTACTTTTCAATAATTTATTTATAGTGTAATATATTTATAGTACACAGTATAAATATCCATAGAGTTAGCGATGTGCATTATTATGTGCAGTCAAATTCAAGGGTTGTCAAAAATGCCAAGTTTCACTCGAAAAAATATGATAATTATAATCTTTCCATTATTGTATACGTCATGTAAATTTCGTAGCAGATTTGAAACAGAAACTTATTCCCAATCAATATAATACACATGAAATCATAACAGTTTTAACCTCGTCATAATAAATGATCTAATAATATAGTCTATACTAGTGATGTAACGCATTCGCATTCGCGAATATTCGCATATTTTTTGACATTCGTATTCGCAAGAAATGATGCGAATGCTTGGCGAATGTATTTGACAAACAAAAAGGAAATTATATAAGGAATGAACGGACGAATGAAACTACAACTGTGCTTTACTCATGTTTTTATATCACTTTGTCAATTTGATTAGATATTAAGACTTAATTTTGACAATGCATTAATACTAAACTAACCTCACATCACAACAAATCTTTTCGAACGAACTCTATGTGACTAACTTCGTTCACTCAAACTGTATCGGCTCGGCTATGTTCGATTTAAACATGGCCGACACGAAATGTCAAACCTATTTGTTTGACATTTTGCGCGCGTTTTATTTGAAAATCAACATTCGCATTCGTATTCGCAAACATGAATATTCGCATTCGCGAATGTGAAAAATCGAACATTCCTTACATCACTAGTATATCCAGGTAAATAAAATTGAAATCTGTTTGTAATGTCAAAGTAACAGCTTTTCACTAAATGCATATGAAATTATATACGGTACTTATAAGAAGAAAACTATTTTCAAAATTTTTGTCTGTCGTTACTTCCGACTAATCTCCGAAACGACTGGATTGAGTTTGATGGAACTGGCAGATAGCTAATGTTAATATAATGAGTAACTGAGGCTACTTTTACTTCAGAAAAATAATTAGGGTTCCGTTCAAAAAAAATAAAACGGCATCAAGTCGATATCAAAATCAAGCGAGGGTAAATCGCTATTGGAAACATATAAGAGGGACCTGCTTTCGCGTTTTAGAAAATGTAGTTATTCTTTCCTTTTTATTCTAGGACTCAAAAAAGGTCGAATACAAGCCCATAAGAAGTGTTCTGGTAGCGAATAGAGGGGAGATAGCAATCAGAGTGTTCAGAGCATGTACGGAGTTAGGCATTAGATCTGTCGCTGTATACAGCGAGCAGGACCGTTTACAAATGCACAGGTAAACTTAAAAATGTTAAATAATTATAAACTACACGTAAAATCTATTTAAAAGGTACCCCTTTTCAATTAAAAGTTATTGAATGTTTAAAAATTATTTTGGAAAAACCCTTTTACGCTGTAACGAAGCGAAACCAAATTTTTGGTATAGAGTTTTTAGATTTCTAGAAAAACTTACTGAAGAAATGATGTTGAGGCTTAAGTAATAAGAAAGCGTGTTGCTATTAACTTATTAATAATTGCATTTCATAAAATGTGATCCTTTTAAGTAATTTTAGAATCTAGTCTAGTCTGCTCTTATTGTGTTTTAATTTATTATAATTTAAATAAGAATTATAATAAACATTAATATTGAAAGATGATTATTATAGGTTAAGAGGGTTTTTTAATCTTTTTAAACATACGATATCATATTATTTAGAGATTAATAAACCATCATATATATATATATATATATATATATATATATATATATATATATATATATAACTACAGATTTTTCTGTCATTATCTAGAAACATAGACAAAATATTCTTTTAAAATTTTTGAACGTTTAGAGTTGTAGAATACACAGAAATAATCCCATTAATTAATTATTGAAGCTGGATTTGTAAAAAAAAATTGTATAAAAATACAAAATATGTTGTTATTAAAACATAAGATATTACAACAAATAGAACCAAAATAAGGAAAATATGACATATTAATAATATGTATGTACTTACTATATCTTGCTAAAATAATATACTTCTTGATTGAGCAAATAAATCATGAACATTCTAAAATAAACGCAATTTTTGATCATCTTTAATGATACTTAATATTATAAAGAGGCAGAGTTTGTTTGTTTGAACCTACTTACTAATCTCAGAAACTACTTATTCGATTTGAGAAATTATTTTTGCATTAGATAACCAGTTTATTGAGGACGGCTATAAGTATAGAGTATAGGCTATATATCATCATGCTACTACCCAAGGGAGTGGAGCAATAATCATAAATGTGAACAAATCGGGCAGACTTTTATACATTATTACTAATAGCATAAAGCCAAAGAGTTTTTTTTTAGTTTTAGCGCGAGCGAAGCTGCAGGTTCTGCTAGTATTAGAATATGACAATAAGTATCTATCTATTTAAATTATAAAATCGAATAGGGCACCTACCTACTCATAAATAATTTTTAAATATTTTTCTATATTTTTTAAATTTCAAACAAACGTGGTTTTAAGTGAAACTGTTAATTTTACATTAACAGCAGTATACATCTGACACTATTAATTATCAATTTCAGACAAAAAGCAGACGAATCATATTTAGTTGGCAAAGGATTACCGCCAGTGGAAGCGTATTTGAGCATTCCAGAGATCATCAGAGTTGCAAAGGAAAATGATGTGGATGCTGTGCATCCTGGTTACGGCTTACTATCCGAAAGGTAATTTTATTCTTATAATATTTAATACATACCATATTTAATAGATTTACCTAAAACAAAGAAGCATCAGTCATCACTACACAAACCCAGATAAGACTCGGACGGGACCCAATTCGGTCTAATCTTACGACGCCACAGGTCTAAACAGTCAATAAATAAACCTCTGTTATCCAGATCTCAGTGATCTCCAGATAGGTATGTCTGGAGGCGAGGGGGTGGGGTGGGTGTCTTGCTATTTAAATTTTATTATAGACGGAACATACATACAGACAGACAATAGTTTTATATCTAAAGTAATATGTTGATTTATAAACTTATATGGTAAAGAATAAACTATAAATTATTTACTCCATAACAACACTTAAAACAATAATTAATTTTTAGTATTATGGTATACGTATAAGGAAAATTTGATGAAAAATGATTTAAAAAGCCGTTGTGGTCCCATGGCGTGTTTAGTAGGTACCAATCAATGGTTTTTAATCAACAATTGGCAACCCGTTACCTATTTTACGTAGTATGGATGCATATAAGGAAAATTTTAAAGGAAAACCCAAAATAGCAAATAATATATCTTTTATGTTACGTATTTCGCGGTTAAGTGCGTCGGGTCACATTAGTTAATTCTACCGTCTCTAATAAATACAATCTAAGAAAGATACGGTGCTATAATAAGTCATAAAAAATTGTACAATACGAGAATCAAACTGATGACCTTCAATGTGATAACTAAGAAAGGTGCCTTCGCCTTATATCCGTTCTCAATATTAATATACATATGTGTGTATTATTTATTTATTTATAAGTTCACAAAACCGACATACAGATGAAATAAACAAGTTTAATTATAATTATTCTAAAGTATACAATCAGACAAATGATGTCTTCTAAGATGTGAACATCACATGCATATGAACAGAACTAAGTATTAACAATAAAAATATATACTGTTAAACAAAGCTAAATTAAATTAAATCATACTCGTATATAACAAAACATAACATAAAAGACAGCACAATCCGACTTAACTACTTTTGTTTTATGCTACTAAAGTAATATTTAAACATCTTTCTTTTTAACGAAGACACGGAATCACCGAAAATATCTATATCATTTCTTAGGGCATTTGCTAAGGATACCATTCTATAGATAGGACTAGGTTGACTATGTTTCATCAGTAAATTACATATTATGAAAATAATATGTAATTTACTGATGAAATATCACCAGAAAAGTATAATTTCTTCAACAATTGTACTTACAGTAAAAATTAATATACTCGTATAAGTCAATTATTATATATTGATTTACATAATGTATTATATATTATGTAAAACTCATCATATTAAATTTGTTAAATTTTTTCCTTCCTCCTTATCTTTCTTCTTCCATGGAACTCCGCTATAACTAATTATATGTTACGATAAGAAACATTAATAACAATAATAGCGACTCACCCTTCAGGTTTGCCCCAAGTTACTTAAAAATAATGTGGGGATAAAAAGGTGAAAAATACTTTACAACCTATTCTCATACCTACCAAATATACAAAAAAAACATTAAAATCGGTCGAGCCGTTTCGGAGGAAAGCAACCAAAAACACCGTGACTCGCGATTTTTATATATTACGTTATATGTACAAGGTAACTTATCCCATGACCTCCGCCACAGAAGGCAATGCAAGTTACGCATGCAACTTTATATCGTAACAATCAGTGGGGGTAGCCCTACTAGGTACAGATATATATATATATATATATATATATATATATATATATATATATATATATATATATATATATATATATGTTTCTATAAATAATTATATGTAATTCTCCATTTTGTAATTTTTCTATACATCTTATAATATTAAATGAGCAATTCTTGTGTTCTATTTATTTTATCTCGGAAACAGCTCTAACGATTTAGATTAAATTTTGTATTTAGATAAGTTTTTGCTTTTAAAGTTTGTATAGGTGTCTTTTCTGAAAAAACGCAACATAGCGAAAAAATACGATTTTTATACAACAAAAAAACAACGCCGAGCGAAATTCTTTCCACTAGTTACTTTATTATAATACATTTAATAATATTATAATATAATAATTTACATCATAAATAATCGAATATATGAATTTGTAGATCAGATTTCGCGCAAGCAGTTATCGATGCGGGACTCCGATTCATCGGACCGTCGCCATTTGTAGTGCAACAGATGGGAGACAAAGTTGCCGCAAGAAAAGCCGCAATTGAAGCTAGTATGTAAAATATTGTACATTTATTGTGTTTTATATATTTACTGTTATTTTCATATATTATCGTTTATCATATGTCAATAATATAATAATAATCTTTTGATCGCTATTACAAAAGTGTTGTTTTGAGTGAAGGATAATGCTATAAATGAACGATAACGTATTTATCGAAGGAAGCAATCTAATTGTGCCGTCATAATAAAGAACGGCGCAACTTCGTCAAAGTTGATTTCGAGATATTTAAATTTTTGTCTTAGTACTTAGTAGTAGTTAGTACGTAGTTACGATGAAAATAGTTTTGGTATCTTTGGATTCATAAGACTTAAAGCTTTATGAATAAGACTATCAACTAGCGTTTTTTTTACTGATTCCGAATCTGCATTTAAGTCATTTTTGACCAAATTGTTAGTTAAAACCTTCTTTATTATGACGGCAGAATTAAAAATTAACTTTTTCCCGCTGCTTAGCCCTCGTAAATACATAATTATTTATTTAGATTCTTAAGAATGTGCATAAATTGTCAATTTTATACCTAGACATCGTTATTAATCTCAGAATTTGTTAAAGTTACCACTTTGTTATTTAGGGAAATGATACTTCAGACTTGAACAGATTGGTGAACATTTTCTCGAAGATATTTTTTTTTGAAAAATACGTACATATTTTGCATACATATTGCTGTTCATCTGAGAAACAGCTGACGACTTTTGTAGAGTTTTTGTTTTATCAGGAAGCCTAGAAGTATTTCTTCCGTTAGCGAATTTCATTTTTCGATAGGTTGTTTAATTAACTTATAGGGAATTAAAAACTGTTTTGGCGCTTACATACGTTGAGCATCTATCGATCTATCTCTATATTTATCACTCACGATAGAACATTATCTTGTCATCTCGCTCCTCCGAATCCGAATTTTAGCGATCTTATGGCACACTCTTAAACTAACTTAAATACGCATGTGTTATGTGTACCAATTTTCACGACCATTATTGAGATATAGAAGTGATCGCGCTGCAGTGTCATCTAAAGATGATTGACAAAATCAATTTGACGAATCGTTTGGCTCAGTTTGTAGTGATCGTACTTGCTGTGCCAGCGGTCGCAGGTTCGAGTCCCGCTGGGGGCATTCATTTGTGTTATGAGCACGAATGTGTCTGTACTCCAGTAATGGGTGTTTATATTTATAATATGTATGTATTTAAAGTTATATATGTGTAGTGTATCAACTATCTGGTATCCATAATACAAGCCTCGAAGCTTACCATGGAACTAGATGGTGCTGTGTGTTAATGTCCCAACATATTTATTTATATTTAAATTGGATTTTGTAATTTTCTTTTAACATGATTTCACTATTTTCATTCGTAACTAATTATATGCGAGTTTTAATCAACTCTTGAAATTTTAAATAAAACTCCACCTCTTTTTTTATAAAACAGACCATGATTGTTGTAAAGCATTCGAAACGTCGGAAACCAAAAATCCAAATAAATCCGCAGAAATAATCCGAAAAGATAGTTTTATTTAAAATGTTAAATATTCGCGTAGATCTAAAAAAGTATCAAATCTTGAAAATTGATTTTAAGTTTTAACTTATATTAGTCTTTTCGATTTGAAACTATCTACGTATATTACATTCAGATCGATAATTTGGTATCATCGAAACTGGTATAATATCTAATGATGGGATCAAAAAAAATAGTGAAACTTTCCAATGTCAATAAACGAAACCTTCTAGTTTGGACTCAGATGATTCCTTTAAGGTGTTTTATTCATTATAAAAAGTCAAAAGTGATTTTTTTTGTTTTTTAATATTACAATTTTTATTACCAGAGGTGCCAATCGTACCGGGAACTGATGGACCAATTACGACAAAAGAAGATGCTCTCGAATTCTGCAAACAACATGGTCTTCCAGTCATTTTCAAGGTAAAATAAACTTTAATGAAAATTGTTTATAATTTTTACACAATAAAACGAAAGTGAAAAACATTGGTGTGAAATATTAAAACGAAAAATTTGTTTTTTAACTAACAAAACGTTAATATTTCATGAATCTTTCTTTCTGAGATTTATTTATTTATATATTATAATTAATACAAAACACCTTTCATTCGGTAAGCAGATAAGTAAAGGGTGACCTTACTTCGGATCTTAGTCTATAATCCTATTATTAATATTATAAATGCGAAAGTTTGGATGTATGGATGTTTGTTACTCAATAAAGCCAGGGCGGCTGAATGAATCGATGAAATTTGGCACAGATATTGATTATAGTCTGGAATAACACATAGTTTATTTTTTATCCTGGAAAAATGTACGGTTCGCGTAGAATAGATTTGTTTTTATTTTATACAGAACAAGGGATGGACTATCTATTCCATACTAACCATTAAAACGTACCTAGGGACGAATCCGAGTAAAGCGCGGTTGAGTCTTTAGTAATCTATACATAATAAAACTGTAGAGATTAGATGTCTGTACATAGAAAAAAAATGCTAAAAACCGAGTCAGGGGGGTGTAGGAAGAGAAATAGAACAAATCCAGATTTTTCAATATTTTTGTTTCTCTGTCTGTTTGTACGGGCTATTCTTCGAAAATGTTGGACCGATTTAAATGAAATTTTGCATGGTAGTACCTTATATCCCCGGTCAACATTTTAGATACTTTTCACCACGGAAAATTAAGAGTTACCGTGGGATTAAAAAATTATAGTAACTTATACAGCTTAGTACACAAAAACTACTGATTGGATTTTAATGAAACTTTACAGTAATATAGTTTATACGTCAGAATAACAAATGGGCTACGCTTTATCTCGGGAAAATGTGCGGTTCCCGTGGGATAGATTTGTTTTTGTTTGTCTAGAGGTGAACCCGAGCGAAGCCAGGGTGAACTGCTAGTAATATAATATGTTTCTTAACACACAGGCTGCATACGGTGGAGGAGGCCGCGGTATGCGAGTAGTGCGGGAGATGAGTGAAGTGGCATCTTCCTTTGAAAGGGCCTCCTCCGAAGCTCTCGGGGCCTTCGGTAACGGCTCTATGTTCATAGAGAGATTCATCGAGAGGCCTCGACACATTGAAGTCCAGTTGCTCGGTAAGACTGATTAATTGGACTAAATTACACTATTGTACTGTTATAAATACGAAAGGTTATATGTGTGTGCGTTTGTTTGTTTCTTCTTTAAGCTGAAACGGCTGATGAAATAGATGATCTGGAGAAACACATATTCTTAAAGGTTCTGTTGCCTTCATAGTATATAAGGTCGCACCCGAGCGCAGTATAAAAATTCAATTTTGTAATTTATCCTTTTTTTTGTATGCCCATGTGTTAATCGATTATATTATATGTTAATCGATTATTACAGGCTTTCATATTTTGAAATATAATAAATAGAAGTAATCGATACAATATTGAATACGCTGTTACTACTACTTAATTAAACTCAAAGCGTATTTGAGAATTGAGTAAATACGCTCTCAGTAATGAATAAAAGCGTGTTGGATATTATAAAATTGATCGAAATACGACCACAAATGATTAAATTTACGAATAGGAATAATGCGTTATATCATTAAGATGATATAAACAACACGTTTTGACATCTTTTTGAACTTTGAATTTTGGACCATCTAATCTTTATCAGCATTGTTTTTAATAAAATAAGACAAAATAAATATGTAAAGATACAAAAACTAGTCTTACTTCTACAAATACAATAAACATAATCGAACTTTTATATTATTAAAGATATTCTTTTTTGTAGGTATAATATGTATTACACAATAAATTGGTATATTTAAAAGAAAGTACAGTTTTAAGAGACATGCAAAGGCGGCCTTATATAAGCGATCTTTTACAGACAACCGATAGAAAAGGATACAAAAAATAAATGTAAAGATAGGAAAGGTGCATAAAGTGCATTTAAAAACTTAATATAAATAAACATATGTACATACAAAGTTCCATATAAGATACTGATTCAAAAATGTACATTCAGTATAACTATTCAAACGACACGTGCAAGTTTTGTATAGACACTAACAACTCACCCTCGTTCCGCTCGGGTTCGTCCCTGGATAAGTTTTAACGTTTAGTATAGATTTCGCAGAGATGAAACATTTTCCCGCATTAAAAAGTATCCTATATGATGATCCGGGGAACCAGATATCATCATACCAAATTTCATCAAAATCTGTCCAGTCGTTTTCTCGTGATGTGGTCACAGACAGCCAGACAGACAGACAAAAATTCTAAAAACTAAAATTGGGCCTCTATCGATAATAATGATTATTTCAATAAAATTTTCCAAAAAATATTTAATGTGCAGATTCGATTTAGTTAGAATTTTATTATATGTATAGATTATATTTAGCCTTGACAGATAACAGTCTAATTGACCTAATTACATGTTAATAACCTGCCCGTTTTGATATGGACAGTTGTTATTTTCCTTTTGTTGTTCCGTAAGAACTGATTAAGATTATTCGTTTCATGCTTTAGATTTGAGAATATATGATTAATATCTGTTATCTGTATATATAATTAATTATTAAATAATTTCTAAATTTACGCCCAAATTGTGTTTATTTAATGAAACTGCCTCGCTGATATAAGTGAATAGCTAGAATGCGGGTTGCTCCTGGTACTTCTCTGATAGCAAAGTGTATCTTGGAGCAACCCCGTGGTTGTTGTGGTCTGCCTCGGCAGACCTGCCGTCTGGGCGTCGTAGTTGAATGCGTAAGCGATCCTGCGACGCCCCATTAAGACGGGGGAGGGTTTTGTTGGGTTTTAGTGGGTAGTACTGGCTTCGCCGGTGAGTCCCACCCACACTTCGTGCGTAAATGCATTTCCCAACGTTAAAAAAAAAAGGTCCTGAATTCAAATCCCAGATCGAGTCAAGTATAATTACTAAATTATTCTGTTAAGAAATTCTTAGTAGAAACCTAAATTTAAGCATTAAGTTAGTTACACAATTGTGCCTTGTATTTGCGCAATTGCAATATTCATTCTTTAACATAATTTCATCTACGTAATTAGTTTCTTTGACATTCCTCAATAATTATTAGGGATATAATTATACAGTTGAGAACATACATTTTTTTTTAATAACACGCACGAACAAGGAGTCCGACGCAATTTCCCACCAGCAATATAAATATTAATTTCTATATTTTGACTTTAAAAATTATATACATCCATACCATCTATTTATTCTTTTCCATTTAACCCTTTTAAGGGAAGATTTGTTTTGACAAGAACAGCTTCTTTGATTTATTCTATAGGTCATATTTAATTTATTTTGAAATACATTTTTAAAGGTGACAAAGCGGGAAATGTGGTACATCTCTACGAAAGGGACTGTTCCGTACAGAGACGGCATCAAAAGGTCGTGGAAATTGCACCTGCACCTAGATTGGATCCCGAGGTAACAATAACATAATATCTCAGACTAAGAAATAGAGTGTCATTGAAGTAAACATGAAGCCAAACAACGTTTAAAAATAGTATACCAATATTAATAAAATATTTATTACAGGTAATAAATATTAATAAAAAAAATCGAAAAGAAATAGTAATTACGGAAGGCCCACTGTCGAACCTGACTTAAAAGTTGCATGATGGATAGAAGTTTAAAATAGAAAATTGTAAAAAATATCGAAGGATACATACAGTTTTAAAAAAACACGATTGAAAACTTAAAA
Source organism: Brenthis hecate (assembly GCA_951806755.1). Taxonomy (NCBI): domain Eukaryota; kingdom Metazoa; phylum Arthropoda; class Insecta; order Lepidoptera; family Nymphalidae; genus Brenthis; species Brenthis hecate. The sequence goes on from OX638256.1 coordinate 3,179,985, forward strand.
TTCAATTTTTTTATATTTTTTTTTATGTAAAGTAATCCAAAATTTAGAAAAAAAAATAATTGAACTTCAATCATTATTAAGAAAGTTATGAGCATAAAACCAAAAAAAGATCGATGTTTTTGAAAATTCGATGTTTTAAATATATATATATATATATATATATATATATATATATATATATATATATATATATATATATATATATATATATATATATATAATATTATTTTTGACCCAGTGATCAAAAAATCTCAAAATTTACCAGGAAGCCTCTTTTGAAAGGTCCTAAAAATATTAAGAAAATCATTTTTTTTTTGTGAATACCCCATATGCATAATATTTAAATTAATATTGTTGTAGACCCGTCAAAGGATGACGGACTGCGCAGTGCACTTGGCGAGGCACGTGGGCTACGAAAACGCCGGCACTGTGGAGTTCTTACTCGACGATAAAGGAAATTTCTACTTTATTGAAGTCAATGCTAGGTAAAATATTTTTATTTTTCAATATGTTGTCGTCTCAATGCTTATTTGTCTAAACAACTAATTTACTGAAAGAGTTTTTAATACGGAATTATTGCCTTTTAAATGTCAATTCTATTGGTATAAAATATAAATTACATATTTTATTTTAAAAAGTCGAAAAAATGCTTTTTATTTATAATATACACGTCGAATTTTATATATATAGATTACTAAAACTAGGAAAACAAAACAAATCTATCCCTCGGGAACCCTGTATATTTCCGGGATAAAAAAGGCCTATGTGTTATATCAGATTATAATCTATCTCTGTGCCAAATTTCATCCAGATCCGTTAGCCATTCTAGCGTGATTAAATAAAAAACATCCATACATACTCACAAACTTTCACATTTATAATATTTATTTTATTAATTAAAAAAAAACTAATAATTTTCAGATTACAAGTAGAACACACAATAACAGAAGAGGTAACGGGGATAGATCTAGTGCAGTCACAGATCAAGGTGGCGGAAGGTATGACGCTGCCCGAAATGGGGCTGACTCAGGACAAGATCAAGACGCAGGGCTACGCCATACAGTGCCGGGTCACCACCGAGGACCCCGCAAACAACTTCCAGCCCAGCACCGGCAGGATTGAAGTGTTCAGGTGATGGTGATGATGATGATAGTGACGATAATGAGGAGGAATAAAAGTTTTTTTGCTAAGCGTTTGTGTGTTGTTGTTTATTGTTTTTGGTGACTAGAAGATTATTTTTTTTTAAAAGGTTAATCTACGGTAGAATTTGCTTATAATGACATCGAAGAGGCAATTACGTTACATAAAAATTGTATTTAATTAAATTTTATTATTACTATTTTAGACTAATGGTAGGAGAATAATGAATTTTTGAATCTTCTAAAATCAAATCAATGAAAGATAATTGTAAAAGTTAACTATCGATAAACTTAAAAGATTATTTCTTAAGTGTAGTCTAGGGAGTATACTGAATCTATACTAATATTATAAAGAGGTAAAGTTTGTGATCTTGTGAGTTTGTGAGCTTGTGACGTTGTAAGGGGTAATCTCTGGATCTACTGAACCGATTTTCAAAATTCTTTTACCAATAGAAAGCCACGTTCTTTCTGAGTGTCATAGGCTATATATTAATCCGAAAAATGAAAAGGCTTTTTCGTGATAGTCGGATTTGCAAAGTAAGTCGGAGAAAAAACGGTCGAACGAAAACGTTTCTTACGAACGCTGCCTTAACGATGAGAGATATATGATTATGTTCTAGAGAAAAGTTGTAGAGCTCAATAATGCCTATAAAAAAGTCAGCGACTGCATATGTCTAACTTTTATATTTAAGTCACAAAAAGTAGTTTTCTTATATTAAAAAAATAATTTAAATCGGTAGGTCATGTTTATTGGTCATATTATCAACAATTATGAATTCTTATCAAAATAAGTAGATTTATCGTCTAAAATGTTTAAAACTAAAGACTTTTCCCCTTTACTGCATATTATTTGGACAAATGGTTAAAGAGATAATACAACATATTCGTAGGTATGGACGAACCCGAGCGAGCTGTTTGTCTGTTTTCCTGTTTGTACGGGCTAATTTCCGAATCTATTGGACCGATTTAAATGAAATTTTGCATGGTGGTACCTTATATCCCCGGGCAATATCTTAGATACTTTTCATCCCGGAAAATTAAAGTGTTCCCGTGGGATAGTTAAAAAACTATAATAACTTATACAGCTTAGTACACAAAAACTACTGATTGAATTTTAATGAAACTTTACAATAATATAGTTCATACATGACAAAAACAAATCGGCTACTTTTCATTCCAGGAAATTAAAGAGTTTCCGTGGGATAGTCAGAAAATTATAGTAACTTTACAGCTTAGTACACAACAACTTGTGCACCTAATTTGGTAAAATTTGGCATGCTGATACCTTATATTGCCGGTCAAACAACAGGTTACTTTTCATCCCGAAAAAATGAACGGTTCCCGTGGGCTAGATCTGTTTGTGCTTTTCTAGAGGTGAACCCGAGCGAAGCGAGGGTAAGCCGCTAGTATAATATATAGTTGTGACAAGGTTCTAGAATATAAAATAATTAATCAACTATTTTATAAAAGAATGATAAGTATAACATTTATATTTTTATAGGCAAAGGGCGTTCTCTATTTTATTTTAATAATATTATATTGTATTTTTTGAAACAGATCTGGTGAGGGTATGGGCATTCGTCTCGACTCGGCTTCCACCTACGCTGGCGCCATCATATCTCCCTACTACGACTCTTTGCTGGTTAAAGTAAGTATAAAAAGTTAATTCATTCATATTATACACAAATAATTAAGGTAATATTTCCGATGAGTTGTTTAATAATAATATTAGTAATTATTATAGACTTTCCGCAGAAAGCTGCTATTTTAAACACCTAAAATTCAAAAATTCATGCAATTAGAAGAAGAAAACTAACTGACATCTTAAAATTCATCTATAATCTTAATTACATGCTATATTTACTTGGCTTTGGTCCGTAATTTATTTAAAACCAGCCAAAAGCTGAGAAAAATAACATATATGAAAATAATAGACTATTATATTTCATCAATATGTCTTCTTCGCGGCGATTTGTTAATTAATGATGTTATTTTAATAAATAGGTTATTTGTACTCTTATACGAGTATGTACATTTAAAAAAAACCTTTGATTTAAAGTGACCGAGTCGAAATACCTTTTAAGTTAACAAGTAATCATGATTACGCAGGTAATTTCTCATGCACAAGACCTGTCCGCGTCCGCCGCCAAGATGAACCGCGCGCTGCGAGAGTTCCGCATCCGCGGCGTCAAAACTAACATACCTTTCTTGCTCAACGTATTGGAAAACCAGAAGTTTTTGAATGGTAAGATAAATGATCCCAGTACAAAAACAACCCCTATTATATTTTTACTGTCTTTGGTGTTTCAGTTTAAGGTTGGTTCTTATATTTTCATTTTTTTAAGAGCTATGTTGTTTCATGCCATCGTTTCCCTACAGAATTGTCTCCGAACCTACTGATATTAAATTTGAATTAAAAAAAGTGTTAATTAACGATTTAGAAGTGCTATTCTATAATCAATTTATACTTCATTGTATTCAAAATGCCTCATACTTATTAATGTATTATATCTATAAATTATGATTGTACATGAATTTACGTTTTATGTTTAATTAGATTTATTTAGTTTAATGTATATTTTCAATTTCAGGCGCAGTAGACACCTACTTCATAGATGAAAACCCACAGCTCTTCATGTTCAAGGCGTCACAGAACAGAGCGCAAAAGATCCTGAATTATTTGGGTCAAGTGCTAGTGAACGGTCCCGCTACACCTTTAGCCACTAAAATACCGCCATCTGACGTCAAACCTTACATACCACCCGTGCCATTGGGTAAGTGTTATAGAAATATGAGAAAAAAGATATATGATATACTTAATTACAAACGAATCATTAAAAAAATATGTATATTTTAAAGAGTTATATATTTTTCTTGTCTTTTGAACTTGATAAAGTTCAAAGGCATATAGTACTTGAATATACAGTACATAGTCTTGCTATGTTCCGTAGTACTTAGATAAAAAAAAAACATAATTTATTATATGTATACATATAATTACTTTAAATATTAAAAAAATATTTCAGCTTCCTCATAGAAAAATGTGTTAATTTCGTAACATACTAACATTTGTTCGTCATTAATCGATTAACGAAAGAGAATTCTAAAATATTTTTATTTATACTTTGAAAATAGTTTACTAAATAATTTTAATTATTTAAAAAGGTTTTTAAATTAAATGACCTCTTACCACAGACTAATGAATTATATAGACGGAACACGCCAAAAAAATGTCAAAGTCAAAAATAGTTGCGTGTTTTACTGTTTATGCTACTATTCTCGATTTTGCCATACAGTTCGTTTATCCTTTTGTTCAATGAAAAATGGAAATTTGACATAATTTTTAAGAATAAAAATAACGTTATATTATTTTATAGTTTTTAGTACTCTTTCTCTTCAAATAGAGATAGCATAACATGTATAGCTTATTATATTATATATTGGACATAGAGTATTTTTTATTCATTATAATAACATCCGTTAGCGACTTTTATTACTTGACACAGCAATTAATATTCTTTTAATATTTGTAGTTTTAAAAAAACTGTTTTAAAAAAAATATTATTTTACATCATTATAATTGGTTTCATATTTAGTTCCATGACACTCTGTCTATATTATTTCATAGTCTGAGCTTCTTACAAATTAAATATCACATTAACGAACATTTTCATTGTTATATTACAAATAAATGGAAATAATGTGTTCATCTTCAATATATAGCTAGTGCTAGTTAAATTATATAAAATAATTTTCTAATATATAAATATCTCGTGTCACGATGTTTGTGGTCGCACTCCTCCGAAACGGCTCGACCGATTTTAATGACCTCCTCCTACCCCTACCCCTCCATTTTTTAATCCCGATTTAAGTATTTTTGTACGAACAATATTATATAAATACATATAACATAAAGCTAAAGAATTTTTTTTGTAGATTGAACACGGGCGTAGCCGCAGGTTTTGCTAGTATGCTATAAAAAAGTATTTTTTCCAAAATTATCTTTACCCTAAAGCCATTCATCAGACCAATATAATTAAATATTAATTATAAAGACATCTTTTTGTATAGTCTTTTGTTAAATCGAATCGTTACCTCCGAGTTGAGCCATATGAGAGTTGGCCATAGAAACTAATACGCTATATATTTTCGCAAAAATAGAAATAAAAAATTGTGTGTATGACAAATATCTCAAATCAGTTCGTTTTTTTCAGTCGGCACTGGTCATGGTAGGTTCGAGAAAGTTTTTAATTAGCCCTTTTTTTTCTTACCTTTTGCGACATTGCTGCTTATTTAAATTGTTTCTTTTTCGGATTTACGTCCAAATAAAATACTCTGGGATGATGGTACTTATTATATAAGTCATGTCAGAATTTAACAATGCAACATTTTTATTTTTTAAACTTTCCCGATTTACCATATTCAGTTATGGATCAAAAAAATTCTAGATACACAATCAGCGACAAAAAATGTTCTCACCAAATGAGCGCTCATTTGAACATTTGAGCTCGCTTTTAATTTTTTTTTTTTTTTTGTGAAAACATCTTTAAGCATTGCATTTTAAGTTCAATTTCATGGGATTGGGTATCTAGTACTTTTTTGATCGATGTATTCAGTTGATGAAAATGGGACTTTTAGTAAATACATTTTGGTTCATTAAGAATTATTTGTAAATATTTAATTCGTGATACATATCACATTAATAAACATTTATTAATACATAAAAAGAAATGATATATGTTTGGTGTGCTTAAAATTTCTTGTTTTACAGAAAATACGTTTTAATCCCCCCATGATCGCGGGCACGCCGGCGTGTCAGTTAGCAATAGATTTCTTAGAATTTTAATTAATTTCTTAGAAATTTACTTGGAGGTGTTAAAGTAGGCGGGTAGTAGGTTAAGGTAGGTAAGAAGAGTAGGTTAAGTATTATAACAGTGACAAATATGCCATTTTCATCAATATGAATACACATAACACTGTGTTAAATGTTTTATGGCCAAATTTTTGTTCAATATATCGGCCATTTTGTTTTGATTCGTCGTCCATATTTTCATTTTTAATTTGGCGCGCAAACTAACAAGAGGGCTAACATTATTTTGCCGATTCTCCTTACTTTAACGCCATTTTGTGTCTACACAGCGCTTTAACACACGCGCTGTGTCATTATTTTCACTAAACATGTTTTTCAGACCTTTCACCTGAAGCCCTTAAAAGGCAAGAGATGACCGGTGAGAACACAGGTAAAGCTGAAATAGTGCTTGTTTTTTTATTTGTTTGCATGTTTATGTGATTTTTGTAAGTAAAATACTAAGTGTTTGGGTTTCCCTAAATAAGTAAATAAACAACATACGAATAATCTTTTAAATGTAAATAATTTTAATATTTTTGTTATCGTTGTCATTTCCATTTTACATATTTGATTCATATTTTTTGTATCCATACGGATCAGAGACATTTGTGTGTAATGCAAGTAAAGGTTTAATATCATGTAACAGACGACAGAACGAACTATGATATTGAAAAATGTAAATAATAACTATATAGACGTGATAGCCATATTTAAAAAGCTTAGAGTAATCACACACAGTAAGATTACCTGATTATCGCTGGACCGCTTTTGCCACTATAATTTTATTGTATTTTTTGTAAGCACAGTAAATTATATTATAATATTATACGCTTAAAAAAGTTCATAGGTTTAATTAATTTAAAAATAGAAAGCTCACCGAAAAAATTGAAAAGAATCTCGTATAAAAATATCTACAGATTTTATATAACATAATACGTTATCGAACTTAAAATAATCTTCTAAATAATATTATAACACAATTCTCCTATAACTTAGACCATTAAATACCCACAGCGGTGACCCCTCCTAAAGGGTTCAAGCAGATTCTCAAAGAAGGTGGACCTGAAGCGTTCGCTAAAGCAGTGAGACAGAACAAAGGTCTTCTTTTGATGGACACCACATTCAGAGACGCCCACCAATCCCTTTTGGCGACGCGCGTGAGGACGCATGACCTGCTCGCCGTCTCACCTTATGTTGCACATAATTTCAATAACTTGTATTCATTGGAAAACTGGGGAGGTGCTACTTTTGATGTGGCTCTTAGGTATGTGGCACTTTATTTTTAATGTGTTTACGGATTTTTATGAGCATGTTTTTTTTTTTAATTTGATGGCGTTAATGTCAAATGCTAAACGCAAATGTTAATGGCGTATTTTGACAATTTGTTAGATCTAAGGAGTAGAACAATCTTAGCCAATACTATCATTTAACTTCTGAATTGTAACCATTGATATATAATTATAAACGTTGATAGACATTTCTTAACAAATATCTCTTTAAAAAATGGTGTCGACATATTGTGAAGTTAAGTCAAACCAAAGAGTAAAATTCAAAAATCAAAAGCTGTAATTGTCGAAATACAAATTCGAATTTACGCACACCACATAAAGAACTTTTGCGTTTTAATTTTGTTGTCCGAAAATAAATGAACAAAAGAGATTTGAAAAAAGCACAATTCAATTTTGATTTGTGCACTTTTTTTGAGGACATTTTTAAGATACTAATTGTGTATCTCGAATTTTTGTATATCAACGGTTGAAACGTAAAAAAGTCTTTGTAATTGGCGTTCATTTTCATTCATTTTAAATAATTTTTCCAGATTCCTACACGAATGTCCATGGGAGAGATTAGAAGATATGCGCAGTTTGATCCCAAACATCCCCTTCCAAATGTTGCTGCGCGGCGCCAACGCTGTGGGCTACACGAACTATCCCGATAACGTTGTGTACGAGTTCTGTGATATGGCGGTTAGTTACTTTATTTATATTAAAAATTGTAGTAAATATTATATATAATGTTACTTTCACGATACTGATTTCTTTAATATTAGAAAACAATATGTGCCTACTTGTCTTTTCAGTGTATATGAAGTTGAAGTATATATATATGAAAATAATATTTAAGGAAAAACTTAAATTTTTACGATTCTATCTTTAGACAGTTAAGGTCCCAATTTTATATAAAATAAAGTGAATTTAAGAATTCCACAACAATATATTTTTATAACTCAAAACCATCTATCTATAGCGCAACCAACAAACAATCCAATAACCTTCGATAGATTAAATGAAATAATATTTTGGATTATATCGCGGTTCTATTTAGGATTTTTCTTCCCAATGTTTCAAATGCTTCACAACAAATATGTTAACAAGGGGAATGTCTGCGTGAATCTAAGAAAGTATTATTCTTTCACAGGTGAAAGCCGGTATGGATATATTCCGAGTGTTCGATTCATTGAACTATTTGCCCAATCTGATATTGGGAATGGAAGCAGCTGGCAAGGCCGGCGGCGTAGTAGAGGCCGCCATTTCCTACACCGGCGATGTGTCTGACCCTAGCAAGAAAAAATACGACTTGAAGTATTATTTGAACTTAGCCGATGAATTGGTGAAGGCTGGAACACATGTACTCGGAATTAAGGATATGGCTGGTCTCTTGAAACCTCAAGCTGCCGAGTGAGTTGATCAAACTTATGCTTTTTAGTGTAGTTTTTTTGATGTTAGATGTTATTTGTTTCTGTTATATTTAAGAAGTGATAATTGCGTTTTGAAGATTTTTTATTTTTTATTTGTTTGAAGGAGGGTTATTTTCGATTCCTTATCTCAATTTAAAAGTAAATTTGTTATAATCATTTTTCTGAAAAGAGTGAATGAAGCCATATATTATATACTTTTTAGTATTCACTCAGCTAAGCTCAGTTAGTTTTAGATAACGAACTGGGTATTTTTTAATTTATTTTTCAAGAGAACTTTAAGCCAAGTCAATTGATTACAATTTTTAAAAATTATCTCTTACCAATCTTTACTACGATGTAATTTATATGTCGATTTAAACTGAAAATATAAAAATTATTTCTTTTAACCAAAACACCGTTTTCCCCAAACTGACAATAACAATGGACCCAATGCACATATGATTTAAAAACGTAAAAAATATATAATTTTTTAACTATAAAATATTGTCTCCACCAAACTGCTAATATCTATACAAAAGCAATTTAAGAAACTTTAAACTTTTCTAATTTTTTGCGCATCTATTTTGATATTGCCTCCCTACGTTTTCAATGGTTCACATCAATCATCGTCACGGGAGAGACTTAAGATTTTAGACGTCTCAAAGAAACACTTGTGTACCATTTGGTACAGTTGATTATATTTGGTATAGTTGATTACCTATTTAGGTATATCAACTATATTTATTCTAAGACGACTCAAAGAAAAACGTTCCCCAATCAAAACATGTTCCCCCCAGATTATTAATAACGGCAATCCGCGACAAACACCCGGACATCCCGATCCACGTGCACACGCACGACACGTCGGGCGCGGGCGTGGCGGCCATGCTGGCGGCGGCGCGCGCGGGCGCCGACGTCGTGGACGCCGCCGTGGACTCCATGTCGGGCCTCACCAGCCAGCCCTCGCTGGGCGCGCTCGTCGCCTCGCTGCAGGGCACGCCGCTCGACACTGGTGAGATTACTTCTTTCACATCACTGCATAGTATAAAACAAAGTCGCATCCCGCTGTCTGTCTGTCCCTATGTATGCTTAGATCTTTAAAACTACGCAACGGATTGCGGATGCGGTTTTTTTTTATTAGACAATGATTCAAGAGGAAGGTTTATATGTATAATACATGCATATTATAGTACGGAAAAGCCGAGAAATTCAAAGATTTGTATTCCATACTAACCATTACAAGGTACAAAAAATTGATTAAACAGGGTCTGTCAGGTCAGCTAATCTATAATATCCTCCTGACCGAATTCGGACACAGCGGCCAATTTCACTGGGACTACCAAATGCAATTAATATTATAAATGCGATAGTAACTCTATGTGTCTGTCTGTTACGTTTTCACGTCTAAACCGCTGATTTCAATGGATTTTGGTATGGAGATAGATGAGACCTTGGAGAAGGATCTTAAACTTGAAGGGAGTGAAATGAAAGTATAAACGTCGTATATTCTTTGTTGCTAGAGATTAAAGAAGAGTTATATTTGCTGGTATATTATATTTATAGAAAAGAAACGAGTGATATTTTGTAAAAAAGATTAGGGGAAGTGAGTGGAAATATTACTATTACAAAAAACCACTAATAACTAAACTCAGTGTGAACTCTTTTTTAAACCGATCAATTCTCAAACTCGACCGTGTTTTTCCCATTCTACACGATAAGAAGAACATAACATAACATCAAAGTATTGCAATTAATAACACAATCCTACCCCTCACAGGCATTCCACTCCAGACTGTCTCGGAGTACTCAGCGTACTGGGAGCAGGCGCGCACTCTGTACGGGCCCTTCGAGGCCACCGCCACGATGAAGTCTGGCAACGCGGACGTTTACATCAACGAGATCCCCGGCGGACAGTACACCAACCTACAGTTCCAGGCCTTCTCCCTGGGCCTGGGCAGCCAGTTTGAGGAAGTTAAGAAGGCTTATAGGTAATCTATTCTAATATTATAAAGAGGTATAGTTTGTGCGTTTGTGACGTTGTAGAGGGTAATCTCTGGATTTACTAAACCGATTTAGATGAAATTTGGTAAGACGATCATTTGAGATCCTGGGAACGACATTGGATACTTTTTATCCCGGAAATCATCCCTTAAGTGGGTGAAAATGTGGTTCAAAGTTTGTATAGATAATATATTGCTCATGTTTTTATAATCCTAGACCCTATACACACCAAGTACGAATATATATGTTCCGTGCATATTGTGAGTTGATACGTTTGAAACATGCAGATTGATTGTCGAAAGCGCATTAAAGTGGTGGTGTGTTAAAGCTTATAAAATACTTACATGTAAAACATAATATACATTTTTATAAGATTTTCTTTCGCAGTTCTACTCAGATCGGAAGCATCTTCTTTCCGAACTGGTAGTAGACTCATAACGTTCAGTAAAATATTATAATAATTTAATGCTAAATAAAATACTTTTATTTTGAATTGTACACTGCTGTTATCGCACTCACCATTTTTAAATTCTACAATTATTATTGTCTATATTGTAAATTGCATGCTAATTTCCAATAATAATTTTTATTTTCTTAGCATTAAGCATCTTCACTGCTGCTGGTGTAGTCATGGATATTCTCAGTTACACACATTCTAGTCTACATCTACTATTACTAACGTCAATATTACTAAATTAAACCAATAATATAACTGCTTAAATAATAATCTTTCTAATTTCCAGGGAAGCCAACCTTCTTCTTGGAGACATAATTAAGGTGACCCCCTCCTCTAAAGTGGTGGGAGACCTTGCCCAATTCATGGTGCAAAACAAATTGACTGCGGCGGAAATCGAAGCCAGGGCCGAAGAACTGTCCTTCCCGAAGTCGGTCGTGGAATTCTTCCAAGGCGCCATCGGTACGCCATATTTGGGATTCCCGGAACCTCTTAGGTAGGCTATTTGTCATGAATGCCGATTTTTTACTTATGACAATGTTTTTTTTTAATGTGCCACTATAATTATAAATGCTACAAGTTTGTATCTCTTGATCGGATTTGAAGAGAAATAGATAAATAACTTGAGTATACATTTTAATAGATATGCAATATTTCAGGTTATTATTTTGGACACAGTTCCAAGCAGGTGTTTTGTACTAATAAACAAACATAATTTAATCCTTTTAAAACTATAATCGTCATATTTATAAAAAAATAAAAATTAATATTTTTTACGCTTTTACATAAAAATGATAAAAAAACGTATTCAATTATACAGGTCAAAGATTCTCAAAGACATGCCCAGGATAGAAGGACGTCCGGGACAAGAGCTGCCGCCACTTGACTTCGCCAAACTGAAAGCGGACTTGCAAGAGGCTTATCCAGAGGTTAAAGCAAATTAAAATATATTTTAAAATATTTAATACAAAGAATGTGTAGAATTGAATGATGTAAGCAAGGAAATAATATGTTTAACATTTAACTTTAAAAAAATCGAAGTTTCAGAAACGAATCATTTTCATAAAAGTTAGGGCGAATGTCAAATTAGGAGCCCAAGTTTTATGATATTTTTTTAATGATTAAGAAATTAAAATCGATTAAATTTTTAGTATTAAAAAAGTATTATATTATATTTATTACTCTATATTGATTTACTCGCTTCGCTTGGATGCGTCCTTATATATGTACATACATCACAGTAGTTTATATGTTATTCCAGATCATAATTATAATCTGTGTACTCATTCAATTTTGTCCATTTAAGCCTAAAAGAGTAACACGCCCACACGTAAATACACACACGCGCGCATGCACGCACGTACATAATGCACACACACGCATATATAATATTAGTTTATGTATGTAATAACATTTTTTTCATCCAGGTGACAGAGCAAGACGTAATGTCGGCGGCGATGTACCCGCAGGTGGCTAACGACTTCTTCCGCATCCGCGACAAGTACGGGCCCGTCAAGCACCTCGACACCAAGACCTTCTTAGTGGGGCCCACTGTGAGTGGCAGACATGTGATATTCTGATTCTTTTATATTCATACTAGCGGACCCGACAGATTTTGTGTTTTTTTTTTAATGTTGGAAAATGCATTTATGCATACCACCTACAGACATACAGGCACATGCACTCAACTACGACGCCCGACGGCAGGTCTGCCAAAGCAGACCACAATAACCATGGGGTTGCTCCAAAGTCCACTCTGCTACCAGAGAAGTACCAGGAGTAACCCGCAAGGTACACCGCCCACCGAAGTGGGCCACCTCCCTCACCAATCAAACAAACAAACTCTGCCTATTTATAATATTAGTATATAATATACATATATAGGTATATTTGCCGATAGTTGCTTGATTACCAATATATACTTTCATTCTCATTTTCACCCACTTAAGGGATAATTTCCGGGATAAAAAGTATCCTATGTCCTTCCCAGGGTCTCAAACTATCTTCTTACCAAATTTCATCTAAATCAGTTTTGTAGATCCAGATCCCCTACAACGTCACAAACTCACGAACTTTACCTCTTTATAATATTAGTATAGATAACTAAACGACATTCCCAAAAGGTGGGCGAAACGATCGAAGTTAAGATCGAGCGCGGCAAGACACTGGATATAAAGACGCTGGCCGTCTCCGACGAGATGACAGCTGCCGGCGAGCGCGAGGTGTTCTTCGAACTCAACGGCCAACTGCGGTCCGTCTTCATACGGGACGATCAGGCTAGCAAGGTAATTACAACCATTTATCCATACAAAACCCATAAAAATCATCCCTTCTGGATACGGTTCTCCCATCATAAGTGCAGGTATTCGGCCAAGGGATTCAAATATAAAGGGATCAGGCCATAAATCATCACACAGAGCGGGTGCGGATTGGTGGACTTACGAGTAACATGTATTTTGAAAATTGGTCAGGTTCTCTCAGATATGTAGGTTTCTTCATGATTCTTTCTTTCGTCGCGCATTAAAATATCAGAGGTGGCGGACTGCGGTTTTAGCCCTCTTCACCTATTTTTCCCAGCGAGCGTATTTACACAATGGTTTTGACACAAATATTTGTAATTATATACGTCGATAAAAAAGGTAGCATATGTTATATGTGCAGTATTTAAATTCTTTAATCGTTACAGCATGTAATATACAGACATACATGTCTTTAAATTATATATATATATATATTACAAAATAGAACCCACAACCATGGTACAATGAATGGTAGAATCAAAATGGATGTCGAATCAAACTCCGCTACTGCATTAAACCTGTATCATAAACATCGCTATATATTTTTTTGTCTATTTATAGGAAATGAAGATCCATCCTAAAGCAGTGAAGGGAGATAAGAACCAAGTCGGAGCGCCCATGCCTGGAACCGTCTTGAGTAAGTAAAATTTATGTTTTAATAAGTACTTAAATAATTTCATATATATTGAGTAGGATATTATTATAAATAGCATAATGCTAGAAAGTTTTAATCCATAGTATATTCTAATAATCAATATATTTTATAGTTTTAACCGAATCCACAATTTGGACTTGTCAAAACATATCAAATAAGTTCAAACTTGAAGCATTTTAGTAGTGATTGAAAAAAAATTTATACACTTTTTTCCACAGCAATCAAAGTGAAGGAAGGCGATCAAGTAGAGAAAGGCCAGCCCATAGCTGTGCTCTCCGCTATGAAGATGGAGATGATAGTGCAGGCGCCGCGCGCCGGCGTCGTGCAGACCGTCTCTATCACCAACGGGCAGAAGTTAGAGGGAGACGACCTGATATGCACTATCGAGTAAATGTACTGATACCATCGAACTGCTTAGGGGACATTCATTAATTACGTAAGGATGATATTGACGATTTTTGACCCAATCCTCCCCCCCCCCACTCCCCCTCCATGTAAGGATGCATAGGATTTCTCGAACCCAAGGGTGGTTCGGGGGTTCAATCTCGTTTTTCTGAACAATAAAACGTTGTTAGAAAAAAGAATCATCAGATCGGAAATACGGGGGAAGAATTCACTATAATATAATTATTATTTTATATAACATTTAAAATGGATTAAAATGAACATATTTAAGATTTTAATTTTTTTATAAACAATAAAAATTTGTTAAATAACATGTATTAATTCGAAGTGCACATTATGGAAAGAAGAAATCATTCAGCATCCGAAATAGATTTTTACTAATAAGTTTTGACTTCTAAAATATTACTTAAGAATCGGTTCTACACCCCCCCCCTTGCGTAACCCTTACGTAAATAATGAATGGCCTATTACGTCTGTCTCTGTCGCACAAATTAGTTAAAGATGGCCTAAGTGTACTGATATATAAAAACATAGTTAACGAGTAAATGTACTAAGTACCATCGGACTGTATACGTCTGTCTCTGTCGCACAAATTAGTGGCCTAAGTGTATTGATATTTAAAAACGTAGATACACATTTTTTAATTAATGTCTTTTAAAAAAGTGGCGTTGACATGTGACACAAGTCGAATTAAGGAATAAAATTTAAAAATCGAATCTTCTAATTGTCTAAGCAAATTCGAACTTATTCACACCATATAAAGTATTTTTTTTAAACGAAACAACGTGCGTTTTAGTATTGTCGTCCGAAAGGCAATGAACAAAAGAGATTTGAACAAAGACGTTCAATTTCGAATTGTGCACTTCTTTTTAAGGAAACTTTCAGACGCTAATTGTGTATCTTGAGTTTTTGTATATCAATGCCTAAGTACATCGGATTGTAAATTTCTGTCACACGCGTTAGGTTTGTTAAAAGAATGGCCTAATTTATTTTAAAAATGATAGTGACATTTTTATGTGTCATTTATAAATAAAGCGATAGTGTTGTGAATGTGTGTGTGTTTATTTTTTTTATTTTGTAAATATATATTTTTTTTTATTGTTTTAAAGTTAGACCAATGTGCATTAATAATTATAACTATATACGAAATTATTGTAAGTATTTTTCGAATCCGTATTGTGAATGAAGATTAGGTCATTTTATTAGGGATTGTAAGATTAAGCCTGGATGTGAGAAGTCAATCTGAAGTTACTAAGCACTAAATATTTTATGCAATATTTGTTTTAAATATACATATATCGCCTTTTTTTAGATCTATACAAGGATTTTAATAAACGTCTCACTGCGTGTATACAATCCGATGTTAGTAATGAGTCCGTTTCCATTGACATGATAAAAGTTGCCACATTTAGACTGGTATTATATATTTTTTCAATTTTATACAAAACAATCTGTCTTTCGTTACTATTTGTTGCCTTTATTCTATTATTTTTCTGAGGAAATTCTATAGTATCTATGGAATTTGTTTTTTTTAGAAACTGATATCATAGTACAGTAAGAAATATATATTTTGGAGCGATAAGGGTATGAAATTCGTGCAATTATAAATCGATAAACTGTTTCAAAACAAAACCTGTGATATTTCCACTATATGATAGTGGCACAATACTTAAGCACGGCGGTACAAAAAGGGATTGTGAGTAAATAGGCGTTATTTATGTTAAAGGTTTTAATGTTAAGGGCAACATCAAGTGTTATAATAAGATTATCTCAATTTTACTATAGTTTAGCAATTGCATGTTACAATTTATTTATCATTTTTTTAAGTGAAACTTCTTTAGTATCGTTGTGATTTGAAACTCGATGAATCGAAAATGCATAACTAAAATATATAGGATTAAGCCGGCGAGAGAATGAGACAGAATACGTTGCCATGGTAACCATTGTTATTTGAGATAGAATATATTACACAGAAAGTGAAAAATAATAATATTAATTACTGAATAATATGTAATGTATGTATATTTATGTCAAATAAAATGTAAAGTACCTTTTACTCCGTAAAAATATAAAAAAAATAAACCTTATAATAATTATCCCACTCCTGATACTCTATATTTATCTCATTCTCTCGTAGGTTACTTTTCTGAAGTTAAACTTCTACCATGTGTGAATTGCACACGCACTTTTTTAGATTATAATTTGCTAAACGTTTTGTAAATGGGTGTAAATTAGACGAAATAACACAAAAGACGTTAATTTTTGTCATATAATACTTTATTTGTTAGAATTATAAAGACATTTTTTTATCTCATAGGCATCACAAATGTTTAACTGCGTGCTTCCAATTTGTTATTTTTATCTTTTTTACTGTTACTTTTGCAAGTTTTTAATTGTAATAATTTAATAAATGTTTTAAAAATTTCTACTACTTATTTATTTTCTCAAGGTCTTCGAAACTTCTTTAAGGATTAAACCGAATTTACAATCTACAATTTTTTAAAGCCAAAATTTATATTTAGAATGAATTTTGTACATATAATACTAAAACTATACAATTCAAAATTCTAGCCATTGATATACAAAAACTTAAGATACACAATTAGCTTCTCAAAAGTGTCCTCAAAAAGACGCACAATTCGAAATTGTGCGCTTTATTCAATCTTGTTCATTGCTTTTCGGATTTCATAATTAAAACTCACGTTATTTTGTTTAAAAAAGTACTTTATGTGGTGTGCGTTAGTTCGAATTTGCTTAGACAATCAGAACTTTTGATTTTTGAATCTTATTCTTTAGTTTAACTTGTGTCACAGGTCGACGCCAATTTTTGAAGTGATATTTGTTAGAAAATATGTACATATCTGTTTTTATATATCAATGAGTCTAGCATAACAATGACTTACATAGGAATATTAAAAGTGATATATGAATTTATTTAGTATATATATTAAATGACTTGTTCAAAACTGCAAAAGATACAAACTACACATTACTGACATTTCACTGATAGAATAGACTTATTTCATATGACTTTAAAATTAAAAATATTAATTTTAAAGCCCTAAGATTTTAAAACCTGTAACGTACTATGTACTTTTGTACGTATTCTATGGCTTAAGCTAATACCACAGACTAAGTACGGAATATAATTTTAGAATGGATTTTATAAAAATGTCCTTAGTAAAAACTAACCTAACGAATAGTTTGTTTAAGTCTCTATGTTTAAAAAGAGTATCAAAACCTTGTTTTTCACATATAAACTTAATGATTGGATGTTAAATTATAATGTTATTACTTCTTTATATTTTCCCTCCAAATCTTGGAATGATTAAATTATTTTTCGTAAATCGTTCATTAATTCTAAAAACATTTCATACAACATTGTTAGACCCAGATTTA
Source organism: Brenthis hecate (assembly GCA_951806755.1). Taxonomy (NCBI): domain Eukaryota; kingdom Metazoa; phylum Arthropoda; class Insecta; order Lepidoptera; family Nymphalidae; genus Brenthis; species Brenthis hecate. The sequence continues at coordinate 3,197,864 of OX638256.1, forward strand.
GTCTTCAAAAGGTGAATAAATCTTTCATGGGTTCAAGTGCATGCATATATAATAAAACGCTTGTCCTTTATAAGTTTGGAGCTAAAAATTTTGTACAAGGTTTTTATTTGTGTGTAGAAATATTTTTAATAAAATAATTTTTCCCTGGCTCTTTTGAGCAGAAGCAGAGTGATAGCTTCCTAACGGATCGACTAGACACTCTTAAATTAAATTAACAATTCAAAACAGCTTGAAAAATCTATTCGAATAAAGTTAATTATCATATCGATTTTTGCAATCTCTGACTAGTCTGTGTCAGCCAGTATTTCTTGATGTATATTTATAAAATTTTTATTAAAAATATCCAAAAATCTTTATTTCAGCGGAATTACAAAATTATTAATAATGTTTAATTTGCAAATTCTATTTCTAATCTTCTTTACATTATTTACTCTATCAAACATTTTTAAATATTGTGTAACATCCTCAGTATAAATTCTAGTTACGAGTAGCAGAAGAATGATGTTACAAACTTTAAGACCATAATTGAAATAATAATATATTCGAGCAGAATTCCAAATGATAAATATAGGTTCTATTAGATCAAAGTCCATACAGACGATAAAATAATTTTTTTTTGTCCTATTACTTAATACTTTCTTAGATTTATGAGAATATTTGATACTTTAAATAAAACTAACAGGAGAGAGTCTCTTCCGCGACCATGATTGTTGTAAAGCATTCTTAACGTCGGGAACCAAAAATCAAAATAAATTTGCGAAAAAATCCGAAAAGATAGGTTTATTTAAAACTAGCACTGCGAGAAAATATCTCATCTCTGAGAAATCTATACTAAACGTTAAAACGTAACTAGGGACGAACCCAGTTTAACTAGGGTGAGACGCTAGTGTTATATTTTTAATTAAAAAAAAAATGATCTAAGAGATTCTTTAAAATTGGCACAATTTATATTTATGTATAGTAATGTAAACACATTAAAATGCATTAATAAAACTAAGAAAAAACCAAAAATTATGTATTTCTTGTATATTAAAATAATTAAGTCACTAGAGAACGGCGTCACTCCATATATTTTTTCCTTCCACGTATATAGAACGAGTATATGGGAATAATCAGAAAACGAAATAATAAAAGAAAATTAACTACATACAGTACGTTAACATTATTATCAAAATGATGGGTGCACAAATATTACATGTATGTGAATAGGGAATATGCGTGTGATGTAAGTAACGATGAAATATATATTTTTTATAATCTTTATTGCTTTGGAATTAAGCCTATGTTAATATTTTTAAAGTAATTATTTTTTGATTAAGAAAATAATTATTAAAAAGTGCAAATATAGGTGGGAAATTCAAAGTAGTTGAAACGCACGCCATTGATCAGACCGAATATGACGTCAAAGTATTATTATAACGAAGCAATTAGCGATTTTGTTCACTACAAATTGAGTCGTTATTTTTCTGTGTATATCATACTATGACGCGACGCCAAGCGCTCGAAATGGCGGGCGTTTAAAGTATCCGTATCCGGTATCGGTATGGTATTTAAAAAATATACTAAATTTTCGTTTTTTGGAGCTGAATATTTTTTTTACAATTATATAACGATGTTAGTTATTGTATAAAAAAAATACGCATATTCCCTTTTATCCAAATAATTACAATTGCTAATACAAAAAAAAAACGTCTCACTTTGTGAAGTGCAATGTAACTATATGTAGTTTATATACATTTCATATGAATATTATTTGCTCTTAAATATTTTATTTTAGAACATTATATTTTATATGCAATTTGAAACGTATTCTACATTAGTTACAATTTTTTATAACCTTAGACTAAATAATTACATAGACGGACGGGGTCCGCCAAAATATTTGTCAAAAACAAAAATAGTAACGTGATTTGCTGTTTATGCTACTATACTCGATTTCGAAAATATGAATAATAAAAATAATAATATATTCTTTTGTTTTTTTAAGCATTAGACCCATTTATATTATTAGACCCATAATATTTTCTTTTTTTTAATCTTTATTATAACAAAATTCGTTAGCTAATTTTATTTTATTAACATTTATATACTTATCGGTATAAAAATTGACATTTGAATTCTGTTTTAAATCATTATTGTTCGTCTTCGTGTATAGTTCAAGTTCTATGACACTGTCTATATTATTCCTTAGTCTGAGGTTATAACTTTGCCCAAAGACAAGTAAGTGGTGTTTAAAGAAATAATTATATTATTTGTAAATATTTAATAATGCAACACTGAAATCTGAGTTACATTATCGTGAGTAAAATAATAATATGGTAATACATAAACTATTTGAAATATCATTAATTGTAATTATTTTTCGTGATATTAATTAATATTAAATTATTACAAAAAAAAAATTACTATACATAATAGAGAAGTTTCATAATGTTGTTAATCATTTTTGCAATTATCATATAAATAAATGGCATCATTTTAAAATAGTAATATTAAAGTAATAAAACTATATTATATATTAATATTGAATGCAAAAATCCTTATCAGTTTATATATGTCGTAGGGAAATTGTAAAATTAGTTAAAGTATAATATCACTAGTGCAATTATAATATAACAGATTCTACGATTTCTCGTCGACATATATATCTAATAATTTACTATTAAAGAGACATATTTACAAGTGGTGATGGATACTTTTATAAAAATTAACATAAAAAAATGTCATTTGTAGTCTTATGTCAGCACAAATGGCATAACCCTTAAAACATTTTTATTAAAATTCTACATATACATATTTATCACATTGTCAAATAAAACAATAAATCGCAAACCCTATTGGTTATGAGAAAAACTACGTATAAGTCGTGTCATAGATAAATATTTTATTTTTAATTTTGTAAACATTTCAAAAACTGGGTTAGGCCTTTTGTGCTGAGCTATTCACTTGTAGTTTATTTTCTGGCAACAGTATTAAAAAATTTAGTAATACTAAAAAAGTATTAATACTAAAGTTGTTACATTCAGTAGGACTCGTGCCAACTCGCCTCGCACTTGAACATAAAAATTCGAATGAATGTTTAGAACAATAATTTATTGTATTGTTTATGTTTAGGCAAGATCAAATAAGAAAGTTATTTTATATTTCAACTTTCCCATGGTTCCTTCCATTTCACCATCACTAATACAAAAGCCATGGAATATTGTTACGTATCAAATATCTATGATTGAATTATCTAAATCGGCAATATAAAAACAGACAATAATATTTTATTTCGTGTATTATTATCTTATGAGTAAGTGTTAGCCACTACGAGAGTCAAATCTAATTTGGCCTCCGGGTTCAGAATATTTACATAATTTTCTGAGATCATGTAATTCTGGTCATAGATACATCAGTTAAGTCTTATAGACCAAAATGTTTTTATAAATAAGGGTGGCGCAAAAAAACGATTATTTTTATTTTTCGTGTCTCGTATGAAATGTGTTAAATTTTCATGTTTTAAGAGTGTTCTTTAAAAATGAGCTCGAAAAATTTTTTTAAGGGTAGCTCAAGATTAATAAAAATCCACTAGAAAACATAAAAAATGTTCATAAATTTTGAGCGAACATTAAAAATCTATATTTTAAGCTGTAACTAGGAGTAGAGGGAGTTATTATTTTTTAGGTACTTAATTTTACCGCACCGAAGAAAATAAAAAATACATTAAAAAAATGTATTTTAAGTATTTTTAAAAATCTTGAACGACCCCTAAAAACTTTTTTTCGAGCCAAACTTTAAAGAGGACTCTTAAAACATAAAAAACTAACATGTTTTCATACGAGACACGAAAAATAAAATATACTCGGTTTTTTTTTCGCCATCCTAATGTATATCAATATAACAATCAATTAGTCCAAATCGCCGGGATGTAACAAATTCTTATCAACTTGGGCATATGCGAAGGAATCTGTAAATTCTTGGGTCAAATCTAACTTGGCCTCTGGAATGCAGTTGTCTAGTTCGTTGCCAGAGTTCACCGAGTTCTGGTCGCTTAGACTCAAACTGGAGTCTGCATCTTCACCGTAGCATCTCCTCTTGTGATCCGACGGCATGTACCTGTAGGAACTGTTCTCTACTTGTATTGCTTGTGTTGTGTTACTGAAAAATAAAATATAATGTAAATTATTAGCAATTTTTTGATTTTACAAATATTTCGGATTTTCGCGTGATTTTATTTTTATTTAAAAAAAAAACAAGTTTGTTGCAAAGTATTCGAGATGTCGGAAATAAAAAATCCAAAAAAAAAAGTATAACAAAACCGCGCGACTATCCAAAAAGATAGTTTTAATGAAAATGTCTAATATTCGCTAATAAAGTATCATAAATAATTTTTGTTTTTTTTTTGATTTTACAAATTTACCCTTAAAAGGGTAAATTAAAAATATTAAAATATATTAAATCCTTTGTAAAAAAATAAACAATTACCATGTCTTCCTTAGAATAGGACGTCCCATCTCCACTTGCAGCTCCAAGGAATACAACTTGGCCAAAGACTCTAGCTTTTCCTTCTCCACCGGGTCTTGGAAACTTGGCAACTTCAGCTCAGTTTGACACGAGTCTTGTAAGAACTTGGACAGTTGCTCATTTGCCGCACTCAAGATAAGAAAGCCCGGTCGTTCCTCGCGTATTCGTCTACAGCCAGCCCTTATTTCCCTCACTTCACCTACACCCGTATTTCCCATTGAATGTTCACTACAATAATGATCGCTTTGAGGCGATTTCTCGCTAAAATTCAGATCACTCGACGATGTTTTCTGCAGAGTGAAATTCGTGCGGGGCGTTTGATTAAATTTCTCCTTCTTGTCAGACTTCTCTTGAAACGCTTGAAAGGAATGAAAAAACGTCTCGTCAGCATTTTGTCCGGACGCCCCTGCGTTAATAATATCACTGAATGTGGATAGCGAGGAATGTGGTAAGATGCCTTTCTCCTTCAAAAGTTCGTCTTCTAGATCGATCACGGTCTTCGAATCAGATACCATTGCATCATCATCATTCCCCGAATCGACTTTAGCCCTTTTCTTCTTATATCTATTCTTACAACTTGCCCAACCACTTTTAACGAGCAACTTTTCCTTCTTCAACCTTTTTGGCGGTGGCATGTTACTGACTGATTTGGTACAATTATTGTTTACGGATTTCGACGATTTAAACGTGAGGCTCTTGTTGAAAACCTTCAATTCTTCTATACCAGGCCAATCTGTTAGCTCGTCGTCTCCTTCTCTGTCGCTATCATTTGTGATAACTCCGTCCGAATCACTACTGCTGAGAGAACTGCTTTCGTTCCCACAGTCCATACCATTGATAGATTCGTCGAATTGCAGTGGATTCCTTAAAAGATTGGGCGGTGGATGACTTTTGTTTAGCATTTTTATCTTCCTCTGATATTTTCCGTCAAAATTTTTACCAGCACTAGTTGTTGCATTGAAGAACGGCGGCAAGTCTGTTGCTATTCTGTAACCGGTGAGTTTAGATAGAGTCAATGTACCGTTTTTGGATAAGTTCTTATAAACAAAGTTAAAGCTAGAACTGCCGGGTAAAGAAGGCGAGTTAGAGAACGACGAAGGCTTTTCTTCTTCAATATTATGACTTTTGAGCACAATTTTGCCGGGTTGTAACACTGAATCTTTTTTCTTTTTTTCGTTATCGTGTTTCTTCGATTTAAAATCGTTTTTGAAGTACGCCGATTTCGATGAACAGCCGCCACTGAAGGATCTCTCTCTCATCTCACAACCATCGCCTTTATCTCTATGTGACCACTTTCGTTTACCGCAAAAGGCATTTCTAAAAAATATAAAATCGGTAAAGTTTACACTAATATTACACAACCGAGGGCAAACTAGATTAAGTATTAAAAAAATAAACAATATTCATATGACGATAATCTATGCTTTTTAAAACTATTAACTATGCCGATTTATCTGAATAAAATACTTGATTATAAAAACGTTTAAAGAATATTAATTTATATGAATACAAGCGACTTCCTACCGCTTGTCTTGGTACGTGCGTCTTAGATCTAACAGCAGAGGTCTATATACTCTATAGTACGTCCAAATCCGATCAGCCGTTTCAACGTAAAAAAGCAACACCCATACACAAAGACATACACACAAACTTTTGGTATTATAACACATATCTCATAGTCAAATTATTATACAATATACATATTTTATTCTTAAATTTAGATATTTTAATATTTAAATTCTATACCAAAATATAAAAGAAATTGCATACCTTTCTGGTTTTTGTTTGCTACCGTGTAGTGACGGTGGAACACTCTGCGTCTGTAGAGTAATCGTAACTGGCAGGGCATTCGGCTATGAGAAACAATAATGAACTAACATTATATACCTATTATGTACCTATATAGTGAAATAAAAAAGTAATAAAATTTAATCTAATATAGAAATATCTTGTGTGTCACATTGTTAGTGGCCGCATTCTTCCGAAACGGCTCGACCGATTTTGATGGATTTTTTTTTTTGTATATTTAGTAGGTATGAGACTACGTCGTAAAGCATTTTTCACCCTCCTACCCCCCTTTTTATTGTGATTTTAGTATTTTTGTATGAACAATATTTAAATACATAGCGACGAACCCGAGCGATGCGAGGTTGAGTCGCTGTATAACATAAAGCCAAAGATTTTTTTTATAGATTGAACGCGGGCGTAGCCGCGGGTTCTGCTAGTTTAAATTTATATAATGTAAAATACGAATGACAAATTAAAAAAAAAAAGAAAAAGAATTTGTCAGAAGTGGGATTCGAACCCACGCCCTCAGAGAGGACCAGAACAACTCGAACCCGTATGTACGGGCAAGGGAACCTTGAGTCTGGCGCCTTAGACCGCTCGGCCATCCTGACTGTTGTCAGGAGTGGCGAAATAGTTCGTCAGATCGCATTCGCATACACGATTTTATCTTTAGGAAATAAATATTTGTATTTTTATATATTTATATTATTTTCAATATCATCGTAAAATAACTTGAAAGTAATTGTTATATGTATATTAATTTGTTTTTTTGGCTTTAAATGCATAATAAGAGAAAAATAATTTAATTACTTTTATTATTTTTAGAACAAAACAAATATTATGTAAAAAGATAATTAATTAAGAAACCTATTTCATTCATAAAAAAGCCAACACTGTTATTTTATGCAAGAACTCATCTTTCACATAGTTACAAAGTTCATTGGTTTCGTTACATGATAGGTACATTTTGTTTACAAATTACATAATTATAATGCAATATTTTTTATCAACTTTGATCTATCTTTTTTAATTAAGCAACATCCTTATTATTGTCAAACATAATTATTTAAAAAATAAATGTTTATTTACGTGTTACATTTAATCCGAATTCAAATGGCGTTTTTAATATTTTGGAATAATATTAATTTAATAATTACTAACATTCCCAAATGGTTTTAATTTTAGAAAAATTCTCAATTAGTATTTATTTCATAATTTCAGTTTAGTTAAAATGATTTTAAATCATTTTATTCTTTTGAAAATTTAAAAAATAAAAGTATAAAAATTTAAGAAGTCATTTGCTCAAGCAATTGCAAAATCAACAATGCTTCTGGATCCATAAAAGAATGTAATGAAGAATTTAAAGAATAAGGATAGTGGTATGCGTCATGGCAAGTTTCATGGCAAATGCAAAGTCTTTAAGCCATTAGAATAATATGTAGTTCTATCAAATTATAATTATGAGAAAAAATATTAGCCAATTTATAACAAAAAAAATATCTTTTTTAATTAAAGGATAGTTATAAACCACCAATATATAATAATCATAAACATATTATATAGATTAATATAAAAACATGTTGGGAATGCTGAGTTTAAAGTTTCAAATTGTTGACATTACTTATTATGTTTTAACATTTAATATAGATTTCTCAGAGATGAGATATTTTCCCACAAAAAAAAACTTTATATTTGGACCCAGATAGCCAGCGGATAATACCAAATTTTATTGAAATCTATTCAATGGTTTTCTCGCGGTATGTTCCCAAACAGACAGATAGACAGACAGAAATTCTAAAACCTATGGATTTGGCCTCTGTATCAATAATAATGACTATTTCAATAAGATTGTCCAAAAAATATTTAATGTCAAAAAAAATAAACAGATTCAACTCAAGAGTTTTATGTATATTTGTATTTATAATATTATAAAACTTTTAAATATTATTTGTAGAATAATGTAAATAAACAAAAAATATAGCAAAATGGAAAATAAGAACATTTTCATTATTTCATTACTTATATTAACTTATAAGAAATTAAATAAAATAAAGCACTAGAAATATTAAAGTCTTACCTCAGTGGTAACACTCAATATTTCAATTGGTGGGGATCTTTTTCCATCTGGATATTCAACTGGCATTTTTTTATACTTTCTCTTCCTTCTAGCATTGGCGGGCCGAGTTGGTGAAAAGTTTTCATTGAAAGAGTCCGATTCAAAATTTCCAATCTGACAGTAATGTCGAGATTTCAAATTTGTAGACTTATGTATATTTAATTGGGGATCATCAGAATCAGATAATGGTTGTGTGATGAGGGGTGCTTGCGGTGGACTACTTGAGCTCCCATCTTCTACCAAGCTTACTGACACTGCGGCAGCTGAAATATTACTAGAAATATATTGTAACTTAATATACTTGTAATACCTATCCTATTTATATTTTAAACCAAAATATTTTCTTTTTCAAAACTCTCACATTTAATAAAAATTTTGAATCTTGTTTGATTTAATATTTGCTTTTATTAAGATATGTAAATTTACATAAAAAGGCTAAATAAGAATATGATTTTCATAATTAAATTTAGTAGTTAAAGTCTGTATCAAAAACAATCAAATAATTAATAGTTGGTATAAAAGTAACTACACAAAACATTATTAGATAATTCTAATATAGAAAATTTATCTCCTAGCAGTATACACTACAATACTTTTGAACAAATTAATAAAAAGGTTTAACGAGTTAGACTTTATAAACATTTACATAAGTAGTTTGATATATAATAATAGTAGTTTATTAAAAACTAAATATGAGTTTCCATTCTTTAGGTAGGTAATATTAATCTGACACTGTCATGATCTATGAAAACTAAATGTTAGTATAATATATATAAACAACTAACGCAGGTTCCCCGCGGATCTGGTCCGTCTTCGAAGGCCAATTTTGCGACGCTCCTGCCTGCCACAATTACTCTCTTCTAATGCCAGGTTTAAGTCATGAGAAAGCCTCTCCATAGTTTCTCAATACCATAACGCCTGATCCATTACCACGAACGACTTAGGTACGCATAGATATTAATCTAGAACTTACTACAAGCCCGGTAATACTTTGTTTACACCTTCATTTGCCCTACTTCCAAGTGTCCTTTCACTAATTCTTTACACCGTTTAAAATATAATTCACATCATTTTCTTTAGAAATTAACGATTCATTTGTCATAATATATTAAAACAAGTAAAAAAAGAAATTAGGAATTACAAAACAATACTTTTTATATATTGGACATATGAGCGTTCTATTAATTTCCTATTTTTCCATTGTAGAATGTAGAAGTTAGTGCATTAAAAATATTATTTAGGTTTATACGGTATTACTATTTATCGCAAATGTACAAAAAGTAATTTACAGTTCAGTGTTCACAACTTCACACACAAACAAATATTCTATATTAATTATTAATCATCTATGATCTGCGCCAAAGAGAAAAGGAAAGTAAGTTACTGACATATTGAATAAAAATTAAAAATACGACGAACATTCCAAACACACAAGATGACACTATGACATTTTTTTTCTTAAATTTTCAAAGTGACTAATGAGTGAGAACTATAACTAAAAAAATGATCCACGTTATTTATTGACTCTAAAAACTAATATGTAATATAAATTCGGTCATGATGATGAAAACATTTAGTTATGATATTGTATGTAATTTTTATTCAGTTCCAATTTTATAAATAATAGACATTTGAGAATGTGTTCGTTTGTTTGTTTTCGATAGAAATATTTTTTACAAGGATGAAGGAGGAAAGGCTCGTGTGGGACATACGGTAATTTTATTGTGAAAAAAATTCTTTTTCCCACGGGATAAAACGCACCGCATAATGTAAAATTAATAAATTATATGTGACTACAAATGCACAAAAATGCATGTCCAAGAAACATATTTATCATACGATGAAATTATATGTTTTGCCTATGTGTTACTCTAAGGCTAGGTCACACTTTAGTTCTTAGTTTTTCTCTTTATTCTACGTGTTACTACTAAATTTCATCCAAATTAATCCAGCTCTTTCAGCGTAAAAGAATAATAAACATACAGACACGTACGAATTTTCGAAATTATGTTATTAGTGCGATACGTTATGTAATATATTACTAGCAGTCTAACCACTAAAGTAATACCTAAAGCTTGTGTTACGGCAACAGCTTGGCAAAGCCGATACCAGCGATGGTTGTAATCGATGGTGTTATCTCTACTTCTATAGCCAAGTTCTACAATATGAACGAAAAACATCATTGAATCAATTGCGTAATCAGGTGTTACTGCCCAAGATTTAAACGTATGGCGTTAATAGAATCACAGGCCCTGTGTCACTATCAAAGAGATGGCAGACCCGTGACAAGAAATCAGTGGAGATTCTTGATTTTTAAGTGAAACTTCTTTATATTTCTTTCGTCATACCCCTACCTAAATCCCCGAATCCTAAGTATCTCACTCAATACCGTCCTATATCAACTCTTCCTATCCTATCCAAAGTCTTAGAATCATTGGCACACAATCAACTTTACTCCTATCTATCTCACAATAACCTCTTATGTTCCTATCAATCCGGTTTCCGTTCCTCCCATAGTACAGTTGGTGCACTGCTGAATATCACAGAGGATATTCGTGGTGCTATGGATAGAACCAAGCTCACTGTGATGGTTTTACTTGATTTTAGCAGCGCTTTCAGCTCTGTGGATCTCGACATCCTTATGGGAACTCTTCGTGCGGTCAACATTTCTAGTACTGTAATAGACTGGTTTCATTCTTATCTCTTCGGACGCCAGCAGTGCGTGAAGACCAACGATGCATCATCGGATTGGCTAGATCTTACTGCTGGTGTACCTCAAGGCGGCGTACTTTCTCCCTTACTTTTTTCAATATTTATTAATAACATATCAGAAGCCATTTCTTCTTCCTTCCATCTGTATGCAGATGACTTACAATTATATCGACATTGTGAGCTGACCGAGTTACATGAAGCTATTGATGCATTGAACTCGGATCTTGTCCGGGTCCAAACGTGGGCAGAGTCCTTTGGCCTCCTTGTGAATCCCTGCAAGTCACAATCCATAATTTTTGGCAGTAGTCGACTGAGGTGTAAAATCGATTGGACCTCGACACCTACAGTCCAGTTCTCTGGTGTTTCAATCCCGTACTGTAATAAAGTAAAAAACTTGGGCTTAATTATGGATTGTAACATGACTTGGGCGGCTCATGTCAACGAGGTCAGCAAACGAATGCATCATACTCTTCACTCTCTCAAGCGTCTCCAATTCTTCCTCCCTTTCACAACCAAGATTATGCTTGCTCAGTCCCTTCTTCTCCCCATACTCGACTACGCTGATGTGTGCTATGTAGATGTGACTGAGGAGCAACTCAACAAATTAGAGCGTCTTCAAAATCTCGCTATTCGTTTTATTTTTGGCTTGCGTAAGCATGACCATATATCAAACTTTCGTGCTCAACTTAAATGGTCCCCAATCCGCCTTCGCCGTGATATGCATATCTTTTCATTCCTCTTCAATATTCTTAATGATCCCAATTCTCTTTCATACCTTTGTTCTCGCTTCCAAATTCTCCCTACTCCCACCCGTTCCAGGCGGCCTTGCATTACTGCGATGCTTGACATACCCAAGAGCAAAACTAAGTTCTTTCTACAATCTTTTTCGGTGTATGCCGCATTGCTCTGGAACAAACTTTCGAAAGACATCCAATTAAGCCCCTCTATAACTGCTTTTAAAAAGAAAATAAAACAGCACTTTCTCACCCAAGTTATTCCACAATAATTATATTAACTACTATTATTATGCATTATATTATATAGATATGTATTTGTGTATGTAGTAGTATGTACATATGTTATGGTATATAATATGTATAATGTTTTGTTATATGTATATATAATATATATTTATTTAAGTATTTACATTTGAGTTACTGCACTTTAGCCTGCATTTTAATACTATCTCTCTAACTCACTTAGGTTGACTGGAAGAGATCTCTTCTAGAGATAAGTCCACCTTTGCTAACTAATTTTATTGTTTGTTACTCTCTGTATTTTACATATAAGTGCAATAAAGAATAGTAATATATTGTATCGTTGTGATTTGAAACTCGATGAAACGGAAATGTGACACTAAAAAGAGATAAATATATAGGACTAAGCCGGCGAGAGAATGAGGTAGAATACATTGCCATGTTGTCATGGTGACCGTTGTTATCTCTCCCAAATACTGTATATCTCTGACAAAAATATAATATACTAGCATTGCCCGCGGCTCCGCCGGCGTTCCGATGACCAAATACCAAATTCTTAGGTTTTACATATTAGTATACTCTTACATTGCGGTTTTTGTATTTTTCTCAGAAAAGATAAATTTTTCTGCGGTAATAAGTATCCTATATGTTGACCTGGATAACCAGCTATCACCATACCAAATTTCATCAAAATCCCTCCAGGGGTTTTTTGTGATGCAGTAACAGACAGACAGACAGATAAAAATTCTAAAATAATTTTTCACATTGTGTTGTTCTTGATAAATATTTTGTATATAATAAACGCTTTGAGACTTTAGATATTATTGTATAACAAATGATATAGAATTTATATAACATTCTTTTTAAATTTGAACGCGACAGTAAAAATTTTTAAAGCGTACATGTAGCCTGTGACCGTTGTTATACAACTGTCAATTTGTGCGCCAATTTTACGTTTATTTGAGCAAGTTTAATAATTGTTTTTAAAACATTATCTGTTTACCAGGTTTGTATTATGTTTTATTAACTGTTATTTAGCTATTTTTAATCTAATTATAAAGTAATATTTCTCACTTCTCGTTGTATTTCTCAGTGTACCATTAAAATTTTATCTTTTAAAGAATGCTATAAACATAATTTTTGTTCAAAGCATTTTGTTTGTTTCGTGGTTTCTAGATGTGAATATATGATTTCTTAACGTAAATACTTTAATGACAGAGCATATTTAGATGCATTTTTGCTATTACAAAGGTTTTATTATTAAAAGCATCTTAAGTGTAGATTCAACTTTCATCGCGATGACTAAATGAACATCTCTAGATGTCGTTCACTACTGCACTTTAAAACATCGTTCAGGTCAGTTATACTATTACTTTAGCCAGCCAAATGTTATCAAGCTTCGCTAATTTTAATTCTAATGCTTAAAATAAATTAAATCATTTGTATTAAATATCCATACATTCAATAATTTAAAAAAAAAAACATTTACATTTGAAAATTTAATAACATGCATAATCAATCATCATGCATCAATCTTCATTAATTATTTGAATTTAGCAATTTATTATCTTCTATTTATAAATTGTAAATAATATTCTTATCTAAATATATAAATAATAAAATACTATTTTTCTATATTTATAATTATAATTATTACTACAAAAGCCATCAAGCTAATTTGTATTTAAAATTATTTTCTCTATACTTCAAAAGCTTAATAATAATATACATATATATCATACCATTTTTATTGCAATATTCATAAATATAAGTGTTTCATTGTAATAACTATATGCTTATGAACATATATGTAAATTAAAAATGCTTGTAATTATAATACTGCAGTTGAAAATGTTCTTTGGGAATAGAAAGCAATGGTAGTGGCTTGTATATTGAAGTTTTAATGTAAATATTAAATAAGTACTTATGTTTTCGATAGTAGGTATCAAAATTAAATTTGGAAATATATAATTTATTTTAGAAAATTATATTATAAGAACACATTTTGAACAATTGTTTGTTTTTTTCAAATTTATAAACTGCTAAGTACATTTTATTATAATACATTTACCTTCCATTGAATAGTTGTTACTTAATCATTAAATATGATCATTTTAATAACACCAAATATTTAGTCTCCAGCTAATTGCCTTTTGCTTATTTTAGCAGCATATATGCAATATATTTTAAAATTTAAATACTACATAATATGTATATCTTATATATTTAAACGAGCTATTCTTGTATATATATATATATATCAATATATAATCTGAATCTCGGAAACGGCTCCAACGACTTTCATGAAATTTAGCATACAGGAGGTTTCGGGGGCGATAAATCGATCTAGATTAGTCTTATATCTGGGAAAATGCGAGTTTTCGAATTTTCATGCGATTTTCTTTTGCATTTTCACAATTTTTGCATTGTCAGTTGTCACTTCTGGTGAGTAGGCGGCGCCACTGTGCAACTGTCAACATCGTGTCCGTATTTACATCAAGTTTAAAAATATTTAAGTGGAAATAATCTAAAGAAAAATGGTAAATTATATGTAAACATCACCAAGTCTTGATGTGTTGAAGAACAAATGAGCTTTTAAAAATTCACCTACCAAACAAATACAAAAGTGACAAACATAACATATAGATACTATCAGTGCAAAACCATCTTTTCTGTGTGATGACAATAAAACAAAATAATTTGTGAAGTGAAAGCGTAAAATATTAAAACATAAGTTTATAACCTCAAAAACTAATACTCGGTATAAAATTGCAATTCAACTAGGTATAATTGGTGCTCGTTTTCAATCAGCTTTTCTACTTCCGACTTCACACTTAAGATGGAGGACATAAAAAGTTGCTAATAAACATGCAACAAGAAATAAGACAGCAGAAAACAGAAATGTTAGAAATGAAAGAAGACATTAAAAATACAATCAACAACAATATACTTAAATGAGAAATTTAAACACTTAGAAATAAAAATTGAAGTTCTTGAGAAAAAAATCCACCAACAAACTACCTCAATAAATAATTTAGAAATATATATTAGGCGCAAGAACTTGGTTATGTTTGGAGTAGAAGAAGGTGAAAAATCCTATCATGAACTAGAGGAAAAAATAGTCTTAAACAAACGCAAGGAGTTACAAGCCCAACTGAAGATAAAGAAAAATAACTAGGCAAAACAGCTTTCATTAAATATGACAAACTAATTATTGTGGATAATAATAAGAACACTTCTCGCCAATACTCAAATAAAAGAAGTCTGCCTGTATCTCCAGAAACGCCTTACCTCAATTATAAACAAAAACTAACAAATAAACAACATACAAAGAAAACCAAACCTGCTAATATTATAGACTTTATATAACAAAAACCAAAATTAACTTTCAACCACACAAATGATAACCAGGAACAACTAAAAACAACACAGCAAGATACAGTATATTAAACACAGTAGGAACCTCCTCATCTTTATCCCCCAGTACGGCCGGTCACTGTGGGGGAGTTTGACCGTAACCCTCCAAAGAAAAACAGACATACAATGAACAAAGGTATACATATCTTCACCAGAAAAACTGCTAGAATTAAAAGCAGCATTTCCTACAACAAATCAAAAGAACACAAAGATAAAATTATAAACTTTATAGGCATATCAGAAACAAATTATATATTGGAAACAAAATTTGAAAAGAAACCCTTTGCAATCATACAAGCATAATCTCCAACGGAGAGCTCTATGCAGAACTACTTTGGAGGAGGTTTTTAACCGAGAGGGGTCTATACATGAAAAAGACATTTACTAAATAAATACATTTAATTATGAAATTAAATACCTAATTTATAACTATTGTCAGAATTAATGTATGGAAAGAAATTTTATTTATATTTATTATTGTGAAATGTTTAGTATTTACTCAATTGAATTATTTTATTTATTGTCATTGTTTATTTATTTATTTGTTAATGATAATTTATATATATACAATATCATTTCAAATAATATTAAAGATTTTTAAAATAATTTAATTCCAGATTACAACATTATTAGTTCAAAAATTATAAGTTAATAAATAGTCACTAAATTATATAATTTTATATTTCAGCAATGTGATATAGACATTTTATCTGATAGGTTAAATTTATTTAAAAAGAAAGTGTATTTAAATATTTAGATTAGTTTTTATTTCTTCTTTTGTTTATTGTACAACTAAAATGGCTCCTTATATACTCTTAACCAAATAAAATTTTAATGGAATACTTTTATAAAAAGCTGTGCATACTTTTAAATTAAATTTATATATAAATAGGTAAAATTATAATGTTAAATAAATGTTTTTATGTAAATTTAGTTAGTAAGCCCTTATAATAAATAAATGAATAAATAAATAGAGCTTTATTATTATTATGATTTCTTTTGCATTATTTTAATAAATTAATAATTCCACGCAAAATATTATATTCGATAATTTCGCACGCTCAGATATAAGCATCATGGTCAAGCGGCCAATGCGCAAGTTTGACAACCACAGGTGTCTGGGCTCCTATCCCGGTCGGACACAAAGTTTTTAATTTTGTTTTTTTTTGTATTTATTCAAATTCTTAGTTTGTTTTTTTTTGGCCAAAAACTCCGAGCAAAGCTCGGTCGCCCAGGTACTAGTTACTAAAATGCTATAGGAAAGTGAATGTGGTCATTGGGCTTTGCCTTTTGAAATTTAAACTGAAAAGCATCAAAATGAATAGATATGTTATAAAAAGTAAAATTATATATAATATTCAGTAAAAATTTAAATCCTTCTGGGATGTCCTGGCACATTTACTTAAAAGGATGTCCCAACAACAGTTTTATTGTATTTGAAAAATTCTTGTTTATTGATATATCGTTTTAATTTTCAAATCCTATAAGGATTTTCTTCCATATAAAATTTGAATTAATTGAGCTAAGAACTCTGATAATATGTTTAAATATCATATGACATCAATAAGTAAAGGTACTAATAAAGTTTAAGAACTAAACAATATGTATATATGGTTTAAGACATTTATTTTCTCAAAAGAATTACAAAATACACTTACAGAGAAAATATACAAATAAAACAAATATCTTGTTGTCGGACAAATCATTTCACAACTTTTTCACTATGAGTTATCTGCTTACTATTATACAGAAACTAATATCACAAGAAACATATTTTACTTTAATTTTATGAGTATAAATTTAAATATGTTATACATATTAAAAATTAAGAGGGTAGTGTTAATTGTTTTAATACAATAAGTAAGATAAAGCTTGTTCCACAGTACAAATGAAAGAGGTAATTAAAATTATAGTAATTTAAATTTTGCATAAGAAATATATATGTATGTTCTTGGTTTCTTTTTTTTAGTTTTTAGTTTCGTTTTTGGATTGTATAAATTAGTCTGTTCTACCCATTATTATTAATTTTGTTTTTTTTTAATCATTTAATATTATATTATTAGAATAAATTTAATCTTCACTTAATTTCATCACTATAAAATAATTCGTTAATAAAATTGATGTTATTTATCAATTTAAATTAAAAATAAAAAGTATTTCTTTGTAAATGCACAATTCTCACATTGAATAATAACTGGGTATAGGTAATGGAGGTATCACCAGACGCGCCTAGGCGCACCCGCGCGGCTTTAGCCGAGATACCCGCGCGACTTGACCGTCTGCGTGTAACGCCTTTACGCACTTTAACCAATACTAGGGAAGTGTCACCGTCTCTCCCACCAGGATACTTGAGCCCTGCACCGTCTCCTGATGAGTTTCTCATTCAACAGAGAGGTTTGTTATTAAGAATAAATATTTATTAACTGGGAAATACCATTAAATAATTTAAATAACTTTTTTCTAAGTTTAAATTAAGTACATCACACATACATGTTACACATTTTTTTAATAAATTAAAAGACTTATTTTAAATTTATATGGGTCTGCTCTCAAGGCATTACCTATTTAATGAAAAAAGAATTATAAAAATCAATTGACAATTGACGAAGATATCGCGTAACATATACATATTAAACACTAAATCAAATAAACCGAAACCGTTTTGAAGTTTGAATAAAATTAAGTACATACTGACTGTTATCTTTACAGGTCGCAAGCGTCTCCCTGTGACATGGTCGCCGGACATCGACCTAAAGCGATCAACCTTCCTATCAACAGTACGTACACCACCGAAAAATACACCAGGTAGGAACTCTCCTCCAAAGCTAGGTGTTACATTACGTTCTACACCAAGAAAACGTCTCCTATTAGGGGATATCGAACGCGTACCTCTAACCCCCGAAAAGATAGACTTCAGTGACTTAAGTACACCTCAGAAATTCAAAATTAATAGTCCAATTAAACTCACCCCACCAATAAAACGTATGCGTCTGGAAAAAACGTTCGACGGAGAATTTAAGGGTCCTTTAGACACCGCTTTGAAAGGGTTAAGTCCAACCCAACTTATCCATATGATAAAAAGAATCACCCACAAACATCCTGAAGTGGAGCAAGAGATACGTCAAGATATGCCCACACCAGACTTGTCGCCATTGGAAGAAAAACTGTGCTATCTTAAATCTAACATATTTAAGAGCTTACCAACTTCTCGTTTGACATCGAAAACCGATTCGCCGGCATACACCCGTGTAGCGACTCACTTGGCCGCGTTTAAGAAGTGTTTAGTTGAACAGGGGAAGGTGCTAGTAGAGTCACAGCATTGGGAGTCTGTAATAAAGTATGTTTTCTTGGCATGGTCTTATGTCCGAGCGACACCGGTTTGGGATAACCAACCCCACAATGCTCATCGCAAACAATGCTTTAAAGCACTCAATAATTTTTGTATGACGGCCCTCAAAAAGGGTGGCTTTACTAAAGATTTTATAGTCGATATCGAAGATAAACTACAAGGTATGGAGGCTGATAGTGAAGAAGTACAGTCTTGTATTAAATATGTTCAAGGGCTAATGCAAAATTAGCAATTTTTTTTACCATGTGAATATTGCTCATTTCACATTTTAAAACATCCTGTAGTGGATGTTATGATACCAGTTTTATTATCAAAAATCGTTTTAAGTATGTTATTAAAATAATTATTTTGATGTAATTTAAATTGTCTCCTTTAATCTTATGTACAATATTTCTGTTAGAATATTATTGTACATGTGTTAATAATAAATTAATTTTGTGATTATCAAATTCTTTAGTAGGATATTTTTTTTAAGCGCAATGTACAATTCGAGCACCTTTTCAAAATGAATGCTTTATCTATTTATTATTGTTAAACATCAGATTGTATGTACTACACTATAAATGTTTATAATATCATCAATCATAGCGCTCAAAAGTTTTGAAGTGCTTCCAAATGTCGATTTTTTAGAATAGATACATTTTCGTGTCTTCTCCATTTTACGTGACATTGGTGAAGCAATCAGTTCTCAACTGGCAAGTTTTGAAGCTATTATCAAGATAATTGAATTAGGATAAATACTTCTATTAATTGTAATGAAAATTGGCTAGTGTTATGAAACTTCTTCATCCTATTTATCCTGTTATTAAATTAATACAGTTTTTGATAATATGGAAAATTTTAACTTAAAATAAATATTATAATCTGATGTTCGATATGTAATTATTTTGTGCCTACTGAATTTTTCTTTTACCGTAGATCAATCATGCTTAGAATATTTTTCTTAGATTATAAGTTGAGAATGCCAAATATGCCAGTCTACTTCTGCTTAGTAAGTAATACAATAAGTAACAGGCTATGAATATGTGTTGTTTTAAAACGATTGTTTTGATGTAAAATCGTTTTCAATTTTAATTATTTTAGTGATTTTTTGTATAACTTTTGTATACTTTTTGTATACAAAAATTAAACTGAATATTGACATTTTATATTATTACAGTTGTTTACTTATTTTCGTAATTCTTGGCGTATCATCGGCATGTATGTGTATTTTTTTTTTTAAAATTGATCTTCAACTGTCTAGAAAAAAAATGAAAAAAATATTGTATTCGTTCGAATTTCAAATGTGGCCTTATAATGTAATTGTTATAAGTATGAATTGTGCCTTACTCGTAGCTAGTTTAAATGTGAAGGATGTTGACATATATCCCGCGATATACCTCCCAGTTTGATGTTTGTTTAGTGTATAAGTGATTTTTTATTTTGAATAAATCATGTTTAAATTATTTTTTGTTTTATTTCCGTGAATTTTAAAGCTATTTTATTTAAAAAGGCGAGTTTTTCCTGTGTTTAGCTAAAAGATCATCATCCTGCCCATTTTCTAAATTTCTAGAGTTTGACGCAGTAAGTCCATTTCTTCTTCCATACTGCTGACCGGTTTTCGCAAAAGTTTTACGAACTTCTTGGGACCTCTTTGGGAATGTTGTGTTCTCCCGCCGTCTTACAAAATACTGTTTACACTTTACAAAACATTCATTTTCGATCCTTTAAACATTAGAATCTTTTAAGAAATCTATACATATAATATATATTTATTCTGAGTCGAATCTGTACCTTATATATTTTTTGAAAATTCTTATTGAAATAGTCATTATTATCGATACAGATGCCGAATCTATAGTTTTTAGAATTTTTGTCTGTCTGCTACCGCATAACGGAAAAGCCACTGGAGGGATTTTAATGAAATTTGGTATGATGATAGCCGGGCCAATATATAGGATACTATTTACTGCGGGAAATTATCTCTGAGAAATCTATACTAAACGTTAAAACGTAAGTAGGGACGAATCCTAGCGGAGCGAAGGCGAGTCGCTAGTTAAATATATAATCTATACATATAATAAAATTGTAACTAAGCCGAAACTGTACAATAAATATTTTTTGGAAAATCTTATTGAAATAGACATTATTATCGATACAGAGGCCGAATCTATAGTTTTTAGAATTTATGTCTGTCTGTTTGTCTGTCTGTCTGTGAAAAACCACTGGAGGGATTTTGATGAAATTTGGTATGTTGATAGCTGGTTATCCGGGTCAACATATAGGATAATTTTTATTGCGGGAAAATATCTCTGAGGAATTTATACTAAACGTTAAAACGTAGGGACGAACCCGAGAGCGAGGGTGAGTCGCTAGTATGTAGATATATTTGCTTATGTATTATGCTTAATACAAAATACTTTACGTCCAGCAGTTTCTTTTCCTTCACATTCATTAACTTACATTAAGGGTACAACTAACAACAATAAGAACTAAGAAGAACTAATATTATTTAAATAATATTACTGTTTTAGTGACAGTTATATCTAAATATTAAATATACAACTATAATTTGCATTAGCAAATTAATTGCAAGATGTTTTTTATGTAATTAAAGAGTAGTAATGAGTAATTAAAAAAACCTAACTACCTAATTAAGGTTTATGGGAGTCTACCTAATAACAAATTAATTAATTATTGTTGTTATTTACTAATTGTTATAACTAAGTTTTGTATAAAAAGAAGGCATGCTATATCAAAATTATCAGTTCATTTCAATTCTTTGACGCGATTAAATCTAATTTAATAACTTGATAATGGAGTTCAAGTTGTCTGAAATTTGTTCTCTGCTAGGAGATCGCATTGAGCAATATAACAGTGTTGCAAAGAAACGGAGGATCGAAAGAGGTTAGATATTTAAAAAAAAAAACATTATAACGTTTTGGACTTCGACCAAATTTTTTTAATAGGTCGAAGTCGAAGGTTGTGTTGTATAGTTTTTATTTTGTTTAAAGTTTTATTTTAATTTTGTTTATTTAATAGATGTGTCTTTTTTAGGAAGTACTGTTATGAAAACAAAATATGCGAGACTCACCTCAACACCAAATAATAATCTAAGAACATCAAAAGATATTCGTAAGTAATTGTTAAGTTTAATTTTAGATGTAAATATAATGATTAGATGCGTCAAATTCAAATATAAATGAAAAACAGCAATCTAGATCTATAGTTTTATTTATTTTGACTATTATTAATATTACTATAAAGTATAAACTAATATGACTATTAATACTAGGTAGGTATTGCACATTAATGCAAAAAATTAACTAGGAATGAAAAAAAATGAAAGTAAAAAAATTATAAATGCGAAAAATTGCGTGTCTGTGTGTTATGATCAATCAAAATGGAGCTTAAATCTTTACATATAATAAAATTGTAACTAAGCCGAATCTGTACATTAGATATTTTTTGGAAAATCTTATTGAAATAAACATTATTATCGATACAGAGGCCAAATCTATAGTTTTAAGATTTTTTGTCTGTCTGTCTGTCTGTTACCGCATCACAGAAAAACCATTGGAGGGATTTTGATGAAATTTGGTATGGTGATAGCTGGTTATCCGGGTCAACATATAGGATACTTTTTACCGCGGGAAAATGTCTCATTTCTGAGAAAAAATACAAAAACTGCAATGTAAGAGTATACTAATATGTAAAACCTAAGAACTTGGTTCTTGGTCATCTGAACGCGGGCGGAGCCGCGGACAGTGCTAGTATTAAGTATATTTACAATTCGAAATGATAAAAATTCTTTTACTTCAAATTGGATTATTTTACCTAAATATATTTTTTTTCTTTACAGACTTCACAATACTAGAAACTCCAAACACAATAATACCTCTATCCTCTCCTACAAGCTTTTCATCTGCCACCAAAGTGCCTACACGAGAAACTCCTATACGATCAACTCCCAAACGAAAAGTAATGCGTGTACATAAAAAAATTATATCACAACCAAAAAGGTTAATCTTCTATGACAGTGATGATTGTGAAGATTGAAAATGCCCCCTAATAATAGAAGTGCATTCATTTCTAGCTTGGGGCATAAACAACCAATCAAAAACATGTGAGAATGACATAGATAATTCTATAACATAAAAATTAAATTTGTCATTTTAAAAGGTACAAATTTTAAATTTTTTATTCTGTAACGACTTAAGAAAGCTGTTTAGAAATTTTCTCGTGATACAATATTCTTAAGAATGTACGTTAACGAAAAATAATGAAAAAGTCAAATTATAATTTTGTTAAAGAATTGTTACGTATGCTAATTTTAAATATTTATTAAATTAAGTATTTAATCCACGTCTCGCACCTTTGTTATTTTCATCTGTTAATCATTTCCGACATGATTACCACTTGTCTTACGGTGAAAGAAAATATCGTGAGGAAACTTGCATGTCTGAGAGAACTTAACAAGTTTTCGAAAAACATGTGATGTCCTCCAACCCGCACTTGGCGAGCGTGGTGGACTATCGCCTGATCTCCCTCGTATTGAAGGGAGGCCCGTGCCCAGCAGTGGGACGTTAAATAGGACTGAAAATAAATTATTTAATATTTATCATCTGTTACACGCATAGCTTATTTTATAAATAATTTAATTTTAATTAAGTTATTCTAGTATTTATATCTTAGTTTTAAGTCTTAATTCTAATGTAACAAATCGTCCAGTTATTTCTTACAATGAAATATAAATACATATTTTAATATTCATTTATACTTCTCATTTCCTGTCACATAGAACCCTTACTAATATTATACATTAAAGCAGGACTAACTTGACTTTTTGAAAATGATGCTTTATTGGCCATTAAAAAGTAGCCCAAATCAGTCTGGCTAGACTGATTTGGGCTACTTTTTATCCCGACACAAGAAAATATTTCTATTGGATATTAGTGTTACAAAAGTAGCCTCGGGTCACTGGTATCTGGTAATATAAGGACTTTTAATTAAAATTATATTTTTAAATTATAAAGTTTTGACTTGTATCATTGCGATTTACCTTTAATTTTTTTATTGTATAATATATTTACTTTTATTTTAATCTAGCGACTACCTCACTTAACTCGAATGCATCCCGGGGTGTCTTTTGCTATACATTTTACTGCTTCATTCCAAACCGCCGCGCCGCTTCGATTTTAATCGAATTTTAAATTAGCGCTGACAAAGCAACTTAACTGGCGGTTCTTTTCCTACTTCAATAGTTAAAGTTACTATGATTTCTCATAGCAAGCACATTTTTATCTTAATGAAAATATCCTATAGCACAATAATATATTTGTAGCCTGTCTCTATAAATACTTTATTTTGCCTTGGCCTTGGCCTGTTAGTAAAATAATTTTTAGAATCAAATCAGTACCTACTTATAGAGATTACCTCCTACTCATATATATGAGTTTATACTTTTCATTTCCTGTCACATAGAACCCTTACTAATATTATACATTAAAGCAGGACTAACTTGACTTTTTGAAAATGATGAAAATTTTTATCTTTTTGAAAATGTTTATAGGTACCTACGTATATACGTAGGTACCTATGAACTAAAAATATACCCAAGATTGATATATATACCTACGTATGCAAAGTCTTTCACTTAAGACATAGTTATCCCCCTATCCCTATATGTATTAATTATTAAAAACTAACCAATTAATTATTGGAATTATTGGGTTTTGTATTTAAAACCGAACTGTAGTTCTTGCCCGCGGCTTCGCTCGCATGGGTGTTAAAAACGTATGTGTTATCAAATAGTTCTCCTTCTATACAAACACTGAAATCTGTTAATCTTTTACAAAAGATAAGATAAATCAGTAATACCTTATTTGCCTATCTCTATAAATACCTTATTTGACCTTAGCCTATAAACCCTTAGGGCTTAGAGTTGACGGGCTTGTTATAAAGGCCGGTCGTCTACACACACGTACACTATGTTTCATAGATGTACTAAATGTTCTAAAAAGAACAAAATAAATTTTAAATTAAATCAAATCCATCAATTAATTACATTACACAATTTATATGATATAAAAGATTGCGCGAGATTTAATCTTGATCTTGTCTCTGAGCACACCCTTCCATTTGATATCCGTATCAAGAGCATAAAAAACAGTTTAACGTATCACATCACGTATTCTTTATTTTGTTGATATCAAAGCAGAAAACAAGAATTTCTAGAGTATTTCAAAAAATGAGGATAATTTAGTATTTTGGTGAGCTATCAGTGGTGTTAAACATAAAGGCATCAAGTTAAATGCTCAAGAATGGTGACTTATAAAAGAATATCTATCTATTCTTCGAAAAGAAGAGCGAAAACTGTCTTGCATTCCGGCAATAAAGCATCTATACCTGTAGTACTAGTATAGTATTATATAATCTGTGCTTATAGTTTGCCTTAAAGAAGCTTATGCCACAGATCATATAATACTAGTTATGCTAACTTAAAAAGATTTTTAAAGAAAATAAAATGCACTGAAACCAAATGGTTAATGTACGGTCACAAAATCATATTATGCATACATCTCTTTATCAACATCTAATATGTAAAAGTTTATTGTGACTCGTAAGGACCCTGAAAATTCATTTTCTAAAGCATATTAATAGTTTTCTAAGAAATCTAGGGGGCTACAGCAAGGAACCAGAACCATCAGGATTGAATCGTTCACTCCATCAAGACATAAAAGAGATAAAAAAAGCTATCAAGGTAGTTGGGATATCACTATGGTGGAAGACCATGTTATATGGACCATGTTATATGGTGGAGGAGATGCTTGACTGTAAAATGGAATAGAGATAAAGCGAGCTTTATAAATGAAAACCAAACAAACACAGCTTTTTATTGGACAAAATATGTTTTTGTTTTGTTTTTTGTATACCTTTTTAGTTTCATTTAAAAATTATACGTTATAAAAACTTAGAATAATTTGAATTATAACTGTATATTATTTATTTTTTGTTTTACACTTATTAGTTATTTGTATTTGTTCGCGAAAAATTGCATATCTTCCCAAACATTTATATTAGGTAGATAGGTACTCTGTCTTAACAGAATTACAGTGAATTTTTATTTGTGTACTGCAGTGTCGTGTGGATGAAGTAGAATGAGGGTTGTGTTTGATGATGTTGATGTATGATTGACGTAGTGAGTGGCGAAGTTGTATTTGAGTAGTTTGATTGGTTGAGTGTATAGCTCGATATAATAAAACATAATAAAGCACCTTATGCTAATGGCAATAAGGTTGACGATAGGAAATCTGGCGTCGATAGCTTATTCAAAGATCAAATAAAACACCATTTATGTATATCTGGTATACGTAGTGTACCTGTAAGTATATCATACAAAAACTATTTTATATTACTTTATACTTTAAGCACAATTATAACAAATATTGATAGTTTTAGAAAAAAAAACTTATTTCGCAGAACTGTGTTATTATTGCCAACACCAGATTATAATGCAAATTAATTGTAAATACAATCAGTGCTTGAGATTAAATACTCTGGAGTTCTATTTCGCTTCGTTTCGTATCGACCTCGCTAAATTCGTGCCAAAAAACTCATCAAATGTCTATTCTTTTTTTCGGAGACTGTCCCGTTATAAAACTTGTCATTTTCAATTGATTTTAGTTTTCACTAACGATAAAACTGTTTTAATCGATAAGCCGCTTTAATAGTTTTACCGGGGGATTCCGTTCACAATGTACTCAGAAGTTGATAGGCGGGCGGTAAACTAAGTGATACAATTACAAAAATAATAATGATTGCATGGTATTAATTTATTTATCTACAAAATTACAGGCACTTCAATTTTACAAAAAATATACCTACACGGCGCGGCGTTCAACCTCACTGAATCGAGCCATAATAAATTATTATTGGATTGATCCATCATCAGCGAGATGGACTATGGCCTTATACCCCCTCGCCTTGAAGGGAGGCCCGTACTCAAGGGGACGTCAATAAGGACTGAATATATACTAACAACAAACCGTTTAATCAAGCATACATTTTATTAATTTTTGTAGTGAAAACTTCTATAGACAGGTTTGGATATAGAGTAAATTCATGTAAGTCGTCATCGACATGGTCACCAGGTCACGTGACGTGTAAACGCTAACACTCAGAGTGCCGATAGATGTCAAAACCAGATACATGTGAACAGTTTCAATTTACAAATTTTTATATCGGCAGTCCTCATGACTGCTTTTTTTTATTAATTAAATGTTGTGTGTAGATATTATAATTGGACAACAAATTTAAAATGATATTTTAGTTATAATTTAGATTTTAATACGTAGTTGTAATAGTTTTTTTATTTATTTTCTGTTTCTGTAATACATATTATAGTGCACAAGAACACTTTATTCCTTTCAATTTCAAATTCTGTTGGGGTCATAGATTTATACTGTACATCTACGTTTGCCTGGTTGGGCCGTTACTTATACACGACCGGTGAGAGTTAGTTAGAGAGCTTTACGTGCTCTCCAAGGCACATGGATATGACACTTCCTACTCCGGACAACTGAGCACTTCTTAACAAAACTCAATTACTCACCTTGGTCTGACCCGGGACTCGAACCCGGGACTGGAACCAATGATCTCTACAAACTTCAAATTACTCATTACTATCTTATAACATGTAATTTAATTTAAAAAATATCTAAGAAACTATTTAAAACTTGTTTTATGTACCTAGTCTTACTGATTACAGTTTTTGACATAAATACATATAGGCATCGTAAATACTATGTTCGAATTGTGTTACAAAATTAAAAAAAAATCTGTAGGCTGTTTGCAATACAAAAAAACAACTTTCATTTATTTATTAGATTGTGGACTTAATTTATGTAAGAATTTAATAAAAGAAAAAAAAAGAAGTAGGTAAATAGTCTAGCCTCCATTATAGTCAAACTAGTCTCAATTATAATAATAATAATAATAAATTTTATGTCAAGTAACTTAAGACTCATATTTTGTTAGTATACAAGGTGCTTATATTCTATGTTAGTACTTACATTCTAGATACATTTTATTCATTATTACATTACTAACAAGAAATAGCACAGCAGTGGTTAACATATCTACAATTCAACCTACTGGCAATTACCCTCATGATGCTGTTGGTACTACCCCGTAATCTATCCACCAGGGACCCACATCTTTTGCGCATCGTGGCATAGAAACAATTAATCCTCGCTGCTGCGAACATCCCTGATGCACTACAAAAACGGGGCAATCCCAACAGCACCCTAAAGGCATTATTGTACTGAACACGAAGCGCGCTATATGAATTTTGAGAGTACTTGGCCCACAGGTTTCACGTGTAAAAAGTTGTACAATATGCTCTGAACAAGGTGAGTTTAACACTATATGAACAACGTGCAAACCTACGGGCCAGCATATTCGCTCTCACTGACAACGCCCTTCGTTCCCTCTCTATATCCGTGTCGTCTTTGAGGTCGGGGGTCAATATATGTCCTAGGTATTTAAATTTAGACACTATTTCTAAAGTTACACCATTAAGGGCAATAGGTGGTACATTAAATTTTGTTTTACCTTCGGCCTCACTTTTTTTCGTATTGTAGATCAATCCATGTCTTTCTACATAAGCCTCGCATATGGCCACTAGCTTCCTAAGGCCACAAATTGATGCACTCAACAGCACCATGTCATCAGCGTAGCTAATATTGTTTACACAAACACCATCCACGTAACAGCCGACCCTGGTACTGCTGAGCTCAACGATCAAATCGTCCACGTATAGATTGAAAAGCGTTGGTGAACTCAATCCCCCCTGTCTCACTCCGCACTCCAGCCCATACGGCCTTGATAAGGCTCCTGCCCATCGTACGTTGTTGACCTGGTTTCTGTACCAATATTTAAATATGTTGGTAAGTTCTAGTGGGATATTTAGTTTATTCATCTTTTTCCATAGTATATCATAAGAAACCAGGTCAAAAGCTTTGGACAAATCTAAGAAGCAAGCATAAATGGGAGTCTTACGCTTTGTGTAGTAATTGACAGTATGCTTAAGACCTAATATAGCGCTCTCCGTAGACAAACCAGGTCGAAAACCGAATTGGTTATCATGAGGTTTTATGTAAATATTTAATTGCTGGTTAAGCATACTGTCAAACACCTTCGATATAACCGTTGCCAGAGAGATATGCCTATAGTTATTTTTATCCGTTAGGTTACCCGTTTTGCTTTTCACAATAGGCACGACTATCGTACGTATCATTTCACTCGGCATAAAACTATGACTTACACATAGATTGTAAAGCATCGACAGAACTCTGGGAAGGTGCGGTCCAGCATATTGAAGATGCTCAATGCTAAGACCATCATGACCAGGGGATTTACCTCTAGTCATACACTTAACTGTTTGAGAGATATCTTTATTAAGAAAACTTATCCCCATTTCCCTGCCGGTCTCAACATTAAGCATTGATTCAGAAGGCCCCTGTGGTGATTTAACGATGAAATGGTCCGCGAAAATATTAGAAATCTTGACAGGCTCACAAATACCATTTATGCTCACGGGAAGAGACGGCCTACTATTCAGCTTATTCGTATACTTCCAGAATCCCCGAAAATCTTTCCTAGAGTAATGTGAGGCTAGAATATCCATTTTAATTTGCTCTTGATGGTTTTGACACCATCTTAATTTTGATTTGAAAATTTTTCTAGTCTCACACATTTCGTCATAGACACGTCCTGCAATTGGCTTACCGTACAACAACCATAATAAAAATTTATGCCTGGCCTTCCCGTGGGCTTCCGCTACATGCTTATACCAGCCTATAATATATTATATATAACAAATTATAATAATTAATTAAATTGTTTTAATTAAGTATATTATTTAATCTTTTTATTTACAATAAAATTGCATGTAATGTATTTTATATTGTTATTGTATGTAAATAGTGTAGCGAGTAGTGGCGAAGGCTAGTGAGAATAATTATAAGATAATTTAAAAAGAATACTTTTTGAGTATTTGTGTTTACCCCACCGTGTTACTTTTCGCCCAAAGGATGACATATAAATAATTACACACACACACATTATATATATATATATATATATATATATATATATATATATATATATATATATATATATATATATATATATATATATATATATATAATGTGTGTGTGTATGTGTTTGAACTGTGTGTGTAGTATGTATGTTTGTACATATGTCCAATGCTATGTTTTTGTTTGAATAGCCGGTACCTCAGTCAAACTTTGGAATTGGAATTTGGAATTTTTAGATAACGTTGGCTTAGTAAGTACCTAACACGAGTACTCTTCTTTGAGTAGATGTCTTAAATATTGTAAGCTTTCTCTAAACTATTATAAAACGTACAACCAGACAGACTTCGTTTTTAAATATTATTTTCGTATAATGCTTAGTATTTGTTTCCTACTTAAGGAATTAGGTAGTTATTGTTTTTAAAATGAAATGTTTGTGTCGTTACAAACGAATATATTATATAAAACATAATATCACTCGCCGTCAGTCGTCTGCGCGATTTCTTATAGATATGTCTTGTATTGAGTTTACTGTGAACGGACGAAAATGTTCAGGTAATAGTGATGTGTAACTCGCGTATTTATGTAATTAATTAATACATATTAATTTTACTATAAAAAAAATTGTGCAATGATTTCGTGGGCTATATAAATTTTATTTTATTTAACAAGAATTGAAAAAGTGCTTCCATTGTGGCTTGTTCTATAAACTAGTTTTAAAAAAAAGTGATGCTAATTTTGATAATTTAGAAGAAATAATAAGAAAAGGAAAACGCAAAAGCTTTCCACTCTAATCTAGATCTTATTTTGAATTATGATTATAAATATGTAAAAAAATATCACAGATTTCCAGGCTCTTGCAAGGCGCTCTACTAAGTTTATATGTATTTTATAACTTATTTCGAAGCACCTGACCACAATCCAAGCTGAAAGCAAGCCAGGAAATCTTTTAAGTCTAGATTATATTTAAAAATTCTTTCACACAAGCTATTTAGATATATAAGTTATGTATATTTACACTCGAAAGATTTTCTTTGTCTGAATGAATTGTGTTTAATTGTGCTTTACATTTTTTGTTTAAAAAATTTATTTTATCACTTTCATACGCTTTTAATTATATTATTGAAAATATTTTTTTCAAGCGGACTTTTAACTCTACCTTGCCTCTGGTGACTTTTTTACTTTTATAGATAGTTTCAGAATACATACTTCAATAAAGATTATTGATTTAGGCTATACATAATACCTCTTTGTTTTGTTTTTGTTAGTTTCGCTTAATTAAATAAAACGTACCTAAACATTAAATATTACTAAAAAAATTAACGTCTAATTGGATGTAATTCAAATTATTTTTAACTTCCCGGAGCCAAGTACTTAAATATAATTTAAATAAATTATATATCCTTCACGTACTCGTTATGGTTTAAAAAAAGATTGTCGTTTCAGTCGTTTGCGTGTGATTGCCGTTACAATGCCGCAATAGACTAAATAATGATAGCCATTAGGTATCTACTTGCTGTTTCGTTATGATTATCTTAAAATGATTTTTTTTCTTAGAAATTTATGAGATAAGTACGTATATTTTCAGAAAAAACTCGCATTTATAACAGTATTTTTTATTTAACGAAACTTATTTTTTTTTATATGAAAAAAATTTAATTGTTAAAATTATTAATTTAATTTTTCGGCGAACTGTTTATTCACCGAATAAATTAAATCGGCTCCGAAATTTGTGAAGAACAATCATGTACATAAAATCTAAGTAATTCATCAAAGCTATTTACACGTCATATTTGATGCTAGGAACGATCCTCTAAGCTCTATATGTAGTACCTATTCAGCCCTTATTGACGTCCCATTGGGTACGTGCCTTCCTTCAAGGCGAGGGGGAATAGGCCATAGTCCATCACGCTGGTCAATGAACAGAAAATGTCATTCGATTTTTTTTCTCACGAAGTTTTCCTTCACCGTAAGGTAGGAACTAGGAGGAGAGGCAGTGGAAGCCCAGTGATGACGTGCACGCTTGTGAATACGAGTGAATCAGATTCAAATCTTGAGTTTGGGCCTATAATATTCTAGTATATACTAGTCATTTTCAACATGATTATTATCCATTACGGTAAAGGGAAGTCTCCATTACCTACAGGACACAGGTATTATTTAATCGGTGGAATATAGAAAACACTGCAATAACTTTATATGATATCTACAATTTTATTACTTTAATATTAATATTATTGTATCCAAAAAACTAAACGAGTTACACAGGAAACGGTTATTAATTTATTATAATGAATGTTTATCTTGTTAAAAATGCGATACAGTCTGCTGTGAGAGGTAGGTACATTATTATGTATAATATAGGAGAGTATTGCCATTTACTTTATGCAACAACCTTTATTATATAACTAACTGGCGACTCAACCTCGCTTCGCTCGGGTTCGTCTCTAGCTTGCTTCCCAATACAAACTTTCATCCCCATTTTTGCACCCTTAAGGGATAATAAAAAGTATCCTATGTCCTTCCCAGAGTCTCAAACTATCTTCTTACCAAATTTCATCTAAATCAGTTCAGTAGATCCAGAGATTACCCCCTACAACGTCACAAACTCACAATCTCACAAACTCACAAACTATACCTCGTTATAATATTATTAGTATTAGTATAGATTTATATATTTTTTTCAGTAAACAATCAAACAAGTCGCGATACGACATTGTTCGCATTCCTCAGATATCACTTAGGTCTCCCTGGCACAAAGGCCATGTGTCACCAAGGAGTCTGCGGATCGTGTATAGTTAACGTGTGTGCTAGAAGACAGACGACTGGTATCATTGAAACGTTTTCTGTAAATTCTGTAAGTATAACTTTTTTGTTTGGACGCATCTACGATTGCCGACACTTTGGCTCAGTTTGTAGTGACCCTACTTTCTGAGCCAGCGGTCGCGGGTACGAGTCCCGCTGGGGGCATTCATTTGTGTGACGAGCACGAATGTTTGTACTCCAGTCATGGGTGTTTATATATATATATATATATATATATATATATATATATATATATATATATATATATATATATATATATATATATAATATGTATGTATTTAAAATTATACTCGTATGTGTATAGTGTATCAACTAACTGGTATCTATAACACAGGCCTTGTAGCTTACCATGGAACTAGTGCTGTGTGTTATTGTCCCAACATATTTATTTATTTATATTTTATCAATGTCAATATTGACCGTACACTTGCTGGTTTGGAATTGCTACCTATGTAACTTTAATCTTCCCTCTGTTATCGGTAATAAGTAGGTATTTCTCATTAAAACCATTAAAAGTGTTTATGTTATGAATAAAACTTCAAGGCGAGATCTAATTTTGTACATTCTTCTTAGGTACCTAATCCACAATTAATTTGAATCCTATTTGCATGGTATTTAATTTTGTCATCCGAAAAGCAATGAACAAAAGGGTTTTTGGAACAAGCGCATAATTTCAAATTTTGCGCTTCTTTTTGTGGTCAATTTTGAGAAGCTAATTGTCTTGAGTTTTTGTATATCAATGATTGAGTACCTTTTTTTCCTCTGTTTGTCAATCTTTTTTTGATTCGTGGTTATTGACAAGCTTTAGTGTTATCACATTGCTGTACAAAAATATTATGAATAAAAATTGTTTTGTAAGTTAAATATATTATGTTTTCTTCAAATTGTAGATTATGATTTTGGTAGAATTTGGACCACTGGGTTGCACATTGGGTTTAAAGGTTGTCTGTAAGAGATAATAAGGTCGTTGTCTGTTTTTATATCGTTAGGAATATTTTTTAAATTATAATAATCTTACTATTTTATAACTGCGAAAGTTTGGATAAATGGATGTTTGTTCTCAGTCATGCCAGAACGGCTGAACGGATCTGGATGAAATTTGGCACAGAGATTGATTATAGTCTGGGATAGCACATACTACTTTTTGTCCCATAACTGCCTCGGTGGTGTAATGGCTAGCATGTACGGCTGCACACCCGGAGGTTCCGGGTTCGAGTCCCGAGTCGGGCCAAGTTTAGTTATTGAGTCTTTCTGTATATTGAGCCTCAGTTACAGCCCGGAGTTGGGAAGTTGGCGGTGATTCATCACCGTGCCTCGGAGAGCACGTAAAGCCGTCAGTCCTGCGCTATGAGACTGACAGGAATAAAAAGTGCACTAGTGTCTGCGCGTATAATATCTCCTGCGCAGTTGGCTAGTCTCAATGAGATTGGCCGCCGTGGCCGGAATCGGTCAGGAGAACATCACTTTTTATCCCAGAAAATTGTACGATTCTCGTGGGATAGATTTGTTTTTTTATTTTTCACTAGCTAGCTTGTATTATATATAACTAAAAATAAAGCAGTCTCCACTTACACACGAAATGTTTGACTATTTATTATTTACCTAGTGTCTAGTACTGGTGTTCTCTTGCCACGGATGGGATATAACGACAGTCGAAGGAGTCGGAAGTCGAAGTGCTGGATACAGCGAAATACAAAAACGAATAGCTTCCTTTAATGGTACCCAGTGTGGATATTGCACTCCTGGATGGGTTATGCAGTTATATAGGTTAGTGAATGTTGTATTTTTATATTTTTAAGAAATCGAATCTATAGACTCCGTCGTAGTAGAATATATCAGTCAGATACTAATGTGGCGGTGATCAAGTTGAATGTTGTATATTGTACTTAATATGTAAAGACATATTTTGTTATATTGAGTTTTTACAGTCGATGATGTAATGTAAACTTTATGTAATTATTTTATATGAAATATTTAAAAAAAAAATTATAGATAATAATCGAAAGTTGAAGTTGAATAAAAGTGATATTAGTATTTTTATTTAATGTTATTATAAATAATAATTTAATTGAGTTTAATGGACGATTTGTAAAATAACTTGTTCGTTGCAATAATAATAGGGATTAATAATATATATTATAGGGCCCTCCCTCCCTGCCCGTTTCTCGATTATTTGGGGTTGGCGCTGTAAATCGTTATTACTCCTTTAGATTCCGATAGGATTTGGCAAAAGTTTTACTACCGACCGCCTGCCTGACATCAACCCTCCTTGAAAATAATAGATAGTATTTATTGGAATTACAATATACGTAATACTAATAAAATGTTCCACATTAAAGTGTTGGAAAAATCAAGCTTTCGAGTTTGTCAGCAAATATTTACTATGCAGGAAAGCCACCACAAAAGCTACAACCCAAAAAAAGATTTTCATATGAGATGAATGGTTCTTTTGCTTTTATTAACCCCCGACGCAAAAAGAGGGGTGTTATAAGTTTGACGTCGATGTCTTTCTGTGTGTGTGTGTGTGTGTGTGTGTGTGTGTGTGTGTGTGTGTCTGTGTGTCAGTCTGTGGCATCGTAGCTCTCAAACGGATGGACCGATTTTGATGCGGTTTTTTTCATTTGAAAGCCAGTTTCCTTGCGGTGGTTCTTAGCTATGTTTGGTTAATATCGGTCCAGCAGTGTAAGAGTATCAGATCTTTTCCAAAATGATGTAAAGCATTTTGGCGTGTGATTACTTGATTAAGTGCTTCACGCGTGCCAGTTTATTAGTCAAATGACAATTAATTTGCGTAGGGGGTTTTTAAAATTTTTCATTTATAATTATGTTTTTATAGCATGACATGAGATTTTATTTTTCAAATGCATCTAGCTGGTGGCGTACAACTATTATGCTTACTTCTTGTAGCGAGAAGCCTAAAGCTTAACAGTTTACACTGTTTGTATTACTAGATCAT
The DNA here is from genome assembly GCA_951806755.1 of Brenthis hecate. Taxonomy (NCBI): domain Eukaryota; kingdom Metazoa; phylum Arthropoda; class Insecta; order Lepidoptera; family Nymphalidae; genus Brenthis; species Brenthis hecate. The sequence goes on from OX638256.1 coordinate 3,233,589, forward strand.
TTTAGATAGAGCCAGATTTAGAAGTTTGGGGTCACTGCCCACTGGCAATAACGGAAATAAGGAAGTGAAAGCTATGAATTTTATAAGCAAAGAAATAAATAAGATTACCTTATTTTTAGTCTACAAAATTTACAGAACCGAAAAATAGATTCAATATTTTTTTTTCGAATTTTTACATTTTCGACTTTGTAATAAGTTCGTAGATAAATATTTTCTTTTTTCTTTCATTGAACTTTATTAATGCTATATTCATTTTTCATTTAAACCTTATTTTTCATTATTTTTTTATTTATATTTTAATTTTACTGAAAATGTTGTACTGAAAATAATTGAAATGTTATGTTAATAGCAAACCATTGTATTACTATATTATTTGAACAGGTTTGATTTTATTTGGTCAAGTGATAAATTAGTATAATTTAAATAAACATTTTAACAATAACAGATAATTCTTGCGCAATTTTCTTTTTCTTTATGGTATACTAAGACCTTTATAAATAATATTCTAATTTTATTCTGGTCTTTCAAATATTGGACTAAACAGCTGTAATTTGATTTTTATTTGCGTTAGAACTTTTCTTAAGGTATAATCAGAAGATTTAGCTAATTTATCGTCACCACATATTTATACGAATGTTATAAAGAGACAGAGTTTGTTTGAACTACTAATCCAATTTGAAAAGTTCTTTTTGCATTAGATAGCCCATTTATTGATGAAGGCTATAAACTATCATCCCGGAAAAATGTACGGTTCCCGTGGGATAGATTTGTTTTTGTCTAGGGACGAACCCGAAGTGAACGAGGGTAAGTCCCTAGTAATGTCATAAAAGATCTAAAATATTACCTTTACTAGCTTAAATTGTTAATTTTAATATTCGCATTAGGCCCGACATATTCAGTACACACATTTGATAAAGTATTATATTGCAGATACTTTTACTACAGATAACCTTATGATTTAAAGTAGTAAAATGAGCCAATGTCTTATAATCAAACCAGACCTGCCTTTAAGTCAAATATATAATAGAAATAAAAAAATCGTTACTCATCATACTAAGATCGCTAGTGAACCTGGTGAAATGGTTATAAATAATTACAGATATCTACATAAATATTATTTAGAATTATTTTTCGCTTTCTGTTAAGATTACATCATTATTAAAGTCATGTCCTCTAGGTAGGTCTTAAACAATAATACTAATCATTGTGTATTCAGACCTTCAGGGCAACCTTTCATGCTTCTTAAAGCCTATATGATTAACACCTCCAGGTAAATTTTTAAGAAATTAATTAAAATTCTAAGAAATCTATTGTTAACTGACACGCCGGCGTGTCTGCGGTCGTGGAGGAATTAACACGGATTTTGGTTATTTGTTGTTATATATTACCTTCATACAACTACAAATATTATTTTGCAGTCTTCTACCAAAAAAGTTAACCAAGGCGGAATTAGAAAATTCTTTTGGCAGCAACACATGTCGATGCACGGGGTACAGGCCTATATTGGACACCATAAAATCCTTCGCTATAGACGCTGATCCACCATACATCAATGATATCGAAGAAATTTCCACTTGCCTTAAAAATAAAACCAAATTATGTGAAAGACGTTGTTCTATGAGTAGCGATTGGAGTGTTGTCAGTAATGGGAAAAGTCTGAATGATATGATAGTACTGAATTTTGGAGGAACTATGTACTTAAAAGTGTTTGAGGAAGAACAAATTTTTCACGTTCTAGAGACGTACAACATCAATCCCTACATGCTTATTGATGGGAACACTGGAAAAGGTGATTTTTATTATATATTACATAAAACATGTCTGTACATATGTATATAATGGCTATATTGAAAGATAGTGGTCGTCTAATTCTAACGTATTTAAGTTGGTGGAAATAAGTAATTATTTGACTTTGAAGTATTATTTAAAGAAGGATATAACGCGATGACCTTAAGTAGTTGATTGCCAACTTCTGCTAGTCGTTTCCTACGCGTGTTTCTTTCCAATTATTTGGTGAAATAATTGGTACTAAATCTGATGTCATGTTTTTTGCTTTTCGTAGTGAGAGTTTCGAGTTTTTTGTAAAAGCAGAAAAAATCACACCGGATTCATATTTGACTCCGGATTCTTTCTTAAAGAAGTCCATTTTAAATCCATCGAAATCTGATGCTCTATATGTATTTGTGGAAATATGTTGATGTTTTTGCATGTCATATAGTGCAAATTTCTTGTGCTCTGGAGAAAAAACACTATGTTTTTAAATAAAACTATCTTTTCGGATTGTTTCGCGGATTTATTTTCATTTTTGGTTCCCGACGTTTAAATGTTTAAAGTTATAAAAATGTTTAAAGTTAATAAATATTGTAATTGGTGCAATTTTCATTTTGTTAATTGTGGGTAGGCTGTCTGTAACAACTATACCTTCAAGACATGTAACACCTCAGTCTCTCCCGTGACCTGGCTGTAAAGCATTCGAAACGTCGGGAACCAAAAATCAAAATATATCCGCGAAACAATCCGAAAAGATAGTTTAAAAATGTCAAACATTCGCGTAAATCTAAGAAAGTATTAAACACTATGTTATTTTTTTTACTTGTTCATACAGTTTTTAATTTAAAATGTTTCAGCTGTACTAAAAAACTTCGAATATGCTTCAGTTTTGATAGACATTAGCGATGTGACGTCACTAAAGCAATACCATTTCGATCAGAACCTAATCCTCGGGGCAAATATCTCTATAGAAGACTGTATCGATATATTTAAAGCTATCGCCGTGAATACTAGCGATTTTGGATATTTAGAACAACTTGCTAAGCATTTAGACTCAGTTGCCCAAATGCCCGTTAGAAAGGTAAGTTCAGAGTTTAGTTCAGCAACTTTTGTCGGTAATATTTTAATTTTTATAATTTTTTCGGTATTTTGACTTTTGAACTCGTCTTGATTTAACGCCGAGTTTAAATTTATTTGACTATAATCACGAGTATTCGAATAATTCGAAATTCGAATTTGATTACTCTCATCTCATCAACATAGGTTGAGTTTTAACGTAATATTTTTTTAATTACTTTGAGCAATAAAGTACCGCCCTTAAAATTAATAAACACTAAAATAAACACGTATAACGTTCAATAACAAGTGATAACAAGTATTAACTAATGGCAGAAATAGTTCTATTGAATGTGTATTTAAAATAACTTGAGTTCGACAGGTATCTTACCTATAATAAATATGATAACATCATGATTTTAAAATGCTTATTTTGAAGCGAAAAATATTTTATGATTTTATTTTCAGATTGGTTCGTTAGCTGGTAATTTGATGATAAAGCACATGATGCCATCTTATCAATCAGATATTTTCCTGATTTTCGAGGCGGTAGGAGCGATGGTCAATATACGTAAGTTAGATACATATATATAATAATATTCTTTTTGGGAAACGTTGGGAAATGCATTTACGCAAAGGTGTGGGACTCACCGGCAAAGCCAGTACTACCCACTAAAACCCAACCAAACCTTCCCCCGTCCTAATGGGGCGTCGCAGGATCGCTTACGCATTCAACTACGACGCCCCGACGGCAGGTCTGCCGAAGCAGACCACCACAACCATGAGGTTGCTTCAGGTCCACTCTGCAAACAGAGAAGTACCAGGAGCAACCCGCATGGTACACCGCCCACCGAAGAGGGCCACCTCCCACCGCCCACCGAAGTGGGCCACCTCCCTGTGCGTTTCTTGGCTTCGCGCCCGGCTGGATTGCCGGGAACTACTGAGCCTCTTCACCACGACAAGGTGAATGCACGTTGGGGGGGGGGGGGGGGGGGGGTATAATAATGTTACTCACTAGCAGTCAACCTCCGCTTTGCCGGTTTGTTTATTTTTTATATTTGCCACTAGAAACGTATTGTCTTTGTCATTATAGGACTATTCCTATGTCTATAGTCAAAATTTAAACACAGTTACGATTTGATTTTTGAGTAGATGAATCTATTATTTTTTTTAATATTTTTTTTTATTTTGGGACACTAACACAGCACCATCTAGTTCATTGGTAAGCTACGAGGCTTGTGTTATGGATACCTGCAGTTAGTTGATACACTATATATAAATAAATTATATACTTAATAATGTCCTCCTAACCAATTATCGGTCACAGTGGTCAATCTCACTAACACTAGTGCTCAGGAGTGCACAGGTGTGAGGGATAAGGCAGGACCGACACCGCTGTACGTGCATTACCTCGGCGCCGGAGTGTGCACACCAAATAATTCTAAACTCGTTACATCTATTTATTTCGGGAGAAAAAAAGAGTATCTATTTTGATTCATCTCGGGATAACCCGTAAGGATATTATCTATCTATACATGTCATAAAATTTTAACTGAGTCGATTCTATACATTTAATATTTTTTGGAAAATCTTATTGAAATAGTATTTATTATCGATACAGAGGCCGAATGTATAGTTTCTAAATTTTTTGTCTGTCTGTCTGGGAGTGGATTACGAGAAAACCACTGGACAGAGTTAGATGAAATTTGATATGATGATAGATGATGATAGCTGGTTACGGATAGCCAGCTAAAAACTATCCTATATGTTTTCCCGGAGGCCAATGTATAGGATAGTTTTTACTGCGGGAAAATATCTCATTTCTGAGAAATCTATACTAAACGTTAAAAATAATAATAATAATAACTTTATTCATGAATAAGGAAATTGAACATAGAACATAGTAATTTTTACAGTAAGGCTTGTACAAATCAATCAGTTACTACTAGTAGAACTAGTAAGTAATGTTTAAGAAGAATCAGTAATAAACGTATACAATTATAAGTTTATTTTGAAAATAGAATTCAACTCCATGTTGCTATTGGTTTTATTGCTAAAGGCATGCACTCGTAACGGGATGATTGTCGCCGTCAATGAACAACATAAAAGGAATATCAATTCGGGTGCATGTTACGCGTTATCTTTGTCATCTATTCCATTTCTGTACCAATTTTTCAATGAGTTTGATACACCTGACACATTATTATGTAAATTTCAATATAAAATCGACGTCTTTTATAAAGTGACTTTGAAGTCGGTGTATTTATTAAAGAAATTGAAATTTTTAACTACAAAAGTATATCTTTTTTAGTTAAAAAGAAATTGTGAGGAAATTGTATAAACACAAGACAATCATGATGTTACTAAAGACGTCTATCTTTCTTTTACTAATACTTTTTTTTAGGTTTTACGTGAATATTTGACATCTACATTATATATAAAACAAAATCGGGTTAGTTACACAATTTATAACTTATAAACGGCTGGACCGATTTTGATGATCTTTGTTTTGTTGAATTTGTCTCCGCCCCGAATAGCTGAATAACTATTAAAACATCGGAAAAATGAACTTTTTTTTTAATTTACATGGCCAACGCTGTATAATAACTATTTATATCTATTTTAAATGTATCGTAGTTTTAAATAAAAACATCTTTTCGAATTTTTTCGATTTATTTTGAATTTTGGTTTTCGATGTTTCGAATGCTTTACAGCGAAGTCACGGGTGGGACCTCTCTTTTTTTGTTAATGCATGTTTTTCAACCATGCAGTTACCTACGTCATACCCTACCCGCCATAACCTATAGCGAATAGTGATAATAATAGTGACAAATACGCAGTACCTGAGGATGAATTATAATTTACAAATACCAAACTACTTAATTTTAATAAACTAGAAAACGATAAAACAGTTTTTGTTACAAAATTATTCTATTTGGACAATTAGATAGAAAACATATAATACACGTACTCAATTAAAGTGAATGTAGGGTCTTAATAAATTATAAAAAAAATGATTGCGTGACAGGGACCTAAAATGGAGGGGAGAAGTTAACGAAGAAAAACAGACAGTGCAAACATACATTTTCAGTTCATACCTACTGCGAGTCTAGCATTCACGTAGACACACATATGTATACGATATATGTAGTTATCAGTTCGTACGTTTATGTAGTTATCCATTCAACTAAAGTGGTTTGTTCTTATATAAGAATAATATTTTTCCGTGTCTACGAAAAGTTAGTTATTTGATATATAACTTTTAGTAGAATAAATACTTGTAGAATCGCCGACATCTTCCAAATATATAAAAATGGTCTGATTCGCACATCAAGGAATTCTGTAGAATACAACATTCAATTTGTTTTATTTTAATATATGATTTTTACCGTCGAACACGCAAAACGGAGGGGTAGGTTTGAAATAATTTTCATTTAAAGAATATAAGAAGCTATATGAGGGCTTTAAGATAAGGCAGATATGGCGAAATTATAAGGGTTCTATTTTATTTTTCACTTTTTAAATTGTAAATTAAGCGAATGTTATCTAAAAGTACGTTATATTTATCTGTGTATTAAAGTATACAATATATATATATATATATATATATATATATATATATATATATATATATATATATATATATATATATTAAAGTATACAATATATATATTATCTATGCACTTATGTCGCAGATAGATTGTCGAATCCGCTATTATAGAAAACCTCTAGTTGTTTTACATGTCAGCTGTAATATATGTAAAACAACTGTACAACGTTTAGCTGGAATGCCATTGCGCTAGTAGTTTTTGATATATTTATTAGATACATTTGATTGTTCCTTCGTCAATTTGTTCTCCGCTTTTTAGTTCGCTTTTTTCGCAGTCACGTTAATTTAGTTTTGTAAATATTTTATTTCGTAAATAGTACCTACACATAAATAGATAGCAGGTTTCTCAAACAAATTAATTTTATTTTTTTATTTTACTTTAAATTAATTATTTACACAGACAATATAACCTCGTAATGTCTTTGATTATTTATAATGGAATTTAATCCTTCCACGACCGCGGACACGCCGGCGTGTCAGTTAACAATAGATTTCTTAGAAATTTAAATAATTTCTTAGGAATTTACCTGGAGGATACATAATTGATTGGGTACTTTTTAAACTTAATCGCTTATAGGTACATATTATAATATCGTGTGTCTATTTAGGGCAATACTAGTTTAGAACTTCGAGTCTGATAGAATGTTTGGCCGTCCGTCCGTCTACCTTAACGTCATAGTTATTAAACCGATGTTGATGTGTGTCGCTTAATAGATCTGGATAGATAGATAAGCGAATCAAATCAAAATATACGAGTAAAAAGAGCTGTCTAAAAAATTTAAAACGATATTTGTGTACTTACAGGCAATTCCCACGGCGAATCAAGCACATTGAGTTTGCCCAAGTTTCTGAAGTTTGATATGAAGGATAAATTGATTGTAAGCATACAGGTACCGCCGCTTGGGTCTAATCACATTTTCAGGAGTTATAAGGTAAATAATAATAAGTACTATGTACATCTTCTATCTATCTATAACATATAATAAATTGTAACTAAGCCGAATCTGTACATTAAATATTTTTTAGAAAATCTCATTGAAATAGACATTATTATCGATACAGATCCACCAAATCTATAATTTTTGGAATTTTTGTCTGTCTGTCTGTCCGTGTGTCTGTGACCGCATCACGGAAAAACAACTGGAGGGATTTTGATGAAATTTGGTATGATGATAGCTGGTTATCCGGGTCAACATATCTGATACTTTTTACTGCGGGAAAATATCTCATCTCTGAGAAATCTGTACTAAACGTTTAAACGTAACTAGGGACGAACCAGAGCTGAGCGAGGGTGAGTCGCTAGTACGTGTAATACATTGCTTAGTTATTTTACTTTAAGCATATTTCCTAACAAACATCACAACTTTTGAGTTATATTTTCTGTTTATTAGATGTAGCTGTTAAATTCTATAACTTTACAATTTTCTTACAATAGAACAGCACGAACAAAAAAATAAAGATTTAATTTTTTTTGTAGAAAGCAATTCCTTATTATTTTATATTTATTATAAAGTTTTCTTTGAAGTTGTAAAAATTACAAGTTTTCGAAGCATAGGTATGCAATAAATTATAGACTTATTTTCACTGTTTTAAAGAAGGTAACTAGTATATTATAAAGACTATAAATTAAATATCCGGTAATTAACTCAATTATTTGTACAGGAAAATGGTAATTATCATAAGTTATTGATAATTTATTACGTTACCAATTATTATTAGTTTTGTAGTGGTGTAAATAGTATACATATACTTAATATCTACTCATACTGTCTGTCTGTCGATCAGTGTTTTTTTTAGAAAAACATACATATATTTAGTACAGTTTATGTAGTTAGTAATTATTTTTTTATATTGTAGATAATGCCAAGAAGTCAAAACGCATTAGCAATTGTGAATGCGGCTTTCAATTTGAAATTTAACTTTAACACCAACGTTATAGAAAAAGCTACGATAGTGTATGGGAACATATCACCAGATTTCATCCACGCAACTAAAACGGAGAAATATTTAAGGAATAAAAATATTTTTAACAATCAAATATTGCAAGGCGCTATAAATGTGTTGAGTAAAGAAATCATTGCAAAGGACGAACCTCCTAAAGCAACACCAGAAATGAGAAAGAAATTGGCAATTGATTTGTTTTATAAGGTAAGAGTTTTATTTACTTACGTTTTTATGTGACTGGTAGGTACGCACATAAAATATCTAGTTACTAACATATAAATGTGACCAGTGGCAGCCCAATGGCAAAGCGTTTACTTGCTAAGTGAAGTGGGTTCAAATCCCGGGTCTCGCACCTTCATCAGGAAAACATCGTGAGGAAACCAGCATGTCTGAGAGAACCTAGCGAGTTTTCAAAAGACATGCTCAGTCCGCCCGCACTTGGCCAGCGTGGTGGACTATGGCCTGATCCTGAGCGCAGCAGTGGGACGTTAAAAAGGGCTGAATACACAAATATAAATGCATTAGCGCCTTTGACATATTGTCTTTCTATCACGCGTCTACGAAATAACTGAACACCGCAGCAATTTTTCGCACGATTTTAATAAATTCACATATTACTATGTATTTAAACCTATAAGTCAATAATAAAACACTTCTCAGGGCAAGAGCCCTGTAGTATATAAAAATTTATATCAAAAATAATTTGTTATATAAATTGCGACACGCTTGCAATTTCAACGCTTACAATATTATTTCCAGTTCGTCCTCAGCATTTGCCCATCAAACATCATCTCCGCTATGTACAAATCAGGGGGTGTCCCGAATCCTCGACCACTTTCCAGCGGACACCAAGATTTTCAAACAGACTCCTCACTATTTCCCTTAAATCAACCTTTAGATAAGCTTGAAGCTGTAATACAGAGTTCGGGAGAAGCGCAATATGTGAATGATATTCCGCCATTACCAAATCAAGTGTTTGCTGCATTTGTTCTGTCGACAGTACACGGCGGTGATGTGGACGTCGTTCAAAGAGATATTTTGGTGAGTGCTTTTTTGACAAATGTCCCGGATTGATGATTTTTTTTTCGATTTTTCTTGTTTCGGGACGTTGAATATGTCAATATAAATATGTGTTTTGATCAGGGCTCGGAAACCCGTTCAATGTTTAAACGGGTATTTTCATTGACCCTAAACCGAAAGGCTTTTTGGTTTAAGTTTCGGTTAAGTACTTTAACCGGTTTAATCCGGGAGAACAGTTTTTGAAAAATTTAGGTTCCATGAACAAAATATGTATTTATATTTGGCGCGACTTTGATAATGATGAATGTTTTAGTAGACGAATGCATGCACGTTTCTTACTTATGAATAAATTATCCGATTTATTTCGGAATCAAAACCGAAATCCAACCTTTCTCTAAGAATAATCGTTAACTATTATTACTTCGGTTTACTAAACCATTCGTTTTCATTAACCGAGCCCTGGCTTTGATGTAAGCAAGTGATAATATTAATTTATTTTGTTGTCATATTATCAGTTTTAACTTTTTATGTTTAGAACGAATTAAAATTATAAAGAATCGTCCTTACGTAGTGAAATGTTGTACATATAATTGGTAGTCACACTATGCTCGAAATCGCGACTTTGATACCAATGTAGGGAAAACTTATCTATGTTAAAAATGAGATCTGTATGTGAAAAAGTCTGCGTAGTATTGCTAACCATTACTCGTACTAAATATCGAATTTTTGACATTATCTGTATGATAAGATCGAAATGTTACTACCTATTTGCTTTCTGTATAAAAAAGGAATATTGAGGAATTATAAATAATCATAATTATCAGTTATCTACTAGACAGTACTCATAAGATTTATTTAGCTATATAACTTTCTCAGAAAATGGAGGGCGTCATTGCTTTGTACACCGCTAAAGACATTCCCGGCGTAAATTCATTCACAATCCCGGGATTCCAATTGCAAACGGAAAATGAGGAGATATTGGTGAATACAAATATTAAATATTACGGACAACCTGTCGCCATAGTCGTAGCCCGTACCCAAGATTTAGCCGCTAGAGCTGCGAATTTAGTCAAAGTTACTTACAAAAATGTTCCTAAAACTCCTCCAGTGCTAACCATAAACGAAGCGAAAAAGGATAGTAAGAGAGTGTTAACTGGCGATACGATTAATCCGAAGGGCAAAGGGACTGATGTGAAGAAAGTGATTAAGGGTGTCTTTGAAATAAAGGCACAGTATCATTATTACTTAGAGCCCTTAAGTTGTGTGGTAGTGCCCGTGGATAAGGGCTTGGAAGTCTATGATACGACACAGTGGATGGATCTCACTCAAGCTTCCGTCGCAAGGAGTTTGAATATACAGGAAAGCAAGTTAGTATATATTTTTTAACCGATTTCAAAATAAGTAGAGTTAATGAATAAGTCCTAAACCTAAGGTTGGTGCTATATTCTCTTTGATAATTTTTATTTATTTTATTACTTTTAAAATTTTTAATATTGAAGTTAATTCTCAATTTATGGTGATAAAGCAATAATTATTGTTTTACTTTTAATAAAATTTTAATTATTTAAGATAATTGCTGCAATATTATCATGTATGTAGGTAGCGTGCGTTAATTTTTTGTAAATATTTTATATAGAACTAGCGACTCAAAATCGCTTCGCTCGGGTTCGTCCCTAGATTGATTCCACATACAAATTTTCATCCCCATTTTCACTCCCTTAAAGGGTTATTTACGGGACAAAAAGTATCCTATGTCCTTTCCAGGGCCTCATTCTATCTTCTTACCAAATATCATTTAAATCGGTTTAGTAGATCCATAGATTACCCCTACAACCTCACAAATCACAAATTAACAAACTCACAAACTTTACCTCTTTATAATATTTGTATAGATTACTGGTATAATTTGTATGTCAATGATGAGTTAAATTAAAAATATTTTCGTCTTTTCTAGTTTACATGTTTGCATATAATGTAATAGGCGTTCATAAATATTCAAAGAATTTCAACGCAACATTTCCCTTAACGTAAATATACCTAGTTAATTTTGGCCAAAAAATAAAATGTGAAGACATAATTACCTACTAACCGGCTTCAGGAATTCACTTTCATTTATTATTATTACAACACAAGGTACTTATTATGACAGCGAAAACTGTACCGTGTAATTGGACTTGTTTTTGTAATCTCAAACGAAATGAGAAATATTTTTTGGCTTGTTTCAAAGTAGGTACACTGAAACCGTTTTTTCTTATGGCAATTCAATTTAATACAAATATTTTCACTAATTTTGAGGCAACGGTATTTTCTTTCCAAAATGGCGGTAAAGTTAACAGTTATTAAGTAAATTGTAATATCCTACCGTCGATGAAAATAACTCTCAACAACTTTAAAAAATCAACTCTCTAAAATTTTATTTTTTAAAAAGCTAAAAAACATGTTTGACAAATTTAAATGTATGGGACTCGTCAAAACAAATCTTAAGAGCACAAATCCTCGAGAGAAAAAAGCAATTTAATGTAAATGAATGAGGTTTACTAGTAGCCTCTGAAGAGTTGCACTATCCATATAATAAAGTGCCCATATAATAAAGTATTGTCATCTGAACTACATATACATACATACAAAATTTTATTTTGACACCACAATAACAAATAGGTTCAAATTAACTTTCAAGATTTGATTTCATTGTTAGCTACAAGTGAATAAGAGCGTGTTAAAAATATATGAAATGTGTCTAACACGCAACAGCGTGCTAGTGCGCGTGCGCCGCATCGGCGGCGGGTTCGGCGGCAAGATCAGCCGCAACGTGCAGGTGGCGTGCGCGGCCGCGCTCGTCGCCACGCGCCTCGACAAGCCGTGCCGCTTCATACTGCCTCTGAGAACTAACCTCACTATTGCGGGACGACGTTTGCCCTGTCAGTGCGAATATGAGGTCAGTTTCGCCTTTCTTCTTACAACATTTTCGCTTTATTATTATGTCACCGCAATCTTTTAAAAAAATCATTCTTTCATGTTCTTGTACACCTTCATCACGTTAGGTGATACGTCACACTTTCTAGAACTCACTTAAAAATTAAGATAGTTAAAATTGTTTGTTCAAAATAATATTGAACACGGAAATTTGACCAATGAAATTTGACCATTTTCAATAACAAATAGGAATATATGAAATATTTTCAATTTAATTACTAAATATGCAATTAAGTAAATGTAACAGAAGATTTTTTTCTATTAAAACTTAAATAATAATCAGGTCGGAGTGGACGATGTTGGTAAAATCCAATATCTAAATGCAGTAATAACAGAGGACGATGGGTGTTCGCACAACGAAAATTTACTGAGTTACACTGCGGGAGGGTTCCCTAACTGCTACAATACTGATTATTTTAACTTGAAGACCTTTTCTGTGACCACGGATACACCTTCTAACACGTTTGCTCGAGCCCCTGGTAAGTTATAAGAAATAAGTTATAATTAGCTCAATGTAAATTAGGAGGCTTAGACAATAGTGATAACAACATCGTTGAAGAATATATAATAAAATTGTATTGAAATGATAAATTAAATGATAAATTGTTATCTGTGTCATCCCATAAGTATTATAAATATGAAAGTTTGTATGGATGGATATTTGTTAGTCAATCACGTCAGAACGGCTGAACAGATCTGTATAAAATTTAGCACAGAGGTAGATTACTTTTTATACCGAAAAAATGTATGGCTCCCGTGGGATAGATTTGTTTTTGTTCTCCACTAAGGAAGCGAAGCGAGGTTGACGCTAGTTGAGTCATAAAAGTTTAGTTTAGTCTTAGTAACTAAGACTTTTCGACCGTAAACGTAGAAATTTTGACTTATTATTTTTATATTTTAGGCACATTGGAAGGCATAGCATGTATAGAAAATATAATGGAGCATATCGCCACTGTCTTACAAAAAGACCCCACTGATGTACGCTTAGCTAACATGAGGACTGACGATAACGACATACCACAACTGATAGAGAATTTAAAGAAGAAAGCCAATTACGATCAACGTTTAAAAGACATAAATACCTTTAACAAAAACAACAGATGGATAAAAAAAGCTATTAAAATCAACGTAATGTTGTTCCCGGTGATTTACTTTGGTAACTACTCGGCCATGGTGTCTATATACCGTGGCGATGGTACCGTAACAGTCACTACTGGGGGAATAGAAATGGGTCAAGGAGTGAACACTAAAGCTGCTCAAGTATGCGCGTACGAATTAGGCATTCCCGTTGAAAAAGTAGCAGTAATACCAAGCTACTCATTCGTGGCAGCCAATAACATATTTTCGGGATCAAGTATAGTTAGCGAGAGTGTGTGCTACTCGATCATCAAAGCCTGCAGGACACTGACAGAGAGATTGAAAGCTACAAAAGAATCACTAACAAACCCAACTTGGTTGGATGTGGTTAAAAAGGCTGCTGAAGACCAAATAGATTTGACGGCGACTTATATGATGAATGATAAGGACCCAGAGTTGCAAGGTTATAGTGCATTCGCGGTCACGATATTAGAGGTTCAGCTGGATTGTTTGACGGGACGCTTCGAGGTGGACCGAGTGGATATACTGGAGGACGTGGGATTGAGTGCCAATCCTAAAATTGATGTTGGACAGGTAATTAAATCATTTAGAAATTATTTTTCTACAAATAAATAATGTGTAAATTTGTTTACCTGCTCTTTAAATGAATATTTTTTACAGAATTTTTAATATAATTACAGCTAGCAATTACGTAATGCATGCCGATAATTTGAACTTATGTGTATATAATAGAAATATCTAACCCGGAAACCATAAATAATATTATTATTTAACTATAGATCCCATAACACGATATTCTAAATAAAATAAAAAAAATATATAGTTATAAAATTTTCTTTCTAATTATTATAATATTGTACCATTTTGCCCACCAGGTAGAAGGAGCGTACGTGCAAGGACTAAGCTACTACACGTACGAGAACTTCATCTACAACGAGACGACCGGCGAGCTCCTCACCAACAGCGCTTTAGATTACGATTTGTTCTTAGCTAAGGACATCCCAATTATATTTAATGTTTATTTCAGATATAACTCTAAAAATCCTAAAGGCGTGTTGGGATCTAAAGGTAATTTGTTATAATTACTCGTATTTTTGTCCTCCCAATCTATATTCTTAAAATAATTATGGAAATTTATTCGTAATTATTTGTAGTTATATATACATTTCTTTTATTATATTAATAATTAATTAAGATATAAATAATCCCAGCTGTGGGTGAGATGGGGATATGTTCCTCCAACGGCATCCTGTACGCGTTACGGCAGTGCATCATGGAGTCGCGCAAGGACTCCGGGTACGATCCGCACGAGTGGATAGACATCGGTAAGATTATAGTTATTCTTCTTCTTCTCCTTGTCTTTATCGGGGTTTATCCCACATTACGACAACTCGGGACATGTTTCCAGACACTCTTTCACACACATATCCTCTTTCACACGTTCCATCCATATCATCTTCGACCTTTTTTTTATGTCGCTGGGGAAACCCATCATGGGGACCCTGCCCGCCGTCATAACGGACAAGGTACTGTGAGACTCCTACTCACTAAAACCCGCAGCGGAACCCGTCGCCGCAGTGCAATGGGGCGTTGCAAGATCGCTTGCGCACTCACTACAATATCTTCTTCGACCTACCTCTACGACTATGTTTATCCACTGTCACAGTTATTTGCTTATTTATTATATTTTGCAAGGATTACGATGCTTATATTGTAAAGTACAGTCAAAATTACATATACGAGTATATATGTAATTATAATAAGTTTTAAAATTTGCAAAAAAAAACTTCTTTTTCAGATATTCCTATGACTACAGAATCCATACTGAAGGCGTTGAACACTAAAACAAGCGAGTTTCTTTTAGAATAAGAAATATTCCAGTGATAATTGATAAGTGATATAGTGTTTTTCTGTTGTAATAAAGTTATCTTACTTTTTTTTTGTTTTGTTTGTATCTATACGCTATACCTATATGAAAATAAATACTGATACGGACATACAAGGAATGAGATAAAACGTTTCATTTATTAAAAAAAATATTTAAAGTTTTAACGACTAATAATTTATTGTATAATGTATCAAAAAATCTATACCAATATTATAAAATTGAAAAAAAAATTGAGTTTAACTGGACGCGGTAATCTTTGAAAGTACAAGTCCGAATTGACTTTTTTGGCTACTTGCGAGTTGCGACACCCTCTTTTTACTCGAGTGCATCCTTGGGTCCACTTTATGTTGTTGTCTATTTGTGTACTTTTCATTACACATACAGATTTTCGCATTATTTTAATTTATTCATGAATTTTCATTTCATTATTTTAATAATAGATTAAAGGAGCGGAGTAACTACACATTCAAAACTAGAGTGAGAAGCTCGCCAGTTCTTCTGAGGCGTTTGACTTATTTATATCACGGGGTCTCATCAAGAATAAAGAAAAATTAGTTCAAATAAATGTCATTAGATGACATTACATGTATCGGGTTGTTATTAAAGTTGTGTTAAATGAACAAAAGATAAAAAAATTGATCGCAAAAAGGTGTATTATTGTTTTAAAAATATTCTAAGTGAAAGGAAACGAAATAATGCGCTCGTAAATCTAATTTGCGTGATTTTACTGATAATTGAAATATCAGCAATCATATGATGGGTTTGTAGTGTATATTCATCACAGATGGCGCTTTTACTTTTTTGGGCATAAATCCAAGTAAACGTTAAAAAACTATTAAAAATTGCACAATAAATAAAACAACAGCTTCGATAATACACGTTTATTGTTGTATCATTAAAAAGTCATCTATTCAATCATACAAAAATTCAGGCCATAATTACATTAGGCTTTTTTAGGCCTTAACAAAAAAATACCATAAACCAATAATTATTATAATATATCAAATAATAATAAAAAATCACAAAAAAATAAATACCTATCAATAAATTATCCATTCGCTATACAACCTAAGTCCGCTTAAGTGTCTACATAATACAAAAGAACCTATGAACGTACATACATAATATATCTATACACAGTAATATCAACAGTTATTATTTTTGTGTTATGCAAAAAGTGCAATCCGAATTACTAGCTTAAACGAGAGGGCGATAAATACACGATTCGAGTTATTTAATCTATACAATAATAACATCTAATTTAAATACTTATCCATTATTTAGAAACTGGACGAATTTTGATGAAACTTTGCATGAAAAAAAAAAAAGATTCCGACGAACTGAGAACCTCCTCCTTTTTGAAGTCGGTTAATTAATTAATTTATAAATTCATCAATTATATGAACAATAACTTAAATCGTGTACAATCAGTCGAAGCGAATTGGTCGAAATTCATAATGCTGTACTATCTATGGACAATGTAACTACGCCTTAGAAAACTACATCTAAATTAGTCGCCGTTATAATATCGACAGTTGCAAGGAACAATATTGCAACTTACTATTACATCACTTTTGAATTTAAATGCAAAAAAAAAAACGAAAAATTAAATTCTATTTATAATCGACTCAATACCGAGTTGCAATATTTTTCTTCGGATGCCGATTTGTAGCCTAACAATTAGCCCATTCATTTTCTCAGTTAACACGAGGAAAAGACGTTCAGTACATTATAATATTGATAAATAAAAATATAAATAATACTTTGTTTTATTCGTTATTATTAAAATTACATAATAATAGATTAATTATTAAAAAAAAATTAAAAAAAAAAACGTCCATTTTCCTCGCGTTAACACAAAACAATTATAATCACATGTGAAGCTGGCAACTTGACTCCTACTTACAACATGTATTAAATAGATTATTTCAATTAGACACCGAAAATTAAGACAAACACTCGTATACGAGTTAGTCCAGTCAATACCTGTATCAATCTAAATAGAACAAAGCAATTTTTGCGATATTGCCATTCTATAAAGGGGCCTTTTCTAAGCCTAAAGTCAAGTTTAGGAAAAAAACACGTTTTAGAAAATGACTCTTGCTTGAATTGCTTTATTTTATGTAGATTTTACAATTTTTTTTCTATATTGACTGGATTAAGTAGAGAAAACCGATTATCGTCATCCATTTTGCATAAAGCTATAGCGGTTGGTTAATTTCTTTTAGAAGTTTCGAGATTCGTTACAGATCTTAGCTAACACACAATTTAACTATTAAAGTTAATTTCTTCATTCATAAAATTCCATTCCATTCTTCATAAAATTGAGCGATTTCGCTGAAAACTCAGCAATTGCCTAGATATTAAGGCACCGATCAAACACTAGCTTTTAACGTTAGTTACACAGTCAGTTTTACAGTTACATGTTAGTATCGCAATTTTAATACTTATACAATATTTAAACATTGTTTTTTTCTTAATTTTTTCGTCTCATCTCGATTTATTTGGAAATTATTAATTTAGCAGTCAATTGTTTTTTTTTTTAATTAAACAACAGGTTTTAATAGAAGTTTTGTTTTTAATCCATTTTAGAAAGTTAACGAAATTATTCATTTTCCATCGCATATTAATATAATAAAATAACTTATACCAGTTTCGATAATACAAAAAAGAAAAAAAAACAATTTTTAATTTTTGAGAAAAAAAAGAAAAAAAATCTACTAATATACAATAAAAAAAAGAATAAAAACTACTATTTAAGTCTAAGTCTATTTCATACAATGTCGATTATTCGTGATTATTATCTTTGGACACTACTCGTGATAGTTCTACTGCATCTAATTATACCCTGCACATATGTATAGAAAACTTGATGATGTATTGAAATCATTTTTTTACAAAATCGTATTTGAAAAATATGGCTATATGTTGAAAAAAAAACAAATTCAAATCCATTCTTTATTTCTATGTCATAATAAATCATTTTAGTAAATATTTTGTATGTAAAAATATATGACAAATTTCTTTTGTATATATTTTCCAAATACGATCAAATATTAATTTAAAAATAAACAATAAACCGCATAATTTTATACACAATTATTTACAAAAACGATTTACGTATAAATTAAAAAAAAAAAGACATATTTGTGTGTTATGACAATTTTCAAACGAGCAATCCCAATACACCATCAAAGTATAACTCTAATTGGCATTCGCAAACGTATTCTAAGCATTTAGCTGAAGTGGACGAAGTCATGCAAAATGGATCCAGCCCATGAAAACCGTTTTTTGAGTCACTGTCAAAAATGGCACCTACATATCAACTTCAATTCAAATCTTAAGTTCAATGGCTTCTAAGAGTGCCGTTTGGGCACCATATACTTTGCCAATATCGCGTAGAATGGGGAAGACAAGTTAGTAGTTAAAATATTTAAGAGGAATTTAAAAAAAAAATTGGGGTCTTGTTATTTTGATATACCAATTTTACTAAAACTGATATTTTCTAAAAAGTAAGTTTTTGTGGTAGGATCTATTTTGCATAACAAAGTCCAAGTGAAACCCATACAAACTATAATAAAAGCCAATCATACAAAGAGGCTAAATCGTTGTATGCTACAAAATATGAGGTATATAGAAAAATTAGCGACCGACATTCGTTTTCATCGCATTTGCCGACTGTCGAAGCATTTTAAACCAAATAATGGTATATATGTTCGAATGTATATACACACACGTCATGTGTATACACACACACACACACACACACGTCTTTTCCTATTTCCATCGTAAAGCGTCTAATAGTTAACTATAATGGACGCTACTATATTTAGTTTTTATGAAAGTCATTTGTTTTGTAAATGTATTTGAATATAATATGTCTGCTTTATCGACGAAAAAAGAAAACTATAACCAAAAAATAGAATTGTAAAACGTAAGAATAAAAACCTGTTTATTGTATCACATGATAATAGACTTTAGAAAAAAAGTAAGAAAAAAAAACGGAAAGTTTAGTGTTAAGCCACTCTACTCCCTTTTTGTTCCGCAAAGAAAAGTTCTCTAAGATAGTTAATTGTAAATTTAAAATCAGACATATTGTACTCAAATAGCTTACATCCTCGATCACGCCACGCTATTGTCTTGACTTCGTTTCTTATGGTCTGGAGTAGATTTCAAGATGTCTGGTTGTCCGTGGGATAGCAGTCTGTCCATGTGCGGGAATGTTGATGTGTGGGAGCTTAGTGTGAGGGTTGCGTTACGGTCTGACAACGTCATTGTTGTGTGGGAGTGGGCGTGGGGGTGGGAGTGGGAGTGTGGATGGGAGTGGGGGAGGGTTGAGGGCGAGGAGTGGGGTAGGGTCTTCCTAATGGACCGGTGTGATCCGTTCCGTGTTAGCGAGTTCATTTGGGGAGTGCCCGTCCCACAGTTTCTGAGGAGGGCGTTTTTGTAGTCCGCTATTAGGTGGGTCAGCTCGGCCATCTGGAATTTTAAGGTAAATTATATAAGAACTGTTATGAAAGATTTTATTATTTCACAGTTGGTATAAAATTTTGATGTAATACTTTTTTAGATTTACGCAAATATTTGACATTTTCAATAAAACTATCTTTTTGAATTACTTCGTGGATTTATTTTGATATTTTTTGGTTCCCGACATTTCGAATGTTTTACAGCAAACATGGTCACGGGAGAGACTACGACTTTTTATGTAATAATGAAATATTTAACAATAATTTTCAAAAATTGGAAAGTGGACAGCACTAAACAACTATCTATATTATAAGCAATCAAAACTCTATTCCCCAAGATTTTGTATGGTAAATGCTATCTTATGTCACTTAAATGCTAACTCAGTTAACTAAACATTTATCGATTTCAAAAATAACTGAAAATTATCATGTTTAAAGGCAAAAAATATTTTGGGAGTGTCGGTTAAACTAGTTACAATTACCCAATAAAATACTGTATGTCTGTTTGTTTAACACCTTACCTTTGGCTTATTGAGACTGATCAACATCTTATGAACGGGACTAGACGCGTCCTCCGCGTCGATTAACATCATCAAATCATCCTGAAAACAATGAAATAAGTTATTATTGAAATTATACTTCTTTTGACACATTTTCACCCTCTTCTTACTTTTTATTCCTTCCGGGATAAAAAGTATCCTATGTCCTTCCCAGGGTCTCCAACTATCTCCTTTCCAAATTTCATCTAAATCGGTTCAGTAGATCTAGAAATTACCCCCTACAACGTCACAAACTCACAATTCACAAACTTTACCTCTTTATAATATTAGTATAGATGTATGTACGTACCTGTAATCCCCCAAACAGTCCGATAGAATTGAGCGCATAGCGGCCGATGACCGCCATGGAGGCGAGCTCCAACACCGTGACGCCTTCCTCTGACACCGCGAGCCACACCATGGACAAGTCCGGTTGTTTTATCTGTAACATAACATTATATTATAATAATAGCGTTTTCTCCCCACCCATTTCGTTTAATTTTCTAAAATTATTTTACTCTTGTTTGTTTATAGCCTTTCTCAATAAATAGACTATAGAGTGCAAAAGGAATTATTCCAATCAGATCAGTAGATCCAGAGATTAGCGAATTTAAACAAAAAAACAAACTTAAGGTTTATAACATATTATTATTATTGATATGTTACTAGTTTTTAACGTTCGTAATTTACACGAATATTTGACGTTTTAATTCAAACTGTCTTTTGGGATTTTGTCGGGTTTTATCTGTGTAATTAATTTCATCCAAATTTATCCACTGACGACACGTTTGGCTGTTTGTGGAGACCCTACTTGCTGTGCCTCCAGTCATAGGAGTTTATATTTATAATATGTATGTATTTAATGTTATATGTGTGTGGTGTATCAACTGTCTGGTATCCATAACACAAGCCTCGTAGCTTACCATGGAACTAGGTGGTGTTGTATGTTAATAACCCAACAAATTTATTTATATACTATCCAGCCGTTTAAGCATGAAGGAATAGCAAACATACACACATTTATACAAACTCTCGCATATACATATAAAAGTAGAAGATAATTATTTTATCAATAACTTACCCGCGCTTGGAACAACGTGGCTCCGAAAAACGGCCATTTTCTAGTACAATTGAGGTAAATTCTAACACAGTCCGCCGTACTGCGGCCTTTCAGCGCCATCCACTTCGATCTTAGTTTTTCTTCAATGTCTCTGTATAAAAAAAATAATTCGTTAGATTATACATTTATTACTAGTCTTTTTCACGTGGAATCGCTCGCTTTATAGCGTTTATAGCCAATAAATAGTAGTTTCAAGAGATTACTGCGTTATTAGAAATCATTTCTAAATGCAGTAAATAAACATACATTTCTTAACACTTACGAACGCTTGGCACTTGTGACCTTTGTGACGTATAGGTTATTAGTAAAAAATAAAAAGTGTCGTGACTGGTATATTACACTTTTCCGTTTGGCTCTCATTCGCCAAGTGTGTCGAGTATAACGTGTGTTAAGACAATAATAATAAACTCTGAATAAAGTAAACAAGCTCCACGGCAACATCGCAAATAGACTGTCCTTTAATCTAAGTGTACTGTCTAATTACTAATTCCGAACTGCTATTTCTTCTGGCTAACTTACGCCATTTATCTATATGGCTGTAACTAAAATAGGTTAGGAGTCCATGATTATTGGCATGTGGAGTAAAGGTGCCTGCCTACTACACTGTGTCATACCATGACCGTCCTATGAACGTATCAGGCACGGAAACGAGCATGGCACGGACTACGATGCTTACGAGACCGTATCAACAATGTGTCATACCCGTACATGACGGTTTTAGTGCTGCGTATGCTCATCATTGCTCCGCCTGCGCGTACCGGTCCCGCAACGCTCCGGGAACGGCACGAAACAGTGCCGGTCGGTGACGGAAGGGTCTAGTGGGCAGAGTCTCGTACTTTTCAATACGAAGAATATTTCTTTGCCTGACACCCTCGGTTACCATCCACCGCGTATAACGAGAAGCACCGGGATCTCTTTAAGAACGTACCGGTAGCCTGACACGGTCCTAGCACGGTGAGGTCCTCATCTGAGGAGCGAGACTGACCTGAGGTCGTCGTTGCCGAGCGCGGCGCGGTAGCGGTAGGGGTAGAAGCGCTGCGCGAGCGGCTGCGCGTGCGCGTGCGGCGCGGCGAGCGCGTCGCCCGCGTCCAGCTGCGCCATCAGCGCGCCCAGCTCCGCCGCCAGCTCGCGCGTCACCGGGAACCGCCCGCCCACCACTGCGCGTCACGCGACACATACACGTATTCAACAAACTTATTTGTTTAGATGAGTGATATTTAGTTAATGTTTATATAAATAACTAGCGGACCCGACAGACGTTGTCCTGTCTACACGTCTTTAATTTGAAAATTTCAAACTTTTTGGACAAAATTGTGAATCTAAACCATTCCCAGATCCCCTTGAACACACACAAAAAATTTCATCAAAATCGGTCCAGTCGTTTGAGAGAAGTTCAGTGACATACACACTCACAGAAGAATTATATATATAAAGACTAGCGTCTCACCCTCGTTTCGCTCGGATCCGTCCCTAGGTACGGTTTAATTTTTTTTGAGAAGAATCCAAATTCTTTTTCTAAAATAAAAGTAGCCTATGTTACTCCCTATAACATCAGCTACCTTCCAGTGAGAGTCCCGTTAAAATCAGTCCAGCCGTTTCAGAGATTATCCGGAACAAACAGACAGACAGATAATTTTTAAAAATATATGTTTTTCTTATAAGTACCGTATATAATTTCATATGCATTTAGTAAAACGCTGTTATTTTGACATTACAAACAGACACTTCAATTTTATTTATATGCATAGATGTATATAATAATATCAAATGAATTCAAACTCGAAAGTTTAACTAGTAAATATTGTTATTTTACTATCAACTTCCTAACTTCGTGATCAAGTTAGTATAATATGGTATTATAAATAAATTACTATCTACCACCACTGTGCAGGACACAGACACATGTATGAAGTTATTCATACATACTAGTGAATATCCCAATACAAAGGGGTAATTTCCGCGATACTTAAGGGGTAATTTGCAGGATAAAAAGTATCCTATGTCTTTTTTCATATAAACCGGTTCAGTAGATCCAAAGATTAATCCCTACAACTTCACAAACTCACAAACTTTACCTCTGTATTATATTTGTATAGATTCAGTACATTACTGTCTTACCAAAAAGAAATATAATACAAAAACCATACCTTGGTGATTTATTTGGTAACAGAGAAGGAGTCTCTCCTTATCCGTTTCTGTCCTCACTGAGCTCTTGAAATACAACCTATTGCGGTACGTCAGTCGAATTACTCTGGAATTTTCGAACTTTCCAGAACCCTTTTCCCGTAACGCTGTCTCCCATTTTGATATGACGTCACATAACTGAAATAATAATAATAGAAACGATTATATAATATTATTGTATAATTTATATCGAATGTTTAATATGAGATTATATAGCGAATTTTTTGAGCGGACCGCTCATTTTTCTAAAATAAAAAATTGTAATTATGTTACTCCTTATAACATCAGCTATCTGCCAGTGAAAGTCCCATCAAAATCGGACCAGCCGTTTCGGAGATTAGTCAGAATTTGAAATTAATATTTATGTAATAAAGAACTTCGTTCCTATCGGGTGTACCACGACACCGTTTTTTTATAATTTTAATAAGTTTTATAATTGAATATGGAAATATTATTTATTTAATTTTAGCTGCTATTACTATAAATTTTACAAATTTTAACATTAATTAGTAATCCTATTAATTACATGACAATCCTATTTATCTACCTTTTTATCAGGCTTAATATGATGTTCTAAATCCTTCTCTATGGGGTCGTCGCTGAACAGCGCGAAGCCCGACGCCGACGACTCCCGGCAGCCGAGCTCCGTGCTGAGCGTCGACAGGAACTCTTCCACCGTCGTTGAACCGTCGAAACTGATTACCTGGTCACGTTGAAATTAAATTAATAATATGTTGGGACATTCACACACAACACCATCTAAGTCCATGGTAAGCTACGTGGCTTGTGTTATGGATACCAGATTATAGTTGATAGATACACTACACATATATAACTTTAAATATATACATATTATAAATATCCATGACTGGAGAACAAACATTCGTGCTCATCACACAAAAGAATGCTCCCAGCGGACTTGAACCCGCAACCGCTGACACAGCAAGTACTACTAGTACTAGTAGTACACTACAAACTGAGCCAAACGTCGTCAAATTATTCATTATTAAAAAAAAATGTAGTGTAGTAAAGGTTTACTCAAAAAATAAACATTATTTTGTCGTATCGGTTAAAAACTTACGTGAAGATCACGTACCTAATACATATAAACAGAAAAAAATATACACTCGAATTTATATTTATACATTTTTTCCTCTTTTCTGAATGGGTCAAAAGTCGATTCCAATAGTAAATAAGATATAAATAATGAATTTTTACATTTAGGTGAAACACACAAGCGTGTTAAGTGATAGCGTGTTAGGAGTAACAAGCATTTTTTTACATTAACAATCGAAAATACAACAGTAATTAATATATTAGAGAAAGTCTGAAAGAAGTAGAAAGTGACAGAGAAGTTAAGAAGTAATAAGAGTTAGACCGATGAAATTATAAATTGACTGTTTTAAAGAGGATATGTGTGAAAGGATTGTGAGATGACGGCTTTTAGTGGGAAATGGAAGAAGAACTTGTACCAAACCCACGTAACGTGGGAGAAGAAAGAGAGGAAGACCACAAGTATAACACTTCTACGGCTTACCTGATAAGTATTATTGAGCATATGCACAGGTATTGCATGTGGTAGGCAGTGGTGGTATGGGTTCTTTAGTAGTATAGATAGCACCTCCATACGGGAAGGTTTGTCCGTCCTACCGCCATTTCGTATCGTCCTTTCCAAGGCGCGCGAACAGTATGCCGCGTATTTACCACACTCTGTTCTGTAATATAAAATATTTATTAAGTTATAGAGATTAAAGAATATGTATAACTAGGGACATGCCTTTGCTTTGCCCGAGTGCGCTTTAAATTTTATCCAAAACCACCCAGCTATTTCAACGTGAAGGAGTAGCAAACATACATACACTAACAAAAAAAAACGGACAAGTGCGAGTCTGACTCGCACACTGAGTGTTCCGTAGCATGAAACGTTAAAATAAGTTATCACAAAAACAATATTCATATAAATATTAAACACAAAAAAAAAACTATATACAACACATGTGTAAATTAAAATTAGGTTTTGAATATTGTCACAATACTAGTCCTAGAAATAAGTGAAAAAAAAATTATATATATTAACTTACTTGGAATCTGCATGTCTGCTCAAATGTAGTTTCAAGTACCACAATAGCCTATTATTTCTTGGCACAAACAAACTGACAGCCAACGCTAACAATTGCCAGCCTTGCACGAAACTGTACGTAGGTGGGTTACTCTTACAATCCACTGACAAGAGTGGCGCCTGAAAAAATCCCCTAAGTGTAAATATAACATAAAAATCTAAGTATAACGTTTCAAATGAATCATACTTTTTTTGGCTTTATTTTTAATGTTTGGTTCTCGACGTTTTGTATTTTTCATAGTCTTCAAAGTAAAAATTACGATCAGCAGATCAGATCTCCCATGACCATGTTTGTGTTAAAACATTCGGAAAGTCGGAAACCAAAAATATAAAAAAAAAACGAACTAAAAAAAATTATTTAAAAATTCAAATATTCGCACGTATCTAAAAGAGTATTTTATCAAAATAATATTATTTTCATAATAAGATTAGTATGAAATACTGAAAAAAAAATGCTTTTCTCATATGATTAAATAGAAATGTACATGAAAATAGTGTTTACTTATTGGCTTCTATCAAACATTTGATTATATCTCATTTGGTGGATATAATGAATGCATTTGTTGGTAAGAACATAACTACATAGAATCGTTTTGTCACGATCAGATCTAGATATTTTGATGTATTACAACTACGGTTTTATATAAAGTCTGTGGCGCACTATTAATCTTTTAATATACAATTAAAAAAATTTTAATTTACACATTATTGATAAAAAATAAAAGTAAAAAGATATCAAAATTTCGATCTAAATATACAAACTGATTTTAACCATATAAATAAATCAATACATACATATATTTATTAAATAATTTGCGTACAACAAATATAAAATAAAGCTCGCCACAAACGGTAAGACAAGTGCACCGCAGACAGCCGACATTACCTGTATCGAGCTGGGCGATCCGGCAGAGTTCTGCGGGAGGTCGCTCTTGTTGTCGCCGGCGACGGACGACGCGCCCGTGTCGCAAGTGAACAACGACTGCGTCGCGCACAGTAGCAGTTGCTGTACAAATGAAATGTTGGTGTTCGGATCGTCAGTGGGGGGCTTTATTTCTACACTTCTACTGACGTTTCATTGATATCGCTCGATTATGACGGATTATTATCCATGTGAGTGAATGAATGTTTGTGTAAATGAAAGTTGGAATTTAATGTTCTAGTATGAATTAATTGATATGTAAGAAACTAGATATAAATTATTATTAAAATGGTGTGTGAGTTAAAAACTTATGTTAAACTTATGTTTTAATGTTCACTACAAATACAGGCATGTATGGAATAGTGAAGTTAGTAAGTAGTATGACTGGATAGGGACTTTTTCAAGAATTTTTGACAGGCATTAAGTAAGTAAGAATATATATAAATTGTCATTAATAACATATTATTAAATATTACTAAAGACCGACATACATTAGACAAAAATAATAGTAAAATAATAAGCCAAAATTACTATCCCGATTTCGAATGGATTAGATATTATGTAAGTAAATGCTATTCAATTAACCTAAAGTATAGAGATGTAAAAAAATTTTCAAAAAATGCACAAATGTTTTATTTTTAGAACTTTAATAAATGAGAATCTTTAAATAAATTAAACTATATTAATTTCAATATTAAATTAAACTTCAATATTTATAAATAAAGTTATATTAAAACTACCCAAAAAGATTTTAGTCAAGTATAGTCCAGATAATAAATTTAATAATATGTATAAGTGTATATTTTTGTTTTAGTGTGCGTTGTGAGTTTGTGTCTCTAATTTTATATTTTATTTTAAGAAAACCTCTCCTAAATACCTTAATTGAAAAACCAAGTTGCCTGCACCTTCATGAAAAGCCCCACTAACAGATAATATATTTTATATATCAAAAGTTGATTGAAGAACCCTCACCATGTGTATACATACATTGGAGTGTATAGTACATTGTGGTATGACTTAATATTCTAAATCATAGTACAACTGCATAATATTGGAAAAAATATATTTATGTTACAAAAAACATTATGAAATTGTCAAAAATCTAAATATTTATAAGAGATAATCACGAAGAATTTATAATAATACATCAACAATATCTTGAAAAAAAAAACTAAGTCATAGAGCCTTATATGTAATTATTTATAAGCATATTATCACATGTTTAAACAGTTGATCCCCACGTGATTTAATGTACTATGCAGTTGTACACGAAATATGTCTAATTTCCTTAACTTACCTTCAACATACTACACATAGATATGAAATACGAAAGACTAAACAAACTTGCAACGTCGGCCTTTCATACAAAGGAGATCGTAGTGCGAAGTAGCTATGACAGTATGGATGAAGAAAGAAAAAAAAACATTCCCTATAACTATGGGGAGGGCAGACATTCTTGGATAAAAACTTCAAATAAAAAATAAGGGAAAATTTACACCAACATTCCATTTGATATGCGACTATATGTAAATGTTTTGTCATGGCAACATTTATTTATCATTTATGATTTAATATGAATGTTGCCAGAACTAAATGATCAAGTTGGAATAAAACCTTTTTTTGTATATAGTAATATTGTTTTTGAAGTATATATTTACAAAATATAACCCATTATTATTAAGAAGCCAATAAATATTCACATTCACAATTCCAAATTGATCGACCACGTGACACGAAGCGCAGTTACAGCGGCACACAAAGCTGTACACTTACACATGGTTTGTTAGTGTATATAGATTACGAAATAAAAAGAAATGCGTCTAATTTCGGAAATTGTGCTCTAAACTAAGTGGTTAATTGAATATTTAGAATGGATTGTGCAAATATTGTTCCCAGATACGCGATTAATTTGATATCTTTTATATCGGCTGTTTTTTTTTAATTTAGTCCAATATATCTAACATAAGTCAAAGTAATTGATGATTAAAATTTCTTATAAAAATGAATCATCATCATTTACTTAGAATTTTTGTCTGTCTCTCTGTTACCGCATCACGGAAAAGTCACTGGAGGGATTTTAATGAAATTTGGTATGATGATTTACTGCACGAAAATATCTCATCTCTGAGAAATCTATACTAAACCTAAGTAGGGACGAACCCGAGCGAATCGCTAGTTTTAATAATAATTTATTTCATTATAATGTGACATACAGAACTGTGTCCGTCCAGAATACACTATGTGACTGATAAGGGTACTTTATTTAAAGTATAATATCAAATCTTCACTAACCTAAGATTTAAAGTTTATATAACGTTTATAATTATTTTCTAGTATATTGAAATTCTGAACATAAATCAGGTTTTTTAAATTGCCCAATCCATTCAATATTATACAAATTTTACAATCTAAGTATTTGTACATTAAGAACTAACACCAAAACTATTGATAAATAAGGTTGTATGAGCTCATGTCTACATGATACTACCGTGTACAGATATGTGAGGTAAAAATATAAGGTGACATATGAGAAAAGCTTTAATGCGTATCGCCGGAAGCTGATGCTGATGAAGCCGATATCATAAAATATAGTAGCATATAATGGCATATAGAAGGTATATAATATATATGTATTTTTCGAGTTTTATAAATGTTTTTACACAAGTTTTATATATTCAATATAATATAAGTTGAAACTTTATTATAATTCAAGCGGGATTCGAACCAACGATATCTGTACACATCTACATTTTCCATAATCAGATACAAAATACAGTATATACCAATTAAATGCTTTACAACATAATGTACAACAACATTACTTCAGAGCGTACTTTAGTTTACAGTTTTAAATACGTCTAATAATCCTGCAATAATTTGCCATATAAGTTCTCATAGTTACGAAGTTTATGCCAACAAAGTTTTATTAAAAAAAACTAGAGTAAACTATCGAAAGCTTCTAACTTAAGTAGCAAGCGGTAGCTGTAACGGTATATGTACTATGTATTTACTTGCAGAATGGTGTTTGTAAGGTTGTTTCTGCGAATGTTTAAATACGTTTATTATTTTCTCTATAATTACAATTCCTAATTTATTAAACGTTATATATGATTAAATAAAGGGTAAAAACTTCGCTAAATAAGACTTAATATAAAAACCTATATACAAATTCAATTGCCCGCTAAGCTACAATTAAATACAAGATAAATTTGACATATTTTCTCAATGCGCGAGTTGAACAATTTCGTATCTCGAAACATCAGACGGTAAAAAGTCATATATACATCATTATCCGGTATTAATAATGAACAAATATATAAAATCGCAGCGACAGAAAGAACAAAATATTATATTCGTGCAAAGAACAACATTGTAGCTCGCTATTGAGATAATTTAAAAATATAAATTAATTTATCATATATTTAAAGCCGAAATTGCTATGGACAGAGTTGCAATGTTATTGTTTGGAGGTATCGATGTTACGGAATTGCTTTGTACGATCCGGACAGATTGAAAGAGAAAGTAATAAGAATTTGCCATAATACGTATTGATCGAATAAAATGTTATCATTATATATATTATATCTACGCTATTATAGATCAGTTCTATCAATCGATTAAAAAGAGAAAGAGGGAGAGAGATAGAGAACTATTTTTATGGAACAGTGTTCGCATTGATATATAATTAAATACAATCAATTTTAATTTACCACTTTTCAGTTTCAATTCAAATATGAAATATTGGAAAATCCCGTCCAGCTTAACTAGTATGGTAGCTTAACTAGTATGGTAGTAGTCGTATAATTGCACAATATTTATTGAAAAGTTACCAAATAACAATATAAAGAGTATTGCATTAACTCATTTTACATCGTTCTATACAACCGATTAGAAAGAGAAACTAAAGAATCCACTCGAACCTAACATCGTCAATTCACTATCTATTCACGTGTCGTATTAGAAAAAGACAGCACGAGTGGGTATATATGGCGGGTGGGAAAGAGAGCGTAAAAAGAAATTAAGAGCCCGCTCGAACCTAATATCGTCTATTCACTTGTCGCGTTAGAAAGAGAAACTCAAGAGCCCGCTCAAACCTAACATTATCTCACGTGTCACGTTAGAAAGGGACAGCACGAGTGGATATATATAGGCGGGGAGGTAGAGAGAGCGTAGGCAGTATGCAGCAAGCACTCACAGCGCGCGCGTGTCGCCGCGGTACCTGCACGCCGTGCTTGGAGTGGTGCGGCGCGCTCTGCTTGCACAGCGCGGACACCAGCTCGTCCTGCAGCTCAGCCACCTCCAGGCACTGCTGGAGGGCATTCTGTGCCAGTACCACGTGGTAGTCTATGCCTGCGTGTTCCACCGCCACTGACATGAACAGTTGTACACACTGGAATATTTAGAAGAATTATGTTAGTTTTCTTAAATATGCATATGGACTGGTGTCTCTATTTTCACGAAAAAGAACCATTGAAATATGTACATTTAGAAAGAATATCGTGTCAAATGTTACGTAAATATATTTTGTGAGTGCGTTGATCTTTTTTTTAAACTGATGTAACACAACCTTAAACTCTACGCTATTGCTGAGTATTCGACAGAAAAACATAATAATTTTATTTAGTCTAATCTGATACTCCAATCCAAGACTTTCGAATCTGCAGCTAAATGTTAGCCACTAGACGAACGAGGCAGGTTAAGAACACTGATCCCTGACTATAGACCATATCCTCTTATAGTTCTTAAAACATCAAATATGCCGATTTTTACTCATTATTAAAATCTAAACATTTATTAATTATATTTTACGGAATACGCAGTAAATTTACTTAATAATATTGTTCATGATTACTTTAAATAGTTTTAATGCTTCAGCTTGCAGTGCTTCAGAGTTGAGGGAAGTCAGCGGGGAGGTTATGTTTTCCTTTGAATACAGTAAGGTTGGATGCCTCCATAGCACGCAATCTGAAAAGGAAAATTATTGTTGTTACGTACTTTTGTAGTTATTTTTAAGATTTTATTTACAACTGGCCACTACCCTCGTTTCGCTCGTGTGCGTCCCTAGGTAGGCGGATTTTGTTTATAATTTCATGGGTTTTAATTTTTTTGCAAGTAACCTACGTTACTCATTATCAGCTATCTGCTAGTGAAAGTCCCGTCAAAATCGGTCCAGCCGTTTCGGAGAATAACCGGAACAAACAGACAGACAAAAAAATGTTTTTTTTTTCTTATTAGTATTGTATATGCTTTGATATGCATTCATCAATGTTACAGTATGAAGGTATAACAAACATACAACACGCACATACAAAATATAACATTTTTACTAGTAGTCCGATTTAGCCATAAAAGCAATTTTAACTCTTTCACAGATCCTGTTTTAGATTGCTGTTGCCCACAACACTTGAGGTCTTCATCGGTTGAGACCGATAGAAGTTATATGTATCGAGAAGTTATATGTATCGGATCCTGTAATAAAAATAAGTATGTATTGTACACTTACTGGGATCCCCATCAGTTTCCATGAGTTTCTGCACTAGCTGCTCGAAGTGCGTGCCCTGGCTGAGACCGCCGCCGCTCACCACTGTTAGGTGGTACAGCCACGAGTCCTTGTCTGATTTGCTCTCGAACAGGAGGTAGGTCGGGCCCTGGAGAGGGTTAAATATATTATTAAAGTACCAAATCTATCCCACGGGGTTCGTACATTTTTCCGGGATAAAAAGCATATGTGCTATTCTACAGTGTAATCTATCCGTGTGCCAAATTTCACCCAGATGACAGATCAGCTGTTCTGACGTGACTGAGTAACAAACATACAAATATCCATCTAAACTTTCACATATATAATATTAGTAAGAATTAAGATTAAGAAGAAATGACTTAAAAGTAAAGGAATAACCAGCCACTAACCCCAGTGAGCTGGTGCTGCGGGTATATGGCGACGGTGAGGTTGCGGCTGTCGTCGTTCTTCTCCTCGGAGTCGGAGTCGCTCACGTGCTCCACGTCCTCCACGCGCGCGTCCCGCATGTTGATCTGCCCTGTGGGGTTCTGTTGGAATTGACAAAGTTAACGTTAGTCTGTACTAATATTATAAAGAGGTGAAGTTTGTGAGTTTGTAACGTTGTAGGTATAAATCTCTGGATCTACTGAACCGATTTAGATGAAATTTGAAACCCTGGGAAGGACATAGGATATTTTTTATCCCGGAAATCATCCCTTAAGGGGGCGAAAATGGGGTTGAAAATTTGTATTGAGAATCTATATATTGAAAGTTGTGTTAGTTACACCATTTATAACTCAAGAACGGCTGGACCAATTTTTATGATATTTGATTCTTTGGATTTCTCTTAGTCCGGAATAGGATAATAAGTATTAAAACATTAAAAATTAACGAAAAAAATTTATTAAAATTTATATGGCTAACGCTGGCTAATAACTGTTAATATCTATTTCAAAGGTACCGAGCGAAGAACCCGAGCGAAGCGATGGTGAGCCGCTACTATTATATATTATGTACATGCATAGGTATAGAAAAGTAGGTAAGTACTTTTCTTATTTGAGAAATGATTGATTCCCCATAGAAACTTCCACCCCCCGGAAATCACCCCTTTACACCCTATTAAGGGGTGATTTCCGGGATAAAAACTATTCTATGTCCTTCATAGGGTCTCAGACTATCTCCATATCAAATTTCATCTAAATCGGTTCAGCAGATTAGGCGTGAAAAGGTAACAGACAGACAAACAGAGTTACTTTTGCATTTATAATATTGATATAGAGAGCCGAGTGATTGATCGTACGTTTTGGTAGTAGTAGGTATACATTGATAGTATTTCTAGTATGTGTATATATATATATTATATATATATATATATATATATATATATATATATATATAAATTGATGTGTTTATGTATGTTCCCTATGAACTCCAAAACGGCTGGAGTGATTTAATGAAATTTTCATGCAATCTTCAGATTAATCCAGCGGGTGATCCTGTGAAGTTTCGTAGCGATCAGAAATTTGAACGCGAAATACAGGAAAACGTGAAATTACTGTACTAAATTAGTTATTGGCAACAGTACTGTTTACAATTTTCAGTCGCCAACTTTTGTATTTAATATATCACATTTCTGCAGGCAAATAACTGTCTTAAGTCTTAGCTCTTAGAGTCTAGACCTATGTATACATTCCCCGGGCACCTTAGATGATAGTATAGTTGAGGAGGGTTTAAGTCTTAGAATTATTCACTTTAACCTCTAACCACTCTATATCTACTTTATTTGCTGAAATATTCATAAAGCTGCCATTTATAAATATCAAATCCCAAAATTTCCCTAAACCACCGAAACAATAAAAAGTATTCTTACAAATTTTAACGTGCACGCGAAAAATTATAAACTTTTGAAGTTTTTATTTAGAAAATCCAAAATATCAAGTATAAACCCAACCTGGTCTCCGGGAGTCTTGAAGTACAGGAACATCTTGCCCAAGAGCACGCACCAGCTCTTCTTGGCGTGACCGTTTTTTACTTTCGTGAGCCAGCCTTGTATTGTGGGCTTGTTATCTTCCTTGCTTAGAAGGAGTTTTGTTGCGTTACGCCTTTGCACGTTCTGTAATAAATATATGGTACATATTAAGCACAAAAATACGTGAAAACTGTGATTTATCGCTATGACTAAAATGACAATACAATGAAATACATAATATTAAGTAAGGCAAACAAAAAATTGTACTCTGAGCAAATTTCTCCAGCAATATTATATTTTAATTTGACTTTGAGAAAGATTAAAGATTTATCCTTATTATGTTAAGATTACTTAAACTCTCTATAATATTTTAAAAGACAAACAATAAATTAAAAAACGAACGTGCCCAAAGAAGTATAAATTAAAAAAAACTTTTAACCAACATAACAAACACAACCGAATACCTGCAACACCCGTATCCAATCCTCCATGGTGGCAATACTGTCGGCTGTCAGATAGTAAGTGCGACTTCCGGTGAATATCTCGAAGGTGGCGGCGCCCTCGTTGCGGGATATCTTACACGCCTCGCCCAGCCCTATCTGCCCTTGGGGCTTCCGGTTCACTTCAGATTGGGACTTCCAATAGGATAGAGTGCCGTTTTTGAGGACAAACCTAATAATTAATGTGTATGATTCAATCAGATATACATATATGAGGTAAGCTACTGGTACATTAATATAAAAATTCATATTTTTTTACATTCACATAAATACCTTACTTTGACAATTTTTTTCCTTTTAAATATACTTATATTTAAAAGGAAAAATCGATACATACCTATAGAGGGTTTGAGGACCAAATCGCAAACCATAAACAACCATATTGCATAAATAAAAACCACAAACGAACTAAGTACGTCCTCCTTTTCTAAGTAGATGACTTCGAAACTAGCAGAAATTAGACGAAAACGGATTGATAATAATAATTATGATTGTGATTAATTTTATTGTAAAATCGGTAAAAAATAAACTAGGTCTAACTACTCTCCACTCTCAACTCAACTCCTTCCAGCCTTAGGAATCCGTAAAGATACAAAAAGTAACAGCCCACCATCTCTTCCGCCACGTCTTGAGCTTGCCGCCAAGCTTGGCGAGGTGGCCGCTCTTCTCGAGCGCGTCGTGGCGGCGCGGCGAGTCGCGCGCCTCGCACACCGCGTCCGGCGGGATCGCGTAGTCGTCCGACATGCCCGACTCGAACGACGTGTCTAAGGATATCGTCTTGCTTATATAACACCATCGATCAAAAAAGTACTACATACACAATCCCATGCAAACGTTCTCTTAAAACTGTCACCGATTGTGTTTAGGTAATTATTAATTATTCTAGTTGAAACATGCCCGACTCGAACGACGTGTCTGGAGGATGTCATTTTGTTTATATAACAACTAGCGGCTCACCCTCGCTACGCTCGGATCAGTCCGTAGGTACGTTTTAATTTTTTTGGGCGGAACCGTAGTTCTTATTCTAAAATAAAAGTAGCCTATGTTACTCCCTATAACATCAGCTATCTTCCAGTGAAAGTCCCGTCAAAATCAGTCCAGCCGTTTCAGAGATTATCCGGAACAAACAGACAGACAGATAGATTCAGAGAGAATACAAGAGAAGGATGATTGTTGAAGTTTTTAAAAGTTGAATGTGACGACGTTTGGCTCACTGTTTGTAGTGACCCAACTTGCTGTGCCAGCGGTCACGGGTTCAAGTCCCGCTAGGGGGCATTCATTTGTGTATGAGCACGAATGTTTGTACTCCAGTCATCATTTATAAAATGTATGTATTTAAAGTTATATATATGTACAGATGTGGTATCCATAACACAAGCCTAATAGCTTACCATGGAAATAGATAGTGATGTGTGTTAATGTCCCAACATGTTAAAACAAAAAAAAATACACTTACCTCTGGTTTTGCTCTGTTTACTAGGTGACCCACTGCTGGAACGCTTGGCTGGACTCAAACTGGAACTTGTTTTCACACTCTTCGAAGGACTACTCGCACTAAGACTAGTATCAGACGAACTGCATTGCCCATTAGTGTTGTTCAACACTAGCCCATGTGGCCCGGCAGTTTGTTGTATAGAGATCGGCAGTACACTTGTCATGTTGATATTGTTTATTGGCATTTGGGATGGCTGACCTGAAATTTAAATTACAAATTTATTTATATTATAATAATAATTAAGCATAACCGCACAAGCTATTATGCTAAGTTATTAGTATATTTGGTACATGAATTTAGCAATATTTTAAATATAATTGTAACTTAGTAAGTTGTTTAAAAAAATTGAGTTTATATAGACTTGTATTAAACTCATTTTTTTAAACAACATGCTTTAAAGTTTAATTAAAATTATAATGTCTATTTATTCTATTTCAATCAAAATAATAAAAAAAAACTAAATATTAAAGCATTACTGACAGAACACTGAATACTAAAACAAAAATTAAAATAAGACCCTCATTCCTCACCATATATGGGGTTATGGTGTGGTGTGTTGTGAACGGTCACTCCCATAGACTCTTCGCCTTCAGACGAGTCGTCTGAGGAGTCACCGGTGAATGGCATCGATCGGATTTGACTGGCTCGCTGAAACAAAAATTTATTGAATTAGCTTGATTCCCAATACAAAATTTCAACCCCAATTTTCCCCTCTTTAAGGGATGATTTCCGGGATAAAAATATCCTATGTCCTTCCCAGGGTCTCAAACTATCTTCTTACTAAATTTCATCTAAATCGGTTCAGTAGATCCAGAGATTACCCCCTATAACTTTACGAACTCACAAACTTTACCTCTTTATAATATTAGTATAGATTATCTCACCCCTTTAACAGTAGCATAGACTGGAACTGATATATCCTGATAGCTTGTGGACTCGTGCATCGCGCGCGGACATGGCGGCGGGCTCAGCTCCTCTTCCACCGACTGTTGAAGACCATCATCAGCAACCTGAAAAGGCATTGGTAATTTTAATCTAATAATTGTTCTTATAAAATATCTTGACTGATTTTGGTCACGGCGACGACCAATTTTACTGTGCTTTGTTGAATCTCTTAGATGGCAACATGTAGAGCAAGGTTTCCAATCTTTCTTCTGTTGAGCCGACCCGGATTATAAAAAATATTTCATCTCTCTCTCGGAACTCTCTGTGGGCGAGTCCGACTTGCACTTGTCCGTAATTTTTTGCTCCTAGCCGCGATGTATTTTATGGTTCTTATACTATATAAAGTAATATATATATATATATATATATATATATATATATATATATATATATATATATATATATATATATATATATATATAAACTCTTCCTATAAGCGGTTCGACATCAGAGAAATCATTTTCTACGCTAAGGCGTGTAAAAACTTGGTTGACAGCAAACATGTTAGAAGAGAGCCTGACAGGTTTAGCTCTACTAAATATTCATCCAGAGATAGCCCCAGACGTCTCAAATATTATCAACCAATTTGCCAATAATAACAATAAAATAAAAACCGACTTCAAACAAAAGCACTGCTGCACTGCTTTGTATGGGCTGGCACCGATTTCGAAAATATTTGATTAGGTATGTAAATACATACCTAATCAAATATTTTCGAATAGGTAGGCTTTAATTACTTAGCAAAAGCACACTGACTTCGAAAATATTTGATTAGGTATGTACAGTAAATGAAAACTACCAATCAGTTATTTTTTAATTTTTAGTGCTTTTGTTTGAAGTCGGTTTTTATTTTTTTGTTAAAAAGTTTTTATTTTTCCCTTTTTAGTGTAGACAGTAGTAGCAAAGTAAGAATTCCAACGTGTTAGGCTTGTCAAATCAAACAAAATAAGCCCAAACTCAAAGTATCTACTATTAGCCGTTGAAGAGTTCCACCTATCCACCTTCTGGCCTTACCATCAGATCAAGTCAACAATACCGAACCACTGTACTATCAACGGAAATAGAAATACTTGCAAATTTAAAGTTAATATGACAATTACAAGTAGGTTAAATTCATCATTAGCTATTTTTCCACCCTTAGGGGTAGCATTTTTTTTTTTGAAATTTAAATGGGACCAATCTGGAAATATACACTTTCAAACAACGCAAGAATTGTCCAAATCGGTTAATAAATGACGAGTTCTGAGGTAACAAACATAAAAAAAAAATACAGTCGAATTGAGAACCTCCTCCTTTTTGAAGTCGGTTGAAAATAGAAGATTTCCATTTGTTATATAACGTGTGAAATAAAATTGTGTATTATGCAATAAAGTCTAATTTACTCGACATATGTGTATTATTATTAGTGACGGCGCCTGTAGCACATACCACTAACCTGATAAATTTTGGCCTCCCAACTAGGAAATCTATGGAGAGGAGGTGTTGGGGGTCGAGGTTGTTCTGACGTGGAACTGTCTCCTGTTGAAGAGCCCCCTCGACTATTGCCTTGCACTATAACATTAACCCCTTGCCATGCTGGCGTTCGTTCTGGAAGAAGAAACAATACATTACTATATTTACTTTGGCTATATTTTAGAGGCATTGGTAGCACAGTGGTAACGCGCTCGCTTGGGTAACCGAGCGAAGCGGATTCAAATCTCGGGTCTCACACCTTTGATATTTTCATGTGCGAATTATTATCAACATGATTACCACTCGTCTGACGGTGAAGGTAAACATCGTGAGGAAACCTGCATGTCTGAGAAAACCTAGCAAGTTTTCAAAAGAGATGTGAAGTCCGCCAACCCGCACTTGGGCAACGTTGTGGACTATTGCCTGGTTCCCCTCGTATTGAAGGGAGGCCCATGCCCAGCAGTGGGACGTCAAAAAAGGCTGAATACATACATATTGGCTTTTAGGCTTCTTCTTTCCGAATTGGTAGTAGACTCGTGACGTTCAGTAAAAAATTGGAATAATTTAATGCTGAGTAAGATATTTTGAATTTAAATTTGCTAATATTAGAGTAGATATTAATATTTAACAAATAATGAATGATTCGACCTTTTTTGCAATTGGCTTTATTTTATAGGAAAGATTTGAAGTAAAACGAATACATTATACAAAATTCAGTCTAATCTTTCGAAATAAGGATAGACAAACTAAAATTTGTCCATGACATTTCAAGCATTTTTTTTTGTGTATCATGCGAGATCAAGTCCCAATTGGACAATTATTAATATAAACTATCCATACTTCGTAAAGACTATAGAATTTCATAAATATCTCAAAATTACCATCATTAAAAAAATTAGGTCTACAAGTTGCTAATACATGCCCTTATAATTGACTGTTCCGGGAACCATACGAAGAATAAAAATGAGACACATCTTGGTTGAGTGTGCATAAAACTCTAATGGAGAATATTCCAATAAGAATATTAATGTCATCCAGCTTGCATAAGATTTGCTCATATGTTTGGTGCGTCCATTGACCAAAAAAATAGATACACAATCAGCGACAAAAAATGTCCTCACCGAATGAGCGCTCATTTGAATATTCGAGCGTGCTTTTAATTATTTTTTTGTGAAAACAACTTAAACATTGCATTTAAGATTCAATTTACATTGTTGTATATTAATTTCAACTAGAATAATTACCTAAACACAATTCCTACAAACCTAAGTCCCAGAAAAAAATATTTAATTTTTAATAATAAATTGTAAAATATAAGGATTAAATAAAATAATAACCTCTACTCGGTGTGTATATTTCGGCATAATCGTGTGTAGTGTCGCCATCGGTCGAGGTATTCGGTGTTGTTGGTAGCACCACTAAATTTTCCACTGCAGTCTAAAAATGTATAAAAGGAAAAAATGATTAAAAGTGTATTGTTCATATATTAAACCAGTGCTTCCAATTGCTTGGTAATATACTAATTATCTTGCAAGTTGAAATCAGACATTTAAGAATGATGTAGCTTTATACTTTCTCAGATTTACGCGAATATTTGACTTTTAATTAAAACTATATTTTCGGATTATTTCGCGGATTTATTTTCATTTTTGGTTCCCGACTTTTCGAATGCTTTACAGCAATCATCGTCACGGGAGAGACATCGTAAACTTTTTTTTATTGAAAGAATTTTGTTTGAATAGGTTGATAAAAATTAAACTGAAACTAATTTAAAAGAAAACAATTTCCATATTATTTTTTTATAATAAAACTAACATGTAAATTCTAAAGATTTCTTTTTTCCTTATTCCTTTATTTAATTTGAACTCAATAAAATATACTTTCTTACTTTGTTACCCCTTTTATACTTGAAGGGGTTAAATTTCCATATATATTTTTTAAACTATTGCCAATATACCAAATAGTGAAAATTTCAGCTATTTATGGCTAAATGATAAATCAATTAACACAAGAATTTATGATGGTAGAGTTGTTCGTAACGAGCATATTTTGGAGACATTTGTGCAAAATTTCATTAAAGTTAAAATTTAAATATCAGTTAGTCTCAAAAAGAAAAAAAAAAGTGACAAATATGTTAGTGTTGATCAAAAACAAAAACATACTGCCAAATCATCTGCAAGTAGAGTGGCTGTTGTCCTTTCATCCATTGTTCGGTTCATAGTATTCAATTGACTATTCGCACTTGACTGCGTTAGATTAGTAGTACCTATTGAAAGATTTCTTCTATGTCTTACTGGAGTACTATAATGAGGTTCCGAAGAAACTATTGGGAGCTGTAAAGACAAACAAAGAATGTATTAATATTAATTTATTTAGGTATTATATTCGTTTATATTCTAGCTCCATCTATTATAAATTGTAAATTTTTTGTAGTACCTTTATCCTTGTTAAGTCCTTGTATTTTTTCAGTGTAACCTCCTGTGTATTAGATTTTTAATGTTAAAATTGTATATAAAACTATATTATAAGGATTCAGGGGTCTAGTTAATTTTGCTATGACATTTTTTTTTAATTTAGTTTAATAAAAATACTTATTATTTATCAATTTTAAATATGAAAGTATATTGATCTAATGTAAAGTATTATTTTATTACTGGCATTTTTA
Organism: Brenthis hecate; assembly: GCA_951806755.1. NCBI lineage: Eukaryota > Metazoa > Arthropoda > Insecta > Lepidoptera > Nymphalidae > Brenthis > Brenthis hecate. The sequence continues at coordinate 3,274,827 of OX638256.1, forward strand.
ATATATAGTAAATTGATTAGAATTTATGGAAAATGTGTTAAGCTTATTAGAAATCATAAATTAGGTATTAAGATTTTTTTTCAGCAAGTTTATTATTACACTACACATTGAAGGCTGAAACTAAATTCCTTAATAACAATACAGTGCAATGCTGTGATTAAAAATAAACTGCAATAATAATAGCATTCTAAAAGTTGTGCGAAAAGATTAGTAAAGTAATTAATAATGTTTGAAAATTTAAAAATTTGTTTTCATGCATTTAATACAACTTTAAGAAATCCGTATTTGGAAATAATACAAAAGGATATCTAAATTGTTAAGTTTCTTATTATTAATATGATATTATTATTTTATTGTTTTAAATTAAAAATTTTAATTATTTAATTTGATTTCATGCCAAAGTTATTAGTACAATTTGAAAAATTCTATGTCTAAAACCTATCTAAACACTAAGCCACAATTAGCCATATATTCAGTCTATAGAATACATTGAATTATGACAGAGAAAATCTAAGTGTGAAATAAAGTAACATTTATTTAAAACTGAATAAAGTGCTGAAATATAAATAGCGCTTACAACATTGACTCAACTAAAATCTACCTGGGGGCCTTCTAAGCTCTCAGAGCGTCGGCGATTGTTTGCCAATAGGCTTGATGAGGCTCGAGCGTCCTCAGACCTCACTTCAAGGGACAAACTCCCCCGAGAGGGTAGGAACTGCTAATAAAGGTTATGGTTCTAGATACAACTACATATTTAATAACTTGGTTTTCATTACAATTTATGTAATACTCATACAATATGATTGGAAGGAATTTAAAATTAGGTAATTAAAATGTTTTAGAAACCATTCATTAGTCTCTCAAATTTATGTCAAGTATGTATCAAGTTATATGAGATTATGTATAAGAATTAACAAATATACTCAATCAAATACTAACAGCACAATTTCTGCTTCCTTGAGCTGCTATATGATTTCTTAATAATTCAAGTTGCTGGTTACAGCGATCGTTCTGTTCTCTTAACAATTGGTTTTGCTGTTCAAGTTCGCGCAGTTTATTCGTCACCCACTCCTTTATCCGGGCGGCCTTTGCTTCCACTTGTTTCGCGTCTTGGAGTCGCAGCTGCTTCTGAAAGAAATCAGCGTTAATGTATCTTTTATTGTTTTATTATCGCGTCTATTGTATTGAAATATAAGTTATATATGCGGAAGTGAAAGAGCAGCCATTTCTTTTATTTAATTTATTATAAGAGGTAGATTCAAGTACTTCGTTAGATTTAGAGCTTTTTAATAAGCAGGAAATAAAAAAAATGTTTTTGATTATACCTGCATTTTGTTTGTTATTAAACGATGTTTCTACCAAATATTATACTTTAATTTAACACTTTCCATTGCTATAGATCATTGTTTGCTATATTGTATGATAATATTTATTTTAAAAATGTATTGCTTTCATTCAAAAAATTAAAAAAATCTATATAAAATATAAATTATAAACAAAAACATCGTATCGAAGCATCGAAACGTCATAATGACGTTACGCAATGACGTACAAGTTCATGCCGCCATAAAAAACCTGTTACCTGTGACCTCACAGTTTTAAAGATGCATTCAATTTACGTATAAAATATGTACTAAACATAAATTTCAATTTTCATAATTTAGTTTTATTTTAAAAAGTTTAATATTAAAAAAACTATAATGTTAAGTACGTGATAACTTTTCGAATAACTCTAAAATTCCTGTTTAAAGATTTTTAAAAGGAGCGTCTCTATCATTAATGGCCTTCCGAATCTTGTTAACGAAACGATTCCCTAAAGAACACTAAAAGTAAAATAGGATAAACGTTACACAACTCTATAATATATATTCTATCTTTGAAAGCTTTTAGGTAAAGAAATAAAGTGGTAATTTGTATGGTTTGAGATTTACTTTGTATGAATTAACTTAAACAAGACACTGGGGCTGTTTTTTCTCTCTTGTAAAAAACATACATACATATATCGATATATTCTTTTATTATTATAATTTCCATGTTAACGTTCTTTGCGTACCTGTTCTTCAATTTGGCCTTCAAGTCTTGAGATGGCTTTCGGCGCGCCCTCAGCGCCAGCCGGCCACTCGCACAGCCGCTGCTCCATGGCGCGGACCTGAAATGAAAACAAAATAACACTTTTGACTTGCTTTGTTTATATTTACAGATCTGCATTATATATGAATAATATGACAAATTAAAAGGCGGTCAAGATCAATAGCATATATTAGAATCTATGCTTATATTATGACGCTATCATTTTAATATTATATTTTATAGAATAGAATATACTTATATTTACTTGTCAAGGATATCATTACGCATTTCAATATAATATTAGATCAATGAAACCGCAGAAATGTAAAATTATTCCACTTGACATATAACCTAGGTAAGACAAGATACATGTGTATTAGGGTAATGTGGGATTTGATTGCATTCTGAAGCTAACCGCGATATAACTAATTTATCGACGTAGACAATGACAACATGTTATAATATGTAAACCAATTAAAGTTTAATAAGTTAATAAGATACTGTTTAATAAAAAAAATAAACTAATAAAAAAATTAGGACTTCCTTCCTGCAACATTTTGCAAAGTTAAAATTGAAAATAGCAGTTAAATTCAAAATATATATGTTAATCAAAACATATTGTAATGTATCCTACATTACGGTACAAAATAAAAGTATTATAAAAAAGTATTCCAAAAAGAAATAAGTCCTAAATAGACTTTTCTCTACAATAATATTTTTAAAATACAGATACAGTTTTAGTTTAAATATACTTACACACGTCCGCGTACATATATATAAAGTTCATTGTGACAGCTTCACGTACAAGAGCTGGAAGTTGCTGAATCATCGACACATTTCAGTCTTATAGTTCATAATTCATTTCACACTTATTGTTCAATTATTATTAGTCTTTATTTACACTCTTAACGATATTAAAAGTATGTAATAAGAAATTTATTAAAATGTAGAGATTCTTGGAGCCATTATTATGTTAAAACATCACTAGACAATTAGTAGATAGCGGATAAGCAATTCATGAAAAATAACATAAAAAGATGAAGAACAATGAAAACAGCATTGAAGGAATACCCAGGAATAGATCGCATTAATCACAAACGCTGTAATTTGCCTGACTCACGACACGAGGGGACGCCACGAATATCCAGAACTTTCTATATCGGGTAACACTTAGACGGGGAACGTGGAAAAATAAATGATAGACATGTTGAGGAGGAAACTTTCCAAGTGGACAATAAAATACGCATGAATCAAACTAAATTTTATTAGGGTGGCCTAAAATTAAAACTTGAATTTTTTATTGCTTAACTATTGATTAAATGTATGCTGCGAGTATACTGTAGAGTTTAAAAAACAACAATAAATGTATGGTATGTTACTTACATACTGTGTATATTTTCAGTGAAGACGAAGAAAAAATAAATGATTATTACCGTCATTAAGGCTTATGTATATTCACATACATTAGTGCAGTAAAATTTAATATCGTCAAAGCCATTAAATTTCATTAATTAATTTTAATTTGCGGTCAAGAGTAAAATAGTGTGTAGGAAGCATAAGTTCGTTCATTACCAAGTTCTGTCTAATTAAACCGTTGGTAGCAATGAATTGTTCAGTTAGAAGCTTCCTTATTTATTTTGTAGTCGGCAGCAGTTAAAAGTAATAAAGCGTAAGGGAGTTACAAAGCTTACATGTTTATCATATTTACGTTGGTAAACTAAACTATAATCTCTTCGTTTCATTCATGATTTACATGATGTTAATAATTAAAATAACAATTTATTCATTACATTATATATATTTTAATTATTCGAAAGTTTCAGCACAAGCTTAACAAAATTTATTGCAAATGAACGCATCGTTAAGTCTAACCGGATGTCGCGCATGTCGTTTTGCTTTACTGTTTATTCTTTAAATACATCACAATAATTTCATAGCTCCGTAATAATACTTTATACTAGTAAAAGTTACTTCTAGTAAAATTTTTCGGTTTGGGTTTATTTGATTGAGAATTTTGTACGAGCCAAGAAAATTTTGGCTAATTTCGTATATAAACTATGTGCTTTAAACATTTATAAACTATAATAATTTATTGCTAATATACCTATATAGCTAATATACAGACGAGATTAAAACACAACAAACGCAGGTACTTTTACTAGCGACTTGTCTCGTATACACTAACTAAAGTATGTATTATGAATTGTTTATCGCTTCTCTTTTAAGTTCAATATCGAAATTTAAATTAGAATAGAAACCAAATCAACAGAAAGTAAGCTCACGAATTAACGACACGTATATGAATTTTCCGAATAATGAAACATGGTTTTTCATAGAAAAGTTCTTCGAATTTATGAAATATGAAAACCAGAAAATATAAACTATGAGTAACCATTATGACTAACTAGGTTATGTAACAGGAAACACAAGTTATTTTTTTTTATTTACTACCTAGTGCCTCCTATATAAAAATAAATAGCCGGCTGAAATTGGCTGTAAAAGTTAGCTAATATATAAAATGGTTTCTATTGGCAGTAATTCTAAGAACAGTTTGAAACTTGAAAGGAGAGCAAAAAGAACAAGTGCAAAGCAATTTCATGCCCGCCTGTGATGTTCGAATAGAGTGCTACTGTTACATAAGTTTCGCAACAAATAACGTTCTAAACACAACCTAACTGACCCTAGAATACGTGACATCGACATACTAAATTCGGTCAAGTAGATCCACAGACACAATTGACAGTTCGAGCATTAGTAGCTACTATTTGATGGTTTTAAAAAAGAATTTATAAATTACTAGAGACTAAGCTTCGCTCCGCTCGGGTTCGTCACTGGTTATCTTTTAATATTTAGTACAGATTTCTCAGAGATGTGATATTTTTCCGCAGTAAAAAGCATTCTAAATGTTGACCCGGATAGTCAGCTATAATCATACCAAATTTCATCAAAATCTGTCCAGTGGTTTAATCGTGATGCGATCACAGATAGACAGACAGACAGACAAAAAATCTAAAAACTATAGATTCGGCCTTATTTCAATAAGATCTTCCAAAAAATATTTCATGTACAGATTCGACTCGAGTTAGAATTTAATTATATGTACAGATATTATTCTTTCTATTAGTCATAATTCATAATTATTTTTTTGGTATTTCTTGTAAAAAGCTGACTGTAGCTTCACTCTATATTGGTACACCTTTTCCTTGCATTACCTTCTTGGGATTTTCTCTACCGATTGTACTAAGACTTAATTAGTTTTTCAATCAGACTATTAGTAACAATAAAAAATCTAAACACTTTCCTGTAGCGTAAAAAAAAAATTTGAACAATTTGATTTGAGATATGTTTCGATTTTTTGTTTTAATAGTATCAAGCTGATCTAAAAGTTTCTAAAACAGCATTTAAGACGCAAGACAAGAGTAAACTTATTGTTAGTAAATAATGAAGGCAGTTAAACCCTTTTCTGTAGAAAACCACTCAAATTGTACCTTTCATAAACAAATTACAATGTTTATACTCCTTTCGACAGTGTGCATCCGTGAGACACTCCAGGCGACAGATGGTAAAAATAGATCAAAGATAACCGCAAATAATCATGTAAGTTAAATTGCATTTATAATTAGTACCTAATAGGTATTTAAAAAAATCCCCTTTTGAAAACGGACACCGCACTTATTTTTGTGTATTTCTGTGTTAATGTGGTGTTTTCAAGTATAAGTATAACTAATGTGGATACTTGTTTGTTGGAACGTTAATTGTAAGGTACTACTATGTTTATCCATGCCGCTAAATTTCCAGGTTTTATTATTTATATTTCTTTATATCTTGCTTACTAAATATTTTTTTGTTTGTTTGTTTGTACCGAATAAACTCCGAAACTACTAAACCGATTTAAATGTGGTTTTCCCGGCAAACCATCCCTTGAAGGCTTGAGGTAACGAAAATGGGAATGAAAGTTTATATGGGGAAGCAACCTAGGGAAAAGCCCGAGCAAAGCGAGGGTGAGTCGCTAGTTATTTATAATGCACTAATTGTGATTCATTGTTTTTTTAAGTACATAGTAGTTTACGTGTACTAATTATTTTAAAATTATAACTAGCTTCCTCTTACGTGTGCAAAATTAGATAATGAGTTAACTAAAGATATGTATGTATAAGCTATCTGCATTCCGAAGACTTATTTAAGCCCATGAGGCATTACAGCGCGAAGAAACGGCGCATTCATAAAATGTAGATTTTATAATATTAATAGTTTACTAGCGACTCACCCTCGCTCCGCTCGGGTTCGTCCCCAGTTACGTTTAGTATAGATTTCTCAGAGATGACATATTTTCCCGCAGTAAAAAGTATCCTATATGTTGACCCGGACAACCAGCTATCATCATACCAAATTTCAACAAAATATGTCCAGTAGTTTTCTCGTGACGCGATCACAGACATACAGACAGACAAACAATAATTCTAAAAACTTTAGATACGGCCTTTGTGTCGATAATAATGACTACTTCAATAAAAAAAATCCAAAACAATATTTAATGTACACATTCGATTCGGTTAGAATTTTATTATATGTATAGATTATATTTTTGAAATTATAAACTGAGACATATTTATTTAAAACCAATATCAAAGTTTAGTTCTTAATTTTGAAATAATATTTTCTTTAATTAGTAGTTATAACTGTAAAGGCCAACAAAGATACTTAACTCTACAAACAAGTTACACATTGTTTGTTCTTTCCTCAGCGATCAATCTGAGTAACAGTGGCACGCTCCATTTGGCGTCAAAAATAGATCAAAGTTTAACACGAATCGCAATTACACGTCTAAAAACTTATACAAATTACTTTAGGAATTTAAATAGTTAAGCACGTAACTTGTACCTTCTAGGACACTTCTTGGTCACTATTTGCATATTTTATATCCAATGCTTTCACATTTTTTAGTAGATACACATATAGCACGCTCTGGGTCAAATTTATTTCTGTAAAAATTACATCGATTCGTTGTTTCCGCGTTAAAGGCGAAAAAACCAACAAAAATAACAATTTTCACATTCATAAAATTAGTAAGGCAGAGCGCGCATCCCTTTATTAAGAGAGAGTAGGAAATAAAAAAAATCATTTCAATTTTTGTATTTTATGAAATAATTTTGTAATTTTGTGGGTATATACTTTACACCGTTGAAACGTCTAAAATCTTAGTTTCTCCTGTGACCATGATTGTTGTAAAGCATTCGAAACGTGGGGAACCAAAAATCAAAATAAATCCGCGAATATCCGCTTTATAAACCAGCCAGCACCAGCAAATTTATTTATGTATAATGTATGTATGTTTATAGAAGATTATCCATTATTATTAAAACTTTACCTACCACTCAGAATAACTTGTACCAATATAGTTAACGTTCTATGTAAGTTTTAAATTGTTTTTACGCCACATACGGTATATTGACGTGTATACATTTTTTCGAATCTGTCACTTGGTTGTTTCATCAGCAATCAATCAGAAACTTTAGCATGCTCCATTTGGCGTTAAGAATAGATCAAAGTTTAACACGACTCGCAATTAGGCATGACTCGGATGTTGCATCCGGCTTTTTTAGGTCGACACTTTATTTGGATGTGCGTTTGTATGTCCGTCACGCACCCATTGTTCATTACGTAGAGCATGCTTAGTTTATAAGACGTTATCTTTTTATGCAGCTATTCAAATTAGTTTTGTAAGGAGATCTTAATGTAAGCTTGGTCACTGTAAAGAGATGGCGTAGGTGTGTGACGCACTTAGGCATGTATAAATTAAATAAATATTTATTTCATATGAGCTACCTGTTCGACCACCACCAGGCTGAGTTATTAATATTATTTTTTCACTAATTAAATTATTTTATACTCAAGTTATTGTATGTATTATACCTATAAATAATACGATTTTGCCTTTATGGCGTACCTATATGAATCATAAAAATACACAGTTACATACACAATACACATTTACATATCCATAACACATATATGTACAAACATTAGTGTAGGTTACGTTATACCTGTAAAATTGATTAAACTAAGTCAAATATGTTATATTTAATTTATCAATAATTTCGTCCTATAAATTTATAAACAAGACTTTTTTACTTAAAAAGTGTAATTTTATTTCAATCAATCGTGAAGGTTTACTGGGGTAGAGCGTTACGACCGACCATAATGAGAAAAGTTTAACCAGCCTTGTTACACAAAAAGCTGCTTGCTTTTAAAAAGTATGAGATTTATCCATACGGTGTATGTCACTACTTTTTTATTATGTATATGTTTTTATTAGATTACCTAAAACACCTAAAACATTTTGTTTTATTATTTATCTACACGTATAGTATCTATCGACACATTTTTTTTAATCGAGTTGCTATAAGATTTTTGTCAGTTTGCTTGTTTAATCGCATGTTAATAGATAATGGTTAGATGAAATTATCATGCACTGCTTAGCTGTAAGGGCAATAATCTAAATAAAAACATTCGTAAGTTTAATGGTAGTAACTAATAAGATTCAAAAATCTATCACAAAAGTTGATGTTATTAAGTTCAACAATATAAAAGTTAGTAGTTTGTTTTTCAAAATAACTCAAGCAAAAAATGTGCAAGATGTCTGTAGGTTATTCTTGCTAGATAATTAGCACAAAAATGTTCACCTTCCCGTTTATATGAAAGTGCTGTAAAGTAACAAAATCCTTTTTTATTCTTCTATCAGACTCGCAAACACGAGCAGGTTTACTAATTCATTAGGATTTTATTTTAAAAGTCCAACATCTAATTTCCCAACAGCATTCCCTTTAGTTGAACTTCACCTTTTCCTCTCATCTCAAGTTCTAATTAACTTAACCCGAGTCGGATTTACCGCGCCATATTCCCACAGCACAGGTAATAAATCAGATGTAGTGAAAATTCGTGTTAACACTCGTATCACGAAGTTTTTGGCGAAGCGGAAAATTTCATCATAAATTTTATGTTATCTGTATGCATAAAAATATAGCTTAGTTATATAAATTTAAATTTATAAAGTTTAGTTAAGAAAATTAGAAGGAAGTAAGTGGCATTTACCTATAGACATAAATTAGTGCTAAATATGAACTTAGGATCAAAAGCTTTTCTTATTTTTCTACGAATATTTTTTTATTCGCAATAAAATATGTATATACATATTTATTCGTATAATCCCATTCGCGAAAAAAATAACTGAATATATGGAATGTTAATTTTGTTTTATTGCGCTATATATCTAGAACAAAAAAAAATAGAAAAATAAAATGTTAGCCATTGAAAAATAACTAAATTAAGAAATGCATATTTATAAATTTTACTTGTTTCACACTTACATAGAATTTATAACTGTCAACGAAACGTTTTTCAATATCGAATTACAGAATTTACTGTCCAAATTATCCGCTAATTGTATTGTGAACGATGCAATCAGCATAGGGCTTCCGTATCGAATACCATCGACAATAATGCAGGTGCTAAATGTAACGATTAACACGTTTTGTGCTACTAATTGTTAAGTGTTTGCTTTTTCACTTAATTATTAACGAAACCTACGTAATACATGGAAAATCTACTTATTAAAAGAAATAGTTTAAAATATTCTCTCCTTCCGTAATGAAATATACATAATAAAAACATTAATATAAATTATTTTATGTATGTATTATGCATATATTTAAATTCTTAATACATAATTCTTAAGTAAATTAGAACCATAAAAATAATTTACATAATAACATCACTATAACGTCACAGATTATAAATGCACAAAAAAACTTAGTCTTTTCACGATAAAAAACGGATCCAACTTCAGGAGTATTTTAAACATGGAACGCGACGTATGCGCTAGCTGCGGCGCGGAAGCGAACTAACCGAACCGCCCGCGATATCCTACAGGACTATGGATCGATATTTACATAGTGCTGTTAATATTCTCATGGCTTGTTTATTTTTATCTTTATGTTTGAGATTGTTGGAAATACGACGTTAGAGATTAAGCAGTTAAGTGGAGGAAGGAGTAAAGTTATAATTTATTTTCGTCGTTCGATAAAGTTTATGTGCAATGGTTGACAGCACCAAATGAGTACTTCAAAGTTTTCTTGGAATTAAAAAAAATCATAATTACTTTATTTGACAAACATTAATTGAATTAAACTTTATTAAAAATATTGTGTAGTAATCGTAAGATTATCGATTGAGATAATATTCAGACCTAAATCGCCATACTGTACCTATAGGTAAATCTATACATATAATAAAATTGTAACCAAGCCGAATCTGTACATTAAATATTTTTTGGAAAATCTTATTGAAATATACTTTATTATCGACACAGAGGCCGAATCTATAGTTTTTAGAATTTTTGTCTGTCTGTCTGTCTGTTACCGCATCACGGAAAAACCACTGGATAGATTTTGATGAAATTTAGTATGATGATATTTGGTTATCCGGGTCAACATATAGAAAACTTTTTACTGCGGGAAGATATCTTATTTCTGAGAAATCTATACTAAACGATAAAACGTAACTATGGACGAACCCGAGCGGAGCGAGGGTGAGTTGCTAGTACATACTCGTATATATTCTGTAAAGTCAGAAACCCAAAACAAAAGAATATTTCCCAACATCTACAATATCCAAAACAATAGCTTATAATACGTTCCTAGAAAAAGAACCATAGAGATTATTCCTATAAATATTCATAGGACTTGTTTGGTCGAAAACGTTTTTGACATTCCTAGTTACGCTTGTTTAATATGTAAATTCTGTTCCTATGCGGTCCGCGCGGCGAAAATTATATTTATTTCAATGCTTTCTAGTTTAATTTTTATTAAAACTAGACATTCTGTGTCTGAAACGAGTACATATGTACATATTTTATAGTATTAATTCGTAATAAGTATAATTTTTATTCCATCTTTACACTCAGTAGCGGGAAACATGGCCCATTGTCTTAGCCAGATTGGAAGGATATATAAACGATCAGTACAACTTTTAGTGTCTCATCTAAGAGATATGTAATTCATACACCTCTTAAAATATTTAGTAGTGTTGATACTTATAGCTAATCATTAATTAGGCTTCACCTATTAAGATGTAAAGGAAAAAAAAAACAAAAAAATTAAGAATTGAAAAAGTAGAAACTTTGAAACCCAACTAACCAAATCTTAGCCAAGAAGTTTTTTGTCGTATTGCCACCGATTTTTATTAATTTAATATAATATAGATATTTTAATACTTTCTTTTTAAGTAAAATCAAGACTCATATTTCATACTGGCATTGCACGCGGCACCGCCCGCGTTCAGATGACCAAAAACCAAATTCTTAGGTTTTACATATTAGTATACTCTTATATTGCAGTTTTTGTATTTTTCTCAGAAATGAGACATTTTCACGCGGTAAAAAGTATCCTATATGTTGAATGGGATAACCAGCTATCACCATACCAAATTTTATCAAAATCCATTCAGTGGTTTTTCTGTGATGCGGTAACAGACAGACGGACAGACAGACAAAAATTGTAAAAACTATAGATTCGGCCTCTGTATCGATAATAATGTTTATTTCAATAAGATTTTCAAAAAAATATTTAATGTACAGATTCGGCTTAGTTACAATTTTATTATATGTATAGATAGATATTATATCCAAGAAGAATATGTTCATAATTCATTCTGCTAAACGAACCGTACAGAATGTGTGATGTCACTTGAATTTAAATGTTTAGCTTTTCTCTTCAGACACGTTTACGTATTCCATAACGTTATATTTATTATTTTTATTGAAACATTACAAAAGTAACAATATTACTTTCTTGGAAGAGGAATTATTGTGAGTACGCTTAAATATACGAATATGGATTGTTTTTTTTTAATTGCTTATGTTCATTAAATATTTTTTTAAATATATTTTCATTCCATAAAAATCTATTTTCGTACAGTATACGGTATTCTAATACCAGAGAATAGAGCCAGACAAATATACTAATAAATCTTAATAAAGAAAAACAAAGTTTCAGCAAGAGTACATAAAATGCAGTTTTATTGCGCTACGACGCGACGCATTCTAAACATGATTTAAATCGACTTGGTCACCCTCAAACGTACGGACAAAATTGCGACATTTTCTTTAATTTGTAGAACTAGTTTTTATGGTGTTTGGTCGAGTCACACAGTCGTCTAATTGGATTTAATGTGGACAAGGGACTTCTGAGACGAAAATTATACACGTGTGTATGATTATAATTAATAATATTGGATAATCTCTGTGAGATTGCTACAATAAAAAATTTGTAAATCAAAACAAAATATTTCTACCGTCACAATGAAAGAATTTGAAACTGATTTTTATTGGAATTAAAGGTATTTGTTTCATTAACCCATTTTTATAACTAATTAAATTTAGCTATTAGCAAAAATTGTATGAAAAAATCTTCATAAAGGGGGAAATAACTAAATAAATGAGGTCGAAGACACTTTCAACGGGCCATATTACATGAGTTATCAATATCCATTACAGTTATATTCTTATAACTAGCGCCCTCGCTTTACTCAGGTTTGTCCCTTGCTTCGCCCATACAAACTTTCACCCCCTTTAGGGATGATTTCCGGGATAAAAACTATCCTATGTCCTTCCCAGGTTCTTAAACTATCTTCTTACCAAATTTCATCTAAATCGGTTCGGTAGTTTCTGAGCCTATTCGATACAAACAAACAAACAAAAAAACAAATTTTTCCTCTTTATAATATTAGAATAGACAAGAAAATATGCATACAAAATTATCTTTCTGAATGGGGGAAATCCCATCCTTCATTTTCATTTCTTTATCACATAGCTTTTATCTAAAAATATAAAAAGGAATCTTGAAATACATCATGGCTCGGTATCAGAGGATAATTCGGTATAAAAAGCTTATTTAAATTTGAGTTTTCGTGAGATAACTTATTCCTTTTATTCAAGTTACTTACCTTGAAGCCATTTGAAGTAATTAATTAAATTATTCTTATATCTGTATGTCATATTTCATATGTAGGTACGGATATATAGCATGAAAGCTTTCACCTCAAAGACGTCTTTTTGAGATTTATTTTAAATTGCATTAGACAAAGTTGAAACTTGATTCCGAGGAGTTTTCATGAATAATTTCATTATAAGAACAAGGCACATAATTAAAATTCTTGGATTTTTTCGACGTTCTCACTTTTTTTGCCATCCTAAAATGTTATAGGACGTGCATAATATATATATATATATATATATATATATATATATATATATATATATATACATATTCTAAAAATAGAAAATATTTTTTTAAATATTGCTTTATTTAATACACTATGTCTATATGTATGTATTCCTACTATATTGAAAAGTAAAACCAAGTATGACGCATCTGGAAAAATTCCAGACATTGGACGCAGCCAACTTTACCAAAATCGGAAGCTTCTAGCTAAGTAAAAGCGGAATTCAAGTTTTGGCTTCATTTTACTTTAGCTATAGTCTTGCAAGGCGGAGATAAGAGATGATTAAAGAGAAAAAATGCTTTGGAGCGTTAAAGAAAATGATTGTTTTTAAAAAAATAGCTTTTAGTAAATCTGTTTTAAAATAATAATACAATGTAAATGAGAAATGCGAGTCAGAGTCACTGTTATTTGCTATTTAGTATTTATATGTATTCTTTATATTTTTTTTATAATCGTATAATGAATGAATATTGATATTCTCATAGATATTTCCTTTAGAAATTAAATAGGTAGTAGTTAGTTACTTTGGCAGTTAATTTTAAGTGTTAGTGTAGCTTTTACTTATATTTTGGCACTATTCAAAGTTAAAAAATGGTGTTTTACCTTGTACAATGCAACTAAACGTTCATTTAGGTATTAAATAGGTATACATACATATATTTAATAATAATATAATGTGTGGTACAATTCTATACAATACATGTTTTTAGATAATTTATCCACTAGAAAATATATCTAAACAACGGGCTTAAAAGATAGTTGGTAACATAATACAAGATTAATTTATGTCATCATACATCCACGAGGGAAGAATCCGGCTTATTGCCAAAAGGCAGATTCGAACCTATGTAGTATCATCACCATATATATTTATGTTATAAAATGAGTAATAAAAGTATCCAAATATCAAGGTCAATGTCTCTACTGGATTCTATCCAAACGATAAAACAACCCATTCCATAGGTTTCTTATCTGATTACGTATATAGGGCAAAATATCGATCGTGTAGTGTGAGGGGTCCGAGACCCTACTTTTGCCTCACTGACTTACTTAGGGGTGCCATATTGTATTGTTATTAAAAAACTTTTTAAGCTAATTTAAACCTTACATCTTTGAAATAAGAATTAATTACTCGAAAATGTACTGTTCATCCATCTAAGCATAAGCGGTTAAATATTTGTCCATTAAGATGATGAAAGTTTTTGCGACCCGCAGCCCCAGTGTATGGTAAGTACACTCACATCTATATGTACACATATAATAAAATTGTAACTAAGCCGAATCTGTACATTAAATATTTTTTGGAAAACCTTATTGAAATATACTTTATTATCGATACAGAGGCTGAATCTATAGTTTTTAGAATTTTTGTCTGTCTGTCTGTCTGTTACCGTATCACGGGGAAATCACAGGATAGATTTTGATGAAATTTGGTATGATGATAGCTGGTTATCCGGGTCAACATATAGGATACCTTTTACTGCGAAAAAAAAAATCATCTCTAAGAAATCTATACTAAAAGTGAAAACGTAAGTAGTGACGAACCCAAGCGGAGCGAGGGTGAGTTGCTAGTATTATATGTATGTATAAAATAAAAGGTTAATATTCTGAATATTACCTTTATTATTTTTATATATTATTATAAAAACAAGTTAATAGTTATTTAACTAGGTCAAAATAATAGAATTCATTAATTAATAGTTTTAAAAAGGAATAATTCTTACAACTAAATAGAAAAAGCATTGACACCTAATACTAATAAAAATATAGCTTCGGAATTTAATTAAAGTTTAATTAAATTTCTCACAAATATCCGCATTCCGACTTACAGGCGGCATCGAATACTGCGCGGGTCATTTCTATATCGATCATAAATATTTATGCTATGAAATGAAGTAGTTTTAATATTTTAATACCTACCTCTTTTCTCGACATTTTCACAGAATTTAAAAAAAAAAAACAAAAGCACTAAAAAGTGAAAAATAACTGATTGGTAGTTTTCATTTACTATACATACCTAATCAAATATTTTCGAAGTCGGTGTGCTTTGGCTAAGTAATTAAAGCCTACCTATTAAATACATACCTAATCAAATATTTTTGAAATCGGTCCCAGCCCATACAAAGCAAAGCACACCGACTTCGAAATTATTTGATTAGGTATGTATAGTAAATGAAAACTACCAATCAGTTATTTTTCACTTTTTAGTGCTTTTGTTTGAAGTCGGTTTTTATTTTTTTGTTAAAAAGTTTTTATTTTTCACTTTTTAGTGTAGACAGTAGTAGCAAAGTAAGGATTCTAACGTGTTAGGCTTGTCAAATCAAACAAAATAAGCCCAAACTCAAAGTATCTACTATTAGCCGTTAAAAAGTTCCACCTTTCCACCTTCTGGCCTTGCCATCAGATCAGGTCAATAACACCGAACCACTGTACTATCGACGGAAATAGAAATACTTGCAAAGTTTCAAGTCAATATGACAATTAGAAGTAGGTTAAATTCATCATTAGTTGTTTTTCCACCCTTAGGGGTGGTATTTTTTTTTGAAATTTAAATGGGACCAATCTGGAAGTATACCCTTTCAAACAAAACAAGAATTGTCCAAATCGGTTAATAAATGACGGAGTTCTGAGGTAACAAACATAAAAAAAAAACATACAGTCGAATTGAGAACCTCCTCCTTTTTGAAGTCGGTTGATGAATATACAAACATGTTTATTACCTACTTTTTAAGGACTTCGTAAAAATATGCAATTTATAATACAAAAAAAAATAGTACCCTATTGGGTACATCATATTTATAAAACAAAATTCGTATGAAAAGATAATTTAAAGAATATGGAAAAGTGTACTTCTTTATACGTAATATAATAGATATTAATAAGTAAAATAATTCTCATTTTAAATAGATACGAAATAAAACTGTAAATAATAAAGTTTTCATATTTTTAGTGCAAAGATTAACACTTAAGGCTTCTACGATATTCCAGATATTTTCAAGGCGTTACACCCACCTTCCACCCATTTCCGGCGCCAGCGAGGCGATTGGCCTAGAGTTTAACGTGAAGCTTTTTCTGCAGCATATATATTATGTATTATGTTGTTTTAAAATAGAAAAAAATATATAATTAGAAAATCTTATAAAGAACTATCTTTTTATGTTTATATATATCATTAAGCTTAATAAAAAAAACTAAAAAAAAACTCGGGTTAATAAACTGTTCCTGTACAAAAATTATGCCAATCTATTTTTACGTTAAAAGAGCATAAACCAAACACACTTATGTATTACATTTGTAACAATTATATAGTAAGATTTAATCAAATCATATAATAAAATTATTAAAATACAGAAAGTTTGAGTTACTTCTCCATATCGATTTTTTTATTCACTTATTTAAAATTAAAGAATTTTTAGCTTTAAAGTCATCATACTTCTAATTAAATTATAGAAAACATGAATTTCCATTTATGAAACCAAAATACTATTTTCAATGGACATCTAAGAGCGCTAGATCGTAAAAGCATTTACTCTGCTATCGTCTCCAAACAAGTCTATTGAATTCAAATGCCTTTGTTGAATCCGAAGAGGATTTTTCATAATAATTTTTAGTTTGTTATTTTCTGAGGTAGAATGTACATTAAATCATATAACCTTTATATTTGATTTTATGTATTGAATAATCTAATATGAACAATACATATATACAATTTAAAACACAGCTACAGCTAGCTTATAAAAAAATCTTTCTAGTTAATTTATTAACTTTATATGCATTTAATTTTAAGTCAACCGTCGCCTTCAACTACGAGTATTATCGAAGCATGAAAGCTTTCAATGTAATAATACGAGTATATTTAGACAAGTAGTCGACGTGCACATACAAATTATTTTAATACTTATATCGACCTGGTTGAACGTTTTTATTTGGTTCATTTGTTAAGTTAAATAATTATCTCAATTTATCTATAAAAGAATGAAATACTAATATATCTGTAATATTTCTGTTGGGTCAGTAGCTTATCACGTTTTAACAAGCTATTAAATTCACTCCAGGATAAAAATAAGATTTACAACTCGCCTACGAGAATCTCTGTGTCCAGAGCCAGCAGTAGCTTATATCATTTATGCACGAAACCCTTATCTTTCGGTAAAAGTTGCGTGAAAATAGTTTCAGCCTTTATGATGAGGCTTGGTGTTTACAAAGAGTGTCATAAGCTGATTAACTACACTACACTAACTTTGAAACGCACACTTAAATTTTATTTATAAGTGAAGATTAAAAATTTGCAGATCATTCGTATCTTATTATTTTAAGACGACTGTATTAACTATTTAAAAGTAAGATTTTCACTATCTTAAAAAATATAACTAATAATTCTATCCTAGAAATATAAAGAGAAATTTTCTTAATCACTTTCAGGCCTCGCTGTACTTGTTTATTGTTCGTGGAAGGTAAAAATAGATGTTAATTGTTTAACATGTTTATATTAAAAGCTAAACAATAGTTTTGTTCCAACATCATGGAACCACTGAGATACGTCGATGTGTATACTTTATTAAGAGCTAAATATTAGTGGAGCTTATTTTTACTTATAAGTTGTACGCGCAAAGATAATTTGAATTAATAATGAAACTTTTCTTACTTAATATAAACAAGGAAAGTTGAAAAATTATTCTACTCTCAACGTTTGGATTTTGTAATAGTTTTAGATTTTGCGTTACTTATAAAATGCAATAAGATTATTATAAATAATAGATATTAAAACTAAACTAAAAAATTGCTTGTGATGCATAAAGATTTAATAAAATTAAAATTCCAATCGTATCTTAGAATTAAAAAGAATCCGTTCATTTAAAGTCTTACGGAATAATATGTAGAAGGAACTCGAATATTGCGAAGTTTGTAATTTTTAAGTGCTTTGAGGATAGAGATCAGCAAATGTAGAGACACTTATTCGTTAGAGAAGAAACGTTTAACCATGTTTGAAATGTTTTACCGCACTCTTAAAAATATTTAGGATTGTTGTTATAAAACACGTTCCATGTTTAATGTATTATTATATAGAGTAGTTTTTATAACTCTGTTAAATAAAATGTCTGTCAAATATTAAGACTTTAAAATAAACAATAATATGTAGTGATAAGACATAAATGCGTGTAGAGACCTGCTAAATTTACAGTAAAAAGTTATATTTCATAAGTTGAAAGCAGAACAAACTGATTCATCCAACACAAAACGCAGACCAATAAAAATATGACATTGCACACGTTGCGAGCAAATTGGAGTGGCAGTCGTTAAAGCATTGATGCCTTCGCTAATGTCGATGATCTACCGATGATAGAGCAACATAAGCTGTGGAAGTGGCATGTAATATTCAAAGAATTTATACAAGTTGGAATATTTTGTACATTTTTTTTATAAATAAAAATAAAAAGAAAGTAAAGTTTAAGTTAAGTTTTTGCAAATACTCTTCTTATACTATTGGCAGGCAATATTTACTAAGTAAAGAATTTACCATCGGAAAAACAAGCCAAATCATGCCTTAAAGATTATTAATCGTTTATTCATAATTTGGATTCCATTAACACTGATGAATTTTTTGCCTTTACTTACACAGACTTTGATAATGACAGTTTCAAAAAGCCTTGTTCTAAGGTAAAAAAACAAAACGGACGGCGTTTCGGCGGAGTCTCGGTCTGGCGCGTGTCCAAACACAGAACAGCATAGATACTATACTGTGAACATCTAAGTTAAACCCTACTTTGATAAAATGTACACTCTAACTTTAGCCTTATTTTTATTATCTTTATATGATGAAATATTCTAGAAAATTGTTTTATTATATTCATACGTAAAAGAACTAAGATTTGATATGTTCTGTTACGTTGTATATATGTATTTCCTATGACTCTTAACAAGAATTATGATAAATTATTTGAGTAAATTGAGTACTTTTTTGTATTTAAAAAATCAAATATTAAAAAAATGCTATGAGAACAGTATAAAGGTTACTACTAAAATTATATTAAAAGAATTTATAAAGGATAAAACGCTTAGATCGCTCCTTATTTTTTTCTTTCAACAGTACCCTATTATTTGAGAAACACCGACTAGAGAGTCCTAAGTATTAATTAATTATTGATAAAATTGTATTATTTTCTAAAACATTAAAATATTTCTCATATACCTCACTTTCACTAAATATATTATACAATTCTAAACTAAGCTAAGTAATCAAAATAAAACAAATGGTTAAAATTAAAAAAAAAAACAAAAACAAATGTACTCTCTTAAAATAGCCTTTCAAGACAAAATCGTGACAAATTTACCAGTAATTACGTTCGTGACGGACGGACATACGTACAACGAATATAGATAAGTTGTTAATATTGCGGGAGGCGGCAACGTTTCCTGTGACAATTTTGGACGTGATTTCCTGCGAGGAATCTCTTGGACGGTTTGATGAATTTAATTAAGAAATATTAATAACTTTCGATAGTAAATTATTAACACGTTCAAGGAGTATGAGTGAAAGTATATTTAAAAATATAGATAGCGAGTGTGGAATGTTGCTTCTACTTACAAAATGGTTAATCTATTTGACATTAGGGTCGTAATCTGATTGTTACATTCAGTATGTAAGATACTTTGAGATGTTGATTGAATGTAAGAACACATAATAAGTAATATAATAAACAAATTCAACTAAGTACAAAAATAAATTACACTAATATTGGACATGCAAATTTGTAAATATATATAACTAACAGAACCCGCGACTTCACTCGCGTTAAAACTACATAAAAATCTCCAAAAAGGTAGTTTCATACAAACTTTCATTTCCTATTTTACCCTCTTATAGGATGAATTTCGAAAAATGCTAAAACACGTGCTTACTTAATTTTATTGAAGAGCATTAATACCAAGTTTCAAGTAATTCTAATCATAAATATTTTTTTGGATTGTATTATAACGTGTTATCCCGTGGGAATTAGATAATCTCCCGCGGTAAAAAGTAGCCTATGTCACTCTCCAGACCTTCAACTATCTCCACACAAAACTCACTCCAATTCGTCACTCCATTTCGACGTGAAAGAAGGACAAACAAACACACTTTCACATTTATAATATTAGTATGGATATACTAGTGACGAGGTTGTGTTTAATTAATAAGTAATGGCTTAAAGAATTTGAGGGAAATTGAGTAAGAAGATAGGTTAGATATCTTGGTTTATCACATAGAATTTTTATCGATATCGATCTATCATGTGAACGAAACCACGGGCAAAAGCTTGTACGATCCACTTAATATGTTTGTCTCTACTTTATGCGATACTTTACAACCGCAGAAAATATCGATATAAAAGGATTTCTAACAATAAAAGTCAATTGTTATTCTCCAAGTATATATAGCACACACTAAGTATTAAATGAGTTCTAAGAAAATCTTTCGTTGTAAGTGGTTTGAAACTTTTCAATTTTGTTATGAGGGAAAGTGCAACCGCAAAAGCGAAGAGAAACACTCGCACTCCGACCAGAGGACATTAAGCACTTGCAAATGGGATATAAAAGAATGATTTTCAATACAAAAGCTGTTTTATTAAAATTTTATTTCTCGCCAGCTGCGTCCGATGTGCATAGGATCTATGTAAATGCGCAATGCGTCATACCATGCAGCTTCATGCATTATGTATAGAATGATCACTTGCATAATTGTTTTGGGCTTATGTATGGTCCTTAGTACATATATTTCGGTTTTACATTGGCTTCAATTATAAAATGAATATTTTATTGTGAAAATACTGACAAACGTGTTAGGAAGTTAGATAATAATACTCGGCCTCACCTCGCCTTAGCCTTTACCACACCCGGGTCACTAAACTCATATACGAGTTTGTAATTTCTACGTGCAATCCCGCGAAAACCGTCTCTTCATTTCGTGGTACATATAACCAAATTTAAGTAATTTTTGAAGTTATACTTCTTTTGGCATGTTTGGAAAAATATATGAGAGTAAAATTTTTACGATGCGCGCGCACACCGACAGCCAAAAAGCGACATGATGAAGTTAGCTGCATTCCTTTTACAAACAGAAAGTTGTGACATACAGGATGAAATCTTTAGCTATTTTTGTTCCGGCGTTACACCAAAGAAGTATAAATTCTTACGTGCGTACATAAGTACACACAAACGTAGTTCTCTACCTACAAGTGGATTTCCCATTAGATAAAGATGTTCTTCTTCTAGCTGTTCCTTCTCTTTTGAATCTTTTGCCTAATAGTGAAAGATGGATCTTTCATTCCGGAGATAAGAGGATGCAAGTTGATACAGTAATTATATAAAGGTTTTTAGATATTTGGAAACGTGCAAATAACCGTATGAAGGTAATAAAGGTAATAAGGAGTAGTTAATTATAAATTACTGACATGCACTTTAGATATAGGTGTAGTATTAACTTCCATTTTTAAAAGTTTTAGCGAAGATGACATCGACGACGTCTGCGATAAGTTCAACTTTTAACATAATTTATAAGTAAACGAAAAGAGCTTTGAAGAGTAAATAAATTGTATGAAATAATAATAAAAACCTTTAAAGATAAAAAGTATACAATAAAAAGGCGAAATATTGCGTGTTAAGTTGAAAGCTTTAGACAAAAGCGTTCGTTTGTATTTAGCATAAAATTTCTAAATTGTGTGAAAAACTACAACGGTTTGGTTCACAATATTTTATTATTTGTATATTCCTAGTACATAAAATATGTACAGAAAATAGTAGACTGTACAATGTAGATAAATAAATGTGATAAAACTTGTTTGAAAATACAAAAAACTCCCACTCCTTCAAAGCAATTTAAAACGTGCCATATGCAATATAGCATAGTTTTTATTCCGGAAAGAGGTCGCCGTGTTGCCGTAAAAAGTAGTAAAAAGTGTAGTAGAAAAAAGTAAAGTGTAACAGTCTACGGTAACAGCTCTGTTCACGATAGTAGCGTTAGTTAAAAGGCTTTAAGCGTTGGCAGCGATAAAATATGAATGGAAGTGAGTAACATAGCGATGAGTTCTTTGGTCTTCAGTAAAAAGTATACCTACTAGATAATGAAAAAGATTCCATAAAACCATGTAGATTGAATTTTAATATGATTATTTTTTTATTTAAAATAGTTACTTCTTATAATTCCATCACACTATTATTATAAATGGGAAAGTTTGTGTGTTTATTTTAGTTTGTTACTCGTTCAGCTGGATAGATTTGGATAAAATTTTAGAACATAGACAGATTACTACCTGGAGTAACACATGGGCTACTAATAGGTTATCTGACGAAGCGGGTGTAAGTCGCTAATTAGTAAAATTATAAATCTAATTAAATTAAAAAGTTTATATAAAAATTGTTCTACTGTTGCGCTGTCGGCTTCATGTTCTTATAGCATAAAACGTTTTAACCTCATACGGGAATTGATCATGCAATCTCTAAAGGTATGCGAGTATGGCACGTGTCACACTGCTCTTTTACGACCATGAACATTAACAAAGTATTTAAAAAGTGGTGTGAAACGTTTGCGTGTAAATTAAAGCTTTCACGCGACTCATTTTGATGAATGACGATGAATTATATTTACTTAATAGATGATCGTGACTTGTCACAGTGATATCTAGCTTTTCTTTCAAATATTTCCAGCTTATGGCAGTGGAAGTCGGTTAAAAATAAAATTAATAAATTAATTCTTAAATTTCAAAATTTTTATTTTGCTTCTCAAAAATTTATCCAGTAAATAATAAATATAGGTATCTCCAGTACATATATTATTATGTAAATAAATACGTGTGATTTGATTACTGAAATGTAGTGAAGGAAAAGTGTACAAGTAGGATGTGAGTATTTTGTCTATTTCCAATAAAGTCAATATAATAAGTACTCTTTTGGTTTAATTTAAGTAATGCATATTTTTTGATATAAATAAAACTTTTCACTAAAACACTGTGCATGTGTTTTATGGACAAAGAAAAGACTTACACAAAAAATACGTGATTCGTCTCGTAAAAAAACTTACACGACAAAGATTTCAAATATATGAGAGCTACGTACATATATAAAACTAGCTTGCTTCCCAAAACAAATTTTCATCCCCATTTTCACCCCCTTAAGAGATGATTTCCAGGATAAAAAGTATCCTATGCCCTGCCCAGGGTCTCAAACTATCGTCTTACCAAATTTCATGTAAATCGGTTCAGTAGATCTAGAGCTTACCCTCTACAACGTCACAAACTTACAAACTCACAAACTTTACCTTTTTCTAATATTAGTATAGATAACGGAATACAGAATAACCATTCGGTACTATGTTGCATTGTAAAACAATTAATTGATATAAAAAAATGTAAATTATAATATCAATTGCCGTAACAGACGCTAAAATGATTAAAAATAGAATACGTTCAAAATATTATTAAGAATACAGATTATACAATACAGATTTAAATTTTTATAGTATTTTTTTTTATTTTAAAACCAAATAAGAGTTTTAACTAAATACGTGCAAGACCTGAACTTAAACAGCCTTAGAATAATATACAAACAGTAGGTAAGCACCAACTATTAATCCGGCAACCGATCGCTCAGTCTGTCTAGCTGTCAAGGCAGGTTGTTGCACTGTGACTCACCCATAGAGACATCGATTCTACGTACCAAATATAAACTGTAGTAAATATTGTTTTGATGAGCGATCATTTTCTCTTAGCGCGGCGCTGCAACTAAAATAAATCGCACACTCATGGTAACTCTTGCATGTATGTACTTTCTATATGTATAAATTGGTTATTAATAATAATTTTACTACATTCATGCCCTGTTTTATGGGTGGTCACGAATTCCAATCCAAGTAGGTACATAATATATGTTTTTCGCGAAACTAAGGTTGTTTACTTACGCTTTCTTAATGTCCAATCAATATCAAATATCTTATCATATCAATAATGGATATGCCGACGGACTTGTATTTAAAATGTATTTTTCTATATATAATATATATGTAAGTGATATGCATTGTTTTTAACTTCTCCGTAATAAATAATATATACTTACATATTATACAATTTTGGTTTTTTGAATGATTGTTCAATTTTTTTTTTAATTGTCTATATAAATAAGTGATGAACGGAATGCCCTACTAATGACAATAATCTAACCGTCATCGGGCTACCCCATGAAGCTTGAAGAAAAATGGCGAAATCATACGATAAAGGTTTTATAACTTCTCGTCTTATTTATATATACCTATATACATACATAAGTTGTTTGTGACCTGATTGATTATACAAAGCCCAAACCAAGAATATGAATCTGACCGGCTGATTGATATTTTGACAACGAATAAAGTGAAAAATCAATAAGTGAAGATCAAAGTTTATATAAGATAACAATATTTCTCTAGTCAATTGAACTCAGTATTGTTACTATTTTTGCATATATGTATATAATGAAGAAATCCTGTGTTTGATAAAACGTTTTTAAATGCAATCATATAGGATTATTACTATAATATGTATTCTTTATTACAAAGAGCTATAAATTTGAAATTCGGAAAGTATTATAAGTAAGAGTTAGCATCCGTTAAGAAATGATTTTGGGAAATTCAACTCCCAAAGGCGTTAAAAAAGGCTGCTGTTGTGTTGTATGTTAGTACGAAAATCCACAAATTTTAAACTACACGGGCAAAGCAAAGCCTTGGGTAAATGTTAGTAATAATATAAATTTTATATTTCAATCCATCACTGAATCTCTTTAAGTAATTCATTTACACGACTCAATCACCATTGTTAAGTTACGTTACGTCAAACATGGCGGGAACGTAGTACGCATGCGGACAGCTGGCGCCGCGCCGCCATATTGTTGGATCGCATGTGCATACTCTAGGTATTATGAATTAAAACAATTGTTTTTTTAATGTTACGATATTATGATTAAGGAATCTCTTTTACTGCTTATAATAAATTATCTTCGTTTTAATTTAATATCATAATTTTGCGATGTAAACGAAATTCAACACATATATTAATAATAAAATTAATCATTCGGGGCATTTATTGTTTTTTTTTTTAATAAATACGTAAGTCATGTATTTTTTTATATATAACGGATTTAAAGTTACGATTTAAATACGATTTAAAAATAACAAATATTGTTTGTAAATTATAATTATATAATCAGGGTTTCAATAAGTTATTTGAAGAGTAAAACTTATCAATTTTCAGACTTAACTTATCTGTAGAATTTGCACTGCGTTTCAATTCAAGGGTAATTAAAATAAATATGAGACAAAAATAAAAATATAGTCTTTTACCCTGGCGTGGAGTACGATCATAATAATACGAATAAATGTATAACATACTTATTTGTACCTTAGGAATTGATTGGTATGTCCATGTTTTGAGGCAACAAAAAAGGAACATACTATTGTTTAAAATTTAAATGTATCTATGTGCTTAGAGCTCTAGCTGGTATGACTTATGATTGATGTAGAGTTTTATATTTAAATCTTGTTCAATCAACATAAAATTTTATATTGTCTCTTTATTCTTAACGAGCATCTTCCACGCAAACGTAAAAATACAGCCATTCAACAGTCTACATTTAGAACAGAGCATAACAATAGTATGATCATTATTAAAGATGAATTAAACACTTGCTTTAAAGGTTATTTGTAATTTTTAAGTAGTTGTTATGACTTTCATAGTTACTCACATTAAGACTAAAGGAGGTGTAAGGTAAAATATAATACATTACTTACAGGTGACTGCTATGAGTTAGGATCCGCTTTCTTCATACTATGCCCTCGTTTTTCAGCGAATTCCGCACTCAACCTATGCGCCTTCAACGTGTTAGGCTTCGACATATCAATAGAAGTGAATACAACTATAAAACTACTAAAATTCGTTGTAAACCTTACGTATTTGTTTAGCACAAGCGACGCTCTGAACACAAATAATTAATAGCTATCGATTATTTATTTTATAATCCGATTGTAAGTTCTATATATACGGCACGGCACTGGCTAATAGGTTATTAAGATAAAATTTTATATGCGACGGAATCTTTGGAGGCGAGTATTTTATTTTAGAGTAAAATAACAAGGATTATGTATATACAGTTTAGATCTGAAGTTATTGCGTGTGGAGCTTGGTATCGTATAACTTGAAGTTAGGGTCCACAGCGCATGCGTAAGGGTGGTTACGATAGGGTTACCATTAGTGTTACTGATTTTGTTAGATATGATTGTTGAATGTGAACTGTCAACATTTGTTTTCTACTATATAAGGTATTCATATTATAATTTTACACGTTATGTTATGATATAAGGGTGACTTTGAAACTTATTCAAGGTCTTTTAATGCGATATGAAAATGTATGTATATATGGATGTTTAAGAGAAACTTCTAGAATTATCTTAGATGGAAATATTTTTTGTTATATTAAATTGATTGTTTCTATAAAAAAAGTATACAATACTCACATTTTTATTTATTAACAGCTTTTCAATATAATTATTTTATGTAGTATTATTATTTTTCCGACTGAAAATCACTGAATGTTTATCAAAAAACTTAATAAAAAGTTTGTACGAGAATCGTGGTTGAAAATTTGGCGTTTTTTCAAAAAATCTTAGTAGCAGAAGTAGCGGTTGATTATTTGTCAAGAGAAATATTCCACGTGCACAAATATCAGATTAATAAATGTTATTCATACTTTACAATTCAAAATCCGATGAATATCTGTCACCTGGTGACCCTACATAAGGGTGACTACTGTATTGTTGCCAGTGCCAGACTTCTGATAAAAAACGAGATTGTCTATGAAAGAGATTTCAGTTTTATATTCACTTGAATACAGGTTATAGTTGAATGTTGGTATACGTATGTAGAGTTTTTGTGTACAAAGCATAGAACCGCATGGATAGGGTTACGTCATTGATTACGTTACGCCATACATTATAATAATTCTTGAATAAAAAGACCATGGAAATAAATCAAGTCCTTAAGAATTAATAAATCATTTTTATAATCCATTAAAATAAATAAATAAGTAGCACTGGTAATATTTTATGACATTTCACCTGTCAAACAATAAGGCAGAACTTTTTCAGTTCTCTTTTTGACTACGATATTCTGAAAAAATATATTATGCTACAATAAATCTTTTTAAGTATATTTATTTACAATTTTAACTATCTTTAACATGTCAGTACTTATTGTGATTCTGAATGTATTTGGATATGTCTGGATCTTTAATTAAATATTTGCTTTGTAAAACAAATTGAAATTTCTTAGCCATTCCATATTTATCTACATAATATTCGTATTATAAAACTCTATATAATTTATATTATATAAGTTTTATTACTGATTAACAGTAACATATGTACTTCCAGGTACGACCTAATCGAAATGCAAGAAAATTATTATTTTTAACATCTTGAGCATAACGTGTTAACGGCTATTTTTAAAATGTTCTCATTTACTAAAAACTAAAGCATAAATGCTATGTTATGGTTGTATTTAGGTCAAGACGTTGAAGCAAACTTGAGAGGCAGTTAGGTTTTATGTCTATTCTCGGAAAAGCTAGAGTTAGAGTGCGCTTCTTTGAAAACAAAGGTCTAGGTTACGTGTATTGTCTAAACAAACTAGATAAGTATGTCAAGTTGTCATCAGACATCTTATCTCTTATCACCTTCGCTAAAAAGTTTAAGACTTAATAACTGATAAACCACCATTTTATATTGCATTCTTAATTTTTTATTTAAACGAAACAATATATTTCTCATACCGTTTCGGATATCTTCCGAAAATTTAGGTTAAGTGATAGTATTCTTATATACCCATTGGTGTACTTTATGTTAACTAGAGTAGGACAAATATATTATTACATAATATGTATAAAATAAAATGCTTTGGGGGAACTAAATTTGCGACCTTCCTCGTAGAAAGCAATGACCCTCACAAAATATCTTTGTAATGCCTTTATCCATAGAGGGTTACAGTATCATTTAATAAAATCCATATTAATATTAAGCATAAATGCAAAAATGTGTGTTTTAAATTTAAGAATAATATATTCTGCTTTCTCGTAGAATTTTTCATAGTTTACGGACCTAAGAGGTGATATAGGTTACTTTTAAATTTCTCCTGGGAGGTTAATGTGCTACCTGGAGAATACAGATGCGAGTTCAGAAAGCCGCTAGAGTTAGTTCAATAAATATTTTAATATTATGAGTTTTATATGTAAATTAATGTCAGTGGTAGCCCAGTGGTAACGCGTTTGCTTGGGACACCGAGTGAAACGGGTTTAAATCCCGGGTCTCGCACCGCTGATAATTTCATGTACGAATCATTTCTAACATGATAACCACTTGCCTTACGGTGAAGAAATACATCGAGAGGAAACCTGCATGTCTGAGAAAACCTAGTAAGTTTTCGAAAGACATGTGAAGTCCGCCAACCCGCACTTGACCAGTGTGGTGGACTATGACCTGACCCCCTCGTATTGAAGGAAGGCCAGTGCCCAGCAGTGGGACTTTAAAAAGGGCTGAACACATACATACATAATATGTGAATACTAAGCGAATATAGCTAAGGATTAGGAAAAAAATAGTAAAACAATACATCTGCTTTAAAAATCAATAGCAAAAAGTTTCATATTTGTTCAAGGAAAATGTAAACAAAACGTTGCTATAATAAATCTGTATAACAAATATGAATGAGTCATAGTGCAATCGGAAAATCGATAGCATCCCGGAGGATCGGCGCTTTGCGTGTAGCGTTTACAAATAAAGCACTTGCCGTGGAAATAGTCAATGCTATTTTAATATTTTATAGGAATTGTTAGTATACAAACATTTATTATAAACTAGCGACTCATCTTCGCTCCGCTCGGGTTCGTCCCTATATACGTTTTAACATTTACTATAGATTTCTCAGATGAGATATTTTCTCGCATCATACCAAATTTCATGAAAATCCCTCCAGTGTTTTTGCGTGATGCGGTAACAGACAGACAGACAAAAATTCTAAAAACTATAGATTCGGCCACTGTATCAATAATAATGTCTAATTCAATAAGATTTTCGAAAAAAATCGGTTAAGTTACAATTTTATTATATGTATAGACTAGCGCACCGTCCTGACTTTGCTTTGATGTAAAGTTACAGATACACTATACAACCTAGTTAAATCTATAGTGGGTATTCAGAAGAAATATTCTATAATTATTTGATACAATTCGCCATGCCTTTAAGGTACGTTAGTGATGTCTTATCACAAACTTGGATAAATCCGCTATAGTTTTATTGTAATCAGATAAAATAGTTTAGGTTCTTTATACGTTATGTATGCATATACTTCCTGCTCCTAAACTCTCTCATTTTATCAGATAAGTCTTGGTTTATACATAATATACATATACATATGTATATTATATATTATAAATATTACATAATATATCTATGAGTCTCGTGGTGTGTCTTGACTCGATGGACGATAAGAAATCGTATATATATATATATATATATATATATATATATATATATATATATATATATATGTGGAAACTAGCCTTGCAATATGCTAGAAAGTATACCTAACGAAACTTATCCTCATATTAGATGATCAAAAACCAAATTCTTAGGTTTTACATATTAGTATACTCTTACAATTTCAGTTTTTGTATTTATTCTCAAAAATGAGATATTTTCCCGCGGTAAAAAGTACCCTATATGTTGACCCGGATAAATATCACCATACTAAATTTCATCAAAATAGAGAATAGACAGACAGACAGACAAAAAATTTAAAAACTATAGATTCAGCCTCTGTATCGATAATAATGTTTATTTCAATAAGATTTTGCAAAAAATATCTACTGTACAAATTCGGCTTAGTTACAATTTTATTATAGCTTTGTATAGATTATATAATGGAAGACCAATTTTTTATAAACAGTTAAACTTTAAGATTTTTTCTGTGTGAAAATATCCATATATGAAAATATTTATTTGTTATAAAATAAATTTCAAAATATATACCGTTAGAAAACCTAATACGCATATTAAAATTTTGAGATTATTTTAATATTTATCAAATAAAAAAGCTTTTATTATGCGTATGGTACATCAACGCGTAATAACCCCTAAACGGAGCTTCCCTATTGAATTGCCACGAATTTTAAATAAGTGAGGGTTGATGACGAGCCGCTAACTTGTTTCAATAAAATATCGAAAATCATTTTTAAATACTTTCATATTTTCATTTCACTAATTACAGATTTTCTTTTTCTAGTTACGTTCGAGGGGGTTTTAAAAGTGAACTGGGAATAATCTTCGACATAATTTCAAATTAAAAAACATGCTACAAGACTTTTTTATATATATTTGAATTGCTGCCTTATATACATAAATCT
The DNA here is from genome assembly GCA_951806755.1 of Brenthis hecate. Classification (NCBI taxonomy): domain Eukaryota; kingdom Metazoa; phylum Arthropoda; class Insecta; order Lepidoptera; family Nymphalidae; genus Brenthis; species Brenthis hecate. The sequence goes on from OX638256.1 coordinate 3,305,628, forward strand.
AAATTATATGCACGTGTACATAATACTATGATTATTTCTTTAAATAATCTTATTACAAAGAAGTTTGAACACTTTACACTATAAGTATAATAAATACAATTGGTAAATTGATTGAATACATATTAATAATTATGGAAGGGATCATTAGAAATACTACTCTATACATGAAAATAAATGAAAGAAGAATAAATAAAAGCTCAATCCGTTAATGTGGAAAGTGAGCTGTAAATAAATTTGTGGGGTCCCTTAATTAAAACGTAAAATTTGTATTGACATCGAATCGCTTTGAAGCAAAATAAGCGTGCGCTTCCAAATTATTTATTTAAATTTATGATAAGGGTGAAGATGTGCAAATAATTCCATGTAAAATACGTGCTTATACTTTGAGTTTAATTGAAATTTGAGTCCAATTGGATAGTTATTAATGAGCTTGTTCATGATACTGTCCATATATTATATTATATACTAGTTCTCAGCCGCGACTTCGCTTGCGGTACTTATGTGTGTATATATATATATATATATATATATATATATATATATATATATATATATATATATATATATATATATATATATAACATTTTATTGCTTCGCTTCTAACGTGACCTGTAACGATCGTAGCGTGATGTTACAGTTTATAACCTTAAGTAAGTCAATTAATCAATTTACCAAATGTACGATGGCGTATAGTAAAGAGCTTTTGTATCGAGCTGGTAATTCCAGAGATAAGCGCTATCAAATAAAAAAAAAAAAAAACATATCTTTAGTTCATATGAGTAGTAAGTAGCTATTAATTTTTAATAATCAGAAAATAATTTTTAAATATCTTCGCAACACAAAATGGCTTATAAATGATAGTAATAGCTACCTCAAATCATAAAAATATAAAAGAAGAAAAATATTGAAAAAAAACCGTTTACCAATTTTATGTGGAAAGTAAAACTAAGTTACAGAGCTTAACAAAAAATTTGAAGGTCCTTTAGAGCGAAGGACCTAATGTTTTTGCCGACCTTACTGACTTGCATTTACTGTTTTGTAAAGGATTTCTATAGCTTTTCAGAAGGATAAAAACGGGCCTTTGAAAATAATTGCGAGATTTATAACGTTACTGAAAGCGAATGCGTCATTATAACTCGTATTTTATTAATTTGTCGCATCCGTTACAGTAATGGGGTAACAGGAAAAGCTTTTTAAACATTTTTTTATGTACGTGTGAACAATACTTAATAAATTTTATAAATGAAACTTTGCAAGTTTAAAATATTATTGTAAATACACGATTAATTATATAAAATTATTTTTATATACATATATAAGAATAACATATACTTCAATAAAATATGCTTGGAGATAAATGAAAAGTTATAGTTATTGGAAATCACTTTAAACTATATCATACCTTGTCTTCCGCCTCCTCCGCTCTCCCTTCAGCTTCAAGGACTCGCTGCTCGAGCTCCGAGAGCTGAAACAAAGGAAAGAAATTCTTTAGAATTTTTAATTTTTTTCTTACCACGTTAATATAATTAAATTGTTTTTATATTAAAAGATAGTTTCAAAAATATTTTGCATATTTAAAATTAACCTGTGCTCTTGCGATGCACTATCAATGCAGAGAAATGTGCCATTCTTAATGCCTTACATTGGATTTCTTAGAACAAAACATTGTGACTAGTGTGGCCATCTAGTGGCAATATAAAAATACCTCATGAAACTGAAATTTCGACTTAGATACGAACCATTTCAGTGAATTCACTTCTACGTATATCTTTAACCCCTCGACAGATGGCGTTGTACCTAGCGCATATTTTATTGAACCACGTGGTTTGGAAGGGTGTTTTATGTATACTGTTGTAAGGGAGGCTGTAGAAATAGAGTGATTGTTATGTAAGAGTGTTTGTGCGGTTATAGGCTCGCAGCGAATCAGCGAATCGGTTGAAAGGGTGGTTGAACCAAAGCTTTGTTATATGTATGCAAAGCTACGAATTAGGCTGCGTTTTAAAGGTTTTATTCGGTGGTTGGGGACGTAAGATAGGGATTAAACTTTTTTAGAAAAAAATGTTGTCATTTGTTTATGTTTATGTACACAGAAAGAAATATTCGTGATAATACTGTTTAACTTAGTAGAGACAATTTAGTGTAATATCTATAACTAATCTATTATAATATAATATCTTTAAACTTCACAATTCTCAAAATAAATATAGTTTCTACGTAAAGTGGCTGACTATTGTGTTTTCTAAAAATAGGTTACTTTATAAAAATCTTATACATTTCAATGTAAAATCTGCAAACATACGTTTGACAGTAAATTTTATAGAATTTCAATACAAGATTTACCTGAAGGCTTGCAGTTAACAAATTCACAAATAAAATACATTTCTGATGCACCGTGCGTCGGGGACGAAATAAATCCAAAAGAAATGTAAGCTATCGAAAGGAATCCGTATTTTTAAGTGCATTTCTGTTAGAAAAATGTTCGATATATTTGAAAATCTGCGTAAATTGTATGACGAATTTAATGAGCTTATGGCGTTTAACTCCCTAAAATTCACAAATGAAAGGTTATCATTATACGTATATAGGTCTACCTACATATCTATTATAACATACCTATTTTAATATAAAAAAAATATATAATAATTAGCTAAAATAAAAGTACACCCATATAAGCTAGCTATTTGAAAAAAAAATGTTTTTTAATTATTTATGGATCTGTTTAAAAATCAGTTAATGAATTACAATATTAATAAGGGTTACCAGAGCTATAGATTTCTTAATATCCATATTACGAGTAATATTATAAATTTAAAGTGGGTGAGTATGGATGTTTGTTACTCTTTTTCGCCAGAACGGTTGAACAGATCTGGATGAAATTTGGCACATAGATAGATTATAGTCTGGAATAGCATACGTTACGTAACGCATATACATACATACGTTATCACTTTTGTCCCGGTAAAAAGAACGGTTCCCTTGAAATAGATTTGTCTTTTATCTAGGAACGAACCTGAAGCAAAGTGAGGGTGAGTCACTAGTCGTCTAAAAGATAAAAAATCAAATATTCTAGTAAATTAATTTAACCATTTAGCATTAATTCTCAATTGCAAGACATTTTGTTGAGACCCTAAACCGCTGTCAACATGTGTTTATGACACGAACTTACATACAATTAATCGTAGGATTCAAGGGAACTTCGTCCTTAATACCTTTTATATAGGCGTGAAATCCCTAGAACCGTACTTATGTACAGCATTTTGGTATGGGGTCACAAATAGCCATTAAGTTCCTAATAGCCTCTGAAACTCCGTACATCTTGACCCGTCAATGTCTTTGATGATATATGCATGATAATATAAGCAAGCAGTGGTAATTTTATAGACTCTCTCATTTTCGTCGACTACATAATGAAAATGTATTTGAAAAAATCTTTATATACCAGCTATTAAAAGTCTAATTCAGGTACACTGCATTAAAAGCATTTAAATAGTGATTAATTCACTTTGAAATGTGCAATTTGTTCTTGCAAATATACCATTTATCTACAGCGTTACATCTTTAGCGATACTAATAAAAATGTACTTTATTTTCATACACCCGTGAGTGATGCCAAAAACCTAACCATATTTAAACTTACAATGAATATTGTCTTAATATGTTCTTTGATCAATACCAGGTCAAAGACTAAAAGTAATATAGTAAGTAAAAAAACTTTTTCCAGAATAAAACGAATAATATGGACGTATTTACAATAAAATAAAGTTGCATAAGCAGATTCTGCTCAGCTAAACTCTCATAAACAGCCAATACACGCTTCAATAAAATGACAGTTCGACACCAGACGTCAAGATTCCGCCTTATTGAGCTATAAATATGTCGCGATCAATTTAGATAGAATTTCCCTGAATTTGACGATCACGCAATGATCACACCCTATGTATTTTTGATAAATGTTCACTATTGTCTAGATATTTGTTTTGACTTCGAACATATTGCTTATTTATAAACTATATCAATGTATTTTGATATTGTATTTAAGATTACCAATATTTTTATTAAAAATAGGTGTAATATGGCAAAAAAACATCAATACTTATTTTATAAGTAATAAATAAAATAAATAACGAATCTAAAAAATGTGTTAGAACACTCAAACTTTAAAGTAAAAAGTTTCTGACCTATTATCACCATACATTATATTATAACATACGAGTATTTTAGATAGACAGCCGATTCTCTTCTATTCGTTTTGAACAGTCATCTTAGTCTTAGGCAGGATACAGGTCATGCGTGGTATCCCTAACAAAGTTGCCGGGTTAAACTAAAGCAGTTCAATTTTCTGCATCGAAGCTGCGACCCAAAATTGAAAGTGTGAATCGCCAAATTTTCCACTGGACTTGATACCTTTAAAGACCCTTCATGGAAAGGAAACAGTAATGTTAGTAGAGCAGAACTAAATGAATGGCTTCGAGCACGCTAACAAAATGTGTTTCGGTGAAAAATGGCTTTTTACATTTTCCCTCAATATTTTTTATTTGGTTTTTAAAAGAAACAGATGCAGTTTAAAAGTTTTTACGACTAAAGTACTCCCTAAGTTTGTTATATTAATTATATTTCAAATAAATATAATTAACTGTTGGGCAGATTGATATCAGTGACTTTTTAAGTCCCGGTGATTTTCTTTCAACATCCCTCTGAAATGGTTTTCCAGCTAGACTCGAACCCGCGACCGCTGGCACAGCAAGTACACTACAAACTGAGCCAAACGTGTCGTTAGATCCGTTTACGAGATATACGAAATTTTACATATACGAGTATATTATATACAATAATTTCTCATTTAATATTATAAGATAAAATATTTCAAAGCTTATATTAAGGAATGGCCCACTGAGAGTCGGTCAACAGTGATAAAGTAATTACTTCGCTTCACGCCAATTAACACATCAATCATATACCTCATGGATCACATTTATGGCGATTGTGATTGATCATTATGTAACTAAGGTTTAAGGGCTTCCGCCTATTGAACATTTAGATTTAGATATATTCATTTGCGAGCAATAATAAATAATTGCTGTTTTACCCGTCTTTCCAAAAGGAGGTACTAAATTAAGGTGTATGTATGTTTTTTTTCTAATTGTTCAACGATTTTCATTTAATGAATTCATTTAAGTAGTCGAAAATGAATTTCAAGAAAAACTTCACTCCTAATGGTATATTGATTTAGTTAAAAAGTAATTATTACCTATAAATATGCAATTAACGGTTGTACCTCGAAAGAAATCATTTTTTTCGTGTTTCAATCAATGGCGACGTTTTGTATATACAATATGTATATAGTTGCTATATACTTATAGTATGACTGGAATTCTTCTAATATATGTAAGTTGGTTAGTATTTATATTTATTTTTTCTAAAACAAATTTTGAAATAATTTTGGGTTTAGCCGAAACTATTTTGTCCTTATAACCGAAGAACTTAAAATTAGTTGTCACAGATCACACAATACTATAGATACTACTTATGCTTTAAAAAGTACGTATAGATACAATAAAAATAAAAAATGGCTTAAACTAGACATGGAAAATTGCAAACAAATAATTTGAATAACATCTTAGAAGCTTATAAACAAAAATAACATACACACAATTCAGATAACTTTTTTAGCTTTAACCTCTTAACCTATACTTTTATTCATAGGGAACGAAAGACGTCCAACCTCGCCAACGCCTTCGGACAAACGATCTCCCCGGTACAAAGCGACAGCTGTGATCAAATATTAACAAAGCGACCGTCCTGTGCGATATAAACGTAGTGTTATTCACTCACTTAGGATTTTGATTTACAGTAAATGGTCGCTTAAACTGTTTTAAATATCAAATAACAGGTGGGATTGGTATAATTAGGATGATTGGCAGAAAGGTAGATGTTTTGAAATATTTGTTTCTGAGGTTAAACCTTATAAGATGTACTTATGAAAGCTAATTTATTTAATTATTTGGATGTATGTATATTGGTTTTGTAGTACTAATTAAGTTATAATGTATTCGACACCCATTAATGTAAGATAAGTGATGTAAACATGTACTCTGTCTGTCTACAAAGATATGTGTTTTTTTTTTTAATTCTTTTTTTAGTAGGCCATAGGATAAACTTTATTAAGTATTAAGAAAACTTAAATATTTTACACCTATACTAATATTATAAAGAGGTAAAGTTTGTGAATTGTGAGTTTGTGAGTTTGTGACGTTGTAGGGGTAATCTTTGGATCTACTGAACCGATTTGGATGAAATTTGGTAAGAAGGTAGTTTGAGACCCTGGGAAGGACATAGATTTAGATAGACTTTTTATCCTTGAAATCATCCCTTAAGGGAGTGAAAATGATTATGAAAGTTTGTATGGAGTATCAAGCTCTGGACGAACCCGAGCGAAGCGAGGGTGAGTCACTAGTAATATATAAAGGAAATTTTGCAGAAAGCCATTATTTTTAATACTAGCCAATTGGAGGAAAAAATATTTAATTGTACTTCCACCGTTTTATTCGTTTCACCTTTTCCCCTTTTTATAGTCAAAAGCTCGTTAATCTTTTTAATTACGTTCAGAATAAAACTTTCGAATTAAATCAATAAAAATATGTGATGAGTTCTTAATTTATTTATAGAATAGGTACTCTACGTCTGTAGTGTTTTGATTTAATGTCAAACGTAATCTGTCGCGGCATTATGAATATAGAAAGGTCCATTTATACTTTAATTAATCCATTAAGCCGTTATCAGTCCTTTAAGTGACGGATTATGCCAGCCGGCGGTAATGGCGCAAGTTATGAACTGATGTAACCACCTAGAAAATGCTTCTCCTCCACTCATAGCGAGCAGATATCTTTTAATTATGTAACAAGTAAATCATTGATTATTATTCACAACCATTCGTTTGCATTGTGTTGTTTGATGTTGTGTCATAATATAATTCAGTCTGTATTATTTTGAAGTACATGAACAAAGAATAATGCCAATATGTACTCATTTTGACCAGCCATTTTAATAAGCCTTTACAATACATACTGATAAACTACTGCTGATATACCTACTGATCTTTAGATTAGAAATTTTAATATCTTTTAAAAGTTTTAACATAATCGGTATGCCCTTTTTTAACATTGTATTCAACAAACACCACACAAAGAACTGAAAATTTTAATGAAATTACGTATTATGCTTATACGAGTAGTTTCATTAAGCTCTAAAAGTAAAAGTGTCAAATATATTACTAAGAAAATTGAATTTCGATAAATAGACTAAATACGTTTTAGAAAACCGCTTTTCCGATTTAAATCTTTTTATTTGAAACATCTAAAAGGTTTAAGGAAAATGGGTGAAATGAAATTTTCTAAGTATGGTATTTTAGACTCACTTTGACGTTCATTGAAGCAAACCTTTCTAGGTTTTAATCTAGATTTCTTTGGAAATTTATGAGGAAATACTAGCTTCTTTTCCTGAATATGTCAAAAAGATAAATAGTATATTATACCGACTTTTCTATATTCCTTATACGTTCTTTTAACAAACCGTCTTAAAGTAAAATAAAAAAAAAATGATTACTCGGTTTCGGTAGTTTTATATATATTTATCGAAATATCATTCATAAAAAAATATTTTTTGTGTTAAAATTTGTTTATAACTTTCGCCTCTATTACAATAATCACTGTTTCGTGATGGAACACCATCTTACGGCTTAAATGTTATGAAGTTCGATGTAACGCCTTAGCAGCACCTGCGTAATATGATCATTACAACTTAGGAGTTAGGATATTTCTATCATTAAAAAAAATATGTAAAATGAGGTTTATATCCTATTAAATTTATTAAAAGATGGAAATAGCTGGTTTTATAATTTAGACTTTTGATAAGTACTGATATTTTATTGATAGCTTTATTAAAGTATTGTATTTTATTATTACACTTCGTCTCCTGCATTTTGCTGAGTTTTAACGAACAATTATTATTAGAACTATACGTAAGTGCTTGTATATAATTATTTTATATCAATTTTTAATAAGTCGAGTATTCTTAGCTTAGTAATAATAATTATTATTAGCTTAGTACTTTTTAATATATACCATAAAAATACACATTATAAGGAAACCTGAGAGAACCTAGCAAGTTTTCGAAAACACTTGGCCGGCGTGGTGGACTATGGTCTGATTTCCTATATATTAGGAAGCCCATGCTCAGTGCAACGTCCTTTAAAAGGGTTTAAAATTACTAGGATTTTTTAATTAGGGCTTATCACTTAGGACTACCATAAATAGGTAGCAAATCTACTGTCTACATAAATAAAACTGTAAATATAAGTGCATAATGTGAACAATCGCACATCTCCTACATTTCCCTATCGATTGATTTGAAATGTTGACATATATTGTAAAGTTTAACTTTTTTACCTGAAGAAGACTTATGATATCCAGTTTTCTGTGACTTGCCACTAGGAGGCGCTGCAACACATCAACTTTTTCACCGTTCAACCGATCGTCGTGAAAATTGGAACATTACCCATACATATGTATGTACAATGTACATCGTACATACATACATGCATTCCAGCACGAATAATATTTTCCTACTATCAATTTATGTCGACGAAGCCGCGGGAAAAGTTTAGTATTTGATCAGTCATTTGTGGCTCTGTTCATTTAACAAAATACAAATATATGTATAAGTGTATAATTTTAATTTTATCTAAAGAAAGTTTACAAAAAAACAAACAATAATACTTTCTTAGATTTACGCGAATAAAACCAACGTCGAAAAATGTCGGGAAACAAAAATCAAAATAAATCCGCGAAATAATCCGAAAAGATAGTTTTATTTAAAAAAACAAACAATTGAGAAAAATACCAGGAGTTGTTAAGCAGACTGTTTGAACCAAAACCATTACGGATTGCGAAAATGCGAGTATTTACAGTAGTAATAGTTAGTGGTTTTAGGTTTTTACATAAAATGTTTGAGCTTTTGTTTGTTAGTTGCAAAAAATTGTCATGAATTTTTGCACGCTAAAAGTACCAATAAGTGCGAGTGAGTGATAGACGTTGTTACGGATTAAGTTTCTAAATGGTGGCATATATCGTTTGTAGTTCATGGGTTCGTATCTCGTTCAAGGAAAATATGTAATATACATATCTAGGAGGAAATTGTAGTAGCCGTCTACTTGTGTTTTAAAATATAACTAAGCTTCATACATATTATACTTCAAAGTAGCATTTTATGTATGAAATTAAGAAATACATTCTATTCTAAAATACAAAGTCTCTAAGTAAATTAGGAACTGGGCAGCCCAAAACAAAAAGGTACATAGTAAGTTAGTACGCACGACCCAAAAAGACTAGCCTACCAATCAAGTGAGTGGAGACCAATCAATCAACGGGCTTGCGGTGTATTCCAATTTCCATGCGAAGTTTTCATCGTCTCGAAAAACCAATTAAAATAACTCATCCGTTGGCCCATTCATCATCAACTTGTAGTCAACGCTTGAAAGAACGAGTTTATTGCGTTTAGGAGATTATGATTTATTAAAGGAATCACGATTATAGTCACCGTCATAACTTTGTGAAGCTCTAATTTATCTTAATTTAAAGAAGTTAATTTACAATAATTAGCTTTTTAATTAACCACGATATATATAAAGCTTTGTTTTCTAAATTGATGGTTTTATTCAAAAACATCGTTTTACTTTATTTACGACTTCTTTGACATTTACTATTCTATACTAATATTATAAAGAGGTAAAGTTTGTGAGTTTGTGAATTTGTGACGTTGTAGGGGGTAATCTCTGGATCTACTGAAGCGGATTAAGATGAAATTTGGTAAGAAAATAGCTTGAGACCCTGGAAAGGACATAGGATACTTTTTATCCCGAAAATCATCCCTTAAGGGAGTGAAAATGAGACTGGAAGTTTGTATCAGGAATCAAGTTAGGGACGAACACGAGCGAAGCGAGGGTGAGTCGCTAGTCGGATATATGATAACAAAAAAATTAAATGAAACTATTTTTTCGGTTTTTGTCGCGGTTTCATTACGGAATACTCTCCCGTAATCATGTTTGCCGTTAAGCATTCGAAACGTCGAAAACCAAAAATATATAAAACAAAACCGCGACCAAATCCGAAACGATACGAGTAGTTTAATTTAAAATATCAAATATTCGCGTAAATCTGAGACAGTATTATATTACAAAAAAAAAAATACAAAATCAACACCAAAACGAGACGAATCTATTTCCTTAGATATTGTCGTAGTAATGTGTAAATAGTTTATTATACAGTATAATATCCGCATGAGGCAGAAATTGGGTGCAATGAAAGCGGGTAAGTTTCAGCCAGGATCGTTTTCAAGCTGATATTCCTAAAGGCATTATGTTTCGCCACATACGTTAATAAGTACCAGGTAGCTGGCTTGGCTCCAAAGTGCCAGATATTAAAGGACATTGTGCAACCGCTCTTAAATCATCGACACTATGCAAGAATAGTGCATATTAAATTCTCGTGCGAATGCCAAGTTTCATAATTTTAAATGAATTATAACTTACTTTTATTCTGAAATTTGCATATGCAATAGGACACCATCCCATCTATGGTCGCAGTGACTCGACCAAAAAAGTCTTGCTACAAATTAAATTCCTTATTAAACATGGACATAGCTGAGTTACAATAACGTATAAATATAAATTATAAACCAATAAAGAAAAAAAAACCAAAATATGGTTTTAGTCGTATCTACAATATGTTAACAGGGGTATGACAAAAGAAAACACTTTATACATTTTATACAAAACTTACATAACATGGTGACGTAGTAAAGTTTTTTAAATACACCAGACAACAATCTTTATTTCAAACAGTTTAAAAAAAATATTTATTTATCTGTCTTATATCTATATAGGCGTATTTACGTATGCCCACTGCAATGATTCGGTATCGGCCGACAATAGAATTTGGATTAAGCAATTACTAACCGACTCATAATGCTTAATAAATCAGTATATATGAATACTGACTATTAATTTAACACAACCTGACTAAACAGTGTATGTCTGTCTGTCTGCATGAACTTTTAGAGTAGTCTCCAAGACAAATGATTGCGATCTTGTAGTGCGAGAAGTTCAATGGTATTGTAAACCATCGGTCGTGTCCGCAGTCGCAGTCAGTCGCCTAAAACGTAACGATAAAAATATCAGCGTAACGGAGCAGAAAGAGAGAGTAAATAAATAATAAATATGTTGGGACATTAACACACAGCACCATCTAGTTCCATAGTAAGCTACGAGGCTTGTGTTATGGATACCAGATAATTGATACACTAGACATATTATATAAACTTTAAATACATACATATTATAAATATAAACACCCATGACTGGAGTACAAACACTCGTGCTCATCACACAATGAATGCCCCCAGCGGGACTCGAACCCGCGACCGCTGGCACAGCAAGTAGGGTCACTACACACTGAGCCAAACGTGTCGTCAATAAGTAGGGAACAGAGAGAGAAAGTACTATTTCTTATTCTATATTTGAACTATTTCTTTTGCAAAAAAAAACTGAAGTTGCAAACTTACCTAACATTACCGACTACTACACTCTTGATGAGAATTATTATTCCTCCATTACGGTGGAATCGAACTCCTTACCTCTGAAGTAGTATCACGGTACATATTACCATACTCAGACATACAAAACTCAAGTATACGCACTACTCCGACATGTGATACTGAGTAGAGTGTAGAATAACATAATTGTTAAGTTTAATATTGGCTTCAAATACTCTTTTCTATTTGAATATGCTGAATAGTCATAGCTTTGCGCATATAACTGGTTTCTGCAGTTCACAACCCTCGTGGGGACAATATGAAGTTCGCTAACAGACGCGATTACAGTGTTTGTCCAAGTGAAGTCGAGTAGAAATGTTACCGCTGTCTTTAGTAAAACTTTGTTGACTTTGCTTTTATATAGTGGCGAATATTTCATAAAGTAATCTATATTTTTTTTGAAGTCTTTCATCAAAATCTATATATATAATAAAATTGTAACTAAGTCGAATCTGTACATTAAATATTTTTTGGAAAATCTTATTCAAATAGGCATTATTATCGATACAGAGGCCGAATCTATAGTTTTTAAAATTTTTGTGTCTGTCTGTCTATCTGTTACCGCATCACGGAAAAACCACTGGACGTATTTTGATGAAATTTGGTATGGTGATAGCTGATTATCCGGGTCAACATATAGGATACTTTTTACTGCGGGGAAATATCTCATTTCTGAGAAAAAATACAAAAACTGCATTGTAAGAAAGAGTATACTAATACCTATGTAAATTTTAAATTTGGTTTTTAGTTATCTGAACGCGGGCGGAGCCGCGGGCTATGCTAGTTAACTTATAAGTTTTTTAAAGTTATAGTTTATTTATATAATAAGTAACAAAATAGGTATGTAACGTGATGTGTCAATGTAGTTGAAAATTTTGTTCTCCCGTATAAAAATCGATACGATATATTATTAAAATAATCTATATATTTTTAACAGGATTTTATAAATTTAACATGTTTAACTAACTTAACTTGTTAACATACTTAAGTATATAGAATTCGGATGACACTGCAATAATTTGATCATTCGGTCCATCGAGCTAATTTGTTGACAAAGTCAGCAGCTCGATAAATGAAATTTGCCAACTTTTTTTCTAGAAATAATAATTATCTCTATATATAAAAAGGGAGATAAAAGAGTTCAGTACCTTTTTCTCTTCTGTTTGTCGACCGATTTTCTTTTTTTTAGTTTAGCTATTAACGAGCTTTAGTGTTACCAATAAAAAAAACTTGGAAATAGTTTTTTAATTTTATTTGACGAACACCAATTATATTAATATCATTAATTGTCTTTCGTTTTATACTATTTATTACAAGAGAATTTACAAGAAATTAGTGTTACTAATTTATTTATATAATTTTTAAATAAATATAGTACATATACATCTAAACTAATATTGTAAAGAGGTAAAGTTTGTGAGTTTGTGAGTCTGTGACGTTGTAGGGGGTTGTAATCTCTGGATCTACTAAACCGATTTAGATGAAATTTGCTAAGAAGATAGTTTGAGACCCTGGGAAGGACATAGGATACTTTTTATCCCGGAAATCATCCCTAAGGGGGTGAAAAATGGGGATGAAAGTCTGTATTTGGAAGCTAGCTAGGGACAAACCCGAGCGAAGCGAGGGTGAGTCGCTAGTATTTTATAATGTTAGAGTATTATATTCATATACATATTATGTATGTTGTACTTTATCTTATCCATTCAGATTTTTCTCGCTATCACAAAGAGAGCGTAGAATCACATAATTGAATCCGTACCGTCTTAGCATACGAATTGCCGCATTCAACCTCTCTACATTAACCTTCGTTTGCGGTTTCCATACATACAATTTTACTGTATATGTGGTTCACACTTGATACTGAGAGATAAAAATATCGATTTATTATCGATTACTGGCTGAGCCGATAGACCTTGTTCTGTCAAATCAAGTTTGTAGGCCTGTTTAGATAAATGGTTTTTTAAGTTTTTTTAAGTTGTTAGTTAATACTTGAAAAAAAAAATAGGCGAATTGGTCCAGCCGTGCTCAAGTTTTGCGCTTAGCAACACATTTAGCCAACCATTTTTATTTATATAAAATTTATTAATATATGTATATTACTTTAACTATTAAGAAATGTTAAAATAATATATTTATTATTAATTATATCTTTATAATAGAAGGACAATATTTGATGTCAATATTTACAAGACCGTTAAAGGTCTTTCAACGTAACAACTATTATACTATTAACGGCTCACCCTCGCTTCGCTCGGGTTCGTCGCTAGGTTCGTTTTAAATAGATATAAATAGTTATTAGCCAGCGTTAGCCATATAAATTTTATTTTTTTTCCCGTAAATTTTTCATTTTTTCTCTTTATTAAAACCTTCCGTGGACCTTAAGGAAAATACGAAAAAAATTTTTTGCCGAATTGGTCCAGCCATTCTTGAGTTATGCGCTTACCAACATTCATTTTTATTTATATAATAAAAAATAAAAATATCGATGACATACATAACTGCCGGCTCACTTTGGTCTCCAAATCATGATAATGTTTAATAAAAACTAAAATCGTCACCCATCCATGTGTGTGCTATTAGAAACCTTGAATTAAGATGAGCTTCACTCGCTATGTAATTAAGATAAGTTTTTTCAAAGACGAAAGCTAGTCTGCAACCAATTTACTTAACTTTATAAGGGTGTATGTAGGGTGGGAAATTCAAGCTTTACCTTTGAATTCCACAGTTTGAAATTTAACTTAGCTATTTTCAGACTTAGACCCTTTTTTTTCTTTTAACTCCGAATAAGAAGTTAATTGAAGGGCATCTATAATAACAAATAAAGTCTAACGAAGCTATCATTATTAATAAGAAAATGTTTGAATGTATAAAAAAAAATCGAATATCTTTTTATTTTTTTTTACAGCGCAGGGACAATCACTATGTTTATATAGTTTCTATCTGCCTCGGTGGTGTAGTGGCTAGCATGTACGGCTGCACACTCGGAGGTCCTGGGTTCGAGTCCCAGGTCGGGCCAAGTTTAGTTATTGAGTCTTTCTGTATAGTAAGTCTCAGTAACAGCCCGGAGTTGGGAAGTTAGCGGTGTTTCACCCCCGTGCCTCGGAGAGCACGTAAAACCGTCGGTCCTGCGCCTTAACTCTCACTGGTCGTGTCGATCAGTCGTCCCACCGGAGTATGAGAGTGACAGGAACAGAGAGTGCACTTGTGCCTGCGCGTACACTTGAGCACTATAATATCTCCTGCGCAGTTGGCTAGTCTCAATGAGATTGGCCGCCGTGGCCGGAATCGGCTAGGAGAACATCATCATCATCATCTGTACATACACTTCTGATCGCTGTTTCATAGAGTGTTGGCAGGAATGGCTTATTATAAACATCTCAATAATACCATTTTATTTGTAGTCTTCGTTCTGCGTCTAGTGCAATTTATTCTTAGTTTGGAGTTTTTTAATAAAACGATCACTTGTATAACAATAAGTGTATGGTAATCCGCACATCAGATCTTAATTGAATTAAAAAAACATTCACGGCATTACATAGTGATTATGTTACATAAAGAAATTACAAAAATATAAAAATTTATACATATAATAAAATTCTGAGTCGAATCTGTACATTAAATATTTTTTGGAAAATCTTATTGAAATAGTCGTTATTATCTATGCAGATGCCGAATCTATAGTTTTTAGAATTTTTGTCTGTCTGTCTGTCTGTCTATCTGTCTGTCTGTCTGTCTGTGACCGCATTACGAGAAAATCACGGGACAGATTTTGATGAAAATTAGTATGATGACAGCTGGTTATCCGGGTCAACATATAGGATACATTTTCCTGGAAGAAATATCAAATTTTTGAGAAATCTATACTAAATGTTAAAACGTATATATAGTATTTAAATTAAGACAATCTCTAGCATTATACATAATACGCTCTATTTCCAGATTAAATCTGCGCTGTCTTAGCATGCATATTGCAACGCCAAATCATTTCTGACTTAAGCTTGCGGTAGTGTTTTGAACTTCGCTTTGAATAGTATGGAGCTGTGGACAAAATGTTCCTTAGCAATAAAGTTCCCATATGAAAATTAAATTAGACTTCAAATAGACATTTGATCTCGTCTACAGTATGTTTAATTAAAAATTGAGTGAAATTTAATAGTTTCTGTAACTATCTCTTTATTGATACGCGTATGTGTTCGGCATTAAGTTCTTAGTTCGAGAGCAACTTAATATTTAACTAGCTTCAAAAACGAGGTATTCCATTTGTTTGTGTTTTTGTATGTACCCAATATTTTCGGCAATCGACGCTCATCATCAAAATATTAATCGGTACTTTTAATAAAGTTAAAAGAGCAAGAGAGATTTTTTTTAACTTTATATTGTTTTTTTTTTGTGTCGGGGGTTACTTAATTTTTTTATCATATAATATAGTTCTTATTTAAGGATATAAAATTCCACCCTAACTTGATAATAATAATGTAAGTCGGTGTATCTTTTAGTTAAAAGTTATTATACGAATAAATAAAATTAAATAAAGTTCGTAAATCATAGTATGTAAAATTACAGGAAATGATCCCACCACCACTAGAAAAAACGTTACGTAACAACCTAATAGCAAGTAATTCTTAATATTATTTTGATAACAAGTAATAAATAAAACTAGTATTCACCCAGTGGTCTAGATTAAACCGTAATCATTTTTTTATTGATAACGCTGAAGCTTATATATAACTATTTTTTATATAACGATTAAACAAAAAAAAAAAGAAGAAAATCGGTTGATAAACAAAGGAGAAAAAGGTACTAAACTTTTTTTTTGTCTATTTATATATAGATAAGTATAGTTAAATAAGCAATAAAACTTTCTTAGATTTACGCGAACATTTGACATTTTAAATAAAACTATCTTTACGGATTTTAATGATCTTTGAGACCTTAAACCTTAGCCTCTCCCTTGACTACGACTGATGTAAAGCACTCGAAATGTTGGAAACCAAAAATCAACATAAATCTGCATAAAAACCGAAAAAATAGTTTTATTTAAAATAAGTAATTAAATATTCGAAGTTAATTAACTAGTGCATTAAGCTAGCGGAAGTACTCGTAGTTCACGTAACTAACCGGCAAAAACAAAAATCGAAAAGCGGGCTTGCGTCGACAAACAATGACATGCCCACAGAAAACCACAGACTAACAATTCGCTTCACATTTTTCGATAGCTACAGTCCGTCGCATATATCGTTTTCAATTTTTTGTTGCGGTCACTGTACGGTGGGTGGCAAATTCACACGTTTATAGCCTTTATTACGTATGCCGTAAATACTACTTTGTATCACTTCTAGGTGCCCTGTACCGACAATTTATTCACTCGGACAGATAGCGTACCCTCGGTTTTTTAGCCCGAAGCACTGCTTAAATAATTGTCAGTTTTCCTTTGTTCTTGTTTCTCTGTGAGTTTGTCAGTCTAAATCGCTATTTGTCAGATTTTAAGCTAAAGGCTTACAATGTGATACTTTATGCAATTATTTCTTTGGTCTATCTTGTTATTATTTGCTGGGACTAAATGAATGAAAGATGAGTTAATTGAATGTTAAACGTACTTTGTGTTGTTGTCGTTTTAGAATAAAGCTGTGCAGAAAGAAAAGCGTCCAGTAAGTTAAAAATAATAATCTATACAGATAAATAAAATTGAAATGTCTGTTTGTAATGTCAAAATAACAGTTTTGTACTAAATGTATATAAAATTATGTACGGTACTTATACGAATAACATAATTTTTATTTTCTTTGTCTGTCTATGTTTGTTCCGGCTAATCTTCGAAACGGCTGAAATGATTTTGACGGAACTTTCATTGGCAGATAGGTGATGTTATAAAGAATGACTTAAGTTACTTTTATTTTATAAAATGAATTAGGGTTCCGCTCAAAAAAATTAAAGCGTATACAGGGACGCAACCGAGCGAAGCGAGGGTGAGTCGCTGGTTATATATATATATATATATATATATATATATATATATATATATATATATATATATATATATATACATACATATAGATCTTTCTTATGAAAAGTAAGCTTGGTTTTGTATATTACTTACTTTTGTATTTCTCATTGCGCGCTTTCTTATGTATAAAAAAATTAGTAGATATTTATAAGTTTTTCTAAATATTTTTTCTTTAAAATTATGCTAACTAAATATTTCAAAATATATTAAATAATAATAAACATCTGCTCTTAGCCTTTTATTAACATCTACATTAAAACGCGTTATTTTTAACGTATAACGGACCCCCACGGGCTGGAATGAATTAGTTTTAAAGTAGGTCAGACATTCCACTCCGCGTTACATTTTTACATAATGTGTTTACCTTAACTTTATAACTTTATGAAGTCCTTTTTTTCGACGTTAAAAGTTAATGTGTTTCTCTGTCAAAAATATTTTCCACTCGAAACTTTATTGCTAACAGTTTTATCGCCTTACTAACTAACTACATACATAATATACAATTTATATTTTTTTTTGTATGAAGCTTCCTTCAAGTCCCTAAGGTCTAAAATAAAAAAATAAATTAAGTGCGTGTATGCAATTCACACATCATGGTAGAAGTGAAACTTCAGAAAAGTAACCTACGAGAGAGTGAGATGAATATAGAGTATCAAGAGTAGGAAAATTATAAGGTTTATTTTTTTTTATAATATTTTTACTAAGTCAAAAAGTAATTTTACATTTTATTTGGCATAAATATACATCACATATTATTCAGAAATTAATTTTTTTTATTTCCTGTGTAGTTTATACTATCTCAAATAATTAAATAAGGCATATTAGACATATTACAATCATTTATTTAAAGAATATCATATACGGAAAGTATATAATATTATATATGTGTCAGACAACAACAACGGATACCATGGCAATGTATTCTATCTCATTCTCTCGCCTGCTTAATCCTATATATTTATGTGTTTGTCTCTTTTTAGTGTCGCATTTCCGTTTCAACGAGTTTCGAATCATAACGATTCTAAAGAAGTTTCACTTCAAAAATACTGTTCCTATATAATTTTGTTTTAAATTCGCGTTAGAACTACTAGTTATGCAACATTATTATTTATATTTATAAACAAAGATGTCAATAAGAAAACTGTTAACAGTTTTATGTGATAGCATTCGAATCAAAGTTATTTTAAATACATATAAGTAAAACTATGCTTTCGGATTTTTTCGCGGAATTATTTTGATTTTTGGTTCGAAACTAAATCCACGAAAAAATCCGAAAAGATAGTATTATTTAAAATGTCAAATATTCGCATAAATCTAAGAAAGTGTTTTATATAAGTAATATTTAAAAAAAGTAATTTTTATTGAATTTGCCGGTTAGGCGATTGTAGTACCTGTCGTTTAACATCTGTTAAAGCCAATGTCCCATCGGTGAATATTAAGCGGGCGGTGAGTGATATTGAAAACATGTAGACCCTAATTACGATATAAATTTGGAATTAATAATGAAGCCTACGTAAAACCCTTTTATATTCTACTTTATTATTAAAATTTACTTAAACGAGGTTTAAACGCTAATCACGGGAAATGATTGAATCGTAAATAATCTGCTTAAATTACGCTGTTGAGATGAATGAGGAAAATTTTATGTATCGTGAAGTTAATTAAAGGTCTCAGAAGAAGAGAACTTCTTTTATAATTTTGGTTCGATGCTCGGTCATGTACTTCTTGTTGAAAAGAAAAAATATATATTATGGGAGTAACTTCAAAAAGGGACATAGTATTATGCAGTCAGAGACATACATGCAGCGAGTCTTGCTACGTCTAAAGACGCTTCTATTTAAGCTATTTATTATAGCTAATAATACAAGCAGAATTGCCGGCAGTAACTAGTAGTACCTATGTATATATTATATACACATGTAACTTACAAAATACATAATAAAGTTATAAAAATAATATATTATAAACAGACTAATAGTTTGAGGTATTTTATTGGATTTATCTTATATTGAAAACATTACAAAGTTAAACCTTGCTATTGAAGTTGTCAGGGCTTTTTCTATTTTTTATAAAAGACTGTGTAGAGGCGTAGGCGTGGTTGTGACAAATAGTGACCGGGATGATGCTATTGACGTTAATAGTCGATAAATTTAGATCATCTTTACGATGGAAACGGGAAATTATAGGAATTTGCTTTTTAAGCTTAAAAAATATAGATATTTTGTCATATTTTGCCTACACTGCTCAGCGGGCTTACATATGAGGTAAATTCTTTGTAAATTAAACCTAAGACGTATCATTCATTTAAACTATTATTGATAATAAAATTAAAGGTACATTACAATAGAGAGTATTTTACAAATATATTTCGGGTGTTGGAGCGTAAATAATATGGTCAAACGTCAAACAATTAGCGTTAGCGCTCTACAAGATTGAAATTGCGATTTTCACTAAGTACACCGGGCTTTATTATAAATCCCCAACGTCTGTAAGCATAATAAAAAAAAAAATTATAAATGTCATACTCTTTGGAGCCACAAAAAACTAACTATCAGGGTGTAAAGTAAAATTTAAAAAGGGCATATTTATTGTACAGTTTCGAACATATTTTCATATACAACATAAGTTCTTGTCAAACTTTTTCTCTTGAAATATCTTCTATTTTAAAATGGAAATCTGAAATTCAATCGTAAATCTGAAAGTTTAGCGCGAACAACTATCTTCAACGCCGAGACCGGACACTTGATATTTATAGCGATTCAAGCTTTTCAACATATGTTACATATTATCTGTTGCATTTGACTTTGTCATAACGTGCTTCAATTATTCGATTAAAATGAGCTTTGAGGTTTTATTTTAAGTAAAGTTAGCAGTTTATTCGTTTTTATTACATGACTTTTTGCAACAAGCAAAAATCTTACGGAAGCAATAGGTAACAGGAATAGGATTAGTATATGTTATACTCCAGCTCAATTAATAAATAATGTTAATTCAATTATTTTTTTTCATTTGTAAAAGAATATTAAATATTAACGATATCAATTTGAAATTAATTTAATATTTTATAATATATGTATCAAATGGTTAGAACAAATCGTGTGGAACAGCTGGTTAAGTTATCTTTGAGCATACACTTACCTTTGGAGCGGGAATCGAACTGATGACCTACGGTTATGTTAATTAAACTTGTCTCCTACACTAAGCTATAACCTTTTTCACAAATTCTGATAAAAGTCTAATAAATTTTAGGACATACATACGTACTGTTGAAATTTAGTATTAGGACAGCGTTTTTAGTGCCACGGGTTTTTGTTAGGTTCGATTTATTTTCTGTCCTAAAATAAAAAAATCTATTCAGTTAAATGGTTAGTGTATGCTGTTTTTCTACATTGAATGTTTCAGATTGAAATTTTGTGGTTTGCTAATTTAATATACGTTTATTGTCTGTTAGTATTTTTCATAGATTATTTTAAATACTTATTTCCTTTTATATGTTTGACTGGTTAGTTAAAATTACTTGTTTCTTAGTGCTTTACAGGAAATTATTTTCCTTTTACTTGTAAGTTGGTTTATAGAAGTTCTACGTCCCCATTAACTAATTACAGCGGAACTTCTAGAACTTTTAAAAATTTCACGAACTTTCCCGTTTAGGGGTAGTTTTCTGTGTTTTTTGCCACTTTTTTCTATAGCAACGTACAATTAATCAAAAATAAAAGCACACGTTATAGAAAGACTAACTTCAGTTCCTTTCTATACTTATAGATTACTAGCGACTCGCCCTCGCATCGCTTCGAGTTCGTCCCTAAACAAAAACAAATCTATCGCACGGCAACCGTATATTTCTCCGGGATAAAAAGTAAACTATGTGCTATTCCAGATTATAATCTATCTCTGTGCCAAATTTCATCCACATCCGTTCAGCCGTTCTGGCGTAAAAGAGTAACAAACATCCATCCATCCTCACAACTTCCACATTTATAATATTTGTATGGATTATTTACCTGAAATATTTTACTTTAATAGTATATTGTTACGATCAACCAGAGCATTATACTCATATTTTCTAGCAACGTTTACAGCGCACGATTCAATTAATGTATCTATTCGAGATCGATACGAGGGAGTATTGTTACCAATATTGCATGACATCGCAACACAAACGTAATTAAGTCCAAATTCGTATGCATAATTCAGACACATTACAACTAGCTCTTGGTTCTAAACAGCAAATATGGTAGCATTAATTTAACAGAAGGCCATATAACAGCGTCATTTTAGTACTGTTGGATGAGATATTTTGAAGCTACGTAACGTGAACGATACGATTTTATAAAAATAATATTTTTCTGTTAATTTTGTCTTTAATGTAATATTTTTAGTAATTGGATAGTATGTAGGTACGTCAAAAAAGTGACCTATGCGTTAAAAGCTATCTCCACTATCTCTATTTCCATCAATTTCACTTAGCTTTTGAGTTTTTAAAGTTTAAACATGAACTTCCAAACTTCACAATAGAAGATTTTCGAAAATAGCTGACCTTTACATAAACAAGAAATCAAACACGGCCGGAGACATGACCTCGGTTAAAAAGATTTTATTGTGGCCAGTCATATTGTACTTCAAGTGGTATGAAGGGTCGTAGATGGATACTAATGATATATTAATAGGTGGTAGACGTTGAAATTGCTTTGGACTTGGTTATGAAATGTGACGTCTTTTTCATTTCAAAGGGCTTGCTTCATTAATTATGTTTGTATATGTTTATGAAGGGTGTAGGAACTAATTTGGACACGACTTAATTGGGTACTGCGCTACGTTAAAATTATAATCTGCATGGTTTTCATAATACTGTCTTAGATTTAAAAACTACATGGTTTTGTGCATTACAAACCCCAATAAAGGACTATGAGCGACTTCGGTTTCGCCTGGTTGAATTTGAGACTTCTTGAAAATTTTATTATTTCCCATAAAACTATTCTAACTTTATTTGTTCAATTTTTCATAACGCATAAGTTATTATTTCATTAGTTTTGTCGAAGAGTGTCAGTAGATAAAAAGCTTCAGTTAATTTTATTTTTTAAATATAGTATATGTATATGTACATATATCATGGTGCCACGGTATTTTCCCCTCGAGTTAAACTAAAAAAATAATTTCTTAAATGTAGTGTACCCATTTTATTAAACTAGATTTTAGGGCCAGTGCTTGGCATCAGTCAGTTTATAAAATTTTACATATACGATTAGCATTGCCTAAAGTCGCGTTATCGACACCCACGTGATGCATATGTTCACAATGGCATAAGTATAGCAGTGTTTGTATTAAAAAAGTGCGGTTTTATACTCTCTCCATTACATATCCGTATATCGTAACCTTAGAATTATAGAGACCAAAAGAAAAATAAACAGAGCTCTTTTATGGATAATAAAGATGGCCATTTATAGTTCTTTTATGACTAAAATTAGCAAAATCTTTAAAATTTCGAGTTGGGTTTAGTTATAGTGCAGTTATTGAGTTATCTATAAGGGTGTAATATATGTATGTATTAAGTATTTATATATATATATATATATATATATATATATATATATATATATACACATTCGACGAATCATTAAAATTAAAAAAAAGCGCTATTCTGACTAAAAATCAAAAGGAACCATCGTACAATATAATTGTGTTACGTATTTACCAAACCAATATGACAATACTTCATAGTGGATTAAACAACTAGAGGTAGAGCGACTCACACTTGATTTTTCTATTTCACCTGCCGTAACGGGAATACAAATGATTCTTTTGTGCATTCCAATCGCACTTTTAAATAATGTACATATCATTACCCTACTTTTATAAAAAAATTATTTTTAACGTAGTATGTAAAACTAGATATTTGCCATGTTTTACATTTTCATTCAGTGTTATCTAAGTCAAATAAACGTGATATCTACAGTTTGATCAACAGGTATAAAATTCAATCATTCTAAATCCATCAAGCCATGTTCCATCAAGATTAATAACGTGTCTGTTTTGACTAATATATTATGGTAAATGGCCATATGTTCACATTATAATTATTTAACTAATGACTTAATAAGTTCGTTTTAATTTTTAAGGGATTTCGAATTACGCGCTGGATCTCAAAATATTTCCTGAATAAAACATGCTTTTTATGTACCCATATATACTTCTCTATCTTTGAGTGATTATCCCATTACTATCGATTAAGCCATTTCAAAGATTACCCCGAACAAACAGGACAACACATATCGGTATCATATAACTCTTATATACTTAATCCCTCCACGACCGCGGACACACCGGCGTTACAGTTAACAATATTTATTAGAATTTTGATTAATTTCTTAGAAATTTACCTGGAGGTGTTAAGAAAACATAGTTATTTTGAAATCACAGACAGTTCAATTTTATTTATACATATTATGTAAAAAATTGTAAAACCTTAGAAAAATATATATTAATAGCTTCGCCTTCAAATTATACCAAACAGCTCAAAAGTTACCTATCGTTAACGAAAGGAACTATGAGTTTATCAAAAACTTTCTTGGCCGCGCGTACAATATAGCACTAAAGTTATAGAAGAAGTCCGATAGGACGCATATCAGACATTCATTTTTCTATGTTAGAGTGAAACTGCTATTATAGAGGCAAAAGTTTGTACGAATGTATTGTGTGTACAAATATATAGTATACGTATTTATTACTCCTTAACGCATAAAGGGCTGCACAGATTTGGATGAAAAGTACACAGATATACTGTATGTATGTATGTAAGTCACTAGTACGAAAAGCTTTAGAAAGACATTTCTGACACAAGAATTTCGTTAGAAGTGACTCTCATACGTTCGTTTATGTAACATATGCTATGTTTGAAGCAGTGAGTTATCTCCTTACATTCCCTAGCGAAATGTACCGCTTCGAGGCAAATAAGCCTTGAATGGACCGCAAAAATCTGAAAGAAATATTTCTTGATAACTTGAACCTTCTATCATATAGATATTAAATGTTAAATATACTTAAACAGTTATAATATAATTCATATTAATTGTAGTTTGTTATGGCTATACTAAAAATATATTTTTAAACTGATGTAAAAAAATTACGATATATTTAAACCGCCTTTTGTAGACCAATTTTAATATTACCTCGTATTATATATAATTGTACCTAGATATAAATACCAAAAAGATTTAAAAAGAAAATTTCATCATTAAAATGACATACTTCATTATTTTTAAGTATTTTGTAATTTCATTATAAAATATTTTAATTAGTGAATTTAAGTCATTTAGTAACAATTTATTTACGAAAATACATTAAGAGTTTTCCTTTTTCTTATAATACAAAAATATTAGAAAAAAATTGGAGCGAATCGTACAAAGGGAAATTTTTTAACCAACTCAATTTTCTTCAAGAGGGCAGACGTTCCCTTTGCCTTCTTTGATGTTATGATTAGGTTTATTTTGTATAATGATAACAGAAATATGCATTTTACGTCCATAACGAATTGCCAGGATATCTTCAAAGCATTTTCTCAGTAAATTAAGTTAAGTTTTCAAGGATTTAAATGGGGTTATATTAACCGGTAAGGTAAGATATAAATTAATACATTTCCTTACATAATTTCTCATAATAGTACTTACCTATTAAAACCGATTATTTACTTCATTATAATAGAAATCCATATATTCAGTTGGTCGAAAATAAAATAATTAGTTGTGAAAATAGATAATTAGTAGATTTTTATATATCTCGTATTATTTTTAATCTTTAAAAAAAAATTGGTAATACACGTGTATGAATTACGTGTGTAATTCCTCGCAAATATTGTGAGTGTATGTCCGTTTATTCATTACGTAGTAACGCAGCAATGAGGCTACCGATTGTGATTGTCCTTGGGTTCATCAAAAGGGTTTATCTCTTTGGTCTTGTCCCAAATAATTATATACGAGTACTTAAACATTTTTCTATGTAATACTTGAACAGGTCTCAAGATTTCCTAGCTAAAATGCATTCTAAAAGCTTCTTTGTCTATTGCATTCTACGTGATTGGCGAAGCAATTTGGAATTAACTGACACACTTTAAAGCTATTGACAAAAAATTGAATTGAGATGAAAAAGATTGGACTAAAAATTGCCATCAGACCGGAAGTATGATGATGATTTAAGCTGTGAAATTTTTCATGTATAGGTACATATAAAAAAATCGACCTGAGTCGAATCTGTATTTTAAATATTTTTTGGAAAATCTTATTGAAACAGTCATTATCGATACAAAAGTCGAATTTATAGTTTTTTAGAATTCTTGACTGTCTGTCCGTCTGTGAGCGCATCACGGAAAAACTACTGGAGGTATTTTGATGAAATTTGGTATGGTGATAGCTGGTTTTCCGGGTCAACGTATAGGATACTTTATACTGCGGGAAAATATCTCATCTCTGAGAAGTCTATACTAGCCTTAAAACATAAGGACGAACCCGAGCGAAGCGAGGATGAGTCGCTAGTACAATATAAGTAGTGACCATAATATTTTACGGTAATTTAAGATATTGAACCAAAGAGTTAAATCGATTATTTAATCCATGTAATTGTACATTACTTCGGAGCAAAAGAAATAACGGCGATAGAAAAAATCTAACGACTAATGGCAAGCAATTCGTTCAAGATGCCGCCCGCACTAATGTTTCTCGCCAAGGGTTAGTTAAATAAAATGTTTTATCCGCTTTCTCAGCAAACCTCAAAAATATCCATTAAAGTACAATAGACCGATGGATTTATTTTTATCAAAAATCTTTAATTTCTATACAATAAGGTCGATAATACAACGAAGTTATTGTTTCGCCTACCGTATACGATATAGAACAAACGTATGAAAAAGCCTCATAGATAGATTTATGTTACATACGTGTTACTTTAAAGTAGGCATATTGTGTGATATAGCGGCGATATGGTTCGATCGTGTACGTATACCTTATACCTTTCCCTATAGCCATTTTTGTGTTGTAAACAAGTTTTTACCTAAGTTACTATATAAACTACATTATTCACAATTTTTTTTACATATTTATCGTTACGGGAGCGTTTCTAAAATAAATCCTTTTTTGTGGGTAAAAAGTATCGTACCTACACAAGTAATTCACTGAAAATTTCAAGATTCTAAATCCATCTAATAAATATAATAATGCTGTTCTTAATTTATTATTTATTGTATTCTGTATATACTTATTTCCTTCAGTAAGCAAAAAATATACATAATTTGTGAAATAAAAAATTGCATGGGTACATAATTTTTTTTATATATTATTCTCCCACCTCACTCATTGTGTTAGTTTTGCCATTTAAGAAAACCTTTTACTTGAAGGCCTATTTTATAGGACTTAAAGAAGCATAGTAAACTAGTATAAATGAAATTTCCACATGACTTATAGCTTTTTCACAATTTTCTATGCAATATTATACAATCGGGTAGAATGATTACCACAACCCACAAAAGCAGTAATATGTGTTAAATATATTTAGACTTAAGTAAATTACTAAAATTTATTTTCCAAGTTTAAAAGCTTGATATAAAATGGCTTTAAATATTTATGTATACTGTAAAACTCGAACTAAATCACAATGTAAGTAAACAATACCTTCTTCCCCCTCAACAAAACGAATACCGAGATTATTCAGAGATGAATTTTACATGGCTGCCGAGTGGGATTTAATGCTTATACATATTTGTATTGCAGAGGTCCATCTGTCGTATCAAATATGCCGGATGTTTTAACGAGTGTCCATCGATGCATGTTTTAGGGTTCAATAGTTGTGTTGTAATCAGTCTGCCGGCTTATATCCGTTCGGAAAGCTGTACAATAAATAAAATTGAAAAAGTACTCGTCAATTTAAACATTTGTAGAGAATAGTATTGTTTTATGTTCAAGGTATTTTTTGATTAACTGTACTTACTTAGGCATGGATCACAGGTTCAGTTCTAACTTGTGGCAAAACTTTACAGACTTTTATGACACAAGATGATCGTCTTCTACAATCGTTGAATAAAGGAACACATGGTTAAAGAATAGAAATTGTAAAAAAAATATTGCTTTCTTTCATCGTATGTCTTAGAATCATAATATGTAAATTTTACCCATATATTTTTCTAAATGTATGTTCTAAAACGATTGTAGAATAACATCTTGTCTAAGCACGGCCCTGGTATTATTTTCTCAATTCACTCTTAAGAAAAATATAGGTATACGCCAGTATCACAAGATAAATATGCACTACTCAATACTCATCCAATACAATATCCAAAAATACATACAATACTATCCCATAATATCCGATAAATATTGTTTAATAAATTAATCAATTATGGGAACCGAGTGAAATGTAGGCGACCGGATATCCTGGGAAGCAGCCGGAGAGCGTGCGTGCAAAATTCAATCAGAGTAAAAACAAAATTATCATTAAAATGATTAAACGTAATAATAATATGCTATCTGAATATAAAGAAGTGTAATTAAAAAACGTTACGATTGTACATGTATATAACGAAGTGATATCTTAATCATATCTCATTAGGCATAATTATTTAAGTGACTTAGAGTGTGTTAATTTTTTGAATCGTATTTGTCTGATTTGATCGATCCGAGTCTATTGATAACTGACGCGGGATAAAAGATAATATTATTTTGACAAGCTTTTGAAGAATATATAGTCGGGACGCACTCGAGCAAATCGAGGGTAAGTCACTTGTAGTTTTAGGGCACACACGTATTATAGGCAACTTTAAAATAAAGAAACGAACCCTCACTTACGTTTATTAATTAATTTCTACTCATTAGAAAATATTTTATTCTAAAATAGCGACTCACCCTCGCATCGCTTCAGGTTCGTCCCTAGACAAATACAAATCTATCCCACGGGATCCGTACATATTTCTAGGATGATATACAACCTGTAGCCTTCCTCAGTTAACGAACTATATAATGCAAAAAGATTTTTTTCACACAAACAAACTCTTCAGCAATCACGGTCATCCCGTGACCATGATTGCTGTAAAGCATTCGAAACGTCGGGAACCAAAAATCAAAATAAATCCGCGAAAAAATCCGAAAAGATAGTTTTATTTAAAATGTAAAATATTCGCGTAAATCTAAGAAAGTATTAAACTCTTCAGCTTTATAATATTAGTATAGATAAGTAAAAGTTCTAAACAATGTTATAATCAAGATAAATCACTTGTCCTTCTACTAGACCTATTATTAAGCGGGCGCTTAGGATCTGATTTGCAAATCATGATTTAGTAACATTTAGCTAGATTAATATAATTACAGTGTGTGACGGACATCATCAGTAAAGTATCTTAACTGGGATCAATATGTACATGTAAGGACGTAGCTTTATTATAAATAAATTGTCTTTATAAGCATGGGAAGGGCCAAAAAATAATTAAAAAAAAACAAGGAGCTCGGCGGAAAACGTGGAACAATAACACAGACACACAGAACTGGAGCAAACCGGAGAAAGCTTATATCCAAAGAGGATCCTTATTTCAATAGAATTCAATTCAATAGAAAAGAAGAAAAATTGAATCATTTATTTTCAACGCTGAAAGGGCTTTAAACTATGATCGTAATACATAGACCAATGTTAGTAATAAAATTTGCCAAAAGGTGACGCTATTTGTATATAATACTACAAATACAAAAGGTACCTATGGCCGCACCCGAGCGAAGCAAGGAAAAGTTGCTAGTGTTGCAATAAATTGTGTCAAGTAAATATTATCTATCTATAGGTAGCAACAGACAATTTTTCCTGCCGCGGCACGTCATATGAAGAGGTTTACTAAGGGTTTTTACTGTGGGCCGTTTATTATAAACTTTATGGTGGCATAAAGCATAAAATAATGGAGTATTTTTACAACCCGAAGCTGTAAAACACCTTTTATGATTGTGATAACATCGCTATTGGATATTTGGCGCGTGTGTAGCGTTTAGTATGGACGCTTGGGATTTTTAATTAAGATTTTTTATTTGCTGATATTTATTTTAAGAAATTCTTACTCAGAGAAAACTAATTTTATGTTTTTAGTTATTGAATTTTTTATGTTAAAAAAGATAAAATATAAAAGAAGCACCTAACACGTACATATATATGTAATGTATATACTTACACGTCCAATAATATTGCTAATGATGTACAGAGAATCTGAAATTTACTTTTTTGAATATATTTTTTCTGTATACACTTCATTTAACCTCAAGAAAAACTTTTTAAGCACTTTATGCTTATAACGAGTATGTAATAGGCAATTATTTTTTATTTACTTTTAACGTTTTTCCTCAATAAATAGAATTCGCCTGCGTGTCGATAAAACGTGCTAATTTAGATAGACGAAGTCAATCAGCTGTAACTGAAGCGGGTTAAATTGCATTAGTTCACAATCTGTGAGAGATCATTGTTAGAGCTACACAGCCAAAAGGCAAAAATGGAAACTTTATTATTTCGTCCTGTCTGTCTGTATGTCTCAGTCTTTTTATTTAGAGATTATTTGCTATTGGTAGAGATTTTTTATTTTATAATATTTTTAGCCTTTCAGGAGAGACATAAAATTAATGTCAATCGGTCAATATATCTGTATGTACATTGTATCATAACTTCTAACCGGATGGACCGATTTATTCGAACCAATTTGAAAGCATAGAAAGTTTTTATATTAATTAATATATACTTCATATTATTTAATAACCTGTCTTAGCATGTGTTAAAAGTAAGAAATCTTTATATTATTAGAAAGTAAAAAGTTTTATATCTCTTGATTTAAAGTATACTTTTAAAAAATATCCTTATTTTTTTTTTAATATTATAGCGAAAGCTTCTTTACTTTGCACCACTTTTAAGCAATTTGGCAAAGCAAAATAGCGTAATTCTTTGTATATAGATATAAAGATTATAGAGCAATGAGTCACCTTAGGCTTTATCTCAATATAGGGGTTTCCGTAAATGTAGGTATATATATATATATTCGACTCAGAATTTTTATTATATATATATATAATAAAAATTCTGAGTCTGAACATTAAATATTTTTTGGAAAATCTTATTGAAATAGTTATTATTATCGGATACAGAGGTCGAATCTATAGTTTTTAGAATTATAGTCTGCCTGTCTGTCTGTGGCCGCATCACGAGAAAACCTTTAGACAGATTTTGATGAAATTCGGTATGATGATAGCTGGTTATCTGGGTCCACATATTAGATACTTTTTACTGAGGTAAAATATCTCATCTCTGAGAAATTTATACTAAACATTAAAACGTAACTAGGTAGAACCCGAAAGGAGCGAGAGTAAGTCTCTAGTTACGACTATAAAAAGTCACTAATGAATGCATATGATGTACTTAAGTTCTAAAAAGCGGGGGTTGTCAGTAAACAATACAACAGCTAAATAACATCTTTCTATAAATAGTTCATTTCTCTAAACACTAAAAAATCTTTTATAAAGATTTATTAACATTTCATGTAAATTACATTAGGGACTAAAAGCACTAGATCAAAAAATTAAAAAGCAATTTAGACATAAAATCTATCAGCCACATCTAAATGACAAGCTTAATTGAATACGTCTTTATTGGAGTAGTGTAGTCATTAAATCGTCTGGGAATATAAATCATTCGTATTATATTAGTTACAGCTTTCACAAAAAGCTATTAGAGAAAAACTTGAGAAAATTTATGAAAAGAATCGTACCTATAGCCTATGAAGTAGTTTTCATTTACAGTATTATAAACGTGAAAGTTTGTATATTTGTATGTGTTTGTTGCTTCTTCACACTAAAACGGCTGTACCGGTTTTGATGAAATTTAGAACATGATAGACATGGATAATATATAGGCAACTAGGGATATACCCGAGCGAAGTGAGCGTACTTCTCTTTACTAGTCTTATAGAATTTCATTTAGTCCCGAAAAATCAAGAACGTTATAAGATTATTATTATTTACTTTTTTTTCTTAATTTTCGCCATTATTATATAACTTTTGCTTATATACAAAGTTTAATACAATAAAAGCTAGTAGTCAATCAAGAACAACGACTCACAGCTGGACTGGCGATGCATTAAAGTCTAGAAGCTGCCAGTCTGCTGTGAAATTGCTTGCTAATTGCGTTAAGCGAAAAACTGTTTGGATTTATTCCCTTACAATTCCCATTTAAGTTGTTATTTTGTATTATTTTTGTTTAATAGAATATAGTGAATTGGTTTCAAAACTTTCGTGTAACAATAATGAAGTTAATTTTGTTGCTGGTGGAGTCTATAGTTGATAAAAAAAAATATTTCATGTTCGTGAAAATCTAATAAAAATATGACATTTTATTTTTGACATAATCACGAAAATCTTTAATAATAATAATACGATTCAATTGTACGTTTACACTTAACGGACGTACTCGTAATATGTAGATACTAGAAAACCTCTTTTTTAAAACATCGAATGAGGCACACTAGATTTCGCCCATGCGTTACACGCATACGTCATGCGTTACACGCATACGTCGACAAATTGACCTCTGCGTTAAACCAGACTACCCCTTACAAAACACATATCTTCTTTCGATAAATTATACTTGTTACGTATAGACATTACTATAATTATAAATACGAATTTTTATTTGTGTAGGTATGTTATTTACTCCTTTTCGCTACAAAGGCTGGATGGATTTTAGTTTTTCGTGCTTAAATAGTCTACGACCTGAAGTACCACATAGGCTAATAAAATTTCCCAAAAGCTGACGCTAGCTGAATATAAAATAAAAAATGTATAAAAACAATTTAAAATCACTAGTGTACAATCCAAACATGTGCACCAAACATATTTAATAATAAATATATAGTAAACTAAAATAAAAACAAAAAAATACTGAAAAATGAATGATAAAAAGCGCCTTTTTCAGACTACTCCCCTTCCAATTTCGTAAATACGGTTGCAAAAGCTTAATTCATCAAACAACTGAATCGGAATCAGAACCCAATCATCGTAACTAAGCTGGAGTCCTTCCTTCTTTATTTGTGACGTCTCGCGAGGCCTCGCCAAATTTTCCATGTGGCCTGTCAAAGGAAATTTATTAAGGAAACGAAAGCTCGCGATCGTGTACGAATAACAAACGTTAAGGAAAATTAACGAAGTTTCTATTTATGTTGCAGCGAAATTGGAGGAGTTTATGGGAAATATCTTGGGTATATTTATATTAAAACTAGGATTTGCGGCTTCGATACGCTTATTTTATTTGTATGTACATAATTTCCCCGCTCCTAACAGTTATAGTGTGATGTAAGTTTTTTCCAAATTATAATTTGAAATGATTTCATTAGTACTTTCAAGGATAAGCGCGTTCAAACAAACAAAAAAACATGCAAACTCAGCTTTTTAATGTTATTGTATAAATGTCTTTAACGGTAAGTTATTGTTTTTGAAGACTTTCGACGCTTCTGTGCATTTTCTTTAGAATAAATAAATAAAATAAAATAAATAAAATAGCCTTTAATTACTAAAATAATTCTTTAGAATAGTTATCATTAAAGAAATTGACTTATACAGCTTATTTTTATATAATACTAGCAGAACAAGCGGCTTCGTAAAAAACAAGGTTTCATAAATACTTTCATTTTACCCCCTTAAAGGATGAATTTCGAAAAATGCTAAAACATGTATTTATTTAATTGTATTGAAGAGCATTAATGCTAAGTTTCAAGTAATTCTGATTATAATTAATTTTTGGGTTGTATTATAATGTGTTTTCCCGTGGAAGTGAGATAATCTCCCGCGGCGAAAACTAGCCAAAAAATACGTCTATCCGTCACTCCATTTCGACATAAAAGAAGGACAAACAAACAAACACACTTTCACATTTATAATATTAGTATGGATGTATTAAAGCAAAATGCACTACACTTACGGATATCAAAAAATCTCAAAAGCTAGTAAGTAAACTAGCTTTAGTCATGAAGTTTTAAATTATTCGAAAATTTTGTAACATAGGGGCTCGCTAAATTTCTTTCTGGAAAATTTTATATTTTATGGGGGAAAGGGATTTTTACGTTGTACGAAACTTTTTTTTAGTACGTGTATAGTAGTATAAGCAGCTGGTTATATAAATAAAATGTGTTATTCCGGGTCAAGACGTGCATATTAAAATTTCGCACAGGGTAATGTCCATGTGGTTAATTAAATCAACGATGTGTTTAAAGTTTGGACTTGGATCTTAATTGTTTCTTGTCGCTAATAAGTTATTTTAAGTACTTTTCGTAATAATAATTATATATTTTGAAAAACTAAATAAATAATAATAAGAAATCGAACTCATAAAGAGTGATATATGGAAAGCCTGGCCTTAAAGAAGTTGATAAAAAAGCTTAAACTGAATCTTCAATCGGCTAAAGTAAAATTCCTAGGTCCATCTAAACTAAACTTGGCCAGTAAACAATGAAGGGCATTGTGAATTCACAGCACAGACCGATCGGGCTCGAAAATTTTCGCCACTTTCTAGAAAATAAATTTCTTCGAAGTTCGAAGACAAATAACATTGGTGAGCGATTTCGTGAAATTAGCTGTATTTGAAGACCGACCACGAGTGAAATTGACACGAGGAATTTTTCAGGAAACAATAGACTTGGTTCTTGATTGGAAGTGTCTGATAAAATTTCCTTTTTTTAATCTTATTGTAAAAATCTTCAGGTAACTTATTTAACTTAAGTATAGTTAAAGGGAAATAAGAGTATAATTTTGGAGGGTGAAATAAATTTTGTAGAACTTAATATGAAAGAAGATGAAAGCTTATAATAAAAATATGACTAAACTAAGGTCTTTCTTCAGACCGTTAAAAATATCGTAGATGACTAATTATACAAATAATATAGAGTATGAAGGATATGAACCGCACTTGATATGTTCATTTTTATCCGATTTTGTGTAGGTTGGTGCTATAAATTATCATAACAAAGTAAAAATATTTTATAAATCATAGATTATCTTACCGAAAGCTCATATTATTATTTTCCATGCTCGTTATCAAGCGTACCTGCAACAGAAAAAAAAATTAAATTCAGTAACAAAATTAGAGCTAACGAACATATGCATTAATTTTCGAATCGTCTATGATTGAATAAACTCTGATTGGCTAGTTCATATCTCCCAGGATGACGTCACGTCCGGTCCAGTCACGTGGTCAATTTCCGGTCCAATTTCCGATGCAGGCACCCATCATTTTAAGTCTGACGGCCGAGGAGTTGAGACATTTTATATAATTTAATATAGGCATTTATAATTTAAAATTATAGTGTACGGTTATTTGCAATAACATAAAAATAGTATGTCTGTCTGCTATACTATTATATAATACTATTTATACGTGCCAGGCTTTCGCTTAGTGAACAGACAGTAACAGACAGGCAGGTTTGAAGAATAACAAAAACTACTTTTGGTTCTTGATAGAAAAAGAGTCTTAAACGAAAGAAGAAGAACGACTTAATCGTTTTTGAGGGAAATTTAAGTCAGATTAGGTATATTTTTTTATTTATTCATTTTTTGTAGGTTAAAATTTTTGCAATCTGTTGTGATTTTGGTATGGGAGCAGGTCACTATTGAGTAAAATAATTTTGTAACGAGTAAAGTGAAGTGAGGAGCGGGTGTTGGAGAGGAGGCGCTAGTGTAGCGGTGTGAAGTTCGAGGCGAGTGGATGCTGTGATTGCGTGGGATATATAAATGCTCGGGATTGAAATTTATTATTCTACAGTGTTTAAGTGTTGTTAAATAATTGCCTGTGTAAAGATTTAAAAGTTAATAGCTATAATTGTAAAATCTGTGATATAAAGTGATTTGTAAAAAAAATTTATTTTTTATTTTTCCTGACTGCTTTACAATTTTCTACCAAAATCACATATACAAACATGTATTTATGTACATTGAACAGTAATTGTTTTTTTAAGACATTAATTGTTTATTTCTCTGTTACATTCAATTGATTTTTGAGCATATTGTGTTTGCCTTTAAATAGATTTACAATTATTAAACCATATTTTACTTTTATATGTTTGTAAATAATAATAAATGTGTATAATAATTGTTAATTAAATCTTCAGGTAGACTTTAATAAATAAAATAAAAACAATACATAAAAACGTAAAAATAGCTCTGTTCGCCAAATTCTCATTATAAAACTCATTTATTTAATAATATAATTTTGTTTTTACTGTCAAAGACATTTTCTAATAGGTATTATCAAATAAATTTTTCCTTAATCTTGAATCAAATAACATTTAAATGAAACAAAAGTTTAATTAATCAAATGAATGCTCATTCATACTCAGGTACTAGATGGAATTAATTACTTTCAGGGCCCTTTGTTTGTAAAATACAAGTGTGTATATATTTATATAGAAATCTTAATATTGAGCTGATGCTTTCTTCTTAAGGGTAATCACTCGAAACTTCCTTTTGTGGTGAGTTTCGTTGTTTAAGCCCCATTATGCCTTCAGCGTCGATAAATTAATTGAAATCCATTCGCGAAACTTTATTATTCAGTTGAAAATTTTCGACAACTTTCCAAACTTAAGACACAGCTTAATCGGATTACAATATATTTTTATTAGAATAAATCTATAAAATAAAATTTAATTTTTTCTAACTCTTCTTAAAAATGTCATTTTTATCCGGTACAGCGCGTCAGAAATTTTTAGTGTGAGGTACTCAATTTTGATACCCAGCTTTTGTGTGTGTGTATATATATATATATATATATATATATATATATATATATATATATATATATATATATTCCTCTTATTGGAGAACAAAAGCTATCAATGTAACAGCAATAGCTCGAAAGACTCAGCGTCTCTATGCTATATTAGATTGGGTATAAAGAGCTTTACAGAGAACAGATGCTGTAACACAATTATTAGAACAACTGCAGCGTCGCAAACATCTTGCAACAGGACTCAGTACAAATATACCTAGTAAATATATTTTAAGAATTTTATTAAAAAACCTCATAATCTCATATTTCTAACTTTTTCATTAACAAAAAACAATATGATATACCTTTAATATAAAATTTATATACATATGTATTCATCTTCCGGCAAATGATCAGCGGCACCTTTTGGCATATTTTATTACTAAACAAGTACCTAAGTGTTACTTCAAGTTATAGTCTATGTGTGCACCAAACATCCAAATCCAGCCGTTTCAGCGTGTAGGATTCATCAGCATACATACATACATACAAACATTCGTATTTATAATATTAGTAGTGCTTGTGTGTGCTACTTTTTTCTTCTTTCACCCAGCAATAAAGCATTAAGGCGATTTTTTCTAACGTTATACTAGTAGGTTTGGGTTTTATCCTGGCAATTCACGTATTTTATACTACGGATACGGGTGAGGTATTAAAATATAATAAAATAGTTTTTTACCGTGGCTCGGCTCGCACATTTTATGTAATTTCGCTCTTAAGTCACACTTTAATGCCTAGATAGCCTTATAAGTTATAACCTTTCTCAACAAATATATTTAAAAAAAAAACAAGAATTTTATGAACGTGATTTCTCAAACGAACAAATAAACTCTTCTGCTTTATGATAAGTGTAGGTTGTCGCCTGAACAAAGAAAACTTCAGTCACTCCTTTTTAATAAAATTAAGAAAATAAAATTAATGTTTAATAACTTTGACATCACCATTAAATAAACTTAATTATACCCAGATGCTATTTACTTTTAGTCAATTAACGAAAGATATTAGAAGGAATTTATCAAAGGAATCGTCTCAGCGAGTTGACGTTTTAACTTCACTATAATAAACGCACTTATTCCTTCCACTATAGGGTATATCCATCATCAAATTTTGTTACGTCATTATACCTTACAGATGTTTCGGCGAGCTACTGAATTAGTAATGCTTCAATTATGATAGTTTGTATTATCCTCCCTTGAATACGAGGTGGAAATCTATATTTCCTTGTACATATGTAAATATAAGCTGCTACTTCAGACGACGAATAGAAAATAGGACGATCATAATTAATTATTCTCGTATTTATATTAATGCTTAATGCTAGTTGTAATATTATTAATGGCAAAACGAGTAAGTACGTTGGTTTGTTACTTCTTCATGCACTTACAACTTTATTTGGTTATCTATATGTCTATACATATAATAAAATTGTAACTAAGCCGAATCTGTACATTAAATATTTTTTGGAAAATCTTATTGAAATAAACATTATTATCGATACAGAAGCTGAATCTATAGTTTTTACTTATTTTGTTTTTGTTGTTGTATTTTATTTGTTTATGTTTATCTATAGTCTGTCTGTCGTTACCGTATCACAGAAAACCCACTGGAGGGATTTTGATGAAATTTGATAGGCATGGTGATAGCTGGTTATCCGGGTCAACATATAGGATACTTTTTACCGCGGGAAATATACCATTTCTGAGAAAAAATACATACACTGCATTGAAAAGGTATAGTATATATATATATATATATATATATATATATATATATATATATATATATATATATATATATATATATATATATAATTATAGTACAGGTTGTCCAAACATAATTATCTCAGTACATCAAGTTTTACGTAAAAAGAAGTAAATACTTTTGAATGTAAATTAACTCGTTTTTTATGTCAAAATACAAATATTTTATCTGTATAGTTATGTTATGCATATATTCTTAAATCAAAGTTAGCGAAGATAAAAATAAATATATAATTAAAAGCCAAAATTAGTACTCAATGATACTTCCAAAAAATAAACCTTGTTTTTGGCTTAACACTTGTGCGTAATAACTTTCAGAGACGTAAAAGAAACGCTGTCACAACTCTGAAGTAGGCACGCACTCAAAAAGTAAATGTCGACGCGTAATTATTTTACTGTGTGCAATTTATACAAATTTTGTATGTTAATTTTATATTACTCGTCAAACCAGTGAATTCATAATTGTATTTTTATTATTGCTATTAGTTTTTATGAATAATATAAAGCAAATCTCTACAAATAATATTTAAAATTTTCTAAAAATGTCTTCCCTAAAAGTAAATTAGGAGTATGTACATTGTATATACGCAATAGTATGTAAATAGTGTTAGTCAAGAATCCAAAGTGAGATATTTCTTCACCCATCGGCTTACTGATGAAAAATAATTTGTAAGCATTATAAACTTATCGTAGATCACATATACCTAAATTATACTCTTACAGAGTAAGTTTACTATAATCTTAAAAACAGGCCAAGTGCGAATCGTACTCGCGCACGAAGGGTTCCGTACCATTATCTATAAAAACGGCAAAAAAATCATGTTTGTTATATGGGAGCCCCCTTAAAGATTTATTTTATTGTTTTTAGTATTTGTTGATATCTCGGCAACAGAAATACATTATCTGTGAAAATTTCGACTGTATAGCTATCATGCACGGTTCATGAGATACAGCCTGGTGACTGACGGACAGAGAGACTGACGAAAGGTCCCGTCTTACTCTTTGGGTACGGAACCCTAAGAATGTTGACGTATTATAATACGACGCAGTCGCGGGCAAAAATCTAGTAAAAATTTAAAATAGGTTAAAATGGACAATTACGCAGCTAAAAATGTCACGATCATAAATCAAAGGATGGGAGATTAACCGGGGCATATCTTCACCTAAACCGGATTTGTCGGATGTCGTTCGACGTGGCGCGAATACATTAGCGAATGTTCCTCCGGTTGGGCTATCAGGAAATCCGGACAAGATTATAATCGTTCTTTGATGTAGACTTTTAAAATAACATAAAGGTAGAAAACAGATATAATATTTCTATTGGGAATGGGACTTATTCACTTTATATTTTTATTTTTCTTATATTTAATCATAGATAGATCAGTATAAACTAACACACAGTCAGTTACCGTTATAAAGTGTATAGAAGTCATTTTAAGTTATAAACATATCGGTGAAATTACAAGAAAGTTACTTCCTTTTTTAGCTGTCCACACTTGTTGGTCTAGTGGCTAGCATGTACGTCTGCAGATATAGAGGTCTAGGGTTCAGGTCCAGGCGTTCGCCCTTATGCTTCAGGAAGCATATAAACTGTCGATCCTGCTCTTGTTACCTTTATGGTCATGTCGAATTGTCGTAAAATTATATACATATATACATATATATATATATATATATATATATATATATATATATATATATATATATAATATATATATATATATATATATATATATATATATAGAGCCATTTATAATTTAAGACATCACGGAAACTAAAAATTCCTTTGATCGGTTGAAGGCGGAACATGAGTCTCACATTACTGAATGTCGTGTTGCTTTGTTTCCATTGTTATTCAAAGTTGACTTTTGCTCGCATACTTATAAATATTAATTTTAAATTAAAAAAAAATTTTTTTGAGAAAAAATATATTTTAACCTAGTTTAAAAAGAAATTAACAATTTACTACTGAAAGCTTTAAATTCATAAAATAAACGCTTATTTTGGTTCAATATCAATAATCAAGGTTGTATCAAAAGTGAATACTAAAAGCGCTCTCTCAGTAAAGGTTCCATCAACATAGTAGGTACGCGCGTGAAAAATATAAAACTAACCTGTAGCATCAATAGCAAAATTAGTGTTTTTTGATTAAACAAATTCTACAACAATGTTAATTTAAAAATAAACATTTGAATTAAATATTTTTTCATTTAATATGTCCACGAAACATATTTTACAATAATCTATACGTATAATAAAATTGTAAGTAAGCTGAATCTGTACATTAAATATTTTTTGGAAAATCTTATTGAAATAAACATTATTACACTCGTATATAAAATAAAGTTTTGGGTTTGTTACAACTCGAGAACTGCTGGACCGATTTTTATGATCTTTGTTTTGTTGAATTTGCCTTCACCCCGAAGCAGAATAACTAAAAAATAAAAAACAAACTATTCCATACTAAGCGTCAAAACGTACTTGAGCGAAGCGAGGGTGAGTCGCTAGTCCCTAATAAAATTTTAGTTAACATTTTATTAGTTTACATTTTATTAGTTTACATTTCTTATAATGTTTTTATAAAATCTATAGTTATAAATTCAATATACGTATAAGCAATAAGCACAAGGAAATTCTCAAAGATTTACATTTATAAAAGAGCATTTTCTATTACAGTTGCACATTTCACTGGCGCTAGTGGCAACAATTTATCGTACATTCGGTTTGATTTGCATATGAACGAGTCACTGGCTATTTGCTGAGGTCTTTTCGACCGTGCGAATTAAGCTATGGTTGAATGTTCAGTGCGAATGTCTGGTTTAGAGCAACAGCGGTTACATTTGGAAAATGAAACAGTTATATTTTTTGGAGTGGAATTTAATTAATTTTCTGAACTAAAAAAATGGATTTTTTTGCTTCGAAACTTCTCGAAACTAAACCTCCATATCCCATAAAGCTGAAACATTAATTTTCCCAAAGACTGCAAATATTAAGTTTTAGTAGATATGGTAATAAAAAAATAATATATTCTACACTTAAAATTGACGAATTTAAAAAAAAAATATCTTAGCGACTGTCATTATATAAGGCTCTCAATATGTTTATCTCGTTAGGTCCTCCGGCTTAGTGTAGGAGACGATGGGTTAAGCAACATACAACTTTATTTATTTAAACTTTATTATGTATTTAACCAACTTTAACGAAGAAAGGAGAACGAAACTCTGTATTTTTCTTTCGAGAATTTAAAACATGTTTTTGGATTAAAATAAACTTTAATTTTTTTTTCCTATAGATATTTTTGCACTTGCATGCAAAATCTCATTTATTCTACCCAATTATACTCATAGAAGTATTAGCTCTTAGAAGAAAGAGAATTAGCGGCATTTTTAGTGGTTACTATGATTATCTGTTGTAGCTTAAATTTATGTTAAATAAAAAAAATACGTTATAAATAATTTCATCAATTTAAATTTATATAGATAAATAAAATTTATGTGTCTGTTTGTAAGGTCAAAATAAAAGCGTTTTACTAAAATGCATATGAATTTATATACGGTACTTGTAAGGAAAACACATGTTTTAAGTTTTTGTCTGTCTGTTTGTTCCGGATAATTTCTTAAACAGCTGGACAGATTTTGACGGGACTTTCACTGGAAGATAGCTGATGTTATAGGGAGTAACATAGGCTACTTTTATTTTAGAAAAAAAAAATAGGGTTCCGCCCAAAAAAATCAAAACGTACCTAGGGACGGACTCGAGCGAAGCGAGAGTAAGTCGCTAGTTAAAAAATAATAGTAATCAACATTACCTACTTAAACATTCAGCATATTCAATAAGTAAATTAGAAGATCATACATTAATTACAATAATATTTTCCATCCCATATAGTTACAGCTGGTATATATTATTGATTCGTCGTATATATTCACAAAACAATTAATTTTATGTATGCGTCAGTAGCTTGCAATCAGGTCTTTTCAACCGTGTCAACACTGCAACAGTGCAGCGCGTTTACGAACAAAGGACTAGAGCAACATTGTGCTATAGTTATCGATTTATATATATATATATATATATATATATATATATATATATATATATATATATATATATATATACTTCAGTGTAGTGATATATAGTTCTGATTATTTATTTACTTAATAGGAATAACAACAGTATAGATATGCAGAATTACATAATACTCATACAAAGTATCAGCCTTTATATCAGTCTTCACATGTGGTGTACATTTTACAGGTATTTACAACACTCAGGATAGACAATGGTATTTTTTATTGGTATAAATTGGTCTAAATTCATTAACATTTTCATTTCATGACACGTTGCATTTTACCGAGAAGAGCTGGACACCCACAAATTAAATTAATGTACAATATATATGTACAGTAAATTTAGGAAACAAAAGCCATTCTGATTATAAGTATGTATGTATATAGATTGTAATTAAACCTATTCTATATTATAAAAATCAAATCGTTTTCGTTGGAAAGTGCATCAAGACTGGACCGATTTATGAAAAATTGTCACGTTTATTTTTGTATAAATACTTCGCCCCCCCCCTATTGGTCGTAGCACGATGTTAAATAGCCTCTCTCGCTCGATAAGCTAAAAAATGCCAAAAGATTTTTTCAAATCGAACTGGTAATCCCAAAGATGAGCGTGTTCAAACAAGTTTTTTCTACATGTTTATTCTATTGTATGTACATACTCGTATATAGAAATACATAAAATAGTACATTAGGGCAGAACACATTATATATTAATATATAAAGTGGGACTCAGTATGTAGAGCAAATGACCACCATCCTTCACATTAGCTAATCCTAAGCGATTTCGTTTACGAGTATATTACCTTCCTGTGTTAATATATAATAACAT
Source organism: Brenthis hecate (assembly GCA_951806755.1). Lineage (NCBI taxonomy): Eukaryota > Metazoa > Arthropoda > Insecta > Lepidoptera > Nymphalidae > Brenthis > Brenthis hecate. Next base: position 3,348,741 of record OX638256.1, read on the forward strand.
CTTATGCATTTGCCTTTAACCCTCTCTACCCCTCAATTGCCGTGGAAAGAGGATTACAAGAAGGCTCACAAGTACTTTATCCAGTGCTTATGTAAACTTTCAACTACTCTAGCGACTCTAGAAGACGCGACGGAGCAAATAAATCGGACTATATACCTTGTCACCGCTCTACCTTCATGTATTTATGTTACAAGGTAAAGGCGTTTTTAAAAAGATGATACTTGTAACTGATTTTATGTTGAGAGATTAGAGTTAAACTACTAGCAATTGCCCCTTGATTCGCTCGAGTGCATGTCTAAGCTTGAATGGTTTAGGAAGAAATGACAAATATCTAAAGAAAAATCTTTTTTTTTGCACCAGGAATCTTCGCAGGATTATACAAAATAATGCACCATAGGTACTTTCATCACAATCGAATCAATGATATAGGTACGCGTAGAGGACAAACATACTAACATTCATTTTTATATGTATAGTTAATTAAATAATCATTATTTTAAAATTGCAATATGTAGCTCTTTATAACTTTTAATTTGAATTGTGGAACAATGCGGGGAATAGCTCCGATCCACGGTTACATGTATATAAAGTAAAAAAAAGGCTTGTATCACACAGGCACATAGTTTTACTGATCTAGTTTTAAGCACAATTACTTACATATAATGCTAATCAGCTTAAAAGTAAAGTTCACTTGTCATCTCTATTGAATGCCGTGTTTAAATGTATCATTAAATGCAATTGTTGTTCTTATAATATTTTTTGCTTAGAAATTACATTTATATATTATGTATGTATATATACTTTAATTAATATAATATATACGTTAATATTATTATGTATTTGAATTGTATTTATTAATTATGTATTAGGGATTTATTATAATTTAATGTATACCTACGCCTAATTACCTACTTTTGATTATGTAATTATAGCGAATACTAGCATTGCCCGCGGCTCCGCCCGCATTCAGATGACCAAAAACCAAATTCTTAGGTTTTACATATTAGTATACTCTTATATTGCAATTTTTGTATTTTTTCTCAGAAATGAGACATTTTCCCGCGATAAAAAGTATCCTATATGTTGACCGGGATAACCAGCTATCACCATACCAAATTTCATCAAAATCTCTCCAGTGATTTTTCTGTGATGCGGTAACAGACAGACAGACAAAGATTCTAAAAACTATAGATTCGACCTCTGTATCGATAATGATGTCTATTTCAATAAGATTTTCCAAAATCAAGTTACAATTTTATTATATGTATAGATTATGTGCACTTGTAAGGACATACATATTATCTGATTAATTAATTGTTATTGTCTTCTAAATGTATATAAATGTTTTAATATGAGTGTTGTTAGAGTACTCTTTCTAAATAAATAAATAAATAAATAATATTTTTTTAGTAAAACCTAGGATACATAATTTAAATATTAGTAGGATTTAACCGGACTTTACCTGAATTTAGAGAAAATACAGTTGCAATATTTCACGACAGTTAAACGGTACCTAGGAGGTACAGTGCACGGATAAGAGCAATCGTTAAGATCGAGTAATAGCGTGATTAAGTCCTCAGCCTCTTAGTCGAGAGCTTAAGCGTTTCTTCAATCCAATGTATTCTATGTAAGCAATTCTTTATTTTTACTTTTAATGGAATATCTGTTTCCGTTATTTTAACGAAAGTTCACGTTTCAAGTTAACGTTCACGGTAAGGATTAGTATTTTTATATTTATACTAGCATTGCCCGCGGCTCCACCCGCGTTCAGATGACCAAAAACCAAATTCTTAGGTTTTACATATTAGTATACTCTTACAATGCAGTTTTTGTGTTTTTGTATTTTTTCTCAGAAATGAAATATTTTCCGGCGATATAAAGTATCCTATATGTAGACCCGGATAACCAGCTATCATCATACCAAATTTCATCAAAATCTGTCCAGTAGTTTTCTCGTGATGCGGTAACAGACAGACAGACAGACAGACAAAAATTCTAAAAACTATAGATTCGGACTCTGTATCGATAATAATGTCTATTTCAATTAGATTTCCCAAAAAATATTTAATGTACAGATTCGACTCAGTTAGAATTTTATTATATGTATAGACTAGAGTTCATCTGCGGCTATTGCAGTGTAATTTATTTATGTGTTTGATGATCAGCACTTTTTTAACGTTCCACTTCTGAGCACGATGGCCTGTCTACAATGCGAGGGGATCAGGCCATAGTCCACCACACTGGCCAGCACGGGTTGGCGGACATCTCATGTATTTCGAAAACTTGCTAGGTTCTCTCAAACATGCAGATTACCTCACGATGTTTTCCTGCTCCGTAATAATCTACAATAATTCTCAATAAATATGAAATATGATTATGAAATGCATAAGTAAAGGTTTCCCAGAATAAGACTGTTAGCTTCAGAGATTAGTGCATTTAAATAAACAAACTCTTCAAGTACATAATATATTAGTATAGATATAGATTATTTTATTTTATGTAATGATTTACATTTCCTTTCTTCATTATAAATATATGGCAGTGTAAAATATTTTGTCTTTCATATTGACTTTATGAGGATCAAACTCACAATAATTACGTACGCTCACAGTAGGCTCACAGTTACACTTTTATTGAGTCGTATGATGTTGTATTATGTAGACGTTATGTTATGGCCATATAAGCTTTCTTTAATTTCGACTTACATCCGGTGACCCTTAATTATAATAATTAGTATCTCAGAATTTCAGAAGCTTAAAGCGAATATTTACCGAATATTCACGCTGACCGGCCGCAACCGTTTCTAACTTTAACTTCAACCCGCACGTGTTTTAGTAACATTTACCAATTTACTAACATCTCTTAAATGTCTTTAACCGACTTGATAAGCATAAAAAATTATATCGTTATTTATGAATAACGGCGCATGCTATTAGTATAAGAATTTTCAAAATCTACATCTAAAGAATAATCTTTCTCTACATAAGTAGACGTTGTCCTCGGACTTTGGACAAAGTTACAAATTTTACCTTCTTATAATTTACTTACTTGTTCAGTCGTCCATGCATTTATCATACCTACATATTTTTAACTACCTGTTCCGACAGACGTTGTTATATCACAATTTCAATTATTTATGATTTGTAACATCATTGTAGAAAAAACAGTTTCAGATTCCCCCTAATATCGACATTTCCACGCATACTATATATAATTATCCAAATTTTATTCCCTATTGTTAAGAAATACACTATGCTAAATCGTTACAGCTGTGATATGCTTTCCAAGGAAAAGCATTAGACTTTTATACTATACATTAGGTTTATTTATAATCTACATACTCATAATCAGAATGGCCTTTGTAGCTCTAAAGTATATCTTGTTAAAGATGTTAATTAATCTCATTTAATATATTAATTATTGTTTTATACACGCGTGCTACATGTAATATTAACCACTTTCAACTTAACAGCTGAAAAACCAAAAAACAAATGAAACCGGATCAAATCGTGATAGCTCATCATTAGCAAACAATGCAGCATCAACCTCATCTATCCAGGATTAATAATGGTACATAAAAATCGAATACCTTCTCGGGGCCAGGCGTTTTATTGCTCGTCATTTGATCGCGACAATGGCGACTGTAATAAAATTTCAAAAAAAAAAAAGAAACACTACGTCCCATTGTACGCATCGCCCTACGGCGGTAAAATTTCAAATAGCATTTATTTCAGTAAAACGGAACGTAATGTGAAGGTCACATAAATCGCGTCTATTAACTTTTTTTACGACCTGGTGTAACCTTTTACAGAATCTTGTGTTACGCTGAAACTAAATCCGATTGGTCCTTAATAGCTTATTTGTAGCCGGAAGCGCTTTCGGAACCGACGTGGGACCCGGTCATATCTGGATTAATAGTCAAAATACCATCCACCTTCAGGCGATTTACGAGATTCTAATACAAATGTGAGCACTATAAAATCAAATGTATTATGACTATTGTCTCCTTTACTAATATGTATTAATATCGTTATATTTCGAAATATTATGAAGATAGGAATAACGTAAAATAAATCTGAATTAAAATAATAATTCTTAGAAGTGAAATCTGATATGCAACTCCGGAGATTATAGATTCAATTTCTTTACAGGGATATTGTAAAGCGATAGATAAGTGCTAAATCAGCTGCTGTCGCCTTATTTTCCCAATTTAGAAAATGATCACAAGTAAGATACCAAAAATCTACATAATAAAAGTAAGTAAAATTAGATAATGTGAATAGAGATTTTAGAATAAAACAATAATACTTTAAAAGCTGTCAGAGTAACGCAGTGACCTAAATTACTCAGGTCCTAAAAAGATAAAAATATTGCTATGTCCGTTAAGCAATATGTGGAGTTAGGTACTTATTATCATCTAAAACTTTAAAAAAAATATACAGATACATAAAATTGAAGTGTCTGTTTGTAATGTCAAAATAACAACTTTTTACTAAATGTATATACAAAACAACATTTGTACATATACAAAACAACATTTTTTACAATTTTTGTCTGTCTGTCTGTTTGTATGTCTGTCCATCTGTTTGTTCTGGCTCATCTCTGAAACGGCTGGACCGAATTTGACGGGACTTTCACTGGTATATAGCTGATGTAATAAGGCGTAACTTAGGCTACTTTTATTTTAGAAAAAAAAATAGGATCCCACGAAAAAAAATTAAAACCAATGAAAAATTTAATAATATCCGATTCAAATAGTGAAGTTGTATACATACCCTAACCCAAAAAATATAGAACGGAGTATATAATCATAATAATCACAGTATTCTTTTATGAAACGGTATGATGCTGTAAAAACCTGTGAATTTTTTTGAACTAATGTTAGAGAATTCTCTTAAGTTTACGTTGTACTATAATTTTCAGGACAATAGATTTCATCCACCCAATTAGGCTTTTAATTGCCCATATACTAGACATTAGGTAATTAGCGTAGTTAAATTTAACAACACGCAATTATAGTACATACTCATAGAAGGCACGGCAAGTACTCTGCGCGGTAAACCCTCAAATGATAGCGTGAAATTGTTCACGTATAATAAAACCTTATCGGGGCCGTTCGGACCGCTATAAATATGGACTTGGAAGCAATCCAAATTATCGATTTTAAAATAAAATTGAATATTTCTGTAGCATTGCTTAATTAGCGTAAAAATATTTTAAAATTCTGATTGCGTGTGACAGATGTATTATTTTTGGGACGTTCCTTTTATAAATAAAATAAAATGCTGTAATGGATTTGCGTTCCAAAAGTATTTATGAAGATATAGTCAACTTTATTGATTAATTTAAGTTACAACGTAGAATAAATAAAATGAAACAATATATAAAGTAACTATCATAATAATGGTATTGCCATATTTGTATCTACACTCAATAATTCAGGCGTTTTTAATATAAAAAAGAAATCTAGAAGCTCAAATTAAAAATATTAAATATAACATTATAAATATTTCCTTGCGAGAAAACCCAAAAATAACATAGCATTCTCGACTTCAGCTTTATGATCGTGACAATTCGCGGTTCCTTTATTTTATACCAAACACATTACATCAACCGAGGATCGAACTGGCGTAATAAGCAGTTCCATTCCGACCAACTACAGCCACGATGTAGTCATATCGTTGGCACTAAGGAACATAAAATCACTAGGGGGCCAATTTTCTAACACGAATACCAAAGCTGTAAACTTGGCTGGTGGGTAACTAGAGCATTTTTTTCCTAACTACACAGTTGCGTGCTAACGGCACATTAATCGGTATTAACGCCGACTACGCTTTCTGCCGATATATGCGAGCTTTTAAACTGCATTGCAGATAGTGAACAATAGCCATCAAACGAATATCCCCTTTATTACTACGAGATATCGTCGACAATCCTACATGTTATAAAGCTATGAATATTCCTTTGGGTGAATGCTCTGAATGATAGGATTTAATTCACTTTGTCTGTATTAAAAATACTAATTTAAAATGTCCCGGGCGAGACCAAGGTTCAAGATAAAGAAGCCATTAGCATATTATTAGAAAATAGGTAAAATGTGAACATGCGAGGACATAAATTTTCGGTGTTCCACATTAGATTACATGACCCTTTTATTTACACTAACAAAGTAAAATTGTATGTCTGTAAATCACACACAGCATGTAATAAAACATGCAATAGTGATGTAGGCTATATATAGTTACTACAGCTTTAATACCATTTATCCGTAAAAAATATTACAAAATTCTAAACAACTTGCTTGCGGAATTTATAAGTATGAAATGTAGAGGTATGTAGAAATTGTACTGCTTGACATTTTGTTATTAAACAAAAAGTTTTTTATTTTTTTTTAATATTGTAAAGTACTCTAGTACCATTTCCCATTTTTTCTAAATTATTGTATTTTGTGGACACCATCTCCAACTATGACTTCTGTCGTTAAATCCTAAGTCTCCCCCGTGACCATGCTTGCTGAAAAGCATTCAAAAACGTTAAGAACAGAGATGTAAAATAAAATTGCGAAAATTCCGAAAAAAATATATTTAAAATATCAAATACTCGTGAAAATTTAAGGAAATATTGGATTTGCTTGATAAAGTTAATAGTAAAGCATTAACAGCTTGAAGTGTTTATCTTTAGCGGATTTATTTAATTTTAAGTTTTAGACGCTTCAAGTGCTTTACAGCAATCACGGTTACGGAGGAGCTATCAATAAAATCCCAAAAGATAGTTTTATTTTAAAGTATCAAAACATTCGCGTAAATCTAAAAAAAATAGATCAAGACATCTAAATTGTTAACATATATAACTCTTATTAACTATTTACAGGGTACTTAAAAGTTAACTTACGCTATACATTGGCATACAACCCAATAACCAAAAAATGGATTACGACCACCATACGAGAATATTATAAATTGACCGACCGCAAAACCGTCTGGCACCGGGATTTAAATGAATAAATAATCGAGTTTCCGAATTTAGGGCAAATCTTCGTAACGAGTTGAAAACAAATAAAGGCCGGGAAGTTATTATGCTGGCAATAAATAATAAAGCGAGCGGGCCCGTAGGGGATCAAGTTTTAATATGAATGTTGTGTCGACGCCTGATGTCGGGCTGGAGTAAATGTAAGCACCTCAGCCGAAAACATGTACAGGTCACATTAACCCATTAACGTGGTTCACAGAATCTTTGTTAATACTCGTACGACTGTTATTTATTATTTAACTAGTGTACCCTAACAGCTTACTGAAGCCTTACAATATCGACAATATAAAGTCTCCTAAGAAATTTTTTTTTTGACAGGACATTAACACACAACACCATCTAGTTCCATGGTAAGCTACGAGGCTTGTGTTATGGATACCAGATAGTTGATACATTATACATATATAACTTTTTAAATACATGCATATTATAAATATAAACGCCCATGACTGGAGTATAAATATTCGTGCTCAGCACACAAATGAATGCCCCCAGCGGGACTCGAACCCGCGACCGCTGGCGCAGCAAGTAGGGTCACTACAAACTGAGCCAAACGTGTCGTCTATTTTTTAAATTAAAACAAAATTAAGCCATTTTTAAATAAAACTATCTTTTCGGATTATTTCGCAGATTTATTTTGATTTTTGGTTCCCGACGTTTCGAATGCTTTACAGCATCCATGGTCACGGGAGAGACTGAGGTGTTACATGTCTTAAAGGTATAGTTGTTACAGACAGCCTACCCACAATTAACAAAATGAAAATTGCACCAATTACATTACAATATTTTTTTAACTTTAAACATTTTCATATAATTTTTATAAAATTAAGCCAATTTACTAAGGCAGTGGTAGCGCAGTGGTAGCGCGCTCGCTTGGGAAACCGAATGAAGTGGGTTCAAATCCCGAGTCTTGCACCTCTAATATTTTTATGTGCCAATCATTTCCAATATGATTACCACTTTTCCAATATGATTACCACTCGTGTCACGTCACGGTGAACGCAGTGCCCAGTAGTGGGACATTAAAAAGGGCTGAATTCAAATACAATACAAAGGTTTCCAAACTATAATACTTATATTATTTATATTATTAAAAAATGAAGATATAAAACGTATCTTTGTAACAAGATGAAAAATTCTATTTTAACATTAATTCCAAAAAAAAAAACTTTACTTATGATTATTATCACAGAAATATATTATTTGAAAATGATATTTTACCATAAAAGCATTTCAAAGGCGCACATTCGTATTAAAAATATTACATCGATATTGTAGTGGGCGGAGATTGCGAGCGCTATTGACCTCGAGTCTATTTGCCACAAGTGGTCGAAATTCATTTCTTTTATAGACTAGATACTCTTTATAAAATAATAATACATATAATCATTTTCATGATATTATCTCTTTTAATGTTAGCATATTAATTAAATATTATTGCATATTTAACATATTAATTAAAACTAACGATGAAACGAACGACATTCGGATTGCAGCAATCAATTAGTACATTCAATAAAGACTCAAAAGAAGTTAATTGAGATGAAAATTTAAAAATAAGCAAATACGAACATATCCGCTGTGTGTTGAAAATTGTAGCAGAAAAGTCCTTGTTTGTTATATCGTACGAAATTTTAGCTGAAAAATGAAAAATCAAATGCAATATCGAATTTAGGATAAGCAACCTTGCTTTCTCTTGAGTAGTTGTTTAGATCTTTTACTTTACGTATGTGGATAAGTAGTTCGTACACAGTTATGATTTCTTCGAAACAGCTTCTTAACATTTGAAAATAATTAAGCTGTTAAGTTTATTTTTTTTATATTTTTGGAATTAATTATAAAAAATAGCGCACTTCATTCACATTTACACGCTTTCAATGTACAATGCATAATGAAAATGAGGTGTTTATAAATTAACATTAATTATTATGCAGACATCGATGGGCCTCGTCGACAATTATAATCGATTTGGACAACACTGATCAATTTGTAATTAAAAATAAATTTGTGTGTACGATAAATTGAATATTTAACGTCAAACCCGAGGCGAATATTGTGCGTTTGTGCTAAAAATCCATTTTGGTGTTCACATTTTGATAGGATTATTCCGTGAACAGGAAGAATTAAAAAATTGTTTAATTTAATCGATTAAAGCTGTGTATATAAGTAGACTAAATATATTATCACAAAGCGATATTATTGTAATTGCTGATTTTCAGTATATATTATGTAATCTGAGCAAGTTTTCGCATACTTGAAAAATGAGCTTTTCAATGAGTTTTATTAAAATACTAGCGACTCACCTTCGTTTCGTTTGGCTTCGTCCCTAGCTTGATTCCCAATACAAACATTCATCCCCATATTCACCCCGGTAAAAAAGATAGTTTGAGATGATCGGGATGAAAGATTGTATGGGGAATCAAGCTAGGGACGAACCCGAGCGAAGCGCGGGTGAGTCGCTAGTGTGGTATATAGAAATGGCGTAATCAAAGTCAGAAAAAATTGAAGTATCCTACGATGTTCATAATTACGAATCCCACTAAAATAAATAATCATAATTGTATAGTACAGTCTGGTCAATTGTGAGTAAATAAGCAACCACAATGGTAAATCGAATGTTGGGGAGAATAACATTCACGTTTCATATTTATTCACATGGAAAAATACTTTATTCAATCGAATAAGTTTTAAACCGTAATTACTTGTGAAGATAATTATATAAATACACATATATCACCACTCTGCTCAAAGGTTGCTTGGAAGATATCGCTCTCTAGCGATAAGGCCGCCTATTGTGTAATTTCTACTTTGTTTTGAATATGTTATTTAGAATATTAATGTGTATTAATTACTACATATCATACTATACCGTATTACTATAAAGAAAAAATATATTTTATCGAACATGTTATTACAAAACTTTCTTCTAACAAATTACCTGCTTATTACGTCTACACTAAAAATGGACAAATAAAAACTAAAAAAAAACCGACTTCCAGGCACTGAAATGTAAGAAATAACTAAACGGGGCTTTTCATTTAGAATAGATACCTAATCAGATATTTTCGTAGTCGGTGCCAGCCGACAATGTTTTAAGATATGAATATATAATAGGTAAATATGTGTTTTACGTATCGTAATATATTAGATTTGCTTTGCATCGGCATATAAATATACGCATTACTAAATATAAAAGCTGTTATTTTGACATTACAAACAGACACTTCAATTTTATTTATGTGTATAGATTTATGTTTGTATATTAAACAAACAATCGGATTCAATAACTCTACGTAATACGTAGATTCTCATCTCTGTCATCTCTACCTATCATCTAAATTGGCAACAGTCTCTTGTTAGTTAAAGCAATCCAGCGCCATCTTGGGTCCACTTACGTATACGTAATGCTTAGTATACACTATACCAATTGAAAATAGCCTGTTTTTTAGTACTTAGTCTAGCTAATATATTATTATTATTATATGAATATTGTGAATAATACGAATGTTTTATCAAAGAATGTATTTTGTGAATGTGAGTTAATTTTTCTTTAGAGGAATAAATATTAGAATGTTAATGCTTAATGCTTACCCTTATTTATTATATTAAAAATGGTTCTGTTAGTTAATATGTCCTTTTACGGAGTCGTGGAATATAATAAATAGATGTTATAGATAGTGCTTTTACATACGATTTAATGGTACTCGTTTATTTTAGAAGATGATAGTCTGTTACAAAAATACTTGGCTTATTATGTAGCCCTATTATAAACTATAAAGTAATTAAGTAAAATAAAACCAGTTAAGATACGTAAAGATAATATATGGTAAATATTGTATTTTTATGTTCGACATTTTTATTTATTCCATATCGACAATGAAAGTTAGCAAAATTAGGTAATATTTGAAAATGATATCAAAACAAGATCGTTACGTCACACCAAAATAACAAAATTAACATTCAAAGGGTGATCTACGAGTCTTCCGCGTGGATATATACATGAATATTTCGTTTGCAACCCCAGGCCAGGCCGCGGCCATACGTTAACGCGGAACGCTATTAATTTTTAATTTTGCTTTTACGACTTTTTTGTACTTTATTTTTATTTGCCGTTTAAACTGGCCGGTTTATTAAGCACGCTTTTCATCGCTGAATGCGTTCGATGAATAAAATATCGCTGTATCAATATAGCTCGATTTCGAGGGTAGAAGTTTTAATTACGATTGGAAAATTTATTTTTCGTGTTTACGTTTACAAGTCAAAGTAAAATTTGTTCACCATCCGTATTAATATTATAAATGTGAATGTTTTTGAGTATGGATGTTTGTCACTTTTGCACGCCAGATCGGCTGAAGGGATCTGGATGAAATTTGACACAGAGATAGATATTAAATCTGGAATAACACATAGGCTACTTTTTATCCCGGAAAAATGGACGGTTCCCGTGGGATAGGTTTGTCTTTGTTTTCCTAGAGGCGAACCCGAGCGAAGCGAGGGTGAGGCGCTAGTATTTTATATTTATTTACTAATAGTGCCACACACTCAAACGACTGCTAGAGGACAGTGAAACACACGAGAAACACTCTATTATACCCAGATGGCAATACTAACTTAAATATAACCAAAATAAATACTTGCCCCGAGATATTACAACATTTTACTTGTAAAAATTTCAATCTTACAATCTATAAAAAATATCTACGAGAACTTACCATGATGCGTTAGATATGAAAACTGAAAATTATCTTTTTACTTATAAAGAAATTGATATGAAGCGTCCAAAATTTAACATTTTATAGAAGAATATAGCTAGAATTTCAAATAGAAACCTTTATTATCCTCGCAATAAGTCTAACAAATGTGAAATGAATGGTACCTACATAAGAACAATGGCAAGCATGATCTTACACTAACTATAATATTTTATACAAACAGAAACAAAACAAAGCAGGCTCATCAGCTAAATGCACCGGCTGCGTTCACAATAATTAGTAGGTAATAAGGAAAGTAAAAAATAAACAGCGAATGTTTGCTTAAATCAATATTACCTAAGTAGTACTTAATTGTTTCAGGCATTACTAGTATGATCTACTTACATCTATTATATAAAATGGTTTTTATCTATAATTATATTTATATATTTAAATATTTCTATTTTTGGTGTCCGTACCAATCAACACAAAGCAAAGCCCTCCTTCATTTTTGACTTTTAAAGTCCTACAAAAACTATATCAGGGTGAAATATGTACGTACAATTTGACAAAAAAAATCTAAATCTAATCGAGATTTAGTTGCATTCTTAGAATAAGTTCGCAAATATAAGTAACTTAACATCTTTTTGCTAACATTATAGCATAGAATTACCAATTTTGGACAAAATTTCCAAAATATATATAATGTAATGTGTTAAAAATAATATATTAAATACTTCTAGTATAATAAATTCTCGTGTCCGTAGCTTCCATCAAAGTAAAGATTACCTGTAGGGATTCTCCAACAAAGATCGTTAAAAAATGAAATATTCTATACAAGTTATATGACATCATGAAATGCGCCGAAGGCTGCATTTTTTGCTTGACGTCGCGCCGTCTGCGGACTTTCAATCTTTTTTTAATAGTAAAGTAGATATGAGCACGGTATGTAAATCATATTGAAATAAAGAAAATGGTTGTAATATTATCGAACACTAGCGACTTCTCCTTTTTTTGAGCTGGTGTTTCCCTAGGTGCCTTACAGTAAATTATATGTTACTCCAAGTGTGTATGCATTAAATTATATCAAAACCCGACCGGCCATTTCGACGTTAAGGAGTAACAAACACACAATTGTTTAAAAACAAATTTTCGCAATTATAATAATCCAATGAAACGGCGATTTTAACATGCTTGTATGTATGTATGTATGTATTATGTTTCTATGGGTCATACAAATATTCTTCATTTTAATTCTTGAAGGGGTGCAAAGATTTTAAGTATAAGAGTAATATTTCCTTTCTATAAATAACATAATATGGGGTTATTTTCATATAACTTAACAGCTATAAATTGTATAAGTGATTAAATATTTTTTCATTTTTTTTTCATTTTTTTTTAAATTTTATCAATTATTTAGATTTGTACAAACAGTTGGCTTTCCATAAAATCGATTTAAAGTACATTTAAAATTAAAATTTCATACGTAACTTATTTCCTTATGTAGCTAACTGATAATAAAAACTGTTAAAAAATATAAATAATAAAAGATTGTTACACAAGCTTCACTTAATAGAAAACATAATCAAGTTGCACATTGTTTCTTAGGGGTAGTTTAGAAAAATAATAGCCACTCAGACTCACAGTGCATACTTCACACTTAGTTAATTAGCCTGAACCCAGGGCACCGTCTAAGTAGCAGCACGCTTAGTATAATTTATTATGTACCCCGTTGCCTGCTTAATACATAACGGTCTTGCGAATAAAAGTGCTCTACATTACGTCACTTAAGGGCTGTTATGGATGAAGTTAATAATATGTTTTAATAAATCTTAGACTAGTTTTATGACGTGACTTTTCCTCCAGTGTGTCGATAATAATTATTTATTAACAAAAAGTTACATTGTATTCAAAATCACTTAAAAGTGATTATTACAGTAGTATTTTTTATTTATTTATATGAGACGACCATTGAGGTATAACTCTTTCATTAAAAAAAGAATTTGAAAATCAATTCACAAAAGACGAAGACTTCTCGAAACATACGCATAAATATAATAAAATCGATAATATGTCAACACAACTAAGTACTTTCTGTACTTTCTTCGTCAAAAATAGTGTAAAATATAAAGACGTTAATATCTACTCTAGAACAATAATTAGATAAACAAATGATATTAAAATTATATTCGAAAACAAATATCTGTTTTTCCTAGACACATATTACGAACAAATATAAGGTACCAACAGTAATGTTGGAAATACTAAAATAAAATAATGAATTTATTGTGTAACTATTAGATGGTGAAACAAGAGAGCCTGAGGCATATATTTCATCTAATCAATTTCTTAATTAAGTTGTAAGTTAATTAAGTAACTGATTAAGGCAGCGGTAGCCCAGTGGTAATGTACTCGCTTGGGAAACCGAGTGAAGCGGGTTCAAATGTCTCGCACCTCTGACATTTTCATGTACGAATCATTTCCAACACGATTACCACTTGTCTTAAGGCGAAGGAAAACATCGTGAGGAAAACTGCATGTCTGAGAGAACCTAGCAAGTTTTCGAAAGACATCTGTAGTGCGCAAACCCGCACTTGGTCAAAAGCCACTGCGACTTCGAAGTGAACCATGCGTATGGGATAGTATGGATATCTCAAATAAATAAATAAATACATATGTTGGGACATTAACACAGCACCATCTAGTTCCACGATGAGCTACGAGGCTTGTGTTATGGATACCAGATAGTTGAAACACTACACATATACAACTTGAAATATATACATATAATAATAAATAAATCTCTTTAATTCGGAATACTTTTCCATAAAATTATAAATATAAACCCATGACTAGAGTACAAACATTCGTGCTCATCATACGAATGAATGCCCCAGAGGGACTCGAACCCGCGACCGCTGGCACAGGAAGTAGGGTCATTACAAACTGAGCCAAACGTGTGTCGTATCTTGAAAATCTTCTTGTTCATTAGGTAAGTATATTACAAGGATGAATTTTTATTTTATTAATAAAAAGATAATATAATTGTTTGGGGCACCCTCGTATCTATATGTATATAAATAAATACAGTCTTAACTTTACAAAAATATTTCATAACTTTTTACAATATTTTTTGAGCATTATCATAATTTGAATAGCCATGAACATTTTCTTTGGAAGCCCCTTATTCTCAAGAGAGATTGATCTGTGAGAAAACTTCAAAGTTCTCCGCATCGTAGCTCCCAAAAATCCCAATCCTCTTATGGATGTTGACGAACGTATTATATAGAAGTGAATAAGTAAGGCATATTATGTATATCCTGAAAATGTGATTTGAGACCTGGTAACCCTATAACGTTGACATATGACGGATCGTAGGAACGGCCCCATAGTTACAAATACATTAATTATTATGATATATTATTGTATGCATTTTGTATGCTATGCTTCGTTAGCGGTAACTTGTGATGATTTATTAACGAGGTAGCAGTAAATCCTTTTAATAAATGGTGACATTGCACCATAAATATTTTATATACTATTAGTTTTAACATATTTGATAAAATTATTCAGAACAAAGTTTCCCATAAGCTTTTTATTTAGTTAAATTGTTAGCTTGTGTTCGTTTATGTATTTGATATTTGACATGGTGTGTAATAAATGCTATGCTAGCAGTCTTATAAATCATCTAATTATTACCCAAGTATTATATATAAAAATCAGCTTTTATACTATAACGTAAGTAGAATTATGATTTCATGAAAAGGGTGTCTGGCAAGGGTTTGCCATGATGTTAAGTGTCTGGCATTGAATGACGTGATTTTTAATAATATTCTGAAGGTAATTCTAAAAAATCACACTTTATTATATGACGAAATTAGATCGGTATATTACACACCTTTAGTACCGTATACCTGCCAAAGCCACCATAGCCTGAACTTCATAATGGTCCATCGTTTTTATCTGTGTTGGGAGCATGCGTTGACAAACTTTCAGCCTTTATAAAATGACGAAGGTCTGGCGTTCACGGGCTCTTCCTTTATAAGGTAAGCTACTATAAAAGCAAGTGAAGCTTAAGTGCAAAAGCTTACCTTTCGAAGCATTTCCTCGAGCGAGTCCATGTCGGCAGCGGCGGGTAACCCGCCCGCGCTCCCAGCGTTGTTGTTATTCGTCATAGAGAGTGTCCCACCGCCCGCGTCGCAACATTTGCAATCACACCACTTTGCTCACAATTTGATACACTGCACTTATATTCATTATTTTTTGTATTTTCACTAAATTATTGATCTGTTGTACAACAAGGAATGTGGAATTCAATGTCACTCTCAAATTTTTAAGTATAGGTATGTTATGTTTTCTCTCACGGTTTAGGCAGATAGCCTAACTTTTCTGGTGAGGGTAATAAATCTAAAGACGCCAGATCAGGCCAGAAAAAACATTTGTAAGTTCAAAAATAGTTCCGTATGGGACTCGAACTCGTTCCCTTCTGTCTCATTTTTCTGTACTATTTTAGTAACGTGACGTTTGTGTTTTGGAATTTCTTTAATAGAAAACTTTTAACAAAGATCGAAATTCTTATAGAAGCTTCATCTTCTAAAGGAGATACTGAAGAGGTTCAAGCAAATACTATTTATATAAAGAAATATAATTGTAAATATATAAAATCTATACTTATTATAAAAATAAGTCCCCCGGCCGCGTCTTTCTGTCCTCCTGTCTGTCCTCCTGTCTGTCCTCCTGTCTGTCTGAACGCGATAAACTCGAAAACTACTGAACGGATTTTTATACGGTTTTCAACAATAGAAAGAGTAATTCTTGAGGAAGGTTTAGGTATATAATTTATTATGCTTTTATGTAAATTAGCTGAAATACGGCGACAAATGTTGAAGAGGTCGCAAAAAATCTCGCCAAATGGGAACTTTCCACGCGAACGCCGCGTAAACTAGCAAAGATACAGTTAAGTAATGTACTAGAGAATTCAAAATCTATAAAAATGCTACAAAAAAGTCCGCGATAGCATATCTCTATCTCTTACGGTTGACTTACAATAACCACTTTTATGTTAACATTTTTAATTAAAAACATTACGTTATTTTCAAAGTTATTTTCTTTAGTTCGGTATTAATCCTTATCCAAATGAATATTTTAGTTAGCTTAGTCATTTAATGCAGATTAAAATTGCTCTTTACACTAAATCAATCAGATGAATAGTTTTTGAGATATCGTTGTTAGAAGTAATTAGTAGCGAAACATTTTTAATGCTTGGCGAGCATTGAGATGCCTACGGCGAGTCCATCCCCTCTGCCCCGCATCGCTCGACCGCCTGCTCAAGCTATATAAACCGGGCGATGTAGCGCGCGATCCTAGGATACTTTTTACCGCGGGAAAATATCTTATTTCTGAGGAAAAATACAAAAACTGCAATGTAAGAGTATACTAATATGTAACACCTAAGAATTTAGTTTTTGGTCATCTGAACGCGGGCGGAGCCGCGGGCAATGCTAGTATCAAATAAAGAGAACATATTGAGTTAACATTTTATGACTAAATTCTTAAATTTCGTCAAACCGAATTTAAAATATAATACAGATTTCTAGAAAATTGCTCTCTTGATATGCAAGTATCGCAGGAGGGTTAAGCTGCGTAAACAGAGATAGTGGGTCGATGTGACTTTGCATATATGTTAAGGGCTTAGTGTTGTGTTCTACCTGTGATATATAATACGTGATGATGGAGGAGTGAAAGCTCTGCAGAAAGCTTAAACGTATATGCATTTATTAATATAAATAAACAGTAGATGTTTTGGTTCATTTGGCATAAGTTATTATTTATTATTAGAATTGCCCTTAACGTTTAATATCCATTTAATAAATCACAAAAATATTAAAATAAAAAAAACTTGTTTTTTAGTAATGTTTAAAACTAGTAGATCTACTTATGTTACATTTATTTCAAATTAGAAGCCATTTTATATCCATACTATAACCTATATATAGATTTGTTTCAGGTCCTTTTTTTACTTTGAGAATTTAAAAGTTAACGAATAAATTGTTTAGAAAAAGCCTACTTATGAAATTGTAGGTAAATGTGCTTTTTTCAATAAATAAAATTTAAATATATATTGATTCAACTTAGTTTTAAACTGTTTGAGTCTTTTGAAAGGTCAAGATTACTTTTCCACATCACGCAATAAAATAACTGGTTATCAGCAATATGAATTGACATTATCGTTATAAGTAAAGCGTTATATTATGTACTAATAACTTAGAACTTTAATTATGTTTTTAGGATTATTATTCATGCATGAAATTACTTTTTAATCACTTTGTTTATTTTAAATTTACGCAGATTTTTTTTATTTTTTTTTCTTACAACACGCCGGAACTAGCAAAACTAGATAATTTATTATTAAAGTTGTGATATTTTTCTATATGGTTTCATATATAGTATAGATATAAGGTATCTACGACTTACGAAAAGGTCAAGATTATATAAAAGAGAAGTACTAAATATACGAGTATAGCGCTAAAGCCTAGTCCGCATTAAGCTAGTATTTTAGTCTAGTAGCGAGTAATTTAGTAGGTAAATTACTCGCTACTCACCAAAAGTCGTTCGCACTTTGGTCGAGTACAGTTTACAAGTGAGTGGTGTTTTGCAAGATGAACAGCCTACAACGCAATAAAGTAAATAAACTGATTAAGCTGATCGTAACGGCTATTTTAGAAGAGGTGGATGAGGAAATTTGTGTGATTAATAAAAAGAAGCTATGGGTACGAAAATGGATCGAAAGACGAGATAAACTAGGAGCTACTAATTGTCTTCTGAAGGAATTTGTTTTTATAATGCAAGGACCTAATATTCCACAAACATTCGTGTTCAACATATTTCGAAACAAATTTAAAAGCCATTTCTTCGCTCCAGCGAAACGACATTATGGCGGCAACTAATGAACTCGACTAATTCGACAGGTTCGTACTTGTTTAGCCGATGAACCAGTGAGCTCGGACGCGTGGTGGGGGCTGCTACTCGCCCAAAAAATAGAATAAAATGGATTGACTCGACTAAATTACTTACTAAACTAATCGACTAAATTTTTAGTGTTCAGGCACGTTTAGTTACTAAATTACTCGCTACTAGATTAAAATACTAGCTTAATGCGAACTAGGCTTAAGCTCTGTCTTATAGATTAAAGAAGCTGTTGTTTGAGTAGCAAACATACCTTTCGTGCCGTCTGAGAGTTGGGTGACCGAAAAAAGCTCTTTTAACTCCAAAACAAATATTTACCACTAGCGGAAATTGAATCAGCTATATCCATCTTAATAGATAGATACAGTCCTGTGGATTTTAAAACTAATTTTACTTACCATTTTAATAATATTATAGTTTTATTTAAATTTACTTAAGAATGCTAATACATTTCTTTTTTTATATTTCTTTTTTTAATTGGCAGTAGTTTTTAAATATAGTTTTTATTCAAATATTATATATTCTATGTCATTTTCGTAATTAAAATAAAATCGAAAATTTGTATGTCAATTCATCAAAACGTTTAGGCTATAAAAGCCAAAGAAGTAAAAATAAACATACATACTTATATACTCGTACATTTAAAAACATTTACTATCCTTCTGGGATAGTTCGAGAAATAGAAATTAGTGATTCAAAGGATAAGCCAGTATCCGTTTACACTCAATGATATTGGAAGCTCGATTAAGTATTAACTAAATAGCGAATGACCAATGTTTAAACAGAGAGTATTAACTGCATGTGCTTCAGACGAGTTGTTTACAAACTGTAACGAGTTGGGAATGAATGTTCGGCACACTGAAAGTTTCAATTAAATTTTCAGCGCTCGTAGAAGATAGTTTGGACGGTGATTGATGGACGTATGATAAATTGATAGCATAACTTCTGAATTAGATGACCTAGATGCTGTGCCTTGAAAGATTAAATTTGGTAGTATTCTTCATTAAGATATCGTATCATATATTTTGAGATTCTATTTATACTCCATATTTATTATTAACATTAATAGGTTCTGGTATCGATAATTTAAATAGCTAAAAAATTAATTCTATGTTTTAAATCTTTTTATGTTCTATTACTGGGTCTCTTCTCAATGTGATGGAGATTGCCAAATATGGCTTGGCGGACATTACACGTGTTTCAAGAACTAGTTAGGTTCTATCAGACATGTATATTTATTTATTATATTTTCCTTCGCCGTATTAGCAAGTGGTAATAATATTGGAAGATATTCGTAGTTGAAAATCTCGATGGTTTTGTCTCGTCCACCGGATTTTCGCTTTGCTTCATTTTTCAAGCAAGAACGCTATGGGCTTTTACTGTTTTAATCCCTCCACGACCGCGGACACGCCGGCGTGTCAGTTAATAATAGATTTCTTAGAAAATTAATTTCTTAGAAATTTACCTGGAGGTGTTAATATTTCTAACTTTTAAAACGATCTTCCATAAAGACTTTTATCCACTAATTAATTATTTTATCAAACGATCGTTATAAAATGAGCTCTTGTTTTTTTAATTGAAATTGTAATTATATCTTAAAAATATAAGATGTGCAGCTGTCAGTATGTTTGTTAATATTAACTGACATAGAATTATGTAGTAAAAATTGACATGGCTGGTCTTACTTTTTTATGTAATCTTTGTAGGGCAAGAAAAGTAAATATAAATACCGAGAGACCAAGCACTCCATATAAGGCATATAAAAGATAAAGAGTCATAAGGCTTGATGTTTCTAATTAGAAAACTAAGAGTATAGTGCTTGAAGTATACTCACATTACCGTATATCCATAAAATGGTAAGACCGAAGAAAATAATCGTAAAATTTAATATTCCAGCAGCAATAACAAAATTCTGTACATTTTCGCTCAAACTAATTGCGGATGCAAATAAGCTGTTAGACTCAGCTTGTGTAATGGCTCTGAAAGTTTTGAGTGTGGCTTGACACTGATTGGCCTGAGAACACTCGTTTTTATGCTTTAATCACGTTTAAGCTCGTATTTTAAATTGTTCCAAATTAAACTATTTAGATAATATATTTTTTTCTAGGTTGTTATTACTATAAGAGCGAAGAGTTATAATTTATTGTAAAAGTTTACTTGTTATTGTCGCGCTCAGCCCGAATATTTTTGCCGGTTTGTTGATTCTTTTACACAACAACGGATTGACGTGATGTTTTACGTAGACATAGTTTGTAGGCTGGAGATTGACATTGATTGATATAAATTTTTACCTATCATGTGATGGTATTGTCTGTTGCAAAATATCACCTACTCTAAAATAAACCATTTTCTATTTCATGCAAGTGAATTACAGTAATATTATAAAATACCAAAACTATACAATTAGACCACTTTTACATTCCTTCTCTTTTCTAATTTTAGCTTAACCTTATATTTATAAATATCGTTATTTAGGGCACTAGCGTCTAACACTAAAATATTACTATGAGAATAACCTGTATTTAGGACCTAAATACCGAATCTAGAACTAGGCTAACTAATCTAAGAGACCTACTGGACCATGCGGTACCATCACAAACTATTATTATCAAATGACAATGCTATATGAATGTCATGGTGTATACACTTGTATACAATGGCAATTTATAAGTAATATAACAATAGATGCATCGTGAATGGGACGCACTTTTTTATCGTAACTACACGAATAAACGTGCTCATATTAATTTGTGAGCAGGCACGCGTCGTAGTAACGCGTAACGGCTGGTGCATTTAAAATAATGGATGTGTGTTGTACTTGCATCGATAACATGTACAATGTATATCTATTAATAGAAGGCAAATTTCCAAAAATAAAAACTTAATATTCTTCAATCGCATTATACGATATTCAATCGGTTAATAACCTATTCCGTTTATGTATGTAAAAGAAAAATACCACTGATTAATTCATCACAAAATCTCAGAAAAGTTGACAGGTTTTCTCATAGGGAGTAAGTATCCGCTAAGAAAGGATTTTTTATAATTCAACCCTTAAATGGGTGAAAAGGGGTTGGGAAATTGAATGAATATTCGTTATTTCTAAACTAAATTTGAAATAAAATACACGGGCAAACGATAGTTGCCTTTACTCGTATTTTTAAGCAAAAAGAGGGGTGTTATAAGTTTGACGTCGATTTCTGTCTGTCTGTGGCATAATAGCTCTGAAATGGATGGACCGATTTCGATGCGGTTTTTTCATTTGAAAGCCAGTTTTCTTGCGGTGGTTCTTAACTATGTTTGGTTAATATCGGCCCAGCAGTGTGAGAGTATCAGCTCTTTTCCAAAATGATGTAAGGCATTTTGGCGTATGATTACTCGATTAAGTGCTTTACGCGTGCCAGTGTAATCGTTAAATGACAATTAATATGCGTAGGAGGTTTTTAAATTTTTAAATTTAACACACTTTTATATTTTCTTGCTTGCTTCAATATGTTAAAAATTGATTTTAACGTACTTGTAATTAATTATCCGATCGATTTGAATCTTTGTAAGTATGTTAAATCATGTTTCACACTATTGTGTTTTAAGACTATCTGTCTGATCTGAAAATGGAACCAGGACGTGAATAAGTGGAACTCTTCAATGGTTACAAGTAGTCTCCAAATTTGGACACATTAAATGTGTGCCATACATAGTTGATAGTCAAAAGCGTGTTCTTTTAGATGATTTTTTAAATTATCTTAACTAGTAAGCCCCATACTTCAGCAAGAATTAATATGCTTCGGAAGTCACTTTTACCGTCACTCTCCTGCCCATAAAGTATCTCTGTGCGAAGACCACGCCAGATGATTAATTCAACAAACACTGTATTGCATTTATAATAATCTCTATAAAGAAGAATTAAATAAAACTTATATAATAAACATGTAGCTATTCGTGTGACAATACCGTGCCAAATGGATTTCATAAAAGAATTTGTTATAAACGAGATTCGAATTTATGGTGATTTTATCTGATAATTTTCATAATAATCATATAATTTCATAAAACATTACTAAGAAATAAAAATTATTAAATATTTTTTACAACACTAAAGTAAGGATTAGTAAAAAATATTCGGAATAGTTAGCAGTCTCTACACCTATTGGATATGTAAAATTTCATACGTTATACAACAATGAAAACTAAAAGTACATAAAGCTGTTCACTTCTGCCTCGGCCTAGGAACCACGGGATCCCGAGCCAAGTGTCATTGACCTCCAACAATAGCTACGTGAAATGTACACCACATGACTTCACTGTGAATAAAAGTATCATATTCTTTATAATTGTAAGTTTGTATTGTTAGATTTAAATAGATTTAAATAGATCAAAACGGTTTAAGATTTTACTTAGTTGTTATGTCAAAATACATTATAACGTTTAAATAATTTAAAACAAAATATTTTTTTGTAAATCTTATTCAAATAGACATTATTATCGATACAGAGGCAGAGTCCATAGTTTTTAGAATTTTTGTCTGTCTGTCTGTCTGTTACCTCATCCCGGAAAAACCACTGGAGAGATTTTGATGTAATTTGGTAAGATGATAGCTGGTTATCCCGGTCAACATATAGGATACTTTTTACTAAGCGAAATATCTCATCTCTGAGAAATTTATACTAACCATAAAAATGTATCAAGGGACGAACCCGAGCGGAGCAAGGGTGAGTCACTAGTCTATAATAATTTAAAAGCAGCTAATTTAAGTTATTGTTACATTTTAAAAAGCATCTTTAGGTACTTTAAAGTTAACACTAACGCTAACCACACAAAGTGCAGACTACTGTTGAGTTTCTCGGCTCTTAGCAGAACTGCTTTCCGAACCGATGGTAGCTTCCTCATGGATTTACCAGTATAATATTATTGACATTTAACTAACATGTAAGAATTGATTCAAAAGTCCTTATAAAAGTCTATTTGAATAAAGTTTATTTTCATTTGATTTGATTAGATTTCAATATTGAAAACAATCACAAAGGTATTTTGAACGTAAGCAGTACCGAACCCTTCTGTCCGTAATATGTATTTAAAAAGCCTGTCTTAAAATCAAATGGAAATGACCCAAACTTAGTTAAAGTTATAGGTTTGTTCCGTTTTATTTGACTTCTTTTCAATTTCCTTATCTCGACCAAGCAAATCTTAAACTTCCAGTATTTAACTAAAAGCTAAAATATTGTATGTAGTGCTTAAATTTTGTCGTTCATATATTTTACCTTTGACTAAATTACACAGTACGTTAAGTCACAAAGAAATACCCATTTTAAAATCTTGAAACTTCCCTAGGAACTTGGAGGCTTATAACTTTTAATTGTACTTTAGAATTTATTCTTCGTTCTTTTTGATAGCAAATTTGCGATAACTTTTTTTTTTGTTAATAAAAATAGAGTCGTTAACATTTTTACTTCACTGAGTTTAAAAAAGTTGGATGAATTTGGATCAAATATAGTACGCAGAAATATAGCCTTTTTTTCAACGTTGGAAATGGTATTTAGGATTACCACCTTCTACATACCTAGGTGGGTATATAGGACCCACTGACAAGGCCAGTATTACCCATTAAAACCCATCAGAAACTCCTCCGTCGTAATGGGGCGTCGCAGGATCTCTCACGATGCCCCGACGGCAGTCTGCCGAAGCAGACCACAACAAGGTGAACGCACATTGTGCTGAAGGAGGGGGAGAGGAGGGAGATAGACTATAATCTGAAGCAACATAAGCTTATTGTTTATAACAAAATTTCCCAAAATATGATACCGCTTGTATAAATACTAATATAATAAACACAATTGCAAACTAGGCTCCGAGCAAAGTGAGATCAAGTAGCTAAATGAATATGCGATTAAAGTCAAATTAAATACATTATCGATTGATATTAAAAACATCAAAATTGGTAGAATGTGATGACAAATTAACTTTACAGCACAATGTACAGTTAAATTTAATTCACGTTCCCAAACGTACATCCATACTTCCATACTTAATATTATAAATGCGAAATTGTGTCTGTTTGTTTGTCTTTGTCTGGAGTGACAGATTGACGTGATTTTCTGTGTGAAGATAGTTGGAAGGCTGGAGAGTACTTTTTACATCATGGAAGATAAATTAATCTCATTCCCACGGGAAAACACGTTAAATACAACCCAAAAATTATTTATGATTAGAATTACCTGAAACATATTATTAATGCTCTTCAATAAAATTAAATAAATAGGTGTTTTAGCATTTTTCGAAATTCATCCTATAAGGGGGTAAAATATGGGACGAAAATTTGTTAAATTACAAGTTATTGTTAAAATATAAGTAAAATAATTATTCTATACGATAAGTAAGTTTAAACAAGAACTAGAAGCATTCAGTTACAGCCCACGTCTGAATTCCAACCTTTTCAAGTTAATGTCACACGTTAAAGAGGAAGTACGTAACGTGACCTCATTGTTCTGACCTATGTAATATGAAACTATGTCGGTCATATACCAGAATGGGGGGCAAATATTGACAATGAACTTTTAAACTATGCAGAAAGCTATTTAGTATTCCTCTATAGTA
This sequence comes from Brenthis hecate, assembly GCA_951806755.1. Classification (NCBI taxonomy): domain Eukaryota; kingdom Metazoa; phylum Arthropoda; class Insecta; order Lepidoptera; family Nymphalidae; genus Brenthis; species Brenthis hecate. The sequence continues at coordinate 3,374,018 of OX638256.1, forward strand.
ATACGATGAAGCTAAAGCAGATTTCTTTTTTCTTTTTAAATAAAACTATCTTTTCGGATTATTTCGCGGATTTATTTTGATTTTTGGCTTCTGAAGTTTCGAACGCTTTACAGCAATCATGGTCACGGGAGGAGTCTCTCTCTCTTTTTCTTGTTTGTTTAAATGTGCTATTCTTTGGAACTAGTGATAGATAAATTATTTAATATTACACTCCGACCTTTTGTATTGAATTGTCTCGATTTTTTCTTCATAATATCAGCTTTGAATTTTAATATTATGTGGCATGTTCTGTTAGTGATCATATAATTTCTGAACAACTTAACCTATTTATGTCATATTCAGAAAATATGTTTGTTTTGTCGAGACAGCATAGCTAGAAAGAGTCATGCTTTCTAATATCTAAATGGTTTTAGATTGAACGCGATGTTATAACAAGTGAAGTTCAAGAAGAACAAGTGCTCTTATTATGACTACAATTCAATTCAATGACAAAAAATAAAGTCACATATTCTTTGCCTATAGTATGCGCCCAGTATTGAATGATGTTTATATTCAGTTCAATGAAATTTTTTTCACACAAAAACTAATTATTTCAGACCCTCAAAATGTATCTTAAAATAAAAACTTTTTAACAAAAAATAAAACCAACTTCCAGGCACTAAAATGTAAAAAATAACTAAGCGGGGGCTTTCATTTAGAATAGATACCTAATCAGATATTCTCGAAGTCAGTGCCAGCGGCCAATATTTTAAGATATGAATATCTAATAGGTAAATATGTATTTTCCGTATCAAAATATATTAGATTTCCTATGCGTCGGCTGGCACCGACTTCGAAAATATCTGATTAGGTATCTATCTATTCTAAATGAAAGCACCCGTTTAGTTATTTTTTACATTTTAGTGCCTGGAAGTCGGTTTTATTTTTTGTTAAAAAGTTTTTATTTTAAAATTTTTTGTGTAGACGTAATAAGCAGGTAACTTGTAGGAAGAAAGTTTTTAATAACATATTCGATTAAGCAATTTGTTTTAAAAAAATATTTATTGTTGATTTTTTTAAAAACCGCTCGATCGATTTCGGTAAAATTTATATGGGACCTGGGAAGTATACCCTTTCAAACAAAACAAAAAATTTCCAAATCGGTTCAGGCGTCTTCGAGTAATCGGTGAACATACATAAAAAAAAAGATTCCGACGAATTGAGAACCTCCTCGTTTTTGGAAGTCGGTTAATTAAAAAAAACTACGACAAACAGCAAGCTCTGTTTAGTAAATAAAGATCGAAATCTACTTTCGACCTACTAGTAATGTGTTAAATATCTTATATAAATAACCCAAAAGTATGTCAATAGCTAGAATTAAGGCAAATTATTCCAACTTACGCCTATGCTGCTGGGTCAAGGAACGCATCCACGCAATATGCAAATCTGTGCGTCACAGCCGTTCGCCTTCCATTCATACCGCCTACGTGTGAATGGAGCGAGTGCGAGCGGCTAAAAATGTTTTAGGTAATAGTGTAATAACGTTGTAGGTGTCTCTTGGGAACATTTTTAAATTACACTATACGAGTTTTCGCCCACTATCGTCAAAGTGAATATCATATATACACAAGTATTATTAGGTTAGTAATATTTTTCTATTAAAAATATACATATGTATATTTTTGAATTTCATCGAATAGTACTTTAAAAGAAAGTTTTATTAGTTTCCTATTATAAATAGATTTACACGAATATTTGGTATTTTGATAGACCATGATAGCTGTAAAGCATTCGAAACGTCGGGGATCAAATAATCCCTAAAATTTAATAATTGAAATAAATCCGCTATAAAATTATTTATGCTATAAAAAGTTTTATTACTCGTATAAGTTTTTGTTCGTATAACATAGACAATTTTGAGTGTAAAATCAAAAGTAATTTTTTTGTAATTCCTTATTTCGTTAAAATGTAATTAGAACAATACACTACTTTTCTCAATCAAAAATATCAATTAAATATAACTTATAACTCATATATATTTACATAAATACAAACAAAAAAAAATAACTCTATTGGTAAAAAATATAATCCATACATATAATAAAATTGTAACTAAGCCGAATCTGTACATTAAATATTTTTTGGAAAATCTTATTGAAATAGACATTATTATCGATACAGAGGCCGAACGTAGTTTTAAAATTTTTGTCTGTCTGTCTGTCTGTTACCGCATCACAAAAAAACCACTGGGATTTTGATGAAATTTGGTATGGTGATAGCTGGTTATCCGGGTCAACATATAGGATACTTTTTACCGCGGGAAAATGTCTCATTTCTGAGAAAAAATACAAAAAACTGCAATGTAAGAGTATACTAATATGTAAAACATAAGAATTTGTTTTTGGTCACCTGAACGCAGGTGAATCCGCGGGCAATGCTAGTAATACTATATCCATATGCCAATTACTAGTATTCATATATTGTAACGTTCCATAAATATCCCCACATATGCATAACTTTCCGTTCATTTTTCGGAATTTTATTAAAAACAAAATTAAATAGCATTCCCGAACGACGGCCATAATAAAATGTGAACAGACTGCATACAAAACGCTATTGAATTAAAACAAATTCAATTATATATTCTGCACGTGCCTAAATCAATCGCTTTTTCCAGCAACATCACACGTGAGGCCTAACAATGAGTTGCAATTTTTAACAGAGTTGTTAGATACACAAAACTATGCGAATTATATATAAGTTGGGGTTTCTATAAAAGGATTAATTATAGAAATTCTCGTATCATACTACTATTACAAATGTGAAAGTTTGTAAATGCATGTGTCATGAACGAATTGTGGCTAATTCGTTCATGGCATGTGTATATGTTTGCGTATGAGAATGCCTGTGCGTGTGTATGTATGCGTGCCTGTGTGTATCCCTGCGTGTATGTACGTATGTGTTTTATGTGTGTCTGTGTGTATGTTCTTTATGCCTGTGTATGTATGTGTGCGTGTCCTTCACGCTTTAAGGACTGGACGGATTTTGATGACAAATGACAATTATAATACATAAGTTCAAACCCGATGCATTACTTCTTTGCCAGAAGGTAGTCTATTTAAAATATTAAACTCAAAATATAACAAAAGATTTCATTTTCAACCGACTTCAAAAAGGAGGAGGTTCTCAATTCGACTGTATTTTTTTTTTATGTTTGTTACCTCAGAACTCGTCATTTATTAACCGATTTGGACAATTCCTGCGTTGTTTGAAAGTGTATATTTCCAGATTGGTCCCATTTAAATTTCAAAAAAAAAATGCCACCCCTAAGGGTGGAAAAATAGCTAATGATGAATTTAACCTACTTGTAATTGTCATATTAACTTTAAATTTGCAAGTATTTCTATTTCCGTTGATAGTACAGTGGTTCGGTATTGTTGACTTGGTCTGATGGTAAGGCCAGAAGGTGGATAGGTGGAACTCTTCAACGGCTAATAGTAGATACTTTGAGTTTGGGCTTATTTTGTTTGATTTGACAAGCCTAACACGTTGGAATTCTTACTTTGCTACTACTGTCTACACTAAAAAGGGAAAAATAAAAACTTTTTAACAAAAAAATAAAAACCGACTTCAAACAAAAGCACTAAAAAGTAAAAAATAACTGATTGGTAGTTTTCATTTACTATACATACCTAATCAAATATTTTCGAAGTCGAAATCGGTGCCAGCCCATACAAAGCAAAGCACACAGACTTCGAAAATATTTGATTAGGTATGTATAGTAAATGAAAACTACCAATCAGTTATTTTTTACTTTTTAGTGCTTTTGTTTGAAGTCGGTTTTTATTTTAATAATACTTAACTTAGAGTAATAAAAGTACTCCTGCCCCCAATGGTCGACAGACTGTCTGTAGGTATAGGTTTCAGTTCAACCGAAGTACTAGGCAGTATAAAACTTGGAAGTGCTTGTATACTCGTATATAGAAAAGGCAAAGTTAAATATCAACTTATTTAGTATACATATATAAAACAGAACCTCTGCTTTCCTGGAATTTCATATATTTTAATATTAATGGCTTATTATCTTAATGGACCACAGAAATGTTTAAGTTACAAGTAAAGAAACTTGAAGTTTAAAAATACAGCTTATATTTTGTACTAGCGACTTACCCTAGCTTCGCTCGGGTTCGTCCCTAGGTACGTTTTGATTTTTTTGAGCGGTACCCTATTTTTTGACTGAAATAAAAGTAGCCCAAGTTACTCCTTTTAACATCAAAATCCGTCGGGTGGTTTTTTCGTGAGAGGATAAACGCTCTCAGACAGACAGACAAACAGACAGATAGATAAAAATTCTAAAAACTATAGATTCGTCGGCCTCTGTATCGATAATAATGACTATTTCGATAAGATTTTTCAAAAAATATTTAACACAGAGATTCGATTCAGAATGTTATTATATGTATAGATAGAAAAACTACTATCAAAACACAAAGCTAGATGTTATAATCGCAAGGTATAGTTGAACAGGTAATAAAATTCTTACCGCGAGCTCATATTATATTTAAAAGCGAGCTTTCCGAAACTACTTAAGAATCGTGCGCACAATAAATAGGGAACCCAAATGCAACTTAAACTTAGTTGCACTGCAATTAATGTTAGCACGTTCCATAAAAACTTCTGGGCTTGTCGTCTCTGCTACTTTGAAAATGTAGCATTAGATATTCTTACGGTTTCATACGTCCCGAACTTAAAACTCGTTATATTCTCTAACTTAGTGTGAATGTAATTTTGGTGTTATGGGGCTTTAAGTTTTGATGTAAGCAAACATTTTAGAATACTTTAATATGTTTCGTAACCTACCAAACAATATTTACTTTAAAATATGAACTAGCTATTGCCCCCCACTTCTGTCGTCTAGATTATTTAATATTTATAAATATAATTAGTTGCTCGGCTCTTTAAGGGCGTGCTGTTAGAGAAGGCTCTCTAACGTCACGTTATATATACACTTCTTTAATAAATAGGCAATAAAAAGGCATTTCAACAATCTTGAAGAGAATAAATATTACCATATTGAATAATATTAATATTACCATAGCTTATATATTTTATCTATTATATTTTTTTTTAATTTTTTTTTAATGGAATTAAATATATCTAATTATACACACACCAGCGGCGTACCCTCGTTTCGCCCTGGTTCGTCCCTAGGTATAGAAGAGATAGTATAATAATAATAAATAAATAAATTAATATATCATATTACTGCTCCGCTCCCTTGCTAAATAAAGGGGCTATCTATATATTATATAATAGTAGTTCCGGAGATTAGCGCGTTCAAAGAAACAAACAAACTCTGCCTGTTTATAATATTAGTATCATCATCATCATATTCAGCCTGCTTTCGTCCAAGGCCTCTCCTATGGCACGCCACTGAGTTCGATCTTCAGCTCTACGCATCCAACCGCTGCCAGCCAGTTTACGTATATCATCGCTCCACCTAGCTGGAGGGCGTCCTACACTACGTTTGCGGAGCCGTGGTATTCACTCTGGAACCCGTCTACTATATCGGTTATCGGTTCTGCGACAATTTAGACCAACCCACTGCCACTTCACCTTGCTAAATCTTTGGGCTATGTCGATAACTTTGTTTCTCTGTCCGATCTCTTCATTTTAGATCCGATCCTTCAGAGAAACTCCGAGCATAGCCCACTCCATAGCACGCTGAGCTACCTTACACTGGTGGACCAATCGCACCGACCGTCAGTGTCCACGTCTCGGCTCCGTATGTCATAACAGGTAGGAGGCACTCGTTAAATACCTTTGTCTTTAAGCTTTGCGGTATTGGCATAGACTAATTAACAGAATAATAATATTAGTATAGATTAAAAATACATTTAAAGCAAACTTATTATAATGCATGTGCTACTTGTGCCAATTTTATTTACATACTAAGCCAGCAAAACCAAGAACTATAAATAAATAAAAAAAACAAATTACATTGTCTAACTAGTATATTGAAGAAATAATAAGCAATATTGATAAACGTTCGCTAGAAACAATAACCAAATGAAAGGATTTCTTTAAAAAAAAAAAAACTTTGTATTGAATTTATAAGGACGAAGCTCCTTAAAGGCTTTGTCAACTTCAAGTTTCAAATTTCTTTTCTTACTCAACGTTATATTAAAAATTTGTTGATACAAAAACTGCATCGATAATAAAATAAACCGTACACAAGAATGTAAGAAAACGCAAATTATATTAAAAAAACAATCTAATAAACAATCTAATAAATAAACTAAGTAAAGCATAAAACAGTTAAAAACCATACATCTATACTTTACTAATATTATAAAGAGGTAAAGTTTGTGAGTTTGTGACGTTGTAGGGGGTAATCTCTGGATCTACTAAGCCGATTTAGATGAAGTTTGGTAAGAAGATAGTTTGAGGCTCTGAAAAGGACATAGGATACTTTTTATCCCGGAAATCATCCCTTAAGGGAGTGAAAATGGGGATAAAAGTTAGTAAGATATAAAATTCATACTAGAAATGAGAAATGAAATAAAGATTGGCTTTCACTTAGAAAAAATTGAGAAGGCTGTGCTTAATAAGATTAACATTAAATTAAGCTCACTTAACTCTAGTTTCATTGAATTGTTTACAAATCTTTTGAATAAATTGATGGTATTAGTTGTCTAAACATAGTAAATACACAGTAGGTACATACATATATACATATAAAATTAATAACCCTTAAAAAAAATAATCTCCTTGTAAAATTTGTCTGGGTGTCCTTAACCTAAAAGTTTAACTTCTTTGTAAGTCTTGGATTTAATTATACACATTAATTATTTTTACATTTTCAATGGACTAAGCTATAGAAGAAGATATTTGAATGGAGAAAATAAATTTATTGAGTCGTTAAGTAATTAATAAAAAAAATTAACCGATAATAAAGAAAATGAGTTTAGGTTATAAAGCATATTTGATGTTCTAATAAAATAATTATTAAATCCATGTAACAAGTCCTCTATGAAGTTATTAACAATGTGTTTACATCGTCACAAGCACAAAGCTCTTTGACGTAGCTTTCGGCTACGTTGTTACGGGAATTACGTACTGCAAGGCATTATCGATCAGTAGTTAGCATAGTGTTGAGAAGTTCGCAAATCGAGTTAATATTGTAGGTGCCGTAAATATTGCATGTGTATAGCTTTCAACTGGCGAACTTGAGTTTTGTGTTTTGTGGAGGAGTTTTCTGGTTTTTTTCTTAACCTAAAATTAGAAATACATAGCTTTATAGTCAACACTAATAACTTACCCTCGCTTCACTCAAGTACGTCGCTTTCTGTCATAAAACTATTATCGAGGGTCTTTATTAACACAATAGGACCTAAAACAATATTTTTTTAGAATTTTTGTCTGTTCAGAAACGGCTTAATCTATTTAAGTGCGGTTTTCACTAATAAACTTCACTTAACCTTTAGTATTTTTTTTTATTTGGTTCATAAAAAAAAAGTTATATCAATTTTAAGAATCACCTAGGAACACGAGCGAAACGAAGGCGAGTAACTAGTAAAAAAATATAATTTGTAAGTATTTTAAGTTTTATAATAAACTTTAGTAAGACAAAAATAACAAAAAAGCTTCAAAGTATATAACAACTCAACAATAGCATAATAACAAAAGCCGTAAGTAATCTCAGAAAGTAAAACCGCGAGCGGACAGACGAAGCCATTGACTAAATTCACTGAAGATCAAATAAAAAACTTTCGTATCTAGAATTCAGCCTTAAGAGCACATTTTCTTTTTGATTCTTTGCTTTTACTACGTTTAACAATCCATTATATATAAATAGACAAAGACAAAACAGTTCAGTAGGTACCTTTTTCTCTTCTGTTTGTCAATTGATTTTCTTTTTTTTTAGTATTACCTATCAATAAAAATATTATAAAGAGGTAAAGTTTGTGAGTTTGTGGGTTTGTGAGTTTGTGATGTTGTGGGGTAATCTCTGGATCTACTGAACCGATTTAGATCAAATTTGGCAAGAGAAGGATAGAGGATAATTTTTATCCCGGAAATCGTCCCTTAAGGGAGTGAAAATTAGGATGAAAATTTGCACTGGGAAGCAAGCTAGTTGAAGGTCAGTCGCTAGTTATCAATAAAAAACAATGATTATATTCGAATTTGAAATTTCGACCACTGACCGAACACTAGTTCTTATAAAAAACGAAACAATTGAGGACTTGGCAATTGAGTGTATTTTAAGGCTGTGACATCTCAGTTGTTATTTACCTATATGATTTTTGAACGACTTCAAAAAGATTAGTCTGTATTTTTTATATGTAGCGTATGAAGTATCTTCGTCCATTGCGAATCGATTTTTATAATTCATTTTGCTAGAGCATAAGTTATAGCTCAAAAGCGGTCCCATAAGTAAGAAAACTACGCCTAGAGGTAGAACAATTTCTTTTTTAAATAGATAATGAATAGGGTGTACAATTTTTCTTATTATATTTTTTTACAATTTAAATATCGTAACTTATATTAGCTATTTAAATATTGTGAACACATGTTACTAATTTTTGTATGGATAAAATCATCAATCAAATACATATACAGATAAGAGATAAGTATCTTATAAAATAAAGATGAAAGAAACACATATCGTAAAAGTAAAATACTAATATATAAACAGTAAATACTCAAGACCGCAAATAAAACTAAGCACATTAACAATTTAAGAAAGCTTTCCAAGTTAACTATCATTATAGCTAATGAAACATTTAAATCGCAAATTTACTTGATGTAAATATCTCACAAATACTTTGCGAATACTTTGGCAGCTTCGAATTGAAAGCTATGTACAACGAGCTTTTGTTCCAGTAAAGCTGCTTAACGTGATTGGATTGTTAGGAAATATTAAGTTGGCGAGACAATTATTGTCTTGGGAGACAGGCTTTGTTTTATTAGATGACGGTAGATGAATGATGACAATCGTAATTGTGTCACCGCCTACTATGACAGAAGCTTTAGATTCGACTCCCAGGAGGAATCAATGTTCTTTAGCCATTACTTATTATTATATTTACCCTGTTTTTTTTAAGTTAAATATGCAAAGTTTGAAAACAGAACCAATTTTTGTTCTAGATTAACTAACGACAAGAAAAGAAATCATTTTTTCGTATATTATTATGAATTAAATAATTGACTAGGCATTGATTTTTAACCTTGATATTAACTTTAATCGTAAAAATATTTAACTTTAAACTATTATGAGTACAAGTTAAACATATCTTAGAAATCGGAAGAAGATAATAATGATAAAGATGTCATATAAAATCCTATTTAAAGCAAATTTACTGTAAAACCAATATGGAGGCTGCACCTGAAGCGATACAGTTAATAGCAACGTCAGAAGGACGGTTAGTGGAGATCGCTTGGCGGGAATCGGGATTAAGTATAAGAGATTTCTCTTACACTGCTGCTGTTATAGTACTATAAGTTTTTATAATATTATTAAAGCTTTAAGAAATTAAACGGACTTTCCTTGATGAAGAATTAGCGATTATTTTTCTGAAAAAATTGTAAAATATAGCTCAAATATGAATGAAGCAATATGAATAGGTATATCTAATATATAAAGACATATCTCGTGTCGCAGTGTTTGTGGTCGCACTTCTCTAAAACAGCTCGACCGATTTTAATAATTTTTCTGTATATTTGGTAACTTGAGAATAGGTCGTAAAGTACTTTTCACCCTCTTACCCCCACCCTCCCATTTTTTTAAGTAACTAGGGGCGAACCAGGGGCGAGGAAGAGTCGATAATAACTTATAATAAATAAGCAGTAACGCTTTTGTTTAAATTTTGAATTAATACATTTTCTAAATATGAGGCTAATTTAATATACAATTAATATTGGTATTAATTTCTTCTTAAAAATCTTCTTACATATGTTTGTTATAACATATTTATTAAGATATTTTTGAAAGTAATAATTTTCAGAAACGCTAAGTGACAGTTGTCGCCATATCCAAGCCTACTTCCGAGCGCGAGAATTATGCAAAACGTAAAGAAGAGCACAAAGAGCGTATTATGTTAAACATCGCAACAAAGCAAAGGGTTATTAACGCACCTTTTCAAATGAACATCGAAGACGCAGCCTTGAGACATTATAAAAGGAATTAATTATTTATATACAATCTTTAATTATAATCGAACTCATCCGTATTATAAATATTATCAGTATAAATATTACAAATGTGAAAGTTTGTGAGTATGGATATTTGTTACTCTTTCACGCCAGAACTGCTAAACGAATCTTGATGAAATTTGGCACAGAGATAGATTATTCTGGAATAACACACATGCTACTTTTTATCGCGGAAAATGTACGATTCCCGTGGGATAGGTTTGTTTGTTATCATAAATGCAAAAGTTTATATTTGTGTGTTTGTTTCTCTTTCAGGCTAATTCGGATGGGCATATTTGGATGAAATTTAGTGCACAGATAGACTAACCGACCTGGACTAACATATAGGCTACTGTTAGACAGACACTCAAGGCGACATCGAGTGTAAGTCTCTAAAATTATAAGTACTGAGATATGTTTATAAGTTTGTTGTTATTTCACGCAGCAACGAGTCTGGTTAAAAAGTTGGGTTCAACACGGAGGATGGGACTATCCGGAACCTTTGGCGTTTCCCTCGAGATGTTAGTCACTTGCTAGGACCAAGAACTTATTAATAGATCTAGTTTAAACGTAATATTATAAAGGTGAAGGGTTTGTTTTTTAAAGGTAAAGTATTTGTTTGTTTGAACGTCCTTATCTCTGAAACTATGGTCCATTTGAAAATTTCTTTACATTTAAAGCCTATTTATTGACGAAAGTAAAAGCTATCTAACATCATGCTAGAACCTTTAGAAGCGAAGCAATTGTACCTCAATAAATGAACAGAGCCATGGGCAATAGCTAGTATTAGCAACTTGGATGGTATATTATACACTTTCACATTTTAGAATAATTTAATTTAACTAGGCTCTAGTTATTATGTGTATGAATAATACAACATTTATCTAATACGAAAATTTTACATACTGACACTATTTAAAATAAAAATCGTTATAAGGAGCGTTGTGGTACAATTATGCACACATTGCCTGTTTAAACACTTTTTGCAAATACTGTTTAATTTTTGCCAATTTCGCACAAAGTTCGTCGGGCATACCACCACAGTGTTTCAATAGAAATGCCTGATTTTAAACTTCTACCGCTTCTTCTTCCGCTTTCTTAAAGTTAATAAAAAATAGTTTTCGTCTTTAACTTAAAGTTTATGGTTTTTTCACTTACATAAGTATTACTTTTATAAGAAAAAACACTTCTTATATACTGGCATTTAACGTAAATAGTCTGAATTGGTGTTTTTAATAAAACTTGTACTAAATTAAAGTTACCCCAAAACATATTTAATTATTACAAGTTCACTTAAACTGGTTAATGTGTGTATTAAAAATATTCACGTACTACGAGTAGTATGTATAGTTCTAAGTATATCTGTTAAAGCATTTCTTAGAAATAATCAGATAATTTTCTTTCTCTGTTTGAATATAATACTTTCACTGGCAGTGCAGTTTCTAGTATCGTTTGTACTGAATAAGAAGAAATAGCGATTGAGAAAGTCCTTTACTTCATACGTAAAACCTTTCAGATGCTGAAAACCTTGTAGGTCGTTGACCCACAAGCACAATAGCTCAAGATGTGAGAACACTGGAAAAATTTAAAAGTACGGTCTTATAAGAGTTTTTTACACAATGTTATTTTTAATTTTCTTAGTAATTTAATTTAATTTAATATAACGGTTAGATTAAAATTTCTAAAGTAATTAATAAAACATTTAATAGGAATATTTTGAGTTTTTGTGTTTTGTAAAATTACAGTAAACTAAAATATTTATTTCCAATTTAAATTTTAAAATACAAATATAATTGTCTGAGTGTCTTATAGCTTAAGTAAATTTGAGAGTGAAATTGAGTAATTATACCAAAATAAATTAACGTAATGACTAACAAGCATGATCAAAATTTCCGTAATAATATTAAATATATTATTATAAATTAAAAAATACATACATAATTTTTTTTAACGATTTGTTTACTAATTTTGTTTAAAAACACTTAGCAACACAAAAACCACTGCACCACACAAAAACACCGCACTAAAGGCCTCACATCATCTTTAGATGTACATTAATTAAAATTTCAAAGGATTTTGGCAGTCAGGTACGAAAGGGGTAATCTGTGGGCAAAATACACTTACGTCGTCGATAACGTAAGTGACGTAGCGCACGTCTACGCGGCACGGGCGCGCCTAGGCGACTGCGTTACTATAGCACCCGGCGCTACGCCGTAGCTCTAAACGCATTACAAACCTTTTATGACGGCGTGGTAAATAAACAATGTTGCAATTTCTATTATACGTATGAGTAATTTGATTGTTAAGTTTTCTTGGCTATTTTTCTTTTGCATATACATACATTTTTATATAGATTTTAATATATACAGATAAAAAAAATTGAAGTGTCTGTTTGTAATGTCAAAATAACAGCGTTTTACTAAATGCATAAGAAATTATATGCGGTACTTATAAGAAAAAACACATTTTTAAAATTTTTATTTATTTTTAATATATTATAATGTTATTAATGAGTTTGTATGCATATTTCTTAGTTTTGCCTTCAATCTGAAATTTGAAAAATGATTAATGCCATGTTTAGGCATTTTTTTACTAACAGTGGTATGTTTTATTCCAGGTATCCATACATCTGTGTACTAAATTTAATTCAAATCCGTGCATTCGGTTCAAGTCGTTCAAGTAGTAGTGGTCTGATTTATCAGTCATAATTCATAAAGAAAGGTCACTTTTTCTACGAAGTCATCTAGGGACGCGACCAAGCTTATCGAGGGCAAGATACCACACAAAAATAAGGCCAACTTAATAATAAAAAGTGTTAGATGTATTAAATCTCAATGAAACGGTCGCAATACGAATATGTACGATTATGTATCATTAATAAAAATCTCTATCAATCTCTCTCATCGAATGATTCTGATCAATTGATATTTAGCTTAAATAAAAATATATCCTTCACCAAAACTAGGTAAAAGTCATAATATTTATTCCTTATAGATAAAGAAAATGAAAACTATACATAAATTTACATTCACCAAGACATTCTAAAGCCTGCTAACGATTACTAATGACGTATATTAAAGGTCATCAACCTACCCCGTGCAGGATTACCTTAGCGTAAGCTCACCTGAGTTCAATGACAAATTGCACCTAAATTATCTATGACCTGGTAATAATCCGACAGATGATTCAGATCGCTGCCTATTAACTACGAAAACCTTCGAGGAACCCCGCCTCCATGTTTAAATTCAAATTGCGATTGATAATGTAGTGTCGTAGATTAAGAACTCAGTGTTACGTTAGTGGCGTCCTACCTATATTTTAGTACTATATTGGTTTAAAACTAATATTTTAATAGAAAATTTCTGTAGTTTAAAAAAAAAAAACAATTTATTTTAAAACATAAATCATATTACTATTCATTACAATGCTAGTATAAATGCGAAATTTTGTGTGTGTATATTTGTTCCTTCCACGCTAAAAAGGCTTGACGAATTTGTAAAAAAATTTAGAACACAGATAGATCACTATAACTTGTAGAGTAACACGTAGGCTACTGTTAGTAAAAAAAATTGCCAATAGTTGGCGCTATTTAACTGCGGAAAGATTGAAACTATTTAAAGAAAAGTCGTTGTTTAAGTATGAAGTCACAAAAGGCGACGGGTCGAACCCGATCAAAGTGATAGTAAGGCCCTATTATCTAATAAAATTAATACATGTCAAAATGCGAAAGTTTAGATAGATGTTTGGATGTTTGTTACTCAATCACGCCAGAACGGCTCAACCGATCTGGATGAAATTTGGCACAGAGATAGATTATAGTCTGGAATAGCACATAGGCTACTTTTATTTTTGATCTCGGAAAAAATTAGGGTTCCCGTGGGATAGATTTGTTTTTACGAGGGTGAACTGCTAGTTTATTTAATTTAATAAATGTCGAAGTTATATTTCTTCATAGTAAAATTAAACTAGTTTTCATTAAACCTTTCCCATATTTTTCAATGAGACCTAATAACTGCTTAAGGACACGTGTGAGTCTGGTCCCGTTATGAAATTTCAATATGTGCTGCATCGCCTCAAAGGAATCGTATGCTTCAAGTATTATACTTGATTGGAATACCGATTGCATATCTGATGGTTATAAGTAATTCGTGCTGTTAATTAAATTAACCAGAGTTTAATTATCATTAAAATTTAATAATTAAGCTTGATTGAATGTTTGAGAACGTTAAGTAATTGGTTCTAAATATTTAATGACTCTAATGTTATTTGTTATGACCTTAATATTTCCTTAATACATGAGGCAATGTTATGTATATTTAACATCGATATTAAAATTTAATGAATTTAAGCAATATTTCATTAATCGCACATCATAATTATTATAAGTTTGTGAAATAAATTTGTACGTAATCACCGTCAAAATCATTTCATTCTCAAGCCCTCTTCAATATAATGTTCTAAAAAGAAAATACTAATTTGTCGCCCAGTTTCATGAAACGTGAAAGAAGTACTAAATAAACAACACTTTAAACATTTACAATATTAGTTTAGATTTAGTGAGTGTATATAGCTCTCACATGATTTTTCTTGATATATATATATATATATATATATATATATATATATATATATATATATATATATATATATATTTCTTTAGTTTTACGTGAATTTTGACATTTATATAAAATTACTTTTTCGGATTTTTTCACGAATTCATTTTGATTTTTGGTTCCCGACGTTTCGAATACTTTACAGCAATCATGATCACGGGCCAGTTTCATATAACATTTTCATAATCTTATGAAAAATGTTCGTGTTTAGGGTTCCGTACTCGAAGGGTGACAATGGAATATTAATAAGCCTCCGCTATGTCCGTCTGTCAGAGGGATGTATCTCATAAGCCGGATAGATAGACTTGATTTTTTTTTGCTAACTGATGATGAAATTAATTTCACAGAGTATGTATTTCTATTGCCGCTATAACAACAAATAATAAAAATAATTAAATTAAAAAATAAAATTACAAGAAACATTTTTTTAAAGTTCGTAATTGATCATCGAAGTTAATATACTACATACATAGACTAAAATTCATATTAATAAAAAGTCCATGTCACACTCTCTCAGTCTCACTTGTTTAAACCCTAGAAATATCGTATTCGTGACATCAGTAATTTTATAGCTTCATGTGAACAATAAGAGTACGCAAAACTTTACACTCTCCAAATTATTTTCGTATAAATTGCTTTTCTCTCTCTCTCTGACCCTCTCGACCTTTTCAAATTAACTTGAAAACATATATTTTTAATTCCAATTTTCGAATGCCGGAAACTGACAACAATTTTACTATCATACGTTGTTTCAAAATTCTTCAAATGAATTTTGACAAACAATTCAGCATTTAAAGCGACGTCTCTATTTCGAGTCTTATTTAATTGGATGGCATATCTAATATCTTTTAGAATGTTTTATATACAACAATCCAACATTAAAATAATTTCAATAATCGATATCATATTTTTATATGAAATTTAAATATGGTTTAGTTATAATAAATTGTAAAAGTTTAAGATAACAATAAATATTTATCATCTTCACTATGCATTAAAAACATATATATTTTAAAAATGAAAAACCCGACTGCATAAAAACTAACTAAAAAGATAAAAACAAGTTGACGAAGGAAAATACGAGTAGTATTTTGCAGGTGACATACACTTTTCGTTCTTGCCGCGAGATGTATACATACATAACTGTAACAGTCGCGTTATCAAGACAAATCTAGCAACGTATGAATTAAAATCGGCCCACGCGTTTGGTCTCTAGAATGCCACATAAGAACAAACATACATACTTACATAGACTGATAAACACATTACTCTCCTTTGCGTCACGCTGTCGGGTAAAAATTAAAATGGCCCACTGCGCTAAGTTTGTGTTTGTTCTGGTTTAGTTCAGAAATTATTATACCGTATTGTACCGGATGTTCATACGGTTTCCACCATGGAAAGAATGAAGATAATATTTGAGAACTAAATTACGAAAAAAGGCTTTTTCTATGGGCGCACCCGATCGAAGCTATGATAATCCACTAGAAATATCTAATTAGAATCACAACATTGACTATTTCTAGTTCCACTAAAAATTCGGTTTAAGCCGTTTATTAGATTTGAGTATTTATTTTTCCACACAGAGGTTGCTATTCGCAGATGGTGCATGTTTTGCGACACTTTTTCACGCTAATTGCCTCTACTGTGAAAACCATACGTATAGGTTTGGTGGACGGCCAAACATTGTTCCTATACCAAATTACACATGCAATTGCACAAACTCTTAAGACAATGTATTAAAAGCTATTTTCCATTGCTTATTACAATTGTCAGCTAGGTTACTCTTTGCCGTCAGAATGGTTCATATACTGATGTAAAATAACAGCATTAATTAAATTAATGGACTGAGTTGGGAACTGCGGCAGATGGGTACCCACAGACATACTTTGGGAATAATTCGATATATGATACCGCAAAACCTGTTTTTTTTTTTCATGGAAATTATATTCTGATAAAGGCAGGACTCGATGAATATCTTTTTAATTTATGTTTAATATGTGAAGTAATATTTTAGACTTACATTAAGGTAGGTGTGGGTTAGGATACAAGTGTTGGGTTAATGGAAAAAATCATCTCGCAATAATTGCTTTAATGGCATAAGCAAAGAATTTAGAAGAAATATATTCTATACAATACCATACCATTTGTGCATCGTTAGTATAAATAAAAATTAAAAACTCAATGAATTTTAACTGAAATATCGGGATAAAAAGTAGGCTTTGTCACTTTTCGGCCTTTAAACCAAGTGAAACAAACATAAACATAATATATAAAAGACTAGTATATAAAAGTCGGTTCAAAACCCTTCTAAATTTTAAATATTAGTAAAACCATATCTATACATATAATAAAATTGTAACTAAGCTGAATCTGTACATTAAATATTTTTTGAAAAATCTTATTGGAGTAAACAATAAACATTTTTATCGATACAGAGGCCGAATCTATAGTTTTTAGAATTATTGTCTGTCTGTTACCGCATCACGGAAAAACCACTGGAGGGATTTTGATTAAATTTGGTATGGTGAAAGCTGGTTACCCAGGTCATCATAAAGGATACTTTTTATTGCGGGAAAATGTCTCATTTCTAAGTAAAAATACAAAACCTGCAATGTAAGAGTACCTATACTAATATGTAAACCTAAGAATTTGGTTTTTGGTCATCTGAACGCGGGCGGAGCCGCGGGCAATGCTAGTATGTCATAAAGCTACGATATTTTTTTGTTATATTGCAATAAATAACAATTTTATAACAATTATATAGATAACTATAAATCAGTATTGAGTTTCATTCCGAGATATTGCACTCTGCGACCTAAGATTTACTTGTCTTTGTTGTTGCGAGGTTAAATTTACGAACGTGTATAAAATACTTAACTACCGTAGTATCGCCCACATAGCTATTATTCAATTGCCGTATTTCATAATGCAACTAGACATCTGAGTATTTTGTAAAATGGACTTTATTTTATCTAAATAGATATCAAATTCTAATGATTCTTTTTGAAGGAAAATTATCATATACACCAACATAAAAGACAAACCTTGAGAGTTCTTTTGAATTTGCTAATACATTTTTAATCGTAATATTATGTTATTATTAATAGAAGCTTTTAGAACTTAATCAAATTTTGTTGAAATCAAACCTTATATTTTATAAATTTAGTAAATTAATAATTAAAATAATGGCAAGACAGTTATGGTATACAGCCAGTATTTTATTGTCCCACTGCTGGGAGTGGGCCTCCCTTCAATAAGAGGGGGATCAGGCCATAGTCCACCACGCTGGCCAAGTGCGGGTTGGCGGACTTCACGTGTCTTTCTTAAAACTTACTGGGTTTTCTCAAACATGCAATTTTCCTCACGATGTTTTCCTTCACCGTAAGGCAAGTGGTAATCATATTAGAAATGATTCGTTCATCAAAATATCAGAGCTGCGAGACTCGGGATTTGAACCCACTTCACTGGGTTTTACGAGCGAGCGCGTTACCACTGTTCTTTTAGACAGTTATGGGTAAAACATCAATTACATTATATTTTCAGACTAAAGAATTATATAGACGGAACCCGAAAAAAAATGACAAAGTCAAGCCCACCAAAATTTGCTGGTGCATAACCAGCTACTTTTTTTATTATTATTATTTTCTTTCTTAAATAATAATGGAAATTTTATATGCATAGGTATTGGTCATTAATTACCTATTTTTGAGAAGAAAATAGGAATAATAATGAATAACAAAAATAATACAACAATCTTTTGTATTTTTTAAACTAATCTTTCTTCCCCTATAAATAGAGATAGCATAACAGTAACTTATTTATATTTTTTTGTTTATTAAACGACTTCCAAAAACGAGGAAGTTCTCAATTCGTTGGAATCTTTTCAATTTTGCCGACAATATTTTAAGATATGAATATCTAATAGGTAAATATTATTTATTTTACGTATCGAAATATATTAGACTTGCTTTGCATCGGCTGGCACCAACTTCGAAAATATCTGATTAGGTATCTATTCTAAATGAAAAACCCCCGTTTAGTTATTTTTTACATTTTAGTGCCTGGAATTCGGTTTTTTTAAGTTTCTATCATAGTATTAAACCTCTTAGGTATTTTTATTTATTAACATTTATTTACTTATCACAGTAATGAATATTCTATTAACATTTGTTGTACACTATTTTAAAACATTATTGTTTGGTTTCACGTTTAGTTCTATAACACTCAGTTTATATTTCTTAATCACAACATATATTATACTGTGTGTGAAGAAAAATAGGGAACCTATACGCTCTAAGCATCTAAACACATAACTCATCTCATTCAGTACTAATTAATCCATACCTAATTTTATAAATGTGAAATTGTGTTTGTTTATTTGTCCTTTTTTCACGTCGGAACGGAATAACGGGTTGGCGTGATTTTTTGTGTGAAGATAGTTCGAGGACTGGAGGAGTGATAAAGTCTACTTTATACCGCAGAAGATTATCTTATTCCCACGGGAAAACACGTTATAGTACAACTTAAAAAATATTTGTCATCAGAATTACTTGAAACTTGGTATTAATGTTCTTTAATACAATTAAATAAATACGTGTTTTAGAATTTTTCAAAATTCATTTAATAAGGGAGTAAAATAGGGCAAGAAAATTTGTATGAAACCTAACTTTAAGAGATATTTTTTGCAGTTTCAGCGCGAGCGAAGCCGCGGGTTCTGCTAGTACCTATATATATATATATATATATATATATATATATATATATATATATATATATATATATATATATAACAATACCCAACCATATATGTATGTCCCTTTAATTTTCAAAGAATCTATTTGCAATTATATATTGACACACTCTCGTATTTACTCATTAGAGTGTTACCCCGTTCGCTGTATCTAGGCAACGGCACGCTCGAAATTTTCTAATTTCACCCTATGCCGTGGATTACCAGTTAACTAACGTTGAAGACCCATCAGTGTAACTTGGTAAAATTACCAATAGCTTATGATAAATGTTAATATCCATACTAACATTATAAATGTGAAAGTGTGTTTGTTTGTTTGTCCTTCTTTCACGTTAAAACAGAGTGACGGATTTTCGTAATTTTTTGTGTAGAAATATTTGGTGGGCTGGAAAGTGAAATAGGTAACATTTTACCTTGGAATCTTGGTGTTAATGCTCTTTAATAGAATTAAATAAACACGTGTTTTAGCATTTTTGGAAATTCATCCCATAAGGGGGTAAAATAGGGGATGAAAGTATGTATAAAACCTACAATTTTAGATTTTTTAGTTTTAGCGCGAGCGAAACCGGGGGGTTCTGCTAGTATTTAATATATATATATATATATATATATATATATATATATATATATATATATATATATATATATATATATATATATATAAACTAATCTATCTATAGCTCTATAATCACCAATAAAATATTTGACTAGGCAATACAAAAATTAAAAACTAACCCCTGTAATTGTAATATATAATATACATAAGTTTGCTGTAACCTTATCTGTATTATGAGAAGACCTCAGCCTGTTATAAGCATACCCATTCAACTCATTCCGTTAGATAAAAAAATAGACTGTAAAAATTTATTTATACAGCGTGTCGGTTGGTCATACAAGGGTTGCAGTTTTACATGGATAAACACCCGAAAAATACATAGTAAACTAAAATCTCTAGAAACTGTAAATGGAGTAGTAACAGAGTCGAAGATGTTCATTATATAATAAAAAAAAAACTGTGTTAAAAGTTAACTCATTTAGGATACAGTGTACAAAAATTAATATTATTAATTAAGAATTATATATTTTCACTTCACTTCAGTTCTGAAATATGACTTAAAAAACTTCTTAGAAGATATATATCTATACTAATATTATAAAGAGGTAAAGTTTGTGAGTTTGTGGTAGGGGGTAATCTCTGGGTCTTCTAAACCGATTTAGATCAAATTTGGTAAGAAGATAGTTTGGAACACTGGGAAGGACATAAGATACTTTTTATCCCAGAAATCATCCCTTAAGGGGGGGGGGGGGTGAAAATGGGGATGAAAGTTTGTATGGGAAATCAACCCAGTAGTGAGTCGGTAGACCCAATATAAATTTAAAACTGACATACATGAATTTGAATCCTAAACTTTTATGTTATTAATGAAAATATTACGGTCGCGTGTTTCAATCTCATTAGAGCTTTTGCTCTAAGAACGTTAAAATAATATCAATAAAGTGAAATGGTTAAGGGTGATTTGAGCTGAAAGGGATGATTTGAACAGAATAACTATAACTTTTATTTTGTTAAGGATTTTATACATTTATAATCCAATTTTGTTTTCGCTAGTAATTGTCATAAATACGAAAGTTTAGATGTTTGGATGTTTGTAACTCAACTGTGCCAGCCGGCTGAACGGATCTGGATAAAATTTTGTACTAGTCTGGTATAGCACATAGGATAGACTTATTTTTGTATTTTATAAATTTATATCCTGGCAATTAGTTTACGCAATTGCAAAGAACAATATTGTAATTCATTTGTAATTCATATTACATTCAAAGTCTAAATTCAAAATTGTTGCAATATTGAATTACAATGTTATTTCTTGGAGGTGACGGTATTTATAAGTTAACGGTGACACCCTTCGCACTGATTTTTAAAACTAAATAATTGTAAAGCATCCCTATCTAAAAAGAAAACAAACCTCAATATAAATTATCGTAGTATTTTAAATTAAAAATAAATTTTTGTTTGATTTTTGCTCATAGCCACATCCATAAAAAATACAGACATTCGTTGGATTTTTTGCAAACGAACTCTGACTACCATTATATTTACGAAACTAAAAACAAATAAACGAAACCGAGAATAAATTTTGTGCTAATAAACAAGTTAAAGTTGTAATAATAAAAATAACTATTTAAAAACTGAAATTTATATAAAGAAATACACTTTTAGTAACTTATTTACTAACATTCCATAAAATAACTGATTGTCATAACTTTATTGCGAATAAATTGTAGAACAGAGAAATTAACATTCTCTTTGAGCAGGATTCTCTAAGTTTAAAGTATATGCTAATAGAATCAATGACAAAACGCAAGACCGGTTTCAAAGGCATTGTTAAATCTGGTCACCCAATGCATATAGCATCACCGCGTTGATATTTTTAAAGAAAATTTATAATATTTATTCGTCATTGGCTGAGAGCAGATTCGTTATCTATATATAAAAAAGCAATAAGTCATTCGTTCATTGATTAAAAAAAAAACTTTTTCATGTACCAACGCTGAAAAACGGTAAGTGTTTTTTATTATATTATTAATTGTCATAATTTATATGAAACTCCTATGTATTTTTCTGCTATGGAAAAACTCGCTTCGCTCAGATGCGTCCTTAGACTTGAATGGTTTAACGCATAAAAGACAAACACACAAATAAATATTCTTTTTTGGATCAGAAACTTTTGCAGGGGTATTTAGAACAACTTGCCAAAGTTTCTTCACAATCGGGCCAATGGCTTAGGAGCGCATAGAAGACATACATACGCATAATTTTTATTTATATAGATTTAGTTAAACTTAATCTGTAAGATACGTTATCCAGCCCAATGAATTACATAGTGTATAAGCTTTAGTCGAATCTAAGACTAACTACGATTAAGACGTGTGCAATCTCGCCACTTTGAATCGGTGATAGCAGACGTGACAGATTGCATGATTGCTCACACATAAATATCCAGCACATTACATTTAGAATTAATTACTATTAGATTACCACTATTAAGCTGTTATGTTATACTAGCGACTCACCCTTGCTTTACTCGGGTTCGTCCCTGGGTTTGTTTTAACGGTTAGTATGAAAAAGATAGACTATCTAATGAAAATCTCAATAAACGGGCTATCTAATGCAAGAAATATTTTCAAATCAAATTAGTAGTTCCTGAGATTAGCACGTTTAAACAAACAAAATCTGCCTCTTTATAATATTAGTATACAATGGCACTATACTTATATAAGAATAATAATAACTATATAGCTATGGGTTTTATACAACAAAATATATCAGAGTGAGGAAAAAAGGTAAGGAAAAAGAAATTAACAAAGTTTTTGAAATTATTATTATATTATCCACTAAGTTGTTTGTTCAAAACAATAATTATATAAAATTTTACGCGTTTAAAAATTATTAATAATTACAATAATATTTATAGAATACTAGCAGAACCCGCGGCTTCGATCTCGCTATACAAAAAACTCTTAAAAAAGTAGGTTCCATACAAACTTTCATCCCCTATTTTACACCCTTATAAGATGAATTTCGAAAAATGCTAAAACACGTATTTATTTAATTGTATTGAAGAGTATTAATACTAAGTTTCAAGTAATACTGATCATAAATTTTTTTTTGGTTTGTATTATTATTTGTATTATAGCGTGTTTTCTCGTAAGAATGAGGTAACCTCCCGTGATAAAAAGTAGCCTATGTTAATCTCTAGCTCATCAACTATCTCCACACAAAAAATCACGCCAATCCATCACTCTGTTTCGAGGTGAAAGAATGACAAACAAACATACAAACACACTTTCACATTTATAATATTAAATATAGTAAAAATATAGTAAGTATGGATAATATATAACATATAAAATGATAAACTCATTATATAATTAATTATATTTAAGAAAGGTATAAAAAAGTAATGGTCATTCAAATGTACTATAGTTAATTAATTATTATTATTAAGTAATTAATTCCCTTGTTAGGTAAATTCATCAAGAAAAGTATTTACCTACTTTTTAAAACTCCTTTAAAATGTTTTTTTTTTTTATTTACAACTCTTATTAATTATTATTTTATAATTATTACATTTTTAGTACAAATGCATAATTTTCTTATATTTATAAATATATTAATTCCATTGGCTTTGGCATTGGCTCGAAAATTTCATGTCCTTATATCAAATTATCATAAGTAGATATTATATATGTATCGTTCTAATTTTGTCTCTTTTAAATATTTTTGTATACATTTATCGAAAAAACTTAAAAATATAATACAAAAATAAAAAAGAAAAAACCTAGCAGAGCGTAGTTTCGATCTACGGACCTCTGGGTTATGGGCCCAGCACGCTTCCACTGCGCCACTCTGCTTCCTACAAACTTGACGAAATAAACTAACAAGTTGTAATAACTTTTAAAGTGAATCAAAATTTCTTATCTATTATATATAAATAAAATTCTAGTCGAATCTGTACATTAAATATTTTAGGAAAAAATCTTATTAAAATAGTCATTATTATCGATACAGAGGCCGAATCTATAGTTTTTAGAATTTTTGACTGTCTGTCTGGGAACGCATGACGAGAAAACCACTGGACAGATTTTGATGAAATTTGATATAATGATAGCTGGTTATCCGGGTCAACATAAAGACTACATTTTACTACGGGAAAATATACAGTCTTTATTATTTTACTTTGTCTTTATTATTTTTATTATTTCTGAGAAATAAATGTCTTTACAGTAATGTATAGAATATAAACTTTTATGTCTTTAAAAAAAATAACAAAAGTTACTTCTACTAATTATTAAAATATATATGTGTAAATATAACTTAAAATAAAATCTAATACTTTAAAAATGTATATATCTTTAGCAATTTTTTTTATATCGTAACCACAACCACATGTAAAAGCTACGTATCCAAAATTAAAACCCGACGAATTTCCAAATTAAAATACCCACTTGTCCCACCCCAGGTAATGGCGTTAAGATTTATCTCCTATTACACGAAATTTTAATGTTACTCGTACGCCCGAGAAATGTGAGGAGTGCGCAAAATATTTATGTTGACAGCGAAATGATCTGTAAATATTTAGGGTTTCACATAGACAATGTAAGGTTTTACATTTAATGGGTCTTATGGGTATGAATTTAATTGAATTTATGGGTTTAAATCAATATTATTAATAAATACATTTTTATTGTTACTAGCGACTCACTCTCGCTTCACTCGGGTTCGTCCCTAGGTTGCTTCCCCATACAAACTTTCACCCCCATTTTCACCCCTTTAAGGGCTGATTTCCGGGATAAAAATTATCATATGTCCTTCCTAGGGTCTTAAACTATCTTCTTACCATTTATATATAATATATATATATATATATATATATATATATATATATATATATATATATATATATATATAATTTCATATAAATCGGTTCAGTAGTTTCGGAGCCTAATCGATACAAACAAACAAACAAAAAAACAAATTTTTCCTCTTTATAATATTAGAATAGAAGAATACATAACTGTTAAATTAATAATACAATAGAATATCAAAAGTATATTTGAATTAAATTATACTCAAGCAAATATATCACGAATAAATCATATCAAGCAAAACTGACCGTAACATTAGATGCCTATTTCCCGCATAACCTATGAATAACACTTCATTTCGCATGTCATTGGCAATCGGCAGCTATAAACAAAGACCGTCCATTGAACTCTGAGCCCTCACAAATCTATCACCACCTCTCTATTCAGCTTCGTGTTCAGCCAGAAATCTGAGTAGGGGACCTTGTCACGTTACACCAGTAAACCATTTAAACCAGATCTATCCCGATCGATTTTTGCTATAAAATTGTTATAGCCTCAGAGACTTCGCGTAATGGTCGCATTGACCAGTGGCCCGGAAACTCGTGATAATGTAACTGAATTATAGATCACTTTCAGATGACTCTTCTCAAAATTAATTTCTGAAAGCTAAGTGCTAACTAATGTAAATCTCTGCGGCACGGTAATGGCTAGATAGTGGCTAGTAACTAAATTCCCCTGAACAGTTATTAAAGACATTCTATGTTGCATATAGGAGAAGAGGTCGTGCAATGCAAGCGATATTCGCTCTAGTGGTTAAATTGGATTGTTTTAAATGTTTATAAGCTTTTTTAACTACGTCGTCTTATCTTCCAGGTTATTAGATTTCTTTGTAACGGCTATTAAAGAAAATACCGTACAGTATCCGCAATTTTAATTTTAAACTTAATTGAAATTTGCATTCTTGCATTCTTCTTCGTAAACTTGCAATAAGATAAAAATTTATGAGGCTTATACTTACAATACGACCAAAGGAAATGGACAAACACGTAATTTTATGTATAAAGTATGAAACAGTATAAATAGATAGAATATAAAGTTTTTGTGAGCAAAAGAGTTATAAGTATATGTGGCCTATCAATCTATCTTTACGCGGATGAAATCCTCTGAAAGCTTGATCCCATTGTTTGTTGGATAACCAAAAGGTCGAATTTATATAACTCTCAATTATACTCGGATTTAAAACGGTCGTACCAACTGGCACGTGTATGAAACGAAAGCAAAAAAAAAACATATTTCACCAATATAACAACTGGTGTATCATATGATCAGCCTTTTTTAATTTAGTCATCTGTTTTTATTTCATATAGCAATATTTTCACCTGAATTATATTTTGTTGCAGCGTATGAAATTTAAGATATTTTATCTATCTTCTACACTAATATTATAAAGATGTAAAGTTTGTGAGTTTGTGACGTTGTAGAGCATAGATCTCTGGATCTACTGAACCGATTTAGATGAAATTTTGGTAAGAAGATTGTTTGAGACCCTGGGAAGGACATACGATACTTTTATTGTGGAAATCATCTCTTAAGGGGGTGAAAATGGGGATGAAAGTTTGTATTGGGAAGCAAGCTAGGGACGAACCCGAGCGAAGCGAGGGTGAGTCGCTAGTATTATATAAATAATATTGACATTATCAATGTTAGATACAATATACATTATACATATGTCTACATTCAATTTTCACTAATATTTTCTAGCATACATACACTTAGTATGCCGTTATGTTGGCGTTAGCCTCAAAAATGTTAGTGAAATTTGAAATTCTTTTTTACAAGATAGCTCATTCACTGTAGAAATTTATAGATCATATAACATCCCGGTCCGGCCTAGAAGAGCAAAGCAATAACCATAAACGTCAAATAATCTGGCTAAATTTATGCAAGTAAATGATGTACAAATGTAAGCAAGAGAAACTGGTAAAATTGGTTATGATATAAACATCTAAACAAAACGAACATGATATGCCTTTTAAGTGCATACTAATAATAATTTCTAATTAGACTGAAACATATTCAATTGTTATTGAGTAGTAATTAATAGGATATCTAATACTGCACTAAATTATAATAGTGTTGACGTACCATTAAATTATATGGACATAGCAACAATAGTACAGATTAATTCAGGTATGCTAAACAATGTGCATCCAAGCAGAATATCACATTATTTAGATCAGTGAAGATTGCAATTGCTACCAAAACGTGCTTAGATTGACAAAATAATAAAGTTTAATTTTAAATAAAGCTTTTTATGACTCAGAATGAGAATCAAAAACAATTGCTTTAAACATAAAAATTACAACATTATTTTTTATATAGATATTATTTATCATAGACTGGAGGATAGTGTATAGCTGGAACCAATTATTGCGCACTAGCAAGAATTTTTTAAAGATCAGAATTTGTGCGCATGAAATAGAAAATATTATTCTGTCCTTGGTATAAATATTACATAACCGTCGATGTTATTATTAAATAGTGAAAAAAACTTCACTCAAAGGAAAACTCGGCATTAAAGAAAATGTAAAGTAGATGTTAGTGTTATAGTGATAGTAATAATACATATTTAAAGGTCCACGACTGAGCAAGGGCCTTCTATGCAGGGTGTTAGGCCAAAGTCCATCACGCTGGCCAAATGCGGGTTGCGAAACTACTCAGATTATCTCAGTTGAGCAGTTTTCATTTGATGTTTTGCTTCATCTATTAGTAAGTGGTAATCAAGTTGAAAATGATTTCCATATTCAAACTTTCACAAGTTTAAAACCACTTCGTTAAGTTTTCCAAGCCAGTGCTTTACGTATGGACTATCCTTGCTCCGGAATTTGTTTAAATATCTTTAACTACTTACAATGAAGTTATATACAAAATGTTTGATTATGATTATAATAGTTACCACATCTATACTAATTTTCCTGCTGTTTAACTTAATATAATTTAAGTATAGTGACGGTTAATGAAATTTTGTAAGGGTATAATTAGAACCCTGAGCAAGGACACGGTCTAAGTCTTTATGTGAAATAGAGTCAGTTTTGTTCGAAATCTCTGTTTCACTTGCTAATGTAGAGAGAATGCTCAGATTTAACATTTCTACATATAATATAAATATACCTGAGATCACATAATAAAATAATGCAATAAAATAAAGCAATCAATTAAAAATTAAAAAATGACCATGTAGAAGCCGTTGTAAATATTTTAGAAAATTATTTTCACTTTTGATTTAACTTATGATAATTTCATTTCTAGAAGTATAAACTTTTTTGTAACAATAATACCAGTTCGAAAGCAAACACAATTAGTGTTTATTTACAAAAGAGCCATTTATTTACATTATACAAATTTCACCACCAGAATTATATACTTGGTAACAAATTGGCATATTATAATAGATAATATTGATGATAGAAAATTTACCCACTAATTGAAAATTTAACACTACTAAATTTTACACGATCGCATTAGCATTTTGTTGTGTAAATTTGTATTAATGAAATCAATATTCACAAAACCAGCATAACGAACGCCATTTGTGTTGTGGAATAAATACCGGATCTGAGGGCAAGTTAACCGCATTTGCGTATTGATTGTTTACAGACGTGTCCAGACTTGTCCGGTGTGACTATCTTAGAAACTCAAATAGAGTAGTGAGGACAATTTCGCCTCAATTCTATTGAACGTTTCTAAAACTGTCGGCTGTTTATTGTCACGAAGAAAGAAATAAAAAAACAAAATTCATCTGTTTCCACTTCGTTCACATATTTATTATTTAGAACAACAAAGACTCAGGTGCGCCTGTAAGCCCAATGTACATCATCCACCCTTTGAGATTATCCGAAAAGTTTTCCCTACAGTAAATAATCGTGTCACTCCATCAAATTGCAGTCTGAAGCAATTTTTAAGGTACTTCAGTAAGGCACTAGCTCGAGCCATTATCTCGTCAGCGTCATTTTAAGTGCCATCTATTCTAAGTCTTCTCTAATGGAGGTGTCATGTTACTTTCAGAAATATTGTTATCAGCTTATTTTCGTTACCTACTTTAGAAATATTTTGTGTTATAGAGCCAAGATCGTCATTTTTATTTGTGGTATTTATTTTTCTTTGAAAGTAATGGGGAAAGGTCGGATTATTTTCTCTAACAAAATAAACAGTGTTTAAATATTATCAATAATAAGATTCAGTAACCTTTATAAAAAAAATATTTACAATTATAATTGGTTATGTCATCGGTTTTATTTATATGACCTGATGTATAGGAGCGTTATCACCTAACCCGCTAATTGCATTTCAGCGCCTGAATTATGACCGACGCGTGGGTCACGCAGACAATAAGCGTCTGCTGTGGATGTTTACGGGGTATGTTATTGGACGGACGTTTGACCATAGCCATTTCTGTTCTGTAAAAGTGATATGTTGATAAATAAGTTTGATCTCGTTAGTGTATTAGAACATTTATTATTATCTACTTTATAATATTTATTTATCTGGTACCAGATGAATGATTATTTAAAAAGCTGTTGTGAAGGCGTCATTAGATAAAACTATTAATTGAAAATAAGCTTCGTACGATATTTACTATGAAATACATATAGGTTCTTACATTTACTGTAAAAAATATTAAATTTTTCAAGTTCAGTTCGAGTCCAATTTGCTTTTAAAATTTTCTGCCCGAAGTACCGGTAGTGAAAAAAAATTGTCTGGTATCTTCGTAGCACCTGCAGTGTTTGCATAAACGTCGTTTTTGCGAAGCTCTAACGATGCAATATTTTGTAAATTCCAAATTGCAGCTTTATCGCCTGACGCGATCAAATACGAATGCTGTGAATTATTCGTTCGCCGTATTTTCTTCACAGACGTCCGACTCGTTGGTTTCCATTAAAGTGTGAATAATTGCCATACCTTTTAAAATTTCAACCTTCTATTTGTAGAGAAGAAAGATCTCCGTTTTCACTTGAAATTCTACTCTATTTTTCTTGCAAAGAATGAATGAATGGTCGTTGAATTCAATAGTATTTAATTCAAAAAACTTTAACGTGTAACTTTAATTTTCTAACGTTTTAACTTCGAATGAAACGATATATTTTTTAATAAAAATGAGGAAGTTTCATTTTATGTGTATTAAGGCAAGGTTGCTTTAATAAAAGATCTTTGTGTTGAAATATTAATTACATATATTTTTATCTTTTACACGCTTATATTATGGCAAGAAGAATAGTCATAAAATCCGCCAAACTCGTTCTGAATAATTTTGTAAAATGCAAGTTATATATGAATTAGAATCCATTACAATTACATTTTGTCTTACATTTTATTTTGTACCTTAGCAAGATGGAAGAGAGTTCTATTTAGTTTTGTTGTAGGTAGATCACAAATATATAATATAGTTTGCGGTGAAACATAGCCCATGCTTCAAGTTACCGTAATCTACCATATAATAAAATTGTAACTAAGCGGAATCTGCACATTAAATATTTTTTCGAAAAGCGTATTGAAATAAACATTATATCGTCTGTCTGTATGTCTATCAGTGTGTCTGTCTGTTACCGCATCACAGAAAAACTACTGGAGGGATTTTGATGAAATTTGGTATGATGAGAGCTGGTTATCCGGGTCAACATATAGGATACTTTTTACCGCAGGAAAATGTCTCATTTCTGAGAAAAAATACAAGAACTGTAAGAGTATGCTAATATACTCGTATTAAACCTAAGAATTTGGTCATCGGAACGCGGGCGGAGCCGCGGGCAATACTAGTACTTGATAAATTACACTTAGCATAGGGTAGTCATTGCAAAATAAAACGCTATATGGACAATAAATAGTTATAATTTGGACTGAATTAAATTTTAATTTACTATAATACCATATTTTTAATTATTAAAAAAAACAAATATCGATCTATCCAAACGAATTTACCTGACAGTTAGTAGTAGATAGTAAGTAATAGTTGACTATAAGTGTTCATGTAACCAATTGGCACCTTCAACGTTTTATAAAAAACAATTTACGGACTCTCTATCGAGTATCGACCACGTCCGTACGTAGCGGAAATGCAGGACTGTTATACTTACGTTATACGTTACCGTATTGAATGTTGATGTTACTTATTGTTCGGTGCGGGCTTTGTTGGATATTGTTTATGTGGTGAGATGAGAATGAAACACCTATTTCTGCAATAGTTACGCTTAAATACGTTTACATTGTCTGCTTAGTTCTCTAAGCACCTCCTGTATACCATTTGATTTGTTTGCTGTAATCTTTCGGATTGTGGTACTGCTATTATAATACTAGTGTTCGTTTTGCAATAACAGTATATTACAATGTTGTAGAAATACAATAGTAAATCACTTCTGATATACTTATTTATCAATACATATAATAAAATTCTGAGACGAATTCGTACGCTAATTTTTTTTTGGATATTCTTATTGAAATATATATATATATATATATATATATATATATATATATATATATATATATATATACATATATATATAAGTACATATATAGTTAGCTATAGTTTTAGAATTTTTGTCTGTCTGTCTGCCTGCCTGCCTGAAATCGCATCACGAGAAAAACACTGGAAAGATTTTGATAAAATATGGTAGGATGATAGCTGGTTATCCGGATCAACGTATAGAATATTTTTTACTGCGGGAAACTATCTCATCTCTGAGAAATGTATACTAAACGTTAAAACTTAACGAACTCGAGCGAAGCGAGGGTGAGTCGCTAGTTCCTTATAAAAGCGTAGACTTTTCACTTCAAGTACCTTCTATAAAATTGCTTTACTTTCTGAGAAATGAATAAGATGGAGCTACGGCTTATTCATATTTGGCTCATTACGAACGCACTTATGTGTAAAGAACACTTTCTTTCTAAGCCCTATCCTTTGAGGATTTACGTTTTCTATATAATTTTTTTGAGTATAATGAAGCTTAAGCGGAACATTTTATATGCGAAAAACACTAGCGACTTACCCTTTCTTCACTCGGGTGCGTCCCAAGATACCTTTTGTTATTTAATATTACATACATACAGGCAATCATGCATCTATGTATATGAGTACTAAATCCGTCCCACTCGTTTCAGCGTTTAGTTGTAACAAACATACATATACATACAAACTGTTATATTTATATTTAATAATAGTAGTGTTATTAGCGAAATCAGAATTGAGAGATTATATTCTAGAATATACATGTAAATGTATGTAATGTATGTAAATACCAATACTGTTGACGACTAAATCATTAAGCGGTTTCTTCACATCCTATACTATATACAAAACTATCTATTATGTTTTTGTGATTTTTATAAAAAAATAAGAAAAGATGATGACTAATACAAAAAACTCATGCAATATGTAATACGTAAAAGAAACTAAGGCAGTGGTAGTTCAGTGGTAGCGCGCTCGCTTGGGAAACCAGGTGAAGCGGGTTCAAATCCCGGGTCTCGCACCTCTGAGATTTTCATATGCGAATCATTTCCAACATGATTACCACTTGTCTTACGGTGAAGGAAAACATCGTGAGGTAACCCGCATGTCTGAAAGAACTTAGTTAGGCTTGTATTTCGCCAATCCACTCTTGGTCAGCGTGGTGGGTTATGGCCTGATTCCCCTCGTTTTATAGGGAGACCAGTGCCCAGCAGTGAGATGTTAAAAAGGGCTGAATACAAAATAAACATTCAAAATGTTCGTTTATTATGTGCTCTTTCTCTTTCACACTGTAATGGAGCAATAGATCGATGTGATATTTGCATAGAGATAATTTATAGTCCGGAGAGTGACAGAACCTAATATTCATCGTATTAAAATACGTAATTAGTCCCATGGGAACTACTTATTTTATCACTGTATTGCAAAATGTTACTTAGAAGCAAACTCTTAAATACATTATTGAAGTATAATTAAAATATTCTCAAAGCATTATTTAAAACGTTATAACACGTATACGGGGTTATAAATAAAGCCTTTTCCAAGTACATAATATAAAACTTTTATATATATATATATATATATATATATATATATATATATATATATATATATATATATATATATATATATATATATATACATATTATATTTTTATATATATTTTCTGTTCAGTGAACTATATTGTAACTAGTCGTTGCTCGACTAGCATTTTACTCTTAACCCAGTATCTTAGATTCAAATGGAGCTTATAAAGACCGCTATTAACAGACTGATGTATGTCGATTGTCTTTATGGCCATACATTTTATATTATTTTCTCTTTTAAAAGGAAAAAAGGTTAAGTCATTTTAAAATTCATCTCATTTCTTCATAGACTTGTGTTTTGATATAGAAATTATATTGCACGAACAAAATTTAGGAGCACATACTAATGTACGTTAAAAAGAAAATGGAGTCATTTCTATAAAATCTATTTTTGTTTCAAGTATTTATGTGTAATAAGGTATTTTAAAAAAATACTTAAAGAAGCATGTTAATAGAATATTAATTAACAAAAAAAATGGGTGCGTGTAACCTTTACGCGCGGTTGAAGTAAAACTTCTTTGGCAAATATCGTAATGAAAAGAAATCAATAATTAAATAAGGCATATTAGGCATATTACAATAATATATTTATCGAATATCGTATCCGGAAATAATATAGTATTAAATATTTGTCAGACAATAACAACGGTTACCATGACAACATGGCATACATTGCCTCTTCTATCTCATTCTCTCGCCGGCTTAATCCTATATATTTATGTTTTTGTCTCTTTTTAGTGTCGCATTTTCGTTTCATCGAGTTTCAAATCACAACGATTCTAAAGAAGTTTCACTTCAAAAAAACAAATTTAAAATATTTGTTCACAAGAGGTATGTATATCTCAGAAATATTTTACGTTTGCTTAGTGGAGTATCCGAATGGCTTATGCTACTCAGGTGCGCTTTAAGTGATCAGTTTTTCCGTTTTAATTCAAAAATACCAACATACCAGTACAACATTTTTGACAAATGTTAACAAATTATAGTCCCTAGATAATTTCCTCTTTCTAATCGTTTACCGCATGAAAATGAGATTAGCCCAAACAAACACAAACTTAATTTTAATTTATAATTTGTTGTAGTATGATAAGGTTGGGATTGGGATTCATGATTCTCATAATAAGCTGCCTTAATAGTGTTTTAATAGCAGGCCCCTTACAATTCAAAGCGCGTCTTAAGCTTAATTCAAGAAATTTAATTTCCTATACGCCATCACCCCAATCCACCATCAATCATATAGAGATCAATAGTAAGCAATATAAGTTTAAAAACCCATTAAGAAGTTTCAGATCGTTCAATATTGTGCGTATTTCCCCATACTTAAGATAAACCTTAGAGCGTAAATATACACCCTTGAGAAGAACTAACGATCCGTGTGGAGTATTGAAAATTTATTTTTACTACGTGGTGCTTTGATGGTTACTTATAACACTTGTCTGTTGTCGACCAATTTAACTGGATCTGTTTTTTACAAATATTTGGAAAGTTATTCGCAAAAATGCAACGCCAAAATTGTATACCAGCTCATGCTAAACTGGTAGAACGTATACACACAATAAAGGAAGATATGTGTCTTGCGAGTTCTTTTTGGATCAACGCGAGTTTATTTTTCAGTATGTTTTGAGCAGAACAATTCCACTGTGAAAAAATATATTGGAAGTAAATATGGCATATTAATGTTTATAGATCCTCTGAAACGCCTAAGGAAATTGTAAGTTTCAAGTAGAGGTACAACTTTGTGTTGTTGCAACGATGTCTGAAAAGTGTTTTCCTGTCAGCTTAAAGTTTTGTTAGTTAGAAAATACTGCAATAACAAGTAAAATGAATTACATCTATTTATTTCTTAGACTACAAAATTATACAGACGGAGTCGCCAAAAATAAATTTCATAGTCAAAAAGAAAAGCGTGATTTGCTGTCTGTGCTAATATATTTTATTTTACCATGTAAGTTATCTTACTTTAAAGAATAAGGGAAATTTTGTATATGTAAATTATAAAAATTCAAATTTTGAGAATAAAATATGAATAATAAAATAATACTATATTTTTTGTATTTCTTTTGAAAGAGATTGCATAATTTAAGCTTATTTTTTTTCTTTATTATAATAACATCCGTAAGCCATTTTTATGTAATTACTTATCACTCAGTATACTATTTTAAAACATTATTATTTGGCTTCACATATAGCTCTAGGACACTCTGTCTATATTATTCCTTAGTCTGAGTAGTTATAATATAAAAAATGAAGATGGTTATGGTATTTGGATTTTAAAATCAACTAGCGACTCACCCTCGCTTCGCTCGAGTTCATCCCTAGGTATGTTTTAACGGTTAGTATGGAATAGATAGACCATTATACATATATATACTAGTACATATACACATAGGTATGATTATTTGTTGTGAGTAGTATTATAACGTGTTTTCCCGTGGAAATGAGATAATCTCCCCCGCAGAAATGGATATAGTATGTTATCCTTAAGAGATAGACGTATGCTATCGTGGACTTTTCTGTAGACCTATATAAGATACACAATTCCACCATACATTATTTCGTTATATCTCAAAGGGTTTAGGCAGCGTTTTCGTTTCGGCTATTTTTTCTCACACCTCCAACAAATATCGTTATATTTTAGCCAATGTATAAAAACTTAACAAATTATATACTAAATCCTTCCTCGAGAACCACTCTATCCATTGGTGAAAACAGCATGAAAATCGATGCAGTAGTTTTTGAGTTTATCGCGAACAGACAGACAGACGCGGCGGAGGACCTAATTTTATAATATGTAGTGATAGTGATATAATATTATGTAGTAAGTGTTAGTTTTCGAAAAATTAAAAAATAGATGGCGTGAAAAGAGGACGAAAAAAAAAAGAATTTCAATAAAGCGTATTTGTGTACCTAATACCTATTCAATTCGCAGAGTATTTCGGCATTCCGGCTTTTAAATGTGATCGCATTGTATAGGCCTTTGATTTATGAAATTCCATACCATTGAAATTGGTCACCAACAGACGTATCTTACAAACAAAATTAAAAATATATAGAGAGACTTAAACAGAAAGTATGATACTAGTAAGACGATATCGCTTTTAAAGAAATTATGCATAAATAAAGTCAATTATATTTTTAGGCTTGTCTTTTTTATTTACAGCTTATTTTACTGTAATCTATATACAAACTAGCAGAACCCGCAGCTTCGCTCGCGCTAAAACTACAAAAAAATCTCTAAAAAGGTAGTTTCATACAAATTTTTATCCCCTATTTTACGCCCTTATAAGAAGGACAAACAAACAAACAAGCGGACAAACAAACAAGCAAACAAACAAACAAACAAACAAACAAACAAACAAACAAACAAACAAACAAACAAACAAACAAACAAACAAACAAACAAACAAACAAACAAACAAACAAACAAACAAACAAACAAACAAACAAACAAACAAACAAACAAACAAACAAACAAACAAACAAACAAACAAACAAACAAACAAACAAACACTCTTTCATATTTATAATATTAGTATGGATATGCAAAAAAAAACAGTTCACTATCTTTTTCTTCTCTGTTAGTCGCCATATTGACGAGATTCAGTGTTATCAACAAAAAAAAATGTAAACAAAGTTAGTTTTTTTATTATAGAGGTAAATTGTATACATACGTACATTGTTTACATATATTTTCCTCAAATTTACAATAATTATTTATTACGGGCGAATATCAGCCAGTATTGGGCTTTAGCAGCTAGCTGTATATTAAAATTATTTTACTGATAACTAGGGTCTAAGTAATTTCGACGACAAAGTCCCGGCCCCTTGAATTGCTTTTTGTCGCGGTAATAATTAAATTTGTGACGTTTCTCCGGTGGACCGTCGCAATATTACGGAATTGCGACATAAAGAATTTCTATGATCAAAGAATCTAATATTCATTTTGGAATTTTTAATAAGGAATTGTTTCTAAAATGAATTCCATTAACTTTCAAATACTTGATTTACTTTACTTTTGCTCGCGTGTTCATATAATAATAGTTATAATTAATATATATGTTAGTTTTAAGGTATATATTATGCAATGGGCCTCTGTTTACATATTTAAGATCTTTTTGTAAATATTGCCTGAAATAAATGATTAAAATAAATATATATATATATATATATATATATATATATATATATATATATATATATATATATATATATATATATATATATATATATATATATATATATACTTTGTACATTTTGTTTATTAATTTGTTTCAGTTTGGTATAATTGTAATTATATCTATTTATGCCATATATTATTCCTAGCAACACACCCTTGCTTCCTTTCGTGTCGCGTCCCTACGTACGTTAATTTTTTTTTGAGCGGAACCCAAGTTCTTTCCTAAAATAAAAATAGACTACGTTACTCCTTATACCATCAACTATCTGCCAGGGGAAGTCCTGCCAAAATCAGTTCAGCTTTTTCGGAGATTAGCCAGAACAAATAGACAGACAGACAAACAAAAAATTTAAAATGATGTTTTTCTTATAAGTACCAGTGACAAGGTAGACTAATAGTAGTAAGTAGCGTTGCTCTAACAAACTATGGCCTGGAGACAAAGACACTGTGAGAGAGAGAAGACACAATGAACTAGGACAAAAGCTAATAGGCACCCAAGGACGTACTCGAACGAAATGAATGTAAGTTCGCTAGTTTTAAATAACTTCAAGAACCAGAATAGGATTTCAAAGTACCAAGTCAAGGAGCTATTTCAAGCTTTCACAAGTCCTTCGGCTAGTTCAACAAAAGGCACTACCAATAATTAAAAAAATAATTTAGTTTCTTCGAGTCGAATACTCCTACTTGTTACAGACAGACAATTCGCAACAAAGCAAATAACTAGATTAACTTTTAAACTTTTTATTAAACTTTGTAACATTCAAACAGTTAAAAAGGCCGTTTCACAGAAATGAGCGCATATAAGGAAATGAATATTAAATGAAACTGCAGAACGTATTAACTTCAAGACAAACTAACTTCATCCAGCGTACGATTGTTGAATCTCTACTTAACAGTGGCGTTTTTGAAAGGTATCATTTACAAATGAATGTGAGTCTTAAATCATTAACTTAAGGTTGAATATGCAAGCTGTGTTGCTATTGTGGTAACTACATATCAAACAATATAACGGATTCTGCTACGCCGTAGAACAATAGTGGATGTGTTGTTGCGTTGAAATGAGCCTTATTTTGAAGGCACTAAGGATATGCCCTCTGACATTTTATCAAATAATATAGTTTTAGGCAGCCAGTAACAGTGATTTAATGAAATGATAACAGAATATTATTCTAATTTTGATTAATGTTACATTACACAAAATAACTAAATGTAAAGTATCTACTGTGTTATTATATAGATACGTAAAGTTATTTATTGGTTTTTAGGGTTCCGTACCCGAAGGTTGCCAACGGAACCCTATTACTAAACCTCCGCTGTCCGTCCGACCGTCTGTCTGAGGGATGTATCTCATTAACCGTAATAGGTAGAGAATTCAAGTCTTCACAGAGTATGTGTTTCTATTGCCGCTATAACAATAAATAATTAAAAATATATAAAAAATAAAAATACAAGAAACATTTTTTTAACGTTCGTAATCGATCATCGAAGTTTTTACTACATACATAGAGTAAAAGTCATATTAATAAAAAGTACAAGTACGATAGTACGAAACCCTTCGTGTGCGAATTCGACTAGCATTTGACCGATTTTATATATAAACTTAAAAAACCTGCTTTCATATGCCATCAAGTGATAAAATATTGACACAAATATCTGATAATGTTTACATGAGAAAACGACGTCTGGAAATTTTCGCGAAAAAAGAAAACACCGTTTCACGCACCATTACGCTTCTTGGTAAATAAAATCAAATAACTCAAGATAAAATGTTGAGGTAACATCGTGA
The DNA here is from genome assembly GCA_951806755.1 of Brenthis hecate. Lineage (NCBI taxonomy): Eukaryota > Metazoa > Arthropoda > Insecta > Lepidoptera > Nymphalidae > Brenthis > Brenthis hecate. The sequence goes on from OX638256.1 coordinate 3,412,975, forward strand.
AGAATACAAACACCTCTTAAATATATCTTATCATTGTTTTACACTACTTAAAAATTGTGTACGGAACTGTGGTCTTGTTTGTTATCATTCTTTCATTCTTTCCATATTTGTAATGTGTGTTACATTCTATATTAGATATTGTTGATACATATTTTTATTTATTCCCGTATAACTATGAATATTTTTAATTGACACAGCGCATGAGTGGGACCGTGGAAAACGAATGCTGTAAGAAATTTTCAAAAATCATCTATAGTTATATGTTGGGACAAATGTATAATGTATATCTATAATATTAATATTATAAAGAGGTAAAGTTTGTGAGATTGTGAGTTTGTGACGTTGTAGGGGATAATCTCTGGACCTACCGAACCTATTTTGATGAAATTTGGTAAGAAGATAGTTTAAGACCTTAGGAGGATACAGGATACTTTTTATCCCGGAAATTATCTTTAAAGGGGGTGAAAATGGGGATGAATGCGAAGCGAGGGTGAGTCGCTAGTAATATATATATATATATATATATATATATATATATATATATATATATATATATATATATATATATATATATATATATATATATATATATATATTACTAGCGACTATAACTTATTGGTAACTTTTATATGTTGGGACATAACAATAAAGTAGATAATAGTTATTTTCATAAATGTACATATCTGATATCTCGTCTTAAATCCTGATGATTAATAAATAATAACGAAATGTCTTTGTGTTAATTGTCAAAAGGGACTATAACCAACAATGACAAAGTTTCTTAAATATTTAGAGAATAAATCATGTCATGGCGATACACAATGTATACGCTTTTCCTGACAAACTCTAAGCAATTAAAACTACTGCTACAGCTTTTTGTTTTATGTTAACGGTGTTATTTTTTGCTATCTCATTATTTACTATAACTGATCAGTTGGTCAAGGAATTATAATTCATATTTAAACTTTATATATACCGGTCATGGTAGCGAAATTCTGGGGCTGATCTAGCTCAAACTATTTAGTTATAGGTCGCAAATTCTATGCTCGCCTGAAGTACTTTTTTGTGTAGCTTAATAGGAGTTAAAATAAATAGAGCAACTCCTTTTCTATTACAAAATAACAACATAAAGTAGCAGTAGCAATACTGCTGCGTTTAGTTTGTTAAGTACGCCCGTTGGGAGCCCCTACCATTCACTTACCATCCTCTTCCTCCTCTCGAAGGAGGAAATCTTTTATCAAGACAGGTTTTAACATCTAAACACTAATTCCTTACTGGACAGCCGCGGGAAGGAAATAAAAATAAAATGGTTAGATAGTATCACAGGACTTTCTATATCAATAGATTCCATAATAGAAACTACTACATACTACAATTAAACAAAACTAACTTAATATCAACACTTCAAATATCAACAAGTCCTGATTTATAGTATGTATCTAAAGAAGTTCCCTACATAAACTTAGCCTATTACTTGGACCATTAAATCCATGTTTTATTTACTTCCTCTAAGTCAACTTCCATACTAACAGAAGTAAAACTTATAACAAGCGACGCGGTTACCAAGAGTTAGAAGAAAGTTAGTAATGAGATATCCTTGGATTTGTTATTAGTATACACGTCCAGTACTTTGTGTATAAAGGTTGATATTCGAAAGTCTTAACAATATCGTTTATTATATTTGAGTATCGTCACTTCATTTTCTTGTTTTTGACTTCAATAGCGGTGGAGGTACTCAATTCGCGTGTACCTGTGCAAAGAAAGCGAAAATGCACTGTAAACGTTTTTGCTTTTATTGTTTGTGCGTCGGATAGTGACGAAAATTAAGTTTTATTCCGGCAATCATTAAGTTTTATCCCAGTAATCGTCATCGTTGTCGTGATGTATGATAAAAAATTATAATATTGAGAAAAAAGTGGCATTAGAATAAAATAAAATTAGAAAATTATTCCAAAAAGGTTCTTCGATAAGAAAATATGCCTTGGCAAAAAATTCTCGATGAAAACATTACATGTTTAAAATTTTTGAATCCACTTAAAATCTAATTGTACTAAATTAAAAATAGTTTTTAGTATACAACATACATATATGTACATATACTATGTACAGCTTAAACTTTTCCAGAAGACTGAAGGCTGTTTTTCCCTCTCCCAATGCCTCCCTCGGTTAACCGAACATATGCAGTGCAGCAAAGGGACTTTCCCGTGCTGTTGTCAATTTTCCCCTTAAGTAATCCTAAATTAAAACTAAGCTCCCTAAAGAGGCATTAAGAACTGAACTAAAAAGTAATTAACTTAATTAAGAATAATATTATATGAATATTACGTGAAATTCACCCAAGTTTTAGAGTAGAGTGCTAGTTTTGTTAGTGGCCTCACTCGCATGTGACTGTAAATAATAATGTTGGGACATTAATACACAGCACCATCTAGTTCCATGGTATATATATATATATATATATATATATATATATATATATATATATATATTATATAATATATATATATAATCTCTTATACTACTTTCTCTATTTTTTAAAACGGAATTAAAAAAACTTTTTGTAGTTCTTGCTGATCATTATATTATTAGTATTGATTACATTGGAGTAATGCTAGCACTGAACAAAATAGGGCTGTCTATACTTGATGACCAGAAACAGAATCAAAAATCTAGGTGTTTATTCTATATGACAAAAATCCGATTGCTCAGAATTCAAATAACTGTTAAAGTTTATTTATATTTACACTATTATTTCATAACAGTATGTTTGTTATGTTTAACAATAGTTTAATAATTCAGCCCATTATCTTGAGCGGACCTTAGAGATGAGCTTAAGTCCCAATTTTATTCCATATTAAATTATATTTTGTATGTATTTCAGTAAATCAGTTAGTCTCTTCTAAACTTATTATATAATAGGCCAACTGTTTAAAAGTGCTTTAATTTTAATACAAATTCTGTCTCAAGCTGGAGCAAAAGCTCATAATAATTTTATCCTCACAATATTACAAATATGAATCCGCCATTTCATTTACAACTCGATACGTATTTAAGCAACGTAACTCTCAAACAATGTTAAATCCCTTTACTTTGATTAGTGGAGCATTATAACATGTAACAGAGATACGTCAGCGCAATACCTACAACTTTCCTAAGCCGCCGCCTCCAGCGAAACTAAGATAAATCACTCTTGTTTTCATCTCTTGAAGTGTCAAAACAAAACCAACGCCGAATTTGAGAGAGTTTGTTGACCTTTGGTAGAATATTTATACAAAAATATTTAATCATTATGATAAATTCTTTCTTTCTTAAAATGTCTTATCTGAATCTATGTATATTTTAATATTAAATTTTATCTCATTATTTTTAAAAATATTAAAAAAAATAAACTTAGAAAAAGAACTAATCGAAAATTCAAGATTTTGGCGTGCTCTAAGACTTTAATAGACCCTTTAAGTTCATCTAACAATTTTTATATTCATGACAAGTGACTTACGCTTTGCCCGGGTTACCGAGGGTGCGTTTTCAGGTAGGTAAGTTTGAGTTTTTGTGAACGGAACCCTAATTCTTTTTCTAAAATAAAAGTAGCCTAAGTTAAGGAGTACCTTGTACCATCAGCTATCTGCCAGAGAAGGTCCTGTCCAAATCAGTCTAGCCGTTTCGGAGATAAGCCGGAACAAACAAACAGACAGACAAAAAAATTGTGATTTTCTTATTAGTATCGTATATAATTTCATATGCATTTAGTAAAAAGCAAAATTTTAACATTACAAACAGACACTTCGATTTTATTTATCTGTATACATTTTCTCTAATAAAAAGAAACGAAGAATTTTTTACTTCCAACACGTACATATATTTCTAATATCAATATTATATAAAAATAACATTTCTACTTTGATATTATAAGAGAAAGCATTCGAGGTTTTACACGGGCGTCATGAAATAGACTAGTATTGTACTACCGCATGTACGCGGTACCATTAGTTACTGTCGACCCCCCGACTTGGATATTGATATTTCTGCTATGATAAATGGTCTTACAAACTCGTTTCGTTCTGGACACTGTGAATATAGGCCAATGTGGCCAAATATGGCTAGAGTAATGCGTTTTTATTTTCAGATTTGAGCATGTTATATGAATACATACATATATTTGTAATTATAGCTATCCAAAAATTAAATAAATAAAGTCTAAATATTTATATGACCACATTAAACATAGCCCTGAACAGAATTCAAACCCACGACCTACACAATAGATATACTCCAACCACAACGCCAGTGGAAAGTAACTCTCATTGTTATCATGACTCACAGATGCTTTATTTGAATATTATTCGTCTTTTATGAGAATTGATAGAAAAATAGAAGTAAAGGAGAAAATTTAATAACTTTTCGTCATTCTTTTTCCTTCTGATCTAACGTAAACAACATTTGTAATAACATTGTTTCTTTTTGCTTTGAGCAAATCTATACATATAATAAAATTGTAACTAAGTCGAATTTGTACATTAAATATTTTTTTGGAAAATCTTATTGAAATAGACATTATTATCGATACAGAATTTTTGTCTGTCTGTCTGTTACCGCATCACGAGAAAACCACTGGACAGATTTTGATGAAATTCGGTATGATGAGCTGGTTATCCGGGTCAACATATAGGATACTTTTTACCGCGGGAAAATATCTCATTTATGAGAAAAAATACAAAAACTACTAATATGTAAAACCTAAGAATTTGGTTTTTGGTCACCTGAACGCGGGCGAAGCCGTGGGAAATGCTAGTTTCAATATAAATATCATAACAAAGTATACAACCTTTCCAATAAATATTGGAACAAATCATATAATATATTGAATTATATACTGTCTTTTCTGCGAAAATGCGCGCATGAATGAAGCAACTCGCTACGAATGAGCAGTTTAGAATTTATTTGGATTCACTCAAGTAATCGAAATTAAACTTAATTGTTTTCAATTCACGTTCTGTAATTTTACTCAAGGTGTTATAGTGAGAAGAATGCAAAAGTGAAAATACTCCAGGTTTTTCGCATTTTATAATACTACTAATTATAAATTCGAAGGTTTGTATGTACACACAATCTCACACATATGTGTGTGTGAAAACACCCTAAAAAGGCTAGACTGATTTGGATAAAATTTAGTACAGGGATTAAGGATTAGGGATAAACTATAACATGGAGTAATATATGATGATGTTTCCCTGACCGATTCCGGCCACGGCGACCAATCTCATTGAGACTAGCCAACTGCGCAGGAGATATTATAGTGCGCAAGTGTACGCGCAGATCCAGATGGACTCTCTATTCCTATCACTCTCATACTCTGGTGGAACGACCACTCGACATGACCAGTGTGAGTTAAGGCGCAGGACCGACGGCTTTACGTGGTCTCCGAGGCACGGGGGTGAAACACCGCCAACTTCCCAACTCCGGGCTGTTACTGAATCTTACTATACAGAAAGACTCAATAACTAAACTTGGCCCGACCCGGGACTCGAACCCAGGACCTCCGGGTGTGCAGCCGTACATGCTAGCCACTACACCATCGAGTCAGTTAAGAGTAATATATACATAAGTTACTGTTAGGCACCTTACTCATATCCTATTAAAACGACACTGTGTGTCTATTTTTATAATATCAACGATTTTACTTATGAAATTTTGAAATTTCATATAAAATCCTAATATTCTAATAGTAACGTATTATTTATTCAAAAGTCGTTAATAAATTTCGGACATCCCTGCAGCGGTCCACAGATTTCATATTAAACTTTGTTCTAGGTTCAAAGGGCGAAGCGTTAGTGTTTTGATTAGTTAGCCCCGTGTTAGTATACCGAATATCTGAAGCGTAAGTTACTCATTTTCAACCAAAAGTTAGTTATATTTCTTTATTATTTCATTTATATTTAAATATTTAACTTAATTCTTGACACCAAAATGTACACAAAATTAAAAAAAAATTTAACTCGACCAATAATATAAAATATTTACATCAAACGAAAATCGAACTCGCTACAATATGTACATAAGCTGATTCTATCATATTTTTGTTGCTAAGACACTTGTTTCAATTATATGAGAAATGGTGTATTTCTAATATATTACATTCCACGCTATATGTAAGTTAAACGAAAAATTTGTACGTTAACTGAAATATGGTAATATTTACTGCACTACCTGTCACAATAACAAACTAAGTATTTCAATTTTGTTTACCATTGGAAATATTCGCAAACTAATAGACAAAGGCTGTTTACAAAAATTTGAATTTCAACGGCTCTCTGAGGCACGTTTGAGCAATAAAAATACATAATGTTGGTACCGTTTTCTGGTCGTTCACGAGTCGCCGACTATACCAATAATGTTCTATTAAAGTTGCATTGTTACTGTTACTGTACAAGCAAGACTTTTAGGTGCTTCCTTTTGTTTTGGTTAAAGCGAGTACACTCGTATTTTACAATACATTTACAGAGGACTCGATTTGTCGTAAAATGGTACATACATTTCAATAATTAACATAAGGTTTACTTATGTAACATACATAAATTATATACAGGTAGATAAAGATAAAATATGCATATTATATGAGACTATTTCTGTTTGTTTGTATGTTTGTTATCTTTTCAATGCAAATTGTTGGACCTAGGTAACTAGGTCCGTAAGGATGTAGGAATTAAATTATTTGAACATGTGCTCGTGTTTATTGTAGTATAGTAACTTATTGATAAGTTTTGTTATCAATTAGTTTTATAAATAGTCAAAATTTTAAATACTGTACCTACGATTAGGAAGGAAATTTTGTACAAAAAAAATTGGAGAGATATGCAGTATGTCCTGCATTATTTTCCATGTTTATGCTCTTTTTTTAACACAATCAATATAAACTGTTTTTTTTCTAATACTGAAGTTATGTGTTTTATTAAAGACTGCCGAAAAAAAACGTACGACCCTATGTATATACGTACGTAAATTTACACATTTCTAGTGAACAATTAGTTTAATATTACTCTAATTAACGGATACAATGTAATCCTCAGACTTCACTTTATTAGCACGCTTTTTAGCTACTTCTTAAAATACACAAATATCTTACATCCATTCATCAGTTCGGGTAAAAAGTAGCCAGTAGAGAACACTCTCCAGGCCGGTAACCGTCTCCATCCAAAGTTAATTTGTTGCGTGAAATACTCTGCGAGTTTGAAACTTTCACGTTTATAAGATTAGATTAATAAAATATTTTCTAAAGACGTTAATTACAGTTAAGTCGTAAAAACTAATGTTTAATGGTTTAATTCATGATAAATAGGCTTTAGTTACAATTTGGCCTTAATAATGTTTATATTTTACGTGCACACGAACGTTGACTAATTAATTAACTTAATCTTTTACAAGGACGTAAACACAAGAAATAAGTCATGTTCGATTTGCTCTAAATTGTATATTTGGAGCGTGGCATTTTTAAAAATGACAATTTTTTTTAAGTAATAATAATTTATGAGTACTAACAAAAATGACCACAATTTCTGGTCCCAGAATTCTGAGAACAGTATCTGAATAACAACACAACTAATGATATATGGCAGATAGCATTTTTTTATAATACCTATGATGATATTTTATTGGAGACAAAATAGTAGATTAAATATGCATGCAAGGTTTTTTTGGTATAGTAATACCAAATTATTAGTTTTCAGAATTTTCGTCGTCTAGCTGCTTTTTTGTTTGCAAGAGCATCAACCTTAATAATATCACACGTCAAATTGTATGTCCAATGAGATTTTGAATAAAATAACTAGATAAAACAACAGAGTATATATTAATTATTAAAAGATTTTTATTATATTATTGACTAGCATTGCCCGCGGCTCCGCCCGCGTTCAGATGACCAAAAACCAAATTCTTAGGTTTTACATATAAGTATACTATTAAATTGCAGTTTTTGTGTTGTTTCTCAGAAATGAGACATTTTCCCGCGGTAAAAGGTATCCTATATGTTGACCCGGATAACCAGCTATCACCATACCAAATTTCATCAAAATCCCTCCAGTGGTTTTTCTATGATGCGGTAACAGACAGACAAACAGACAGACAGACAAAAATTCTAAAAACTATAGATTCGGCCTCTGTATATGATAATAATGTGTATTTCAAAAAGATTTTCCAAAAAATATTTAATGTACTGATTCGGCTTAGAATTTTATAGCTTACGATTTTATTATATGTATAGATTTGAATAAAATAAGTATAAAACAATCACCTCTATCACTGCCGTGTATCATACTCATGAGACATTAATATAAGTAATTTAATCAAATCTACAAGAAAGATATTGAACCAGCCACATACCTAGGGCAATGGTCAAACACATAAGGCCTATTCTCATTCTTACTTAAAATGCTGGCTGAAATATATAATGAAAGCAACAAAATAAAAAAACACATTTTCGCTTTGTATTATATAGTACATACATAAAACTTATAAATTATTCAAAATGAATGCCAATTATTCTATATTAATTTAGTACCACATAATTGAAGTTATAATTCATTTGATAACATTTATACGTAATTAAGCAGTCGGTACAGCAATGATTTATTAAAAGGGAGATAGTGACGTGTACGTTGATAAAACTATACCATTAGCGTGCTCACTTCACGAACCTCGCTAACTTTAGTTCGACGACATTTCTATGTTTTCCCTAGATTTTATTCTATCCGTCAAATAATTTAAAAACTGTTTGTTTCCTGGGACTTCGCATGCGACACGCTACTCGATTTCGACCAAAGTTCTTAGTAAATTCTAAAATGCGACATAATAATAATGTCACATTAAATATTTAATTTCATTTTTCAAGGCAATTAATGATATTACCAATGAGTCGGAAAGTTTTAACATTGGCGTATTAATAAGCTTATGCGTAAATAATGAAAAGATAAAACTTTTTGTCTGTCTGGCTGGGAACGCATCACGAGAAAACTGCTGGACAGATTTTGATGAAATTTGTTATGATAATAGCTGGTTATCCGGGTCAACATATAGGATACTTTTTACTGCGGGAGAATATATTATCTCTGAGAAATCTATACTAAACGTTAAAACGTAACTAGGGACGAACCCGAGCGAGCGGAACGAGGGTGAGTCGCTAGTATGTAAATAAATCTGTAAATTATCTTTATGGTTGTCATAAGATATTTTAACGATGGGATGTTAATATATATACGCAAAATACTGCTGAAGGTCTAAATTAGACTCCAGTTAGAGTTTTAACAAAGCGAGAAGTTGTATGTTTAAACAATCTTTTCCAGAAAATAATTTACTAAATAGTTGGAAAAGTAAACATTCCTAAATTGCATAAGCTCAAGTGAAATACAAATATTTACACAATTTACTGAAACAACACAGAGCAGAATCTCGACGTGAGCCAGTCCTCTATTCTTGTGAGACGACAATAATTGAAGCATGATGTATAATAACCCGACGTGCCGCTGAGAACGAAATTAAAGGCACCACGCTCTAACGTGGCGGGATATACGATGTAGTGTATATTAAATACACGTACAGTATCAAAGTTTAGCGAAAATATTGTTTTCTAAGGTAGCTATTGCTTTAGCAACAGGAAGTTAAGTAGAAATTTGGCATGTAATATTAGTTTAAATATGAGTACTCTATGATATTTTACTCTCTTTAATATGTTACTCTATATACTAACATTTTATATTCGCTAATTTATGAAATATACATTATTATTATGAATGGAGCATTTAATCGTTTCAAATAAAACTATCTTTTCGGATTTTTTCGCGGATTTATTTAGATTTATCTGTCACGGAAGAGACTCTCCCGTGACCATGACCGAAAATCCAAATAAATCCGCGCAAAAATCCGAAAAGATTGCTTTATTTAAAATGTCAAATATTCGCGTAAATCTAAGAACCAAGACCAGAACCCAACACCACATCATACAAGCAAAATGTTGCCATAGAAATTATTATTCACAGTCAGATACAGATTTTTTCAAATTATAATTAAAAATGAGGAATAAAAGTAACTGTGCCTTAATAATACCACAAAAGAAATGTTAATGACATTTTAAATATGTAGTATTTTTAATATATTTCGAACTATTTTATCTTTATTGTACATATAGCAATATAGTGATTACAGATTTCCTAGAAATTTTTGCTTCTGATATAGTTATTTTTATTTAATTTTATGCCACCAAAGTAGTACCAAGTTGTACAAAAAGTGTACCTAGGCAAGGAATTTTTAAACAACACTGCTGTTAGGCAAAACAAGGAATTTGCGCATTGTGAAAACTTACCAAGAACTCCGAAAGTAAGACTTCGTATGTATTCTTACCTGAAACAAAGGCAATGGTGCTTTACAAAACTGTTTTAAATAAACAAAATAACTTAAGTTCTTTCTATTATTGTATGAAAATTTAAATATTGTTTTCAGAGTGAAAGCGATATAAATACTTACTCTATATTAATAAATAGCATCGTTGCACGTTCGTTCGCTTCGTTGAATGAGAATATGGAAAGTTACGGGTTCTATTCTTGTACAAGGTAAAACTTTGAATATATACAGATTCAGATTAGATGATTCAGTTAAGGCTGAATTGGAGCAGTACCGCCATCTAACACGATACTGGTGGAAATGGGGTAATATATTATACCAAAATGTAGGTATACAACGATAAACTAACTATATGAGTAGTGATTCGCTTTCGTTTGAGTCAGACCAAAACTTTACTAGCGCTTTGTTTACTAATATTTAGCAATATACCATAGGCACCGCTTGTTTCAAAAAAAACACATTTGTGTCACATCTCTGCCCATACCCTAGTTCTATGCAAAAATTGGTCAGTTTTGTGACTCCTTTGCCATTTAAAAGCAAAACAAAATAGTGACACATTTTAACTCACCTTCCAAAAAGGCGGTTATATCGTGAATTCCGTATGTAACAGTTTAAAGTAAATAAATAACTACTAGATACATGCGTAAAATAATGTACAAATATGTACATATAAATTTACTAGGAAAGTACTACCTATCAATAATTTTTTTTTTTGCTTTGTAGTCATCATTAGTTTTAACTAATTGTTATTTATTATTTTTGCAGTAATTTGGGTTTAATGGAAGTCACTTGTTTTAAATTATTGGTAACCTTGGTATAAATGATTGATTCCGAAAGTTCAACATTTTGCTTATAGGCACATTTCTAAGAAAGTTAACAAATAGTAAGAATTGGTTGGTTTCCATCCAACATTTTTACTTCATGGTAGTATTAAATGTAAATATATTTTTTTCTAACAGTTAAAGTCTAGTAAGTCAGAAAGTTAAGCAACATATTAAATACCTACTTCGTATAAAAAATCTGGTACATCAGGTGACGAAGAAAAAAATAATTTGCTTTCCATTATTAACAACAGCCCAACTCGATCTATAAATACATCGTCTCATCACAAGTAGCATGACAAACATTTGCTTCTTGAGAGGCCCTGATATACCAATCCGATCAACATGTACCTACTTTATTTACAAAGACTCCAAAGATAATTTGTTTGCCAGCCTTCTAAGAATCACAGACGTGCTTTATCTCCCATCGAGAACAACTCCACAGTATGGACTTTGTAGATAGTCCATTCAATTAGTTTATGTGTGTACAATGCTGCTAGTGTGGAAATTATTTGATAAACAAAAATGGTTTTTATCTTAATGACATAAAGATCAATATTGTTCAATAAAATTTCTTTCATACGATGCCAGTGGTATACCTTTCCGAGAACTTATCAAAAAATTGCAAGCAAAACAAAATCGTATTAGTTTAAATATAATAATCAATATTGCTTGCATCTTTTAGAGAATTTGGTAGTTATAGTCCATGATAGGGAGGTAAATCTTTCACGCCACAAGTTTCTTTTGAAGTTGCGTTATTAACGTTTGACATCTGTTATGAATTGTTTGCAAGAAGCAACAATCGGTAGTTTAATTAGAAATATAAGAGGAGGGAAAATAGAATAGACTACGGAAATAAGAATAAATTGTATTTTATGAACTACAGGTGCTTAGAGTAACAGAAATTGTTGATGTAATTTTCATTGCTGACGAAAATAAAATTATAGACTAAGTATAATTTATTAATTTTGTTATCAAAATATCATTTCACACATTTGAAATGATTATTTACTGATTTTTTTTGTCTGTTTAACATATGTACCTATAATAATGTCCTCCTGACCGATTTCGGCAACGGCTCTTACTGAGAATATCTTAACAGAAAAATCAGTATTATGCCCGACTCAGGACGCGAACCCAGGTTCTCCGGATCTGTAGCCGTACAAGCTAGCCACTAGGCTATCGAGGCAGCATGTGTATATTTCATATACAAATACTACCTCTTGTATGGTACAAGACAAATATTTACACGTTATAGAAATTTTATTGGTCATATTTGAGAAACAGGAAAAATTACTCTAGTCCATTTAAATGAAACACATATCCAAACACAACATTAGGTACACTACAAACATCGTGTATCCAGCAGTCCCTGGGAATATTTGCAGTTCGCAGCAAAACTATTGTCATTCCTCCGGCCTTAATTTAACTTCGTCTACACCGACGTATATTATCTAGATGTTTTGTTAGCAATAATGATTTTTTATTATCACAATTTATCACAGTTAAATTTTAATTTTTAAATTATATGGAAAATATGAACTTTTCACAAGGCCGTGTGTGTTAACTTACCAGTTGTATTTTTTAGATTAATATTTCTTTAGATTTTTTTAGTTTTTAAATGTCATATATGTGAATTTTTAAAACAATTTAATTCTAGATAGAAGGAAACGTTCAAAAGAGACATTTTACTTTACATTACTATATTACTTTTTCACTTTTATAAATAACTAATATAATCGCTTCACCCGGGTGCGTCTCTACCTTGCTTCCCAATACAAACTTTCATCCCCATTTTCACCCCCTTAAGGGATGATTTTTGGGATAAAAAGTATGTCCTATATCCATCCCAGGGTATCAAACTATCTTCCCAAGAAATTTCATATAAATCGGTTCAGTAAATCCAGAGATCCCTATAACACAAACTCACAAACTTTACCTCTTTATAATATTAGTATAGACTATAAAAGTTACGCATCTGAAAAATTAAGAAATAAAAAATATGAGAAATTCAAAATATTCAGTTCATGAGATCTTAAATAAATATCTTTTACACGGAATAACCAAAAAGAAATGAAACAATATTAAATACTTTATTACTACTAATACTAATTTCAAATGAAAAATAACAAATCGCTTCCAGTTTCCCTATTTTACTTTTGCGTGCTTGAAACCTATTTTTCTAGGTGAATGTGCACGTTTGATGGAACATATTGCATGCTCCAATCTTGAGAATGCAAACACTTACAGAGCATTCTAAGTGCTTGTAACAGATTACGAGGGGATGGAGTGTTGTACAGCTTAAAAGTAATATCGTATTATATCTATCTATAACGCAAAATATGATATGATATGTTGATTAAAAAACTTTTGCGTTTATGTTTACAGTCTTCTCATAAATTTTAAATGGTATGTACTGTTGTGTCTTTTAGTGTATGACGAAATTAAGGGGTTCGATTCCAGTAAGGGGTGATTAGTTTTAATAAACAATTTTTGTTACGTTAAACAAGACAGCGAATAATATACTACTGTTATTTAGTTCTATCTGGTAGGGGAAAATATATGGAAATGTAATTTTATAATATACATAGAAAAAACACGGCATACTCCATAATTTGAATTAAGATATTCATTCTGTGTCAAAGCTTTGTGAAATACATAAGGGAAGGCATATATGTATGTATGTACACATGGCAGGTACGTTTCATGCAAAACTGTGACAGTATCAAAAAAGAGAGATGAAAAATGGCTGGGCCTCTCTAGGATAGAGAGGGTAGTTTTGTTCTTGTCTGTCGTTTTTTAAGCGCACAAGTAGTTTGATCAATATTAAGTATATGAAGGTACCTAATACTAAAATATTTTTAAATTTTCTGTAATACCAAGTTACCTTTATAATACAATAATCTTAAAACAGGTCATATCAATAATTATTATATTATTTTAAACAGTATATCATAATATTTTGTATATGAAAATTATTACTAGATCGTTTTCATAAATAGGGATATGATATCTCGAACTGTTCCTACGTCGCGCTTGCTGCTTCCGGTGACCACTTCCTCCCAAATGTTACTTAGCATCCGTTTAATTATGCATGTATATTTAACTAGCATGTCCCCACGGCATCGCTCGAGTAATTTATTTATGTACTCCACTCTCAGCGCCTATCATCCTCGCTAAATAGACTATAAAATGAAATAAAGTATTTTTCTATCTGAGTAGTAGGTACTGCTATATAAAATTACATTAAAAAAACTTCTTCTCTTTCAACTCTCTCATTTAATGAATTTATAATATATATATATATATATATATATATATATATATATATATATATATATATATATATATATATATATATATATATATATATATATATATAAAGTAAAATTTTATTTTCATATAAGACAAAAATAGACATTTTACAATCTCTCTAGAGCACTTCTTCAATTTATTGCTTAAAAGGTGAACTGTATGGATTTCAGCTTTATCAACTAAGACTAAAAAAATACAGCAACAAACTTAATGAACATTCAATACATAAACTAATAAGTAAATCGGTTAAGTATGATTCGCGTATCACATAATAAGTATGTAGCTACATACCTATAGATTATAATTGTACTTGTAGTATGAATTAATTTAAGATATTATATTGTATAGAAACAATTACACTCTAATTGATACGAGATATGTATAACCATTTTTATTTTACGACATTATGCTTTCCTGAAAAGGGACCTTATTTTTTTTAATAAAACTATCTTTTCGGATTATTTCGCGGATTTATTTTGATTTTTGGTTCCCGACGTTTCGAATGCTTTACAGCAATCATGGTCACGAGAGAGACTGAGGTGTTAGATGTCTCGAAGGTATAGTTGTTACAGAAAATAAATCCGCGAAATAATCCGAAAATATGGTTTTATTTAAAATGTCAAATATTCGCGTAGATCTAAGAAAGTATTAGAGACCTTATTTTTTAAAAGCATAGGATATGTTTTCATCTGAATTCATTTAGGTTCAGAAACCAAAAAAATAAGTACTAATTAATTTCAATTGTACCTACTGGTCCATCTATCACACACAGTCCCACCTCCCAGCATCTTTAATCTCACGATTCATTAATCTTCACATCATAAAGATGTCGACACATCAGCCTTTATTTGAATAAACCTCCGGGTTTTTCATTACTGAGTGGATGCTCTTGAATATTTATGTGATGTTCCTCATTTCCTCTTTATTTGCCCCCCGCCTAATGTAAGTCTATGAAAGTCAATTTTCATGAAGTCTTTTGTTTTTAAGGTTCACCAAGTGACTAGAGAGGCGCATAATTTTATGTGCTGGGCTGAAATATTGGTATAGATAATGGGCGTCTTGAAGTGTGATGAAATGAAGGTGTAAACGTTCTGCCGTATTACATTTAGATGTTTAAAGTTACGTTATATTAATATAGAACAGAGTTAATTTACTATTATTGTTCACTTGTTTGTTTACCTTTTTTCTTAAACTTTTGTTGTGGAATGTGTTTGAGTAAAAGGCATAATTTAAATTAGCTCGAGCTAGTATTTCTGTTTTGTAGTAATTGTTCTTATTGAAATTCAAAAATATTTCAAATTTTAGTTTTTCGTATTTCAACATATTGCTGTAAATTTTTTTTTTATTATTTAATAAAATAACTTCTTGTTACTGTTATATAAATTTTGAGACCACAATCATATATTTAAAAGCTTTTATTTTTTAGAGTCTTACATTATTAGGTTTTTGTCAATTTTAAAAGAATAATAAAAGGGTATTGTAGTATTTAATTTTTACTTAAATTGTATATTATATGTTATATATTATATGAATATTTTATCTATACTAATATTATAAAAAGGTAAAGTTTGTGACGTTGTAGGGGGTAATCTCTGGATCTACAGAAACGATTTAGAGGAAATTTGGTAAGAAGATAGTTTGAGACCCTGGCTAGGACATAGGATACTTTATATCCTGAAAATCATCCCTTAAGGGGGTGAAAATGGGGATGAAAATTTGTACCTAGGGACGAACCCAAGCGAAGTGAGGGTGAGTTGCTAGTAATAATATAACTCCACAACCGCCGTATATTCTTTAAAATCCTGAAATAGAAAGACGGATTGAGTATCTCCTCTCACGCGAGTTGAGCTGACTTATTTGTGATGACAGTCATATTTTTAAGACTAAGAAATGCTTTTAAAAATAGCGTTCTTTATATATCATCATTTTTCACAAGTAAATATTCGTAAGGTTAATAAAATAAAGAAGAATTTCAACATATTTTCCCTAAAACGTACTTAAATGTATATTACAAATTCTTTAGGACACAATTGTGTTATTTTACTCAATAAACCGATCTAGCAACCAATTTAATTAAATTTAATATACATAACATTATTTCTAACTAATTTATAGAATATGGGATGGTTCCAATTGAAAGAAGTTAAAATAACAAATAGTACATAGACTACTCAAGAATACTAATACAATTAGCATCTTTTTAAAATAATTACGTCGAAAGGTAAGTTAAAGACATGTGGCAAGAAAAATTGAGACAGGCAGAAAGATACTACTATC
This sequence comes from Brenthis hecate, assembly GCA_951806755.1. Classification (NCBI taxonomy): domain Eukaryota; kingdom Metazoa; phylum Arthropoda; class Insecta; order Lepidoptera; family Nymphalidae; genus Brenthis; species Brenthis hecate. The sequence continues at coordinate 3,429,774 of OX638256.1, forward strand.
TTTAATGAGATTATAAAGCCGATTGTAGTGAAACTTTTCACTTTATAGCTTATTTATTAAGGCGTATCTAATATTTAAACAAGCAATTCTTGTTTGTATATATATATATATAATATATATATATATATATATATATATATATATATATATATATATATATATATATATATATATATATATACCTTAGTATAATCTGAATCTCGGAAACGGCTCCAACGATTTTCATGAAATTTAGTATACAAAGGGTTTCGGGGGCGATAAGTCGATATAGATTAATCTTATGTCTGGGAAAACGCGTGTTTTCGAATGTTCATGCGTTTTTCTTTTGCATTATTCCACGCAAAATATTAAGTTCGATAATTTCGCACGCTCCGATATAAGCATCATGGTCAAGCGGCCAAGACGCAAGATTGAATAAGTGACCGGGTTTGAATCCCTGTCGGATAAAAAGGTATAATTTATTTTAATTTTTTTTGTATTTATTAAAGTTTTTTGTTTTTTTTTAAGGAAAATTGTACATTTGACCAAAAACTTCAAGCGAAGCTCGGTGGCCCAGGTATTTTTAGGAAATGTCGTTGTATTCGTGTTTTCAATAATCAACTTTATCGATAATCAACTAAAACATAAACTTATTTTTTTCTTTATTGGAATAAAATAATAAAAAGTTGGCGTTTGGGTAGTCCTAATATTGCCACTTAAACACAAACAAAAAAAAAGACTCTTTCTGACTTCTATTGGCGAATAATAATACTATTTTTTTAAATTGTAATCTGAATCTCGGAAACGGCTCCAACGATTTTCATGAAATTTAGTATACTGGGGGTTTCGGGGGCGGTAAATCGATCTAGATTAGTCTTATGTCTGAGAAAACGCATGTTTTCGAGTTTTCATGTAGTTTTCTTTTGCATAATTCCACGCAAAATATAGTCGGTAATTTGCACGCTCGGGTATAAGCATCGTGTTCAAGCGGCCAAGGTGCAAGAACAACAATCACAGGTGTCCAGGTTCGAATCTCGGTCGCATACAAAGTTTTTACTTATATTTTTTTTTTAATATTTATTCAAGTTTTTAGTTTTTTTAAAAAAAAAGACGCAAGATTGACAATCTTAGTTGTCCGGGTTCGAATCCCGGTCGCATACAAAGGTATAATTCATTTTTGTTTTTTTTTTATATTAATTCAAGTTTTTAGTTTTTTTTAAAGAAAATTGTAATCTCTAACCAAAAAATCCGAGCGAAGCTCGGTGGCCCAGTTATTAATAATAAATAGCTCGTTCCTTAAGAGCAGAACAATTATACATAAAAAGCCTACGCAAGCGAAGCTGCGGGCAAAAGCTACTTCCAAATATATTTTAAAGTTCAGGATACTGAAAATATTGTTACATATTCTATAACGTAACCAGTAATTTATTATACAAGTAAATGAGCTCATATGCAAGGCCAAGAGTGTTTGAGATGTAAATGTCTGTCTGAGCGAGAGCGTGATAATTGGAAACGGCTAAAAGCCCCGGGCGTTATATTTCTAGACGCATCTGGCAATTACCACGTAATTACGTGTATTACACGTCTCTACCTCGCGTTATGTCCGCTATTATGCATAAACGCGGCAATGAAACAATAAACTATGGATATTCATATTTTTTTAAATATTTAAGTTAATGCATAGTTTTTGAAATATCGGTATTTAGTTAATACTTATAATGATTTACGTTTATTTTATCAAAACGTTTATGATTTATGTCGTGATACCTATCTGTACCACGCATTTTATATTAGCTTAAGGATTAGTCAAAAATTTAGTAATTACACAAATCTTCCCCTTACAAAATATTTAGACAGATTAAATGCAGGCATTTTAAATCCTTCACATCCGTACGGGAATATTATTCATAGAAATTTGATCACAGATTATCAACTGCTTTAACCGTAAAATCTAACAGGTAGATCATCACAATAAGAGCAAACGATTGTTTAATGAACGTCAACTCATTTGATTCTGAAACCCGCCATATGGCGTCAGATTTACATTCGCCATTTAAACTAGTCGACCTGTTAGAAAACATCGAACAACGTACCAATTAAACGTAGTCGGCAGTAAAATATTACCTACTAATGCCTGGTTCCAGCTGCAATGTATGCATAATGGATATGCAAGTATAATAGTTAACAGTTCGGAATGCTTTCCTCGATGTTATATTTTAATGTGCACAAACATCAGTTCTATATCATTGGTTTCTCTCTTCGATAATGAGAGTAATTTTATTGTATGGTTTTATTATTAGATTTTTTTCTTGAGCATTTATGTGGTCACTGTCATTTTACGAGTATGATAGAAAATTGATTAACATGCATTGTTAATATTATTATGTTGGCAAAGTAAGAGCAGTACGTTATGTCATTATCTTGCGCTTTTTTAATTGCTAAGTTAGGTAGGTATGTTTTGTAATATATGTAAGTAAAATTAAACATAAATTATAGAGCTCACTAGCATTGCCCGCGGCTCCGTCCGCGTTCAGATGACCAAAAACCAAATTCTTAGGTTTTACATATTAGTATACTCTTATATTGCGGTTTTTGTATTTTTTCTCAGAAGTGAGATATTTTCCTGCGGTAAAAAGTATCCTATTGAAGTTGACCCGGATAACCAGCTATCACCATACTAAATTTCTTCAAAGTCTCTTCAGTGGTTTTTCTGTGATGCGGTAACAGACAGACAGACAAAAATTCTAAAAACGATAGATTCGGCCTCTGGATCGATAATAATGTTTATTTTAATAAGATTTTCCAAAAAATATTTAATGTACAGATTGGGCTTAGTTACAATTTTATTATATGTATAGATGTCAGATAAGTGCGTGTTATTACTTCATTCGGAAAGGCATTTTCGTAAGTATTGATTACTTACGACCTATAGCATTAATGAATAGACAAAATATCAATGATGAAGGAAAAATTCTTCAAACATATAAATGTATTAGTATTTAAGAACAGCTGACAAGTATATTGAAACATGAAAACACACAAGAAAATCTCTATATTGTTATATACTGTGATGTCTTAAAACAGTCAAATTCTTGTTTTCAATTCGCTAATTTCAAAATATAACCATATAATAATAAAAAACTGAACTAAGTTAGTCTAGCTTTCCCACAATCTATATTTAAAAAACGGAGCAAACTACTCCAAGTTATCTAACAATAGCAAAGTCACTACCCCGCTCTGAATACGAAGGAATAACCTCAAAGTGAGAAAAGTTGCCCCACTTAAAATGTGCGAGAAATCCTTCTGAAGATCTTAAAACATTGGCTTCGTGAAATATACGACCTGTCTGAGATATGTGGATGTGTACGAAATCTGGCAATCGAAACTTTAACATTCTGGCGAGAGTGTGAGCCAAAATATTGTCAGATTGACACAAGCTGTGAATATTGTTACCTTTAGATGACTCAGATAATATTATCTATATATATATATATATATATATATATATATATATATATATATATATATATATATATATATATGTGTTTCTAAATATTTTAAGATGTTTGGATGGTGTTAGTAATCGTGAACTTTATAACGTGTAATTTTCTGAATCATAGCAAATATCCAATGTGAAGCTATTTCGAATTATTAGAAAAGCTAGTTAGAAAAGTAGTAGCTACTCAGCCTGATTCCTTAAGGTGACTTGTATCTTAAATAACAATAATCATAACGTAGCTAAAATCACGATTCACGGGCTTTATACATGCATGTATCACAATGTTTTCTTTAACAAATGTTGAATTATTTTGAAAATAAGAATTCGCACATCGCACGATTTCTGAGATTTTGAGTTCGTCAGAATTCTCGACTTTTAAGTACTTGTAGTAGTCTATACATATAATAAAACTGTAACCAAGCTGAATCTGTACAGTAGATATTTTTTGGAAAATGTTATTGAAATTAACATTATTATCGATACAGAGGCCGAATCTATAGTTTTTAGAATGTGTCTGTCTGTTACCGCATCACAGAAAAACCACTGGAGGGATTTTGATAAAATTTGGTATGGTGATAGCTGGTTATCCAGGTCAACATATAGGATACTTTTTAATTTAATATCTCATTTCTGAGAAAAAATACAAAAACTGCAATGTAAGAGTATACTAATATGTTTACATATTCTTATTATATTATAATTCTTAGTTGTAACCTAAGAATTTGGATTTTGGTCATCTGAACGTGGGCGTAACCGCAGGCAATGCTAATTTGAAATAAAACAAATACTAAATGTTAGGTGAAGTGAAGCTTACCACAATATATTAGTGAAAAATGCACCCAAATCGCTTGAGCCGTTTCTGAGATTAGCGTGCACAAACGTAAAGACAGACAAACAAACATTCTAAAAACCATTGTTTTAGGTTTTGTTTTAAAAGGCGCCCAATAATATTTTGTCTCAAATATCTTCCATGTACAGACAGCGATCAGTTATAATTTTATTATATGTATAGATTATCACATTCACGAATACGATTCAATGAAACAACAAACTGTCAGGGTGAGTTAAGATAACGCAAAAACTGAGTTAATGTTAATATTAGCAGTAAAATATATGAAGTTGAGTCTTGTTAGAACCATGGGATATTGGATACAAAACAGCTGTGTGTAACAGCTAAGCTTGTGTACTTCGAACTTGCGAAAACTCGAGTTAGGGAGTTACTTCAGGAAAGGTGGTAACTTATTGATACTGCCTGCCTGTTTGATTTTCCGGTTAATCGTGTTATATGCGTTCTTACTTATACTCGTATCATAATGTATTAAACGTACTGTCATATTTTTTATTGCTCAGTCAGAAGTTGATCACTTAAAAACAGGAGACAGTTCTGTTAAACTTATGCATATAGTATTTTTTTTGTTTTCGTGATAAGTAAGACCTCTACCCACTTTTTATTACATGTACGACTCAACCTCGCTTCGCTCGGGTTCATTCCTAGCTTGATTCCCCATACAAAATTTCACCTCTTTAAGGGATGATTTTCGGGATTAAAAGTATCTTATGTTCTTACAAAATTTCATCTAAATCGGTTCAGTAGATCCAGAGATTATCCCCTATAACGTCAAAAACTCACAATCTCATAAACTTTACTTCTTTATATCAGATAAATAAAAATTATATATGAACATTATGCTTTATTTCGAATTATTTGCATGGCACAGATAGTATGATTATTATTTATCTATCCTCATCATTTAACAATGACAGTTTCACTTGAAATAATTTGAAAAAATATTAGATGATTACCTATATACGCATCGTAATATTCTTAACAGATATAACATTATTACCCAGAATGTTAGAGAGACTACAGTTAAACCCCAAAACAATTATTTCAATAGAAAACAGCTACATTATATGAAAAACATTTTCATTTCGCTCTCAGTATCTTATAACGTATTTTCTTAAACAATGGTACCTATGGATATATAAAGGATTTATCACTGCTAATCGGCTCTACTTTAAAAGCTGTTAAAACTTGCTAATCTATTTATGTCTATCTCACTTCGCAGAAACATGGATGCAATTCGTTTGCAACTTTTAAATTGTATTTACACCTTTATTTTTCGTACAACAAGTTTCTGGTTAGAAACAAAGATGTTTCAGTTATCAGATGAATAAGATAAGGTGATATTTTCCAACCGCTTTCGCTAATCTACCTGTACACACTCGTATAATAAAATTCTAAGTCGAATCTGCACATTAAATATTTTTTGTAAAATCTTATTGAAATAGTCATTATTATCGATATAGGTGCCGAATCTATAGTTTTTAGAATTTTTGTCTGTCTGTATGTCTGTCTGGGAACGCATCACGAGAAAACCACTGGACAGATTTTGACGAAATTTGTGTGATGATAGCTGGTTATCTGCGTTAACATATAGGATACTTTTTACTGCAGGAAAATATCTCATCTGTGAGAAACCTATACTAAACGTTAAATCGTAACTAGGGACGAACCCGAGCGGAGCGATGAGTCACTAGTCACTAGTGTAAGAGTAAAAATCTATGGAAATAACAGATCAAAGCTTTATGTCACGTGGCTAAAACATTCTATTCCCATATACTTTTACTACAGTTTAAAATAGCTAACTAAAGAGGTTTTTATATTAAAAGCGCAACGAAAAATTAGCGCAGTAGTGTTTATTGTCTGTGTGTAAATTAATTTGACATAACCTTAGTTCTTGGCAGTAATCGTGTTATATAAATTTTACAAATAATAAAACTTTAAAAAATATATATAATCGGAAACCGTTTACCTCATCTATGCTAATATTATAAATGTGAAAGTTTGTGAGTATGGATGTATGTTTGTTACTCTTTCACGCAAAAACTACTAAATATATTTTGATAAAACTTTACAATAATATAGCAAATGCATCAGAATAACACACAGACAACTTTTTATCCCGGAAAAATGTACGGTTTCCGTGGAATAGATTTGTTTTTTTTCTAGAGGCGAACCTGAGTGAAGCGAGGGTGAGCCGCTAGTTATTTATGATAAATATAATTAAATTACTAATACCCTAAGATAATTCGATATACTGGAACAAAATATGAAATGTTAGTCCATTTCCAGTCAGTGGATGCTATTATTTTGTTTATAAGTATGTTCTAATTAATGATTCTTAGATTTAAAACTAGATATACATTAAGAATATACCTTAGGCTTAATATTACTACAGAGTTAAAAAGGGACATTAAATAATGGTTTAGAGATGTTAAGATTATATATACTTTTATATTGGTAGCATTAATTGGAAGAAACAATAATCTAAGTAAGCATGAAAAGTGATTTTAGACAGTACATTGAGACAATCTAGTGATTAACTTCCAGCTCAATCTCCAGACGAATCTCATATACGGTTACCTCATGAAAATGTATCAGAAAAATCAAGTGCCACCTACCGTTTAGGAATATGGTACAAGTTGTGAGAACAATGCCATATTTTTATCTTCATAGAAAACCCTTGTCTTAATTAAACTTCGAACGACAAATTACTATTGCTATTATTATATATGCCCGTTTTTTGAAGTCGGTTAAAAATAATTAAGGATCATATTATAAATAAAACATTTATAATCTATATATTTAGTTGATTTTTCAAAATTGTAGACCCGAGTATTGTATATGTTTGTTTTATACACAATTTGTTCCAGAGATTAGATATCAGATCAGTACCTACTGTATGATATTAGTCAACAGAGGTCACGTCTTGTCTTCACGGAAAAATAGGATATATATATATATATATATATATATATAATGTTACAAGATCTTCTTAGAAGTCCATAATCTAGACTTAATTCTCAACCGCGCATCACTTAACACATGTACTTCACCGCATAAATATTCAGTGCAGAGCGAAGATCTCTTATTAATGAAAAAGGGTCACGAGGTATTTTAATTCAACTACGTGTTAAGGATTTCGTTGGGAGGCACGTGCGTGAGTTAGACGAGGGATTTTGTTGCGGTCAAGTATTCTTAGGGATATACTTCATGATTAGATTTCAAGCCGAATTCTTTCGCTAAATGAACAAACCCATCCAATTTCCATTTTTAGGGGAAATTGCATCCAATTTCTTTGTTTTAAATGTTTTTACGTTTTTGCTATATTTCTATACTACGGGAATCTTGATGTGTTGAGTTAAAAATTTTATTCTCCAGCCTTTAATCTTTCTGTATGAAAACATAACACAGATTTTTCGTTTTCGTGTTATATACTTATTTATATAAATATTAAAAACTATACAAATACTAAGCGAATAATAAACTCATAAATCATTTATTTGTACATGTTATCTACACAAAGATTGAGCTGATTCAAATATAATCTAGATTTTACGTTTGGATACTTTATTTTACACTTGCTAGATCAGTCGTTCAATTGAATTCTTTATTTGATGGCTTTAATGCGTGCCAGTTAAGCACAAATTATTTTGCCAATGTCACATAGAATGGAGAAGACACGAAGGAGATTGATCGGTAAAATAAGATCATTAAACTATATTAAATTATAATGCTAATGAATTCGAATTTCCGACTGTACACTCGACACATAAAAAAAACAAACTGTCAAACCAGTGAAGTGACACATTAAATGATTGATTTTCAGAACAAAAATCCTATAGTGACATCGTACGTGTCCTACCAAAGCTAGAAATCATAAACCTACATACATTCATATATCAGTCTCCATTATATAAGTAACTTAAAAGAAAAGTATCTCATAGATTTATTATGGTGTATTTAAGCAAAACAACACATACGAAGATGTACACAACATCTATATCATTTCATTATATTAAACGTTTGAACCACGCCTTTTATAGCCCAAGTAAATGAAATTAACACTTGACCGCACTTACCATTCACTAAATTTTATAATTTATGTTCAGTGTAGCTATTTTATTATGGGAGCACTATTAAATCCACTCCGCATTCTAACTACTGTTAAACGTTTAGGCTATTTCCACATAAGTACCGAATAGCCTGCCACCACAGTCAGGAATTATACCGAGACAATAATTTTCTCCGTACAGGAGCACTTAAGCCCTTTTATTTTGCCAAAGCCGATGTAGATATAAACACAACCCCAGTAATTACTGAAGGCTAAGCGTTAAGACCCAAATTTCCTGTTAAACGACCCTGAGGGATAAGGCTAGTGTCGTACATTATCACTCCTCATTTTTGACCTCTTACAATACCTTCGGATGATCGAGTTTCGATAGATCACTCTGACTCACAAAGGGTCATTTTATACTGGTATTTTAAACGAAGGACTTCACGAAATCTTGGGACAGTAGAGGTCTCACTCAAATAATGTTAAAGGACGTTAAAACGCTGGCGTAAGCTACCAAAGTAATTTAAACTCTATTCCCCGAACTTAGAATTGATATAAGATTGTTAAAGTTATCCGCAAAGTAAATCAATTTGAAACTTGTATCGAGTTTATGTCTGGCTCCAAAAGTTTGGCCGGAATTGTTTGCATATATTTGGTAATTATTGAAACAACGGCTATAATGTTTTGAATACTAAGAAAGTGACTTTGAAATTGTTTCCCAAATGCCGATTACATAAAACACAGCATATTAAAAACACAGCATATTAAAACATACGGTGACGCAGACACTCGTCAAATATGTACTTGACTGGTCAAACAAATTAGAAATCGATACAAATCTAAATTTGTCAAATAATTGATTCCTCAAATTCTTAGCTCGTCAAATTAGCCTGTTTTTTCAGAAAAGATACCTAAATATATAAAATTGAAAAGCAAAACCTTATATAAATACAAAGTATGATCCAAATCGTAAGAGCCGTTTGCGAGCTTACACTAAATAAATTTATTCATCATTTAATATTATAAAATACATACTTAACCGAATGAGTACAAACTGTTAACAAATTAAAATATGAATAATAAATTAAAAAAAATTGAAGTGTATATAGTTATAGGTATAAGAAAATTTGCCGTCTACAAAATGCATGCATTTTACGTAAATTGAGCTCTTTTACTTGAAGAAGTTGCTCAAAGAGCAATGAATATTGTAAGACTGTCGATGAAAGAAAGAAAATGTCTAATTAATTCTAAATGTAGAAAGACGGACTTTTATAAAGTCGATGTGAAAAGAAAAACAGCTAGACTTAAGTTAAAGAAAAATGAATACTTCAACAACATGATTTTGAAAATGTTTTTTTTTTCTAGATTGAAAATTTCACAAAAAAATTTGTAAAGTAGTTTTGTTTAAAATTACTCTTTACATAAAAAAGTGCGAATTTTTTTAAACTTTTAATCCTACCCTTAAAGAGGGGTTTCTTAATTTATATTTTTTTAGATTACATTATTTAATGTAAATAAAATATTATAAAGAGGAAAGATTTGTATGTTTGTAACGAATAAACTCAAAAACTATCGCTGTCGCTGTATAACATAAAGCCAAAGTGTTTTTTTTTATAGATTGAACACGGGCGAAGCCCCGGGTTCTGCTAGTAAAGAATAATAATGAAATCGATTCACTAGGTTTAGCGAAAATATCGCTTGAAAAACGATTACCCAACGAACGAACGATACCCCCAATTGAGTATTTGCTTCTTTTTTTGTAATCGGTTAAAAAGCCTAAAATATACCTAATATAAATATTTATATTATATTTCCGGTCAGTGACTTTGTACGCAAATGTAAGTATTGATTTTTAGTTTATAACCGCTTTGCTGTCTACATATCAACACAAATAGCTGAAAAGTCAAGTCAATGGAAACCAATAAAATTAAAAAAAAAAATTTCACTAGCGACAGATCATTGTGATTCTTTCGTTACGTTCCGTTAACTCAATAATCCAATAGATGGTTGTCAGAGATATGAACATTACCTTATCGTTGAACTAAGGAGATTAACCATCATTGAGCACTTAACAAAGTTTGTTAACAAGGAGTTTATGATAAAATAAAAATGAAGATTTTAAGCTTTAAGTAGGATTTCCAATAGCTAATAAAATTGTTAAAATAAATCTATACATATAATAAAATTGTAACTAAGCCGAACCTGTACATTAGATATTTTTTGGAAAATCTTATTGAAATAGACATTATTATCGTTACAGAGGTCGAATCTAGAGTTTTTAGAATTTTTGTCTGTCTGTCTGTAACCGTATTACGGAAAAACCACTGGAGGTATTTTGATGAAATTTGGAATGTTGATAACTGATTATCCGGGTCAACATATAGAATACTTTTTATTGCGGGAAAATATCTCATCTCTGAGAAATCTATACTAAACGCTAAAACGTAAGTAGGGACGAACCCGAGCGGGGCGCGGTTGAGTTGCTAGTAAGAACTAATTATGTTTTTTTTAATGGTACATTGAGTAATTCAGTTCACAATTTCTAGTGACATAGTATTTACATATATAGAAACAATTTACAAATGCCTTTTAAATTTAAATACATAGAACGAGTACTTATGCTTTATTTTATTTATGTTAAAAAGGGGTGCCTTTTTAAAGCACAAGTCGCAATTATCGTGATAAACAGATACAACATTAGTTATTGTTTCTGAAATCAATTATAATTACCAAAAGTTGCTTAAAACGAAGTAGTTTAAAAGTTAACTCGTTTTAACTCAACTACTTTTTTATATATTTTAAATCCTTTGATAAGTATTTCTGAATGATACAAAAATGAAATTAAAAAAATCCAGTTTTTTTTTAAAGAATCTATAAAACTAATAGAAAATCAGCGGCTTAATTAAATAGAGTATAGTGCGATAGGAACACCATACATTTGTAGGCGTTGAACAGCAATAACAGTAAAACCCCAAGGCGAGATTTAAGGAGATAGGTGTAGTACGTGTGGAAGTAACGTAAGAAGTATGTGATTATTTGAACTGGGGTTCTTTGTGTAAAACTCTATTTGAGTGGATTTGTTTGTAGTTTTTATCACTGAGAAGTTCTATAACCTTTCTGAACCTACTATAATAGATATTATTTAGTGATTTGCCATTTTTAAAACTTTTATGTATATACAAGCGTCCCTATATAACCTATGTGCTACTCCACTCTAGTCTATCTGTGCATTAAATTTTATTCAAATCTGCACAGCTATTTTAACGTAAAGGATTAACAAACATGTACACATAGAATCTTTCGCTTTCATAATAGTAATCTTACAAACTTTTAAAAAGATCTTTTTCTTCTTGTGCATGTTTTAATTATTTTTTAGTAATAAATTGTATTTTTCTACATGTCTTTATGTGTGCATTCAGCCCTTTTTAAGGTCCCACTGCTGGGCACTGAACTGCCTTCAATATGAGGGGGATCAGGCCATAGTCCACCACGCTGGCCAAATGCGGGTTGGGGGACTTCACATGTCTTTCAAAAACTTGCTAGGTTCTCAAATAGGCGGGTTTCCTCACGATGTTATCCTTCATGCTGGAATCCAAACGCTGGAATCTATCATTAGTAGTTCGATAATATTAACTTTTATAAAATAATTCTTCTTCATACATAACCTACCATAATTTATAAGGATTTTCGTGATCCATACACAAAATATGTGAACATCTATAATAAATAGCAATCTCAGAGAGTACAAGTTTCTCTGAAACCATGTAGTGAATATGACAACAATCAGATAAGGGGTATGGTTCCAAGGCTTATGGGGACCGTAGCTAAGAAAATCTTTATTAATAGAGCTACGGTTGCAATAGCGCTGAGTGACAAAGACAGATAGACGTCCTGATCCCTTAGATAGATGTAAAGGATTACCAGGGTGGTTGCTGGAATAGAATGTTTTAAGGTCTTACACGGAAAAGGGATCTACTGTAGAAGAGAAGTGATTTTATTGCCACACTAGCCATCCTTGTCAACTTCGCCTTTACGTGTAACTTTATTATAAACTAGCTCAAATATGTCACTCCTAACGACCTACCTCGATTTTAGAAGCCTTCGAAAAACGAATTGTTACTTCTATTTTCAATAATGACGAATTAATATACCAGGGTGCATGCTATAAACTAAATTTTTTGATTGAATTGATTAAAAACTATATAGTTTTAAATCCATTCAGCCAATAAATTTAGTTTCCACTCTTACCTACTTACAAAGGGTTTTTTTAATCCCTCCACGATCGCGGACACCCCGGGGTCTCAGTTAACAATAGATTTCTTAGAATTTTAATTAATTTCTTAGAAATTTACCTGGTGGTGCAGATATCGCAGTGTAGAGTAATTATCGCTTCAGAAATATGGGAAAATTTTAGCCCTTTATCCTGTTACCAGATACAATGATTTAGTCCTTGATAAATTAGTCTGTCAATCAGTCAGTCAGTGAATGTACAACTTATCATATGTTTACGTAATTATTAAATATTTTTTAACATTTACGCAATTTTTATGTAAGCATTGGTTTTTCTATTCTACAATAAATATATTTCGAAGGATAAAGCTTCGGGAAACATGAATATTCAATACCATATGCACAATAAAGGCGGAATAAGAGATATTTTCAATTTGTCCCCGACGTTTCAATGTGACGATGCTGTTGAAATCTCGAGAATACTACAAAAATAAAATCAAATAAATGTATGTTAGATTTCTTTCAATTTTTCTTTCAATTTTTACCTTAAAAGAACAAAGAGGATATTATTTACGTCGACGTTTCCGCAGTTTCCACTGATTGTACGATATATGTTCGGTAACATCTCCAAGACCTTCGTAGTATGGCAGGTTTAAATGAAAACGTAATTTAAAAATGAAGAAAACATAGAATATGTAGGTCTAAGTACGTAACTAAATAAGTATGGTCAAATAATACAAGCAATGGATATATGGAAGTGAAGCAAGTAAGTTTCTTCCTTATTTTCCACTCACATCTCGAAGGTTTTATAAACTCTATGTACCTATTACACTTAATCAGGGGTTATGTCGTCATAAGTTTCAAGTACATAATAAACAAAACAATACAGAAGAAGCAAGAATACAGAATATACCTATTATAACCTATGTATTTTGAATTTATGCTTGTTGTATATTTGTATATTTAGCAACATAAACTTATAATATTTTCTTAAATTTACGCGAATGTTTGACATTATTAAATAAAACTATCTTTTCGGATTATTTCGCGGATTTATTTTGATTTTTGGTTCCCGACGTTTCGTTATATTATAAATATAATAATGGCAACACTAAATATAGATTACTAATTAATATTTTAAAATTGTAATAATTATAAAAATAATAGCAAAAATTAAATAAATAATTTTCCATATTCAATTATAATTAAAATTATAAAATTATAAAAATGTTTAAAGTTAAAAAATATTGTAATGTAATTGGTGCAACTTTCATTTTGTTAATTGTGGGTAGGCTGTCTGTAACAACTATACATTCAAGACATGTAACACCTCAGTCTCTCCCGTGACCATGGATGCTGTAAAGCATTCGAAACGTCGCGAACCAAAAATCAAAATAAATCCGCGAAATAATCCGAAAAGATAGTTTTATTTAATAACATAAACTTAGCTATCGTTTATACTGTTCAGGTGACAGAACAAATATCTATTTAGTATTTACTAATATATAATTCAATTAAAACGAGACTTAGCCATCGTCTGAGGTAGGCAGGCTTTAACGTAGATATCAAACCACAAGGCAACCTCAAGAGTTTAGCTCAAGTCGAAATTAGCTAATTGGACAGAATTACCTTGTTAAATACATTACATTATATATTTTATATCATAATTTTATGAATATATTAGTTTTTATTTGATATATTACATTATAATGTTTCGACACTACCCAACAAAAGTTTCGAACATGATAAAAGCGTTAAAATATTCACAGCTTGAGTCCGAGGCCTACTCATGTAGAATAAGTAAAGAAAAAACTACGGTTGCCATGAAATTTTGTCTTGGTAACACACACCAATTATATAAAAACATATATTATTTACTATATTTATCTTTGGCTTTGCACAAATATTTATTTTTATTTAGAATTCGTCAGCTCAGAAAGTTTCGTCCAATTTCTGAAGAAACTCAACAGAAAATTTAGGAATATTTATAAGTTGGAAAATGAAATGATAAAAAACCCGTATATATTTTTAAGATTATTGTTTTTGCGTCTGTTTCATGGTGTATTATATGTAATATACAATGCCATGTCTAAGCCATAATGTCTATATTTAATATAAAATGTCATCCCATAATAGCCATAAAACCCATTTATTAAATCCAGCACATTAAGTACGTTATTGCGCATTCAGATATATTTGAGGTTAAACGAACTTATTATTTGACCGTTTTATCATTGAAAATATTTGATGTCTTTCAAAGGATTGTTTACACATCTGGCGGGCATCCAAAGGTTAAATGGGCTTACAACAATAAATTACGATTTATTATTTAGTAGTATAGTAATAATGAATTGAGTTTTTTTTTTCAAAATAAACTTTATTACAGATAAAAATATATTAATAGATAATATTGTAAGTCTGTCCTGAATGATTCATCATTGCTCAGATTCTACTGTGCAAGGTGCAAAGGCAATGAATACCTACAGTAATGGCATAAGCAACCTTTGAGTTAGGACTTTTTGAAATTCAAGCCCTAGAAGAGAGAAAAATAGTTGGCAAAGGTTGGGATACAATATTTTAGGTTAATTTTATATAAATATTATATTAATATAGTTATTATTTGTATTCAGCCTTTAAAACGTCCCACTGCTAGGAACGGGTCTTATTTCGATTTAAGGGGGATTAGGCCATAGTCTACCACGCTGGCCAAGTGCGGGTTGGTGGATAATACAAGTAAGTCTTTCGAAAGATATCTGGGTTCTCTCATATATTCAAGTTTCCTCACGATGCTTTCCTAATAAGGTCAATTAGCAAAGATTAATCATGTTAGATATAATTCGCTCATGGAAACATCAGAGATGAATGACGCGAGATTGGAACTCGCTATGCTTGGTTTTCCAAACGACCGCATTGCCACTTGGCTATCACTGTTTATATTACATATGTATAATAGAATTGTAAGATCATAATTATATCCCTGAAATCATCCCTAGACAAAAACAAATCTATGACACGGCCACGGAAACCGTACATTTTTCCGGGATAAAAAGCTACGTGCTATTTCAGACTATAATTCATATCTGTGCCAGAAGAAGCCGTATGCGTGAAAGAGTAGCAAAAAACCATCCATCTCTCCTCACAAATAGGATAAAACCTATATTTTAGTGAAAATTAAAATTCATTTATAAAAACTACTACGAGCATTATAAAAATACGGTTTATCTCAATTATTATAACAAATGATATCAGTAGAAATAACAATTACAGTTTTTATAGACTATAATATCATTAACCACGATTATTACTTAAAGCGCATTCATAACAAAGGAATTATGGCTAAATAATTCTTATCTAGAACATAATATCATATACGTGGGGTCAGTATACATTAATTGTGTAAGTACTAAAAACGTTATTATAAGCAATTTGGGCAGAACCGCACCAAAAGCACCGCCTAAATTAAACAAGTTACTAAAACTTTGTTATATAATTTCGAAATAAAAATATATCTGATGTAACGTTATGATGTTTTCATTTCCATATTCATATTTTTATAACAAAATATGAATGTGAGTATGAAAATTTCAGACGGGCGTTGATGGGTCTGATTTTCAGGTTTCCGTACTTTAAAAGGAAAAACCTCTAGGATCAATTCATTGTCCGTGTAACTGTCTTTCAAGACCCTTTTTCTCAAAACGCGTGGAGGTGTCGAAGTTGACATTCTACAATCAATATTGCTAATAGAAAAGTAAAAAAATATATAGTATTGATATATTCTTAATATGTGATGTTTTTTTTTATGTTTTCCATAGATATTTATTATATGAATGGGAACAAATAAGTTTTCTATAAGCTATATCCATTAGCGAGTAGCATGTGATGTTGATTACGCCTTACACACAGTTTTACATAGACTTAGTTATGTTAGGTCTCTTTAAGGCTGTAGTGAATGCGCAAGCGATCCTGCAACGCCCCATTGCACTGCGGCGACGGGTTCCGCTGTAGGTTTTAGTGAGTAGGAGTCTCACAGTACCCTACCCATTGACGGCCGGTAGGGTCCCCATGATGGGTTTCCCCAGCGTCAAAAAAAAAAGGTCTCTTTAAGGTACTCTTGAAGAAATGTATAGTATAAGTATAAAATATATCAATATTAAAATAGTTAAAGCACCTAAAAACGTACATATATGAGCATAAGATATAACTTCTATTTAATTAGCGCGGGGTCCACAAATGACAAATTGCTTACAGTCACACTAGTGCGTGAGGCCAACATATAAATTCACTAAAACTCACTAAAAATTGTCGAGTTGGGTTATATCATAAGTTTTATCGGTCAGAATGTTGTTGCGGCTGTTTTTCCGTCATTAAACTCTCCAAATTGAGATCGCGTGAAGTCTTAACATATAAATAGAAATTAAAATGTTTGTAGATATATTATAATAATAATGAAAGTTAGATGTAGATATTTATCAGAATATGAATTATAATTGACTATTCCTGAAATAGTGAGCCTAACAAATTC
The DNA here is from genome assembly GCA_951806755.1 of Brenthis hecate. Classification (NCBI taxonomy): domain Eukaryota; kingdom Metazoa; phylum Arthropoda; class Insecta; order Lepidoptera; family Nymphalidae; genus Brenthis; species Brenthis hecate. The sequence goes on from OX638256.1 coordinate 3,446,905, forward strand.
TCTATTACTTTTGCTCTGAGTATTCAGTCTTTTTTTAACGTCCCACTGCTGGGCATGGGCCTCCCATGGGCTTCAATACGTAGGGGATCAGGGCATAGTCCACCAAACTGGCCAAGTGCGGGTTAGCGAACTTCACATGACTTTCGAAAACTTGCTATGTTGTCTCAGTCAAGCAGGTTTCCTCACGATGTTTTCCTTCGCCGTAATCAGCAAATAGTAATTACGTCGGAAATTATTCGCATATAAAATATCAGACGTGCGAGACCCAGGATTTGAACCGGCTTCACTGAGTTACCCAAACGAGCGCGTTACAACTGGACTACCACTGCTCTGAACTCTGAACATTAGCATTATTATATTTGAAACTAGCGAGTTACCCTTGCTTCGCTCAGTTACATGCCTTAAAAGTAGCTCATGTATTACTCCAGGTCATAGTCTATTTGTGTGCTAAATGTCATCAAAATCTATCCAGCTATTCAAACGTGAAGGAGTAAATAACATATAAGTGTAACATTCAATTATTTTAAGTGCCAGTTTTTTGATTTTGACAATAGATTTCCGATGTGTCAAGTGGACAGTCGGTGATTCGCATTATATAAGTTAAGAATAAAAAAATATAAATGTAAAACGAGTATACAGAAAAGGCGAGAAATATAACCGTTAATTGACAAATATTTGTTTTCCAGGAAAATCCTTCTGAGCTGTTTTATAAGATACAATACTTTTTAACGCAATTTTCATCTCAAAATTTACTGAAAATATAAAATTTATCATATTAGAGTGCTTTATTGAGCTTTTGCAAGGATAAGATTTCATAAATTATAGAAAGCCCAAACAGATAGACCTCACAACCTGAAACAGCAGAAATAACAGATGAAAGTTTCGAGGACAACACAATAACAACAATGACGTATGGGCAATCGCAACGCATGAATACATATCGACTCATTATTCTCAGTCTAGACCAAAGCAATCTAACGCATAAATCTGAAAAAGTAAACTATTTTAATCGTATATAACAACAATATAAAACACTCGTGCACAAAGAAATGGCTTTTAAGCCGGTCGTAAAATGAAGTGTCTTTATACTTTGTATTAGGGGATTAGGGAAACCGTTTCCACGAACAATAAGGAATTGCTGGTTTTAGTGTCCCCTTTTGAAAGGAAAAGTCAGTTTTCTTCTTAGTTTTTACATTTCTTTCTTTTAAAATAGACAGTTTAGGGGTTATTTTGTTGTATATGTATAGATATACGTAATACATATGAATTGATACTGTGGCGAGAGTAGAAAAAAATATATTGGCATGTTTTAGATAAGTAGTTAAAGCAATAAATAAAGATAGCACATGCGTAATAAAATCAACAGCAGTCAGTTTAGTGGATCGGTTGCACATTTAGATGCTGTACATCTATACTAATTTTTATCTTTGTTTGTTTGAGAGCGCTAATCTCAGGAACTACTAATTCAATTTGAAAAAATCTTTTTGAATTAGATAGCCCGTTCATTGAGGAATGCATATATTAATATATCATATAATATATAGTATATCTATTTTATACTAGCCGTTAAAACGTACCTAGGAACGAATCCTACGTAGCGAGGGTGAGCCGCTAGTAATACTATGTAGCAGTTCTTATTGCTACTGAAGTATCCATAAGATAGCTGCATCCAACGATTGTTATAAAGGAGATAAAAAGTTAAATAATGTAGGTAAAAGTAATATCAAACAAACCGGAACTCGTAAGAATTGGAATTCTTAATATGTTCAAAATTGTTTGATACTTTTTTAATTTTTGGTTATAACACGAAATTCATTGTTTAACCTTTTCATATGTAATAAAAGGTAACATAATCAAACATAAAATATAAGTAATTAATTGCCTTTTCTCCTAAAGCCGACACAGATTGATAGATACAATAAAATATGTTCAGACACGAAGCGCTAACTAGCAGCATGTGTGATTTCGCTCTAAGTAAATTTCCTTAACTATTCCATTCAAACTGCAATGTTATTTCTGAGTTTGTGTTAAAATCTGTAATGAAGACAAATACGAAAACATAGTCAGAGCATGTAGACATAATCTATATATACATATAATAAAACTCTAACTGAATCAAATCTGTATATTAAATATTATTTGGAAAATCTTATTAAAATAGTTATTATTATCGATACACAGGCCGAATCTATAATATTTACAATTTGTGTCTGTCTGTCTGGGAATGCACAAGATAACCACTGGACGGATTTTGATGAAATATAATGAAAGCTGGTTATCGGGATCAACATATAGGATACTTTTTACTCACTTCTTCATTTGTGATTTAAATAACATTTTGATAATAAAAATCTGTTTGTTGGTTTTTTCTCCTTTCACACGACAAAGGGCTTACGCGACGTTACATTTTATATAAATAGTTTATTGGCCACAAAGTCGCTGTAGCTATTTTACATCCTTTATGTGTAAATTATTTATACATTATACAATATAAATAAAAATGAATGTTAGTATGTTCGTTCTTAATGCGTGTCTAAACCATTGATCCGATTGTGATGATACTGGTGGGTTATGCTGTATACCTACGTCTGCGAAAGTTTCTACTGCAAAAAATCTTTGGAAGTTTGATTTTTATGCGTTCCTGAACAATTCAAGCAATTAAAGCTTAGTACATCATGAAAACGTTCCCATAATATAAGTTAATTAAAGAAAACTACTTCTAAGCCGATTACCAATAGGCATATTAGAATTATAATGAGCTTAGATGTAGGTAGGTTTAACAGAAAGCTAACTGCATCCCATTAATAAATATATTTGATTTAACGATAAACACATACACCGCACCGCATTATTATTTTTATATTTTCTCACGCTTGAGGGTTTCAGGTAGAGATCTCTTAAAGAGATAAGTCATCCTTTGTACACATGGGATCTATTTTCACTTGTATGTTTTTTTTTCTGGTACATAAATAAATAAATAAAATTATTAATCACGGAGTTGCATTTTATACTTCAAAATTCCTACCAAACTATTCATAATCACAATGTTATTCTTATGTACTTCAAGCGACGCCTTTTCAATATAAAACGAATTCAGATATCGCCATGAAAGTAAATTTCAAAAGTAACCAAATGATTTCATAAACACGTGATATAATTTCACTTAACCTATAACAGGCTGGCCATCATAGTGAAGGGGGCGAAATCGAACCCTATTAGCATAATGAAGTTCGACGTTATAAAACTCGATCGTTCAAATACACGGAGATATACGTAGTTTTCTAGAAAAGTCAAGAAAATCTATAGGTACATATAATAAAATTGTAACTAAGCCGAATCTGCACATTGAATATTTTTTGGAAAATCTTATACAAATAAACATTATTATCGATACAGAGGCCGAACCTATAGTTTTTAGAATTTTTGTCTGTCTGTCTGTCTGTCTGTCTGTTACTGCATCACAAAAAAAACCACCGGAGGGATTTTGATAAAATTTGGTATGGTGATAGCTGGTTATCCGGGTCAACATATACGATACTTTTTACTGCGGGAAAGTATCTCATTTCTGAGAAAAAATACAAAAACTGCAATGTAAGAGTATACTATGAGTAATATGTAAAACACGGGCGGAGCCGCGGGCAATGCTAGTATTTTATATAAAGCCAAGAATATACTTTTCGACGTCAGACGTTCCGTTGTTGAAATTTAGCTACAGAGCTCTAAAAATAAATAATACCTTAAATATAGTATATACTGTAAAGTTAAGTACGATATAAAAATGCGTGTATTTGATAATTTTTTGCTTACAACATCTAAATTGTCGGGTTTGTCGCAGTGAGCATTTAGATTTTTGGTTCCCGAGGTTTCGAATTATTTAAAGCAAACGTGCGAGTCCCTTACGTCGGGAACAAAAAATCGAACCAAATAAGCTAGTATTAAGAAATATATGAATTTTGTATTAATTTTAATACAGTATATTTATACTTTATAGTATATTTATACTTTATTGAAAAAATGTTCACATCTAGTCAATTATAGCCATGACCGAAGTGTACAGTACAAGTTTGATTGGTAGATGATGGCGGCACTGACAACTTTGATGGTTGCGGAATGGGATTTTTTAATGGCATCTCGATAACTGCTTCGGGTTTCAGTTTGTTTATTAAGGAAATTGGTCACTGGTAATGTTTCTTAAGAAATTCTTTGTGAGAGTTTCAGTTTGTCTTTGTAAAAGAAAGTTGTTTAAAAAATCATTTATATATGTATAGCTTTATTTATAAAAAAATTAAGATGATTAAACGTTCTGTCTAACATTTTAACACCTCCAGGTAAATTTCTAAGAAATTAATTAAAATTCTTAGAAATCTATTGTTAACTGACACGCCGCGCCGGCGCGGCGCGCCGCCTTAATATTAAAAAAATATAAAAGGGACCTCGGTAAGAACCCAAAGGAAAGGAGTGAGTTTTCTAATCATAATTATATATAAAAGCATAATTTTTAATAGTTAAAAATACCAAAAACCCATAAAAATACAAAATAATTGAAGAAATCTTGAACATTGAACGAGACCGTTATACACGTAAGTAAATTATCTTTGTAATATCTTCACAAAAACCCCCATACTCCATCTTAAATGTATGGCCATAAAACGCAGCAAGCGGTCGTTAGTGGCAGATAGCTTTAAGGGTAAGGAGTGCGCCACAATAGGCGTGTGTATTTATTTGTTAGCACACAATTGTTACGTTGAATTAAAAGCTCTTAAACATATAAGTTACTTATGATCACATTACTTCATAAAGAATAGGATTTGTATTATTGAAAGAAATAAATGACACGCAAAATAAAAAAAAACTTTTGTATAGCACTCAAATCTCACCAATATTATTATGTAAACTGGAATACTTATTGCTATATTATAAAAGACATTAAAAATATGGCTATATCACGGACGTATTCTCAAACAATTATAGTCCAATAACGATAGAAGCACATGACTGATGAGAGACCAAATGCAAACCGACGGCCTAATGTGTTCTTCTAGGCATCATGATAACAATGCAAAGTCATATTATTTATAAAAAAAAATTGAAAGAAATAATTAAGGAAAAAAATATAAGATTTTTTTTAATTATAAAATATCTGTATTTTCTTTGGTTAGAAAAACAAAAATAAATCTAATAGTTTATTAGACAGGATAATACACTTTCTCCCCTCGTTATAACCTAGCTAAATAAATCCTAACTCAATAAAAGTTATGGTATTGATTAAAAATTTAAAAACCCCCTACGCAAAAAAAAACTTATAGTTTAAAGAACAACCCTTAAAAAGTAAAAAACTTAATTAATTAATCATACGCCAAAATGCCTTACATCATTTTGGAAAAGAGCTGATATACTTACACTGCTGGACCAATATTAACCAAACATAGCTAAGAACCACCGCAAGGAAACTGGCTTTCAAATGAAAAAACCGCATCGAAATCGGTTCATCCGTTTGAGAACTACGATGCCATAGACAGACACACACACAGACAGACAGATATCGACGTCAAACTTATAACACCCCTCTTTTTGCGTCGGGGGATAAAAATGAACGATACTATAAAAGGCAATGTTATTTTACAAAAGTAGTTGAGTTAGACGCCGCGAAAATTTCCAGTGTGGTCAGTAAATAGCTTAAGAAAAGAAAATATTTATTACGGACACAATCGCTTAAAATATTTTATGTAGCGGAAAAACTACAAAACTTTTATTGTTTGAACAGTTAAACTGCTTTTGTCAAACAAGCTTTTAAGTTATACTTAAGAAATAGTCTAAGTACTTTGTAAGTTTGACATTTGTAAACGTTTCACTTTCATATCTATTAAATTATTATTAAAGCAATTTAAGTGAATCTTTTATTAGTCTGTTGTTAAGGTAAAATATGTATATGGTTATTCCTAAGTAACATATTTCTATATGTTGGGACATTAACACACAGCACCATCTAGTTCCATAGTTAGTGTGTGTGTGTTATGGATACCTTATAGTTGATACACTACACGTATATAACTTTAAATACATACATATTACAAATATAACACCCATGACTGGAGTACAAACATTAGTGCTCATCACACAAATGAATACCCCTAGCGGAATTCGAACACGCGACCGCTGGCACAGCAAGTAGGATCATTACAAACTGAGCCAAACGTGTCGTCAACAGTATTACATCTCGAAATAATGTATATAATTTATGAAATACCAATTATTAAAATATTTACAAAATATATGTTATTATAACAAATAGGTACCTATCTAACAAATATGTCTAATATTTTATTTAACATCGTAACAAATACACTAAAAACCAACTTTAAAAGAGTTGAAAGATCAACTATACTTATACTAAAAAAGAATAAAATTTTCAAACGGTGTTAAGCGAAACAAGAAGTGAAAATAAAATAAATATAAGCAATGACCGTAGATGCTCTCCAGGGCGTCTTCTATTCGGAGAATTGCTTCAATGAAATCTGTACCTTTTACTTTTCATTTTTACAACTAACCCGTTGATTTCAATAGCTATTATGCTATTTTGTTTTGTCTGTTTATTTGGTATCTAACTATAACTACGACTAATTTGACTAAATTATGCCATAATACTGCTACTGTTATACAATTATTAATTCTGAAAGACTTACTTCATTGAAACGCAATGTCTTAATAATTTATTAATAAACTTTAATTGTAAAACTATCTTTTCGGATTTTTTCGTGGATTTATTCTGATTTTTGGTTCCCGACGTTTCGAATGCTTTACAGCAATCATGGTTACGGGAGAGTCTTAGGTTTTAGACGTCTCAAGGGTCATTATATACTTGTTACAGACAGTGCATACACACAATTTTACAAAATGATTTAAAAAAAATCAAAAATGCATAAATAATTCAAAGCTAGCTAAAACGTAATTTGTTGATTTTAATTTTAAACATATTATTTTTTTTTAATAAGTATTATAAATAAATATGGCAATAATATTTTTTTAATTTTAGCTCAACCAAAAATCAAAATAAATTCGTGAAAAAATCCAAAAAGATAGTTTTTTTTTTAAATGTCAAATATTCGCGTAAATCTAAGAAAGTATTATGTGAACTAAAAAAAACATTTCATTAAAATAACAGATGCGGCATTGATGACCTTAACTTTTTTTTCAGGCAACAAATTTCATACAGAATTCAGCAGAAAGGTGAATAAAGCAGTATTTTTTTAGTTTTATTCTTTTTAACTTCACAATGCGAAAACTTGTTGGTGTTTCACTAAATAAGTATAACAGATTCAAGGAGTATATACGAGTCACCAATAATAATTTACTTTATTTCAACAAAAACACAGCGAACAGTCTAAAAATAAAAAAGAATTTTCTATTTCGCTATTATAAAAGTACTATTTGCGAAGAAAAACTGTGTTTATTTTGTGTTACGGCAGAGAATATTTAAAAAGGAAATCGCCTGAAGGGATGTAATATTGTTTGCTTTTAATAAGAGCAGTGTTTGCGCGTGAGAATCTGCACCGGTTTCGCTGCTCGTTCAACAGAAGAATAAGTATTCTTCGAACATATATATATACGTTCCTATGTAGAAGTTTTCTTCTAAACCAGCTTGCTTATCCTGCTAATATTATAAACATTAAGGTTTGTTGTTTGTCCGCCAACCCGCATTTGCGTGGTACCCCAGCGTGGTGGACTATGGCCTGATTCCCCTTATTTTAAGGGAGGCTAGTACCCAGCAGTGGGATGGAGGATGCACAACATATGTTATTTACTATTTAACACAAAAACTATTGAATAGATTTTGATGAAACTTTACACTTATATCGCTTATACATTGGAGTAACACATAATGTATAATTTTAAAATATTTAATACATAAAATTGTACTACACGGGCGGAGACACGGGAAGACTCTATTAATACTAAAATAAACTACGCGGGCGGAGCTGTGGCATAGCGCTAGTATTATTATAACTATGAGGTTATTTCTCATTTATACATAGATTAGTCTTGATTCAAATTTATTAGTACTACACTTCAACTCGGCTGAAAAGTTTTAAACGTCATTTATAAATCGTAAAACGGGTTACGATTTCACCTAAGGGAACTATAAGCCCCCTTCAGTGATCCGAATTTAACTTAGTCTAATAATTTGAGTTCAAAATGTGTTGTTACGCGAGACGAAATATCCGGAAGGGGAAAGTTATTTAGTTGATTAATTTGAATTCATTGCGACTTGGTAACTGGTACAGAAGTAACGAATAAACCGTCATCTGTCGCTTTGACTCATTGATTGCTGTAAGTTTAAATACTTATACTAAAATTAATTACATTTTCTAATGTAATATCTAAATGCTGTATGTTTGTTGGTTTAATTCTTTATTTTTCTTCCCTATTCAAGTAAACTGGCTCAAGTAAATTAAGCATAATTTACTCCGCCAATATCACCCAGCATGTTAAAGTCAGGACTTGGACAGTCAAAGTCAGGACAGGATTGATAGTTAAAAAATAATTAAAATAATTTAGATAAAACTATATAAGCAAAAAGAACACTAGCTTCCAAATCACCCAATTTTTTTAATACTACGCACCTTAGTCTTGGTATCGTTGTAAATAATATTTCTAAATGAAAAAACTTTCCACTAGCAACTAAAGAAGTACGAAACCAAACGTAAAATGCAAATTTCATTGTGCATCAAAACTAAACAGAATCAAGTTGCTTTTTAATCAAGCTCCAGATAGTCTTTCACAGTTTTCAGAGACTTTGCTTCACTCTAATGAAAATTTCACGTCCCATCTACTTTGCTCCTTCAGTGTGCATACTTTCTTACATTTACGTTGTAAATATGATTTTCATATAGAAAGGACTAAATCTTGCAATAATACCTTTTTAGATTTAAGCGAATATTTGACATTTTAAACATTTTTTTTAAATCGTTTCACTGTTTTATTTAGATTTTTGGTCCCTACGTTTTGAATAATTTACAGTCAACCTAGTCTTAGATTTTTGATGGCTCCGAAAGTCATAGTTATCAGAATACAGGCTTTTTAGTAGATTAATCTTTCAATTTAAAATTAACTTGAGTAGATTATTTCATTATATTATTAGCCCCCAACGTGAAAAGAGGGTCCTTGCATTATTGGAAGCTACAAGTATCGAAGATGGAAGGAATACGTGGCCTAAACCGGGGCAGTTGTTCATCTTTGATTTTTTTTTAATTTTAAGTTTAATAGTTTCATCATATAAGACGAGACACGAAAACGAGGGTTCCATTTTTTTATAGGAACCCCAAAATTATTTTTTAACTTAACTAATGAGTACGACATGATTTTGAAGTAGCTTAATTGAAGTCTATTAAAGTTGCTATTTATTCACTAATCTCAAAAAGACTCCAAATATATAATAGATCTTATTCATAATGTGTTAAGGCAGAGCCTTTTAACACGTACATAAACCCATGAGTTCAGATGCACACTGACGGCGTACCAAATGCTTCCTTTGAAGGACATGTGATTGGGCCTTTATAGAGATTTCAGCACGTATTCCATATAGAATATGTACAGTATACCACGCACATCCGCTTTTCACGTAACCTCATGCATTGAACTTTATATACACATTCGTAAGAGCAAAATGCGCGCTGATTGTTGCATTGTACCTTCACTCACCGCTAAAAGCCGATAGAAAATTGAATTCTTATCCTTTGTAAACCTGCAGCCTCAAATCCGGCAGTTGCAAGGTTTTATTAAATTTCAATCATTTTTCAAGAAAAAGGTGATTTCAAACAACACGTAGATTCTCCTATATGGCTTATAAAAATGTACTATTTTTTTCTTTATATATGTATATATTCCAGATGCTTTTTCATATTGACGTTTATATTGATAATTAATATTTATTTTTTAAAGAAAACGATATATAGACAGATTTATTATTCAGAGTCATATTTTTTTTCTTGAAATTTATAATACCATCCTTGATGTATAAAGTATTTATTATAGAAAGATACGTGACAATAAGCTAGAATTTCGCTTAACATACACTTTAATTTAGTGCCTTATTCTTTTCTAAAGTTACAACTATAAACTCGATTCACGTGATTAATTATTATCTTAGGACAATTCAAAAATGATGTACTTATTATATAGATAACTAGCATTGCCCGCGGTTCCGCCCGCGTTCATATGACCAAAAACCAATTCCTTAGGTTTTACATATTAGTATACTCTTACATTGCAGTTTTTGTATTTTTTCTCGGAAATGAGACAGTTTCTCGCTGTACAAAGTATCCTATATGTTAACCCGGATAACCAGCTATCACCATACCACCAAATTTCATCAAAATCCCTCCCGTAGTTTTTTTGTGATGCGGTAACAGACAAAAATTCTAAAAACTCTACATTCGGCCTCTGTATCGATAAAAATGTTTATTTTAATAAGATTTTCAAAAAAATATTTAATGTACAGATTCGGCTTAGTTACGATATTATTATATGTATAGATTTTTAATGAAAATTCGACAAAGAAAATAACATATAAACACATGTAACAGATGCCATATACTAAATAATAAAAATAATTCAGCACATGAAATTCCGTTCAATAAATTCAGAGTGAACACTTGCCTGTAGCTTTAACATAGCTAGCTGAATTACTACTACTGTTGACAACGTACCTAATAAAAAGATTTTACTAAGCTTTTTTTATGACAAATAGTGTATTTACATGTTTTTATTCAGCTTGTTTCATTCGTTTGGCTGTTTCTACGATTTAAGCTTTGCAGTCCATTTTTTAAGCGCCTGATGGCTTCCAACTGCACTGAAATTTGGCATGCCTATGATAGATAATTTTTTAATGATAATGTAATAATGAGGTGCTATGAAGATAATACCTTCTTAGATTTCTGCGAATATTTCACATTTTAAATCAAACTATCTTTTTGAATTTTTTTCGCGATGAAATCCGAACAGATCGTTTTATATAAAATACTATGGAGATTCTTTGATGATGATTTGATGGTGGCGACTGGTGGATATAAGGTTCTAAGGAAAACCATGTTTGAAAGACTTCTTACTTAATAGCAACTACAAATTTGAAGTTACATTATATACGAGACTCTAAGTAATTTATTTGATACATTCAATAAATTCAAAGTGAACAATTGTATGTAGCATTAACATAGCAGGCTAACAAGCTAAATCACTACATGTCGCAGTAAAACATGCGGTCCGTGGGTAAGTCCGCCGAATATATCGTGTCACTTAAACCAGTTTGAGGTTCTACTGTGACAGCGAATATTTTAGAGGATGACAATGTAAAACCTAAAAAATATTACTTAAGTTTTTATAAGAAAATAGTGTATTTATGTATTAATATAATGTAAATAAGTCCTATTAAGTAATTTAAACCCGCAATGTAAAAATAATTTTCGCGGTAGAGGATACATAGCTATACAAAAATTAATTGCTATCGAATAAACAAATGGTTACAGATAATAATTTATGGGATAATAGATAAATAAAATATGAAGTTATAAGGACAATTAACATAATACATACACACATGGATACCTTTTCATTTACTTCATTCAACGAAAAAAATACGTATTCAAATTATCACTTATCGAAAAACACTGCCGGTTTAGTTGAAAATACCTTATTTCACGTAAAATTGCCTTCACGTGTTGTTTTTGTATTGCCTTTTTTCAATCCAGGAAGGAGTCGACAAATAATATTCTATTACGCTGCGAAAAGAACCCTAGCAATTGGCAATGTCTATTTAGATAGAAGGATATGGACGCATTAGTTTATTAGGTGTGCAAGGGAAGATAGATCCGTCAAAGTCAGTTGCACTGGGGAGCGTTACGTCCCATTTTACCGCTATTTGCAGTTGTCTCCAGGGTTTGGTGCAAGCGAAGTTATTGAAAAAGTGTTATATTTTTATTTGAAAAAATGGACATTCAAATGAAAATATATTTTATAAATAATATAAGAAAATTGAGCATTTCTCAAATGGTCCATTTTACATAACAATCGGTTTTTTTTTTCAGAAATGTTCACAAGAAGGCTAGTACATACACATCTGCCTAATCTATTACCTATATCATCAAGTGCAACAGAAGCCCTTAAAATATAAGATTTTATAACAGTGAATTGTTATGGAATGTTTGTACGTTATGTTACAGCTCAGTATGGATTAACACGATTTGATACTATTCAAATGTTTATATTTAACCGACTTCCAAAAAGGAGGAGGTTCTCAATTCGTCGGAATATTTTTTTTATGTATGTCACCGATTACTCGAAGACGCCTGAACCGATTTGGATTTTTTTTCAAAGGATATACTTTCCAGGTGGTCCCATAAATTTTTTATCAAAATCGGTCAAGCAGTTTTTTTTTTAAATCAACAAATATTTTTTTTTAAATAAATTGCTTATACCTCCATTCCATATGACCCTAAAAACGGTATAAGGCGAAAAACAGAAAAAAATAATAGAATTTTTACTTTTTCTTCACATAAGAAAGAAAATAATAAAAAATAATATATAATATCGCTTAAAGCGGTACCACACAACAAATGCATTTTCTAAGGGATACTAGAAGCAGGTCCCCCGAGTATACAACTGCGGTGTGCCGGTGATTTGTTTCCTTCCCTATCGCGATTAAGAAATTGTCCTGTGGTCGATAATCCGACAGGGGTGGTAATCGGGGCGCAAATGAAATGACTGATTACGTGCCATTTCTCAAGTAACATTGATTGAGAAAAGTCATTTACACAGTTTGTTTTGGTTTTTTTTTTTACATTTTTTTTACATATTAAAAATATAAAAAGAATAGATCTAATATTTTAAATGTTTAAGAAATAATGTCACAGTAACTATCTGTTTCTTTTTCACATTTTCACGTTTCTGCTAAATCGCTGAACAGATTCCGATGAAAGGCAAGGAATTTTGGACTTATTACAGGGGAGTTAAGTATTTTAAGGTAGGCCTATGTGAGCAGAGCCGAGAGCAAAAACTAATATTTTATATTGTTATAAATTAGTTTAATCAAAAGACAATTATTATTTAAAAAAAAATGTCACAACACAGGACTTATAATAACTTATCTATTGTCACAGATATATAATAAATATTAGATATAGTTTTACAGATTAAAATTATTACTTAATTATAAACTAATAAGCTAAAATCACAAACTTCATAACTAACAGTAAAGTGGGTAGTTTCGTAACCAGAAACAACTTGGCAATTTGTTTCGTAAGTGATTGAATCAATTTAGGGTCCCATTATGAGAATTCTCCGCAAATGTTTCTTTATCATAGTCAATAAATCCGAGTCTCTCGCAAATTGCATCTGCCATCAATCTGAACAATGCCACCGTTACGTACTGTACCTATAGTCTGATCAGACGAGATGAGATTGAACGCGGAACTTTTAAAATCTCTTTTCTAAATTACCAACCTTAAAAATTTTAAGGTTATAGAATTAGAAGGTATTGTGTGAAATATATAGTGTGAAATATATTGAAGATGCATGCGTTGTTATATACGTTTATTAAATACTAGGGACTCACCCTCGCTTCGCCCGGGTTCGTCCCTAACGATTAGTATGTAATACAAATCTTTGAATTTCTCGGCTTTTCTGTATAATAATATGCATGTATTATACATATAAACCTTTCTCTTGAATCACTTTATCTACTTAAAATATAATAAAATCCGTTGCATTGTTCTAAAGATCTAAGCATACATAGGAACAGACAGACAGCGGGAGGCGACTTTGTTTTATAATATGTAGTGATTTTGACAAAAATGATTTTACTACAACATCTATAACTTAGAATTTTTTGAAGTTTTACAATAACGTTTGTTATTTCGCGTTTAGATCACCAGTCTATGAGGGAGTCATACATATAATCGAGCTAGTTTTTATATAAAAATCCTAGTTAACTTCGTGTAAAGGAATTTCGCAACATTGTACTTTCTCAAAAACTATAAGTATTTTCTTTTTTAGTCTCCCTCTCTAGGTAAAAATATCAGTAATATACAATAATGCCATAAGTACGGAAAAAAGTAGGTACCCAAAAATTCGCTTTAAGTAGGACCACACCCAAAACATCTCCCTAGCTAAAAACGCACAATGTTTACGCAGTTATTTCTCTTCGTTAGACAACAATTTGTCATGAATACTTTAAAAATATTGTTTTTAGATTGAGTGAAGTCTATGAATACTGACTAAAAGGGCGAGGGTTCTTATGCCTTTTAGGAAACCGCAAGCCGTGTGTAATGGATATTAAATCAAGGGTATAACTACCAACAACATACCCTATAGATATATCAACAAACAAATATACACGTTTTTTATACGTATATGTTGTTTTTTTTTTTAAATAAAACTATCTTTTCGGATTATTTCGCGGATTTATTTTGATTTTTGGTTCCCGACGTTTCGATTGCTTTACAGCATCCATGGTCACGGGAGAGACTGAGGTGTTGCATGTCTTGAAGGTATAGTTGTTACAGACAACAACTCTGACAATAAGTCTGTATCTCTGCTATCCGTCCGTCTGTCAGAGGGCTGTATCTCATGAACCGTAATAGATAGAGTTGAAATTTTTACAGAGTATGTACATATTTATATTGTCGCTATGACAACAAATAATAAAAATAAAAATACAAGAAACATTTTTTTAACGTTCATAATCAATCATCGAATTTAACCGATTCGACTCGCACTTGACCGATTTTTTATTTTTATATGTCATTTGCCGCGGGTGGTGGTTTACAAGTCTTTCAAGAACAAGTAAATCAAGAACAACAACAAAAGAAAGAACATACTTTTAGACATGCAGGTTTCGTCACGATATTTTCCTTCTCAATAGAAGCAAATAGTATTTAATAAGTGGTGATGATATTAGCAAACTAGGGGTAGACCTCGAAGGAATACTACAGACCAAGTGTTTTACTTGAAGAAAGTCAAGTCAAAAATCTGAGGACCCCCCGACGAGGGTGTATAAAGAGAATGATTCTCACACGATATTCTTAAGAGTTGCAAGACTCCACACTATTTAGTATTCCTAGCGAACGCGTTATCGATAAACCATCACGGCTTATTTGTATGTTTAGTTTAATTTAATATTAAAATAAAATATCGACCATCATATTTTCATACTTGTCATTGAAACATTTCATAGTTACATACTTAATTTATGGTAAAATAGTGACGCTTGTCGTTGAATAACAAATCATTTGTTAGCTTTACAGCTTACTCTTGTTTGGGTTAGAGTAGTAAGACGTTGATGCGACAACTATGCATAATCAGTAGCGGATCCCTATGCTTTATATAATAACACTAAAACAAATAAACATATGAATCGTCTCAAAACTAGTGTTGGACGAGATCAAACAACCAACAGATGTATGTATAAGCAATGCTGTCCAATAATTCTCTATACGCCACAAACGTAGTTCATCAACTCTCAAAGCAAATAAACTTTCTACAAAACACACATATACAGAACATTTAGAAAGTTTATTTATTTCACTTTATATTGAGTAAGTCATAACCAACTAGTAATCATCCATTATGTTTGACACTCTAAGAGGTGTTTTTTTTTTAATTTATTCGGGACTACCATTGAAGTATAAACGATTTTTTTAATAAAAATTGAAAAAATCGATTAGCTATTTATTAATAAATGACGCAGATGTCCCGTAATATATGTACACAGAAAAAATACAGCCAAATTAAGTACTTCTTTCTTTATCACATCGGTCAAAAATTATATTATATTGTATATATAAAAAATAAACTTCAAAACTTTAATTCACCTTGCATATCAATATAGCAACTGAACGACGTCGTATATATAAAAGCAAGTGGTTTCTCCAGAGCTATATAATCGATGAATGCACTCGAATTTTATTACACACTAGCTCTAGTGCGTGGCTTTATGTACTTCTTTCTATTTACCTTGCAAGAAAAAGGTCTAATGACAAATTTTAATTTTAAATCCACTCAACTGATTGAAATAGGATTTATCTACATTTTAAGTCAATAAAAGTCAGCAAATATTTTCAGTTGTACTCAAAGAAACTCTTGTACTCAAACTCTATTAGTCTAGACGTCTAAGTATGACAGTTACTTTGCTACAATGTTAAGTATATCGTATTATAAGAATTAAGAAGTATACATATTATAGAACTTGAAATCTTAAATTAATGTTTAAAGACACTAATAGAAATAGTTTCTATTTAAAAAGAATGAACTATTATAACCAGTTTATATTTACCCCTAACTTTTTATAATTGTACAAAAATATATAAAATTTCGTTATTATTTAAGTAGGTACGTCTCAACTTTTACAACAAAGACTCAAATATCGCCATATTAAAATGAAACCTGCCTTATAAAATTGAGGTTAGGATTTTGTAAAAATAACTCGAAGATACAATATATTATAATATTCAGTAGTTAAGCTATAGAATTGAAAATATTCATAATAATAATATGTATTTATTGGTATTTATTATATATATTATATATGTGATACTTTTTTCTAGTCATTAAATTAAGTGGAAAAGAAAATAAATAATTTAAAAACGGTAAACTGTAATGTAAATACCACCATGACTGCTATCTCCTTCATTTTCTCGAAATATTTTTTATATATTTGGACTACCCAATACTATATTCTAAACCTATTCAAAATATATATCTACTCCTACAGGAGCCTCGTATCATATACTAAACTTGTGCCCCTGATTTCAGTACTCTTTTTTTTTAAATCGGTCAAAAAAATCTGTATAGACTTTGTGAATTTCATTCGCCAGTTCTAAAGTATTATATTTAAACTGGTCATAAACTATTTGAGTTTGGTTAAAATTTGTTATTTTTCAAAATATTTCTGTCTAATTCCAGCCCAATTCTAGCTCACAACTTGATTACCTGAAGTTAATAGGATGCGAGAGTGTTAATGCTAAAAGCATCGCATGCACTTTGACTTTCACTTTGACTTGCATATTGAGGATTTTTAGTTGTGCTGCTCCCTTTGGATGGATATGAACATACAGGAATGTTCGTTTAAAAATAATAGTAAATTTCCATCGGTCTGTTATACACATGTATTATTTATTGACTTCTAAATTCATTAACATTCTAATTTTTAAAGTAAGTGGTGAAATTATACTGAAATAAAATTTACAAACAGAGCTTCGTAACTATTTACTTTTTCTTCTATTTTCTTTTGTTCAGTAAACTATGTGTGTAAAGTGAATAATTTATTCTTCTGTTGAATTACGGACAAACCAACAAACGTACATACAATAAGTCGATTTAACTACTTATACTTATTTATAACTACAGAGGCTAATCCCGGCCTATTTTTATTTCGTACACGCAACATTTTCAGAAATAATACTCCAAGCAATTTTGGAAATGTTGTTAGGTAGATATTAAAATAAAAAATAAATATTCTGTCTAAATAAAAGTAATTAGACTCTCATGATACCAATACCGTGATTTCTGACCCCCAATGCACCTAAGTGCATGTACTTAAATAATTCAGCACACGATGGATAGCGCTAATAGGCCCCATCCGTCACTGGGCACCGCGTAAATCGTCTGGAACTTTCGATTGCATTCCCAAATACTACCCTTGATATATGGGATAGGGCTTATAATATTTTCTATTTAAATTTATTGCGAGTGATAAATTTTCGTTTAGTCGACACACTCTGTATTAGTTAGTGACTGTGATGGATTATGATAAACAAAAATATATGTAGTAAGTAAAACAATTTTGGTTTAAGTACTTAATATATTCAGTGGTACTTTACATTGTAGGATATATATAAAATAAATCCGAGAAAAATTCGCTCGTCGTCGCAAAGTCGTTTAAATATTCGCGTAATTCTAAAAAAAATAAGTATATAAAATTATTCGAAACAAAAATATATATTAATCAATTTAAACCCTTCAACGGCTAAAATTAATTTATTAATTTACCTTACTTGAAAACTTACTTAGTTTTTAACATAAATTACAAATACCTATAGTAATATATTTTTAATCTACATAAGAATTTAATAATATAAGCACAAAACTTCAAACTATAGCCTCTGAGTTTAGAGGTAAATATTTAAAAGTATTTTCGTGATTTATCCCAAAGGAACACAACCTTTATTGAATTCTATGCGTCTCGGAAACTCAGTATGCACATTTTTGCCATAGTCCGCCTTCTCTCCGAACCTTATTATACTACACATTCCTTATAAAAGTATAAAACTCCATTATAGCATATTTTTGGCTTAAATAGTTGAATGTACTATTTCTTTTGCTGGTTATATGAAATTGTAAAGACTTACATGGATAATAATTGTTTTGCAATCAACAAATTACACTCCATTCAAAAAGTGCACTCCAAGTTTCTTTATAAACTTGAAGTGCACAGAGACACAAAAGAAGACTTCAAAAAGGAGTAGATACTCAATTTACAATCAATGCAAAATCAATACTTGAATACATTTTTTTTCGTTTATGTTATACCATATTTGCCAATTGTAAAGCGCTTTTTATAATATTATTAGATACTATATGTATAAACAAAAAATTAATCTTCATCTCTTATAAATATTACTTACTTTTAACTGGCTTTGAAGTCGTTGCACCTTTTTTAGTTTAAAAGTAATTATGTGCTCTAAACTCCACAGCAAACCTATTCATGAATGGATAAAAAATATTTTCTAATAGCAAATAACGAGCCCTGGGCTACCTCGAAACCTAATTCAGTACTACCTATCTATATAATATTTTCAAATTAGTTGAGAACATTCGAGACAGAAGGGAATCGAAAAGTAATTTATAATACATCCCTTACATCTGTTTTTGGCATGTCAATTAGAGGGATCCCCCAAAATAATGTCGTTTTTAATAAAATCATCGATTGACATCCAAACGATTAAATTAAGGTATAAACAACTACATTATCGATGTATGTTATATATATATTTTATTCATAAAATATTATTATGTATATCTTTCTACCTGTACTACCTAAAAGGATCACTGATATGCAAAAAGGATTTCGACGACTCGTTTGGCTCAGTTTGTAGTGACACTATTTGCTGTGGCAGCGGTCGCGGGTTCGAGTCCCGCTGGGGGCGTTCATTTGTGTGATGAGCACGAATGTTTGTACTGCAATCATGGGTGTTTATATTTATAATATGTATGTGTTTAAAGTTATATATGTGCAGTGTATCAACTATCTGGTATCCATAACACAAGCCCTCGTAGCTTGCCATGGAACTATTTATTTATTTAAATAAAAAAATCTTTACTCTTTTGAACAAAAAACAAAATTAAATATATCTATAGTTTTAAATTAGAAATTCTAAAATTAAGTATCACTCAAATAAAGGAATGACAAAAGCAGTTTGAGAAAGGTTTCAATATAGAAATATGTGCATGTCAAGTACACTTAAAATGTGAAAGGGGAGCTGTCGTGCCTAATATCAAGAGATTACCGCCTCATTAATGCATGGCCATGCGACATTTAAAACTTTATAACAGGACGTTATGGAATGCGTCGTTCAATCGTTAATGGAATTCTACATATTTAACCCGATAGTGAATGCTTTGGAACGTTCATGAAGGGAAACTTACGACATAGGCTATTAATTGCCACGAAATGTATTTTATTTTTATAAATTACTAGGGGCTACCCTCGTTTCGTTCGAGTTTGCCTCTAGCAAAACAAAAAAAAACCTATCCCAGAGGAACCGTAATTTTTCTGGGATAAAAAGTAGCCTAAGTGCTATTCCAAACTATAATCTATCTCTGTGCCAAATTTCATCCAGATCCGTTCAGCCGTTCTGGCGTGAAAGAGTAACAAACATCCATACATACTCACAAACTTTCATATTTACAATATTTAATATATTATATTTACAATATTTATTATACGGAAATACGGACTAGCACCTTACCTTCGTTTTAGAAACGCATGAAAGTCAAACGTCCAAAGAAAAAACTTTTTTTGTGCCAAGAACCTTTACAGGCATATGATGATGATGATGATGATGTTCTCCTAGCCGATTCCGGCCACGACGGCCAATCTCATTGAGACTAGCCAACTGTGCAGGAGATATTATAGTGCACAAGTGTACGCGCAGACACAATTGCACTTTCTATTCCTGTCACTCTCATACTCCGGTGGGACGACTGCTCGACACGACCAGTGAGAGTTAGGCGCAAGGGTGAAACACCGCCAACTTCCCAACTCCGGGCTGTTACTGAGACTTACTATACTGAAAGACTCGATAACTAAACTTGGCCCGACACGGGACTCGAACCCAGGACCTCTGAGTGTGCAGCCGTACATGCCAGCCACTACACCACCGTGGCAGTTATATACAGACATATACAGAGTAACCCAATATAGTTTCATTACATTTGGATCATTAGTTTAGAAACGCATAGAGGACAAACATACGAACATTCCTTTTTTATGTAGATTAGTTGCCCACGGCTACACTCGCGTGGTACGATTATTGTTTTGGAGTAACTTATGTACTCGTATAGTCTCATAGTTAATTATTTGTTTTTATTTGAATATAAATATTTTAGTAAATAATAATATTAATATATTTAACAAAAAGATATTACACAAACGTATGTTAAACTTGAAATTAACACCACATTGTATAGTTCTATGCAAAGACATCTTTATCATTTTTGGTTATACCACATATCGTTCGCTGTGGTAACGTTTAGCATGCAAATTCGAATTCCAAGCAGCATTCTTCTCGTAAACTATCTTCAAGATGGGTCGAGACGTTAGATCGATTTGTATGGCGATGATAATGACTCTATAATTTTATGAATGGACCATTCGATACTTTAGCAGAAAATTTATAGTGAAAAATCTTGAATTGACGCCAAATAAATCTTAAAGCTATCTATATCTTTATATATATAATTCTTCTGTGAGTGTGTATGTCACTGAACTTCTCTCAAACGACTGGACCGATTTTGATGAAATTTTTTGTGTGTGTTCAAGGGGATCTGGGAATAGTTTAGATTCACAATTTTGTCCAAAAAGTTTGAAATTTTCAAATTAAAGACGTGTAGACAGGACAACGTCTGTCGGGTCCGCTAGTGTCTTATAAAACCGTAAATAAATTGTAGGCAGCCCGTTAATTTACAAATATAGCCGGGTGATTACAAGTTCGATTCTCCACAAGTTAATCAGATCAAATTGTTCCTTTAAAATATTTGTGAAAAGATGTGGAAGGTACTATTTCTAGAATTTAATTCAAAATAATATTTAGTACTTCAAGAATATATTTAGATTTAATATATAATTAAATGAAAAGTACTAAAAATAGCATTAGTTTAGTAAAAATCAGAAAGTCAATTGTTTCGTTAAACTTAATGCAAATATTTCAACCGACTTCTTCAAAAAGGTGAAGGTTCTCAATTCGGCTGTATTTTTGTTATTAATTATCACTTTTTCCAATCATTACCGTTTACTTAATGATAGCTTGAGTGAACATTTAAACAAAACCATGGAACTAATAGATTTACACACATATATTTTTTTATTTAGTTCTGCTGTACTGTATTTTAATCTTTAATTTAAAAAAATATCTTATATAATAAAAAAAATAATAATCTGACAATGAAAAAATCCTATATAAACTAATCCCAGAAACATATAACATTATATATTTCAAATACATTCCCTAAAATGTATCATCTTTATCGTCTCTACAATGTGTAACCAGCTTAACAGACTTGAAGTATGCAATAGATTTTAATTTCCGATACTGCTTCGGTTTCGGGCCAAACTGTTGTGTGATTTGTCGTAAGTTATTTTTGGCAACAGAAAATGTAATATTTATGTACTTATCTTACTCTATTATGAAACAGTAAGAGATTTTTTTATAGTCTAAATATAAAACTTAACTAAGTTTTTTTACAATCGTTATTATATACCTATACACAATATTCATTTAATTTGTTAATTTAAAAAAATAATATTTATTTAATGTAAGGAATTTTGCTATAAATAAAAAAGGCATTTCTTTAATATAAAGTTTGTTTATATCCTGTAAATGAAAGTTCATTCTTACTTACGTTCAAAGTTCAAACTTCATTACGTAAGTAAAACAGAGACAAAAAATCTTTTTCAGTCTCGGCAACTGGGCCAGATGCGTTGAAAAATTTTTTTTTTTACTAAGAAAATATGCATATACAGTACTAATTGAACAGCTCTGCCATATATGAAAAAACAGTTCCTTTGTCTTTTGTATGACGCTTTAACATAAAAGCTTCCATTAATTTAATATTGTAAATCAAGCCTTAGATACCTTTACTTTCAAAATTTAATTAGTTAAAAATGCGAAAATTCAATATTACCAGATATTCAGTAGCTAATTACGAATGGCGTACAATTAAAAAGACACTCTTTTTTTCCTAAAAAGCTGTAGATTTGTATTTCATAGAATGGCAATCATTCTTCTAAGCACGGATTTAATAAATATTAAAAAAAGATTCCGACGAATTGAGAACCTCCTCCTTATTGGAAGTCGGTTAAAAATACATTGTACTACGTTACAATGTTCTACATAGGTAGATAAACTAAAATTTATTTAGTACATAAATCTAACTAAATAAGCATTATAAAATTTTGCAGTCCAAATAGCACCTAAGAAAATTTTATAGCTCATATGCTTTTCACGTTTCTAAGTAAAGATATGCAGTGAATCGTGAAAGATATAAACTTCGAAGTATTGAAGATAGTCAGTGCAGTGACTTGAAGACTTGAAACATTGTTACCTGAGATGGTTCTAAGACTTTGTATACGTATTTTATTACACGTTATTTATTGTAATATAATTGATTGATTTGAAGCTTTTAGATTAGGGTTTTGAGCTTTAGTATTAAGTATTATTTTTATATGTGTATTACATATTATATGTTTTTTGATGATATACATTATATATTATTCCTTAAAAAATATTATTACCATTTGTTAAGTATTATATACTCTTTGAGATATTAAAAAAATATTACTATATTAAATTGTTGCCGTCCCTTCAAAAACGCTAACTTATAAATCTTTTATTTAAATTATTGATAAAAATAAAATATCGTCATGCTTGTACTTATATCTGTATTAACTGCCTTGGTGGTGTAGTGGCTAGCATGCACGGCTGCAGATTCGGAGATCCTGGGTTCGAGTCCCGGGTCGGGCCAATTTCAGTTATTGATTATTTCTGTTAAGAAATTCTCAGTAACCGCCAGGAAGATGGCAGTGTTTGACCCGTGCCTCGGAGAGACACAGACACTAGACACTTGTGCACTATAATATCTCCTGCGCAGTTGGCTAGTCTCAATGAGATTGGCCGCCGTGGCCGGAATCGGTCAGGAGGGCATTATATCTGTCACTGTAAATAAAAAAAAATAGTAAACTTTAAATAAAAAAGGAAAACGGAAAAATATAAAAAAGGAATACCTACCACTTACTCAAAGAATAGTAACGAAATTTAAGAAAGTAAAATGCCATAAGCTTGAGCAGCTAGATTTCTCATAAGAGGGTTGCAAAATAATATGAAAATCCATTATTTTTATGTTACAGTGATCAAAATTGGCGGTAATCTGTCTAGTAAAAAATAACTACTGTACTATTTTAAAGTTTGAGATACAACATTCTTTGGGGACGAAAAATATATAAATAAAATAAGCGAGTAGAGCCGTAGGCATAGCTAGTTACTTGTGTAAACATTACTCGGATAAACCGGTGTCATGTAAATTATAACATATTTGCATAAATGCAGTTAAATTTGCCGTCAAACTATTCAACATTCATACTATTAATGTAAATACCTAAATTCAAAATGAATTCCTTAAGTTTCAATTATACGAAATACCTTGAACGTTCGCTCGACTTAACGTAATAACAGTTTGATGTAACGCCACACTGCGTTCACCTGCCTCAGATTTTCCATTTAGTCGACTTATACTGCACGCTGTCAGGTGAGCTTTTCCGAGCACCAGTAATTAAAGGTAGGTTTTGTATGTCATTTGAAACGTTCATTAAATTTTATATTTGTTTCATTATATATCATATAATTAAATATTCGTATAAACTTAATATAGAATTGATTAACTAAAACTAAATAAATATTTTTAGTTAAAAATTGCTTGTTTGCTGTACATAATATTATGAATTATAAACACTTTCTTTCACCCAAAGTTGACTGGTAGAGTTCGCTGTACCAATAAGGCCGCCTTTGCATGTCTTATATTTTCCCACATAATACCTGTACCTACTTATTATTAATTTATAGTGTGTGCAATAAATAATAAAATAAATAAACATGGCTTTTAATTTCTCTCTATCCATAAGGAAACAACTTCAGTTCTACGGGCATCTAAAACCGTAGATAAAGTTTAACCGTCGCCAACTAATGTAATAAGAACAAAGGTGGAGCCGCGGGCTATTATATATACGTACATGATAAAATTACTCGTTCGACTCGTATAATCTATACTCATACTACCAACAGACTACGTTTTAAGCGAAAATTTATTATTTTGCTAACAAAGATAACGGTTGTACATCGACGTTACTGTATTGTTAAATTAATTTATTTCATATAAAAAAGACCAATAATAATGCTTGTTGGTTAATATAATAATAAATATCAATAATTTTTTGCATAAACCTGATGCTGTTTATAATTTCCCATTCTTTATTTGAACGGGATGCATCATATCATTATACTAGCGAGTCGCCGTGGTCTCTTCGCTTCGGGTTCATCCATACAAAAACAGCCTACTAGAGACTTCCTCAATAAACGGGCTTTCTAATTCAAAAAGGATTTTTAAAATGGTATTAGTAGTTCCTGGGATCAACGCGTTTAAACAAACAAACAAACAATCAATCAATCAATCAATCAATCAATCAATCAATCAATCAATCAATCAATCAATCAATCAATCAATCAATCAAACAAACAAACACATACGGCCTCTTTATAATACTAGTATAGATTATATTTTTTTAAAATATATAATCGAATTCTTAATAAATAAATATAATTTACAAAAGGTATACAAAGAAATGAAGGAAAACAAATATTTGAAAATGTATAAATGAGATATCTTCACTATTGACAGGCGTAAGGAGTTAGAATGCAACTTCGTTATCTGAACGCCCACGGGCACGTCTACACGAGCGACATTGATACAAACATTGTCCAGAAATCTGAATGCTATTAATATTAAATATATCTAAATATTAGCCTTTAATTTACTTTGCTGTGAGGTTAAATTATCTTTTTATTCTATAATTTTTTTTAATAAAAAATAAAAATATATTCGCACTAAAAATCACTTAAAAACTACCTATTCGTATGTCGAGTTAAATTCGGTTCAGTCATTCATGGTTATGGGTGCAAGATGTATGGGTTATTTTTCCTATCATAATTGTAATCATCGAGTCATCAAACAAAATTAAACAAAAATTCAATAAGAGTCATCTAAATTAGATAATTGAGATGAGCTTTTCAGAACATTATCTAAACTTTATATGTATGTATATACATACGTAATAACAATTTTTGAAAATTGTTAAATATTTATGTCACTTAATAGCAATATTCGTTACATACATATAAAAATAAACCTATTTCCTACAATCAAAGTCGTTATACGAAAACGTAAAGAATGATCTATGTCATAGTAATATTTTAATGATTCTCTACATAAAAATAGTTGTCTAAGTAAAATGCACTCTAAGATATAGAAATGATACGGCATATTTACACGACAGTGTAGTTTGTTATCAAACGCCCGCGGCTACGTCTGCGGCGTGAATCAGATCGGTCGACTTGAATGCACTCGCGGAGTTTTGTTACTTGTATTTATCACTGTTAATTTTTTGAATAAATTTAAAAAGGACGAATTTCATGGTGACAACTTAAGAAATAAAAGTATACTTTCCTGAGAAAATTCAAAGTAAGGTACGAAAAAAAACCTACATCCAATCCAGACTCTAAAAATTAAAAATAATTGAACGAGGGATTTCATTTACTATAGATTTATGTAGTTATCCGAATAAGATATCTTAAAAATCGGTGTCAGCCGAAAAATCAAAATAAATGCGCAAAAAAGACGAAAAGATATTGTTTTATTTAAAATGATGTAACAAACTATAAAACTAGCTATTAATTTATTATAAACACAAAAAATTAGGCTCTAAAATTCAAGTCTAGCGTATTGCCAAAAGGCTTGTCATGTGTTCCACTACTCTTCTCCAAGAAACTCTTCAGTCACCTTTCTTCATCATCAGATCAGCTCAGTAAAACCAAATTATTGTACTAAAGTATATAAGTAGTAAAGAGAATATTTCAGAATTAACACTTATAAAAAATTATTTGAATGCAAGTTGCGACTTTATCCTAATCACAGATATTACACGTGGGTAGGTCAAGTATGTATGATAATTAAATATTTTACTACAATTATGATAGAGTATAAGGTAATATTAGGTACATATATAGACATTTTTTAATATTTCTATACTACTGTTTGTTTGTAAAAGCATATATACAATTTGACAATACAATTATTCTGCAAGTTTATAATTTCGCCGCCTGCGGATACGTCTCGCTGCGCACTGATCGCTGTAAGCAACTTCGTCGTACTTCTGCAATAACTTAATATTGTCAAAACCATATTTTTATGATTTAAGAAAAAATAAATTAAAAACCTTTAACATGAAAATTAAATGGAATTGAAAGTAAATTAAAATACATTCAAATACATTAAGATAGTTTAAGTTTAAACTTTTTAGTATTTTTTTTCAAAACTGCAATATTTATTGCTAAATAATTAGAAACTCAAGCTATTAAACAATTGTATTTTTATGTATTAAGTTCGCAATCAAAATTTATTGAATTTGGGTAATAGAAGACAAAACAAAAATTAGCAATTAATTTTCTCCGCGTCGAGATGCACTTTCTTTCATTTCATTTTCCGATCAAACGAGGTCTGTGTCAGGACAACGTATGCCAAACGGTCCGCCAGTACACATATAAAACAGGACAACACTAAACAAAAATAGAACATTTAGTTTTTTTTTGTATTTAGGTCAACGTACCATAAACAGGAGGGTATAGACGAAATAACAGCAAAAGTTAAACGGGACATAAAATGCCTTTAAAAAATGTCATTACTAGAGGCATTCATCTTTTGAAACGCTGAAGGAAGCCTTTGTTCACAACACTCATTTATTCGGACAAAACTTTTTTTGTCGTTAATGTGCAAATTAACCGTCAGAATGCGGAGCACCAAACAATACCTTTTTCCCCCCTGATGTAAAGTTATATATTCTTTTGGTACAGCAAAATCTTTGTTAGAAGTGATTATCTTGCCTTATGAACTATGTGTACATGATATCCATACAAATATTATAAATGTGAACGTGTGTTTGTTTGTTTGTTTGTCCTTATTTCACGTCAAAACGGAGTGACAAATTGGCTTGATTTTTTATGTAGAGACAGTAGGAGGGCTGTTGAATAACATAGTCATTTTTACCGCGTGAGATTATCTAATTTCCACAGGAAAACACGTTATAATACAACACAAAAAAATATTTATGATCAGATTTACTTGAAACTTGGCATTAATGCTCTTCAATACAATTAAATAGTTCTTTTAACATTTTTCAAAATTCATCCCTTATGAGGGTAAAATAGGGGATTAAAATTCGTATGAAACCTATAACCTTTTTAGAGTTTTTTTGTCGTAGTTTTAGCGCGAGGAAAGCCGCGGGTTCTGCTAGTATTATATATAAAACACACCGATGTAAAACGTAGAAAAACGATTTCATTTCCAAAGTTAATTAACAGAACTCACTTCAAACTGTACCAGTATTAATTAATTAGACATTTCATCTTTACGCTCTTGTTTCTTAATACATTATGTAGGGATCGAATTTTATTATTTTTCGAACAATGGGAGTAGAAGACTCGAAAAAATAGGCTAAGCCTGAGGGAAACATAAGGGTTCCATATTTTTATTGGATGTTCGAAACCATAAATGTGGTATATTATTATTAATAATAATTTAATTTATAAAATCCATTTTCTACACATGTGTTCTAAATATTCAGCTTGGGAAAAACAAAAGTCATTTGATATAATATTTGACAACATGTTTGGCTCAGTTTGTAGCGTCCCTACTTACTGTGCCAGCGGTCGCGGGTTCGAGTCCCGCTGGGGGCATTCATTTGTGTAATGAGCACGAATGTTTGTACTCTAGTCATGTGTGTTCATATTTATATGTATGTATTTAAAGTTATATATGTGTAGTGTATCAACTATCTGGTATCCATAACACAAGCCTCGTAGCTTACCATGAAACTAGATGGCGCTATGTCTTAATGTCCCAACATATTTATTTATTTAAACATGCCTACATCGATAGTTCAATATTTTAGGGATTTAAGCTTATAGTTACAAGTTAAGGGTGAATAAGGGCTCAGAGTTTTAAGATGGAAAAAGTACAGCGTTATAGATCTACCATAATTCATACCCAAATCACTACTTCGACTTGAAACATGGATATTGTAAATTATTAAAAAAAGCCAGTGGTGGAGATTTTCCTTCATCAAACATAAGCCAGGCGACCGTTTGATTGAATTAACATGAAACTTTTTGGCCTGGCCTGACAAATTTATCGCCATGAAATTTTTTCAGCGATCCACAGTAAAAAGCAAGTTTGACTCCCAAATTTAATTTCATTTATTGGGATTTCGTTTTTACGTTTCCCAATTTTATTTGTAAAATTGGATTTTACCGCCTTCACATTTAAACATTGAACAAGTTTATGTTTTTAATTTATAAAGTTACTTGAGGTACACACATTTACAGGATTATATGAATTTATATGATTAAAGCTTTTCGTTAATTGCATTTACTCATTTAATACATATTATTTCGCAAACATTCTATTTAAAGGACATTGTGGGTAAACAATCTAACTTAACCTAACAATAAAAACCAAACACTTGTATGGATTTTTTATAGCATCTCTTTACTGACAACGTTCAAAATTAAATTTCAAAGCAGTCCGATAAAATTCATATATTCATATACATATATTATAAAAAAAGGAAATCATAAGACAATTCGTAATGCCTAGTATAAAACGTTTACGTACCATCGAGAGGGCTAAGCGGGGGCGACATAAAACGTCCAGCAAGAGAACGGTCATTAAACAAGATCGCTATCATAATTGAATTAAAAATTCCGACACGACCCTCCCTGCAAACGTGCCTCCACTTTCTGGATAACAGTTTTGTGAAATGCTTGATGTCACCTTTTTGTTACGATTTTTGTGACCAAGAAATCCACGAAAACACAAAAGTTCCTATATACAAGAAATATAATTTGTTGTGATTATAGTAAAATTTATCGATAATAATTGTTTAGAAAAGAATTTAAGCCGTAGTATTTTTTTTATATATTTTTTTAAGTTTTTGCAAACGTTTATGTGAATGTAAAGAACATTTGACTAAAACATAAGATGAAGACCTGTTACATTTGGTATATTATTTTGATATACATACATACATACATACATACATAATTTTTTTAAAGTGCTTTCGAAATTATGTATACAATATGTATATCCCGTTTTATTAGATTTAGCTTATAGATAAACGCAAGCCATTTTGTCGATGGTTTTCTTTAATACACGGGAGATTGCCTGTCAACTTCAATATTTTACTAGGAATAGAGAATATGTATTTTCATGATTTTCTACGACACTAACTTTAATACTGACGACCACCTGGCGTAGAGGTCAGGGAACGTCGGCAATATGCAGCTGTACGTTAGATGATATGGATATATGGTCATAAATAAATATGACAGGAAAATAAATATTTTTATTTTTACCCTAGCTTTCATACAGAATATATTTTCTTGTATATATATATATATGTTTAAAGTTAAAAAATATTGTAATGTAATTGGTGCAATTTTCATTTTGTTAATTGTGGGTAGGCTGTCTGTAACAACTATACCTTCAAGACATGTAACACCTCAGTCTCTCCCGTGACCATGGATGCTGTAAAGCATTCGAAACGTCGGGAACCAAAAATCAAAATAAATTCGCGAAAAAATCCGAAAAGATAGTTTTATTTTAAAATGTCAAACAATTATGGATATTACATCCTCTTATTGATAGATTCTCTAAATAGGTTCGTGCATTTTTTTTAATAAGGCACTTTATAACTTTCTATATATTTCATAGAAAAGGTAGATGAGCTAGATATGTAGGCGAACCGTCACTTGCACGTAAGACGACCCTAATGCAAGCGAGATTGTGTGTTACTATATTTTAGTAGAAATATGCGAAAATCTGCGCTCAAACGCTTACCGTGACGGAAGCTTCAATTTTAAAGTTCAATGAAAAGTGCATGATAATATAAAATGTTGCTGAAAAGTTATATAGGATGAAGTAAATTTAAAAGTTATAAAATGTTATCATAGTTTCGGCGGTATTTTACTGGCTCAGTGTGGACGTTCTCAATTCTGTATATTATTTCTTTATATTACTGAAGAATTTTTCCATTTTCATTTTCGATATGTTTGCTAAGATGATGTAAACTTTTACATAATCTTTTAGTAATGTCAATAATCTTTTAGTCTATACTAATATTATAAAAAGGTAAAGATTGTGAGTTTATGAGATTGAGACTTTGTGACGTTTTAGGGGGTAGATAGAGAAGATAGTTTAAGACCCTGGGAAGGACATAGAATACTTCTTATCCCGGAAATCATCCCTCTAGGGGGTGAAAATGGGGATGAAAGTTTGTAATGGTAAGCAAGCTAGGGACGAATCCGAGCGAAGCGAGGATGAGTCGCTACTTATTATTGCCTCCTAACTAAAATATCTTTGATAGTCAAGAGGGAAAAATTTAAGAACATAACACTTTCGTTTCTTAATCGAATACTTGTAACCCTAATGAATACCATATTATTAATCCAAAGACCAAAAACGTTCAAATATAATGAAATGATTTATCACATAATTATGTAATATTATGAAATTTTTGGTGCTTTTTAAAATTTCATGTTAGTACGACTTTATATTGATCACAATAATAAAATTATAGTATTTTAATTACGTATTTCATATACTATTATCTTATACATTTTCCATTTTAGTGTTCAGGAAATTCTCCTAATTTACTTTGAACAGAAGCTCTCTTAAGAGCACTTTAAATCCAATCCATACGAGCCAGTTATATAAAACGATAGACAATCTCCATTCCATTTGCAGTATCTTTCTATGTTTCAGTGCAGAGAATATAAAAGAAGTGGCATCAGTACTTTCATTAGAGATTCAGGTCGAATTGAATATTTTTATCAAAAACAATTAATGTAGTTTGAAAAAAATCTATGTGTTATATTTCATATTTGTACCTATATTACAAAAATTCTAGTGTCTAATTAATAGCGAAAAACTACGTACGTTTAAATAAAACTGTCTTTTCGGATTATTTCGCGGATTTATTTTGATTTTTGGTTCCCGATGTTTCGAATGCTTTACAGCAATCATGGTCACGGGAGAGACTGAGGTGTTAGATGTATCGAAGGTATAGTTGTTACAGACAGCCTACCCACAATTAACAAAATGAAAAATTGCACCAAGTACCTTACAATACTTTATAACTTTAAACATTTTTATAATTTTAATTAGTTTTATAATTGAATATGGAGTATTATGTATTTAATTTTGCTGTTATCATTATAATTATTACAATTTTAAAATATTAATTAGTAATCTATATTTAGTGTTACCATTATATATTATTATTATATTTATAACCATAAAGAAAAATATAAATATATATTTTATAAGAATGTTATTTTTCTTTCATTCTTGTACTAGCTACGTAAACTGCTTTGTATTTTTACATATACACTAGCGATTTTCTAATTGCCTCGACCCGGCTCCGGTTCTTCAAAAAAATATAACAAATATATACAAACAAATATAACAAGTTTCAAGTTTTTCCGAATATGTATCGATTTCTCAAGGAAACCCTGAAATTTTTGAGGTTTTCAAAATTTTATGTTAGTACGACTTTATATAGACTATAATTATAACTTCATTACATATTTAATTACATACTATTATATTTTAAAAGAATTTTTCACGTATATACCTAGGTAACCTTATTATATTTCCCATAGTTGCGATGTTTTTATTAAGTTAATAAAGTGGGTTTATAATTATTATTATATACCACATGCCATTTCTAAATATTATTTCTGTGTTCTTTACCGAATAGTGCTTATTTCATACGCCCAGTGGCGAGTCCATTCATGTGAAACTCAGAGCGAATAAAACCCAGTAATCTGTTGCATTTTACCTATTTGCCATTTTTTTAAATTGACACTATTTAGAACTCGTTCGATATAGAAAAGGATTGAATTACTTGAAATTGAATTTGAAACGAAAATTGTACTGGAAGCGAACAAAAATTTTTTATTTGTTTCAAGTGATTTTTAAAGGATTAGGTATATATTTTTTGCTTTGTTGGTTGTTACCAGTGAATTGCCGGATCGTTAAAAATATATATCCGCGAATACGGATACGGAGCTCATTATCGTATAACTAGCTAACTATCGTAAATGTAGAGACATTTCATTATTTCTTTAATTATGTGTCAAATATATAAATTTAAAAAAAAAATAATAATTTAAATCATATTTAAGTGTTTCATTGCTAACTACACGAATTTCATTTATTTCATGAAATATAATGATAAAAAAGATCCGATCATGATTCGCCGATCCAATCTGAAGTGACGGATACGGTTGCGGATACGGATACATATATTTTTTCTCCGTCGGATATCCGCGGATACGGATATGTATATTCGGTACACCACTATTTGGTACCTACAATGAATCTATTGAGCCGTATGTGATGCATTATTATTATTATTATCGCGCCATATATAAAAACATACAAACGTTTTTAAATAAAATTATAATTACGTATACGATTATGTCGTATTATGATAATGTGTTTAATTACTAGATAAACTTGTTCATATGTATATATATACAGAATACTAAACTATATTTTTGGTTCAATAAATAATTATATCTTACAAATCTCAAACAAGCATACTATTGTCGGTCATGAGTTTAGATTAAAATATTTGTAATAGTTGGAAGCTATTTGGGGACGATTGATTTATCGGAACTGAGAACGCCAGTAGTGAAGTGATGTATGGGCCTTTTGAGATTTATACAGAGTAAAGATGATACAGAGGAAAAATTTAAAACTGAACAAAAAATTATTAATTTTAATTATGAAATTGAAAGAAAAACGTGAATATGTTGCTACAGAATAAATAATTGGAATGAAGTTACTTAATGCGGCTTGCGGTAGAAGTTGACTGGTAGTAACCGTCACGTAACGAAAAATGTTATGCTTTATTATTTACTAATATTAAGGAGGTCGTACAAACTCTTTGATGGGGCTCTACATATACAAGCACTCTTTAAGGTTCATGGTCCCCTAGTACTCGTGAAAAAAGTACCAGGCGATCATAAATGTTATAAGAAATTCATGTGCACCTGTGCAGGCTTTTCTTCGATGAGTTTCAACATGTACATACAATGTACGTTGTTCGACATCTATGCTACCCTGGTTCTCGTGTCAATGTGTATGAGCTAATAAAAATGTGAGCCAAGGGGGGATAGCGAAAGAAACTTCATTCCTACCGGGTGACCCACAACATTGTACTGGAACATAACAGCCGATTTTTACTAACTTATATATATAAAATTGCTGCATTGCTTCATTTTGCAACCATTAACAAAAAATGGTACCCGCCTATGATTTAAAAAAATCGTAGGATCGAGACTCGGGACGAATATATTAAATAGTAAAGCGTTAGACATCTTCACATTCTACGATGGATTACAATATCTGATCTATCTATCTGAAGTTTTCCTTACTAGAGATTAAAAATTCACATAATCTCCAAATAATTTATGTTAAGCGAAAACAAAACAATAACAAATCTATCCCACGGGAAAAGTGCATTTTCCGGGATGAAAAGTAGCCTATGTGCTATTCCAGACTATAATCTCCCTGCCCATCCAGATCAGCCGTTCTGGAGTGATTGAGTAATAAACATCCAAATATCCATCTAAACTTTCACGTTTATAATATTAGTAAGATTAAAAGAGAGAAAAACAGCAGATAGATAGATTTTTGGGATTTGTCGTAAGTGTCCTCGATGTAGGACAATATTAATTAATAAGTGATATAATTTTCACAAAATCTTGACACCAAATGCTTTTAGTATAGTTTTAGTTAAAGTAGTAATTATTGTGAGTAATTGTGTATTATAATATAATGTAAATTTTATATTCATATCTCAAGTTTTATTGAGTTCATAAACTATTTTATCACCATAAAAGATATTAAGTTACTTTAACAGCGTATTGTAAATACGATAGGTACGCTTTTGAGGAGAAAAACATATATTTAGACTTTAATATTAAATAGTAAATATGAGTCGTATCATATAAGTATGCACATAAAATATAACTAATATATGTACAACAGATAAATATATTTTAGTATAAACTTTTTAATGTAAATTCCAAATTCTTAATATAGTAAACAGCTTCATGACATTTCACCCCCACCCAACCAATAATTAAAAAAAAATGGAAAAGTTATTTTACTTGGTTTGAGTGCAATTTAATGGAACTAGCAAATATCGTGGATTACTACAGTGTTAGTAATCCATATTTTAAATTTAAGTTTTCTTGTTAATAAATAATTAATAATTATTACCTAAAATAAAATATAAAATTCTCTATAACATATTACTCTATGTTACACGTGCAATTTCAAAGGTGCGATTTGTAAAAGCTAAAGCGCTACGAATTCAATGCACACGGGAAGAACATAGCGGGTACGCGTTTTGACAAATATGTATAGGATTTTATTTAGCTATGAAATAAAAGTTTTGTAAGTTTGATTTATAGTACTGTCAAAGGAAATGGAAATCGTTATACATTAATAAGTATAAAGTAGAGGTAGTGGGTTCAATTATTTTAGTTATCATAAGGGCTAAATGAGGTAATATACCTTTAAAAGATATTAATCTATGTTCTTGCACTTTCCCTCATTAAGAAAAATAAGAAGTCTTACAATAATTTTATTTCGCTTAAAAGATGACATATTGCCGATAACTTCTAGTAAGTGTAAAAATACCTGAGTCACGAGTACACGCTCTTATTTTTACCTATATCAAGTGTAAATGGACGACAATACTACAATTGTACAATCGAGCAGAACTAATGAGAGGGCTATAAAATGCATGGTTGATCTCCTCAATGAATTCCTTAAATTTTTCCTCGCTCAGCTTATTTCGACTCGGTAAATACTCTTGAAAAGATTTTTTTATTTTCTTCTTTCACAAATTCTAAAATTATTACTGTTTAACATGCTCTGTAATATTATTGACTTACAATTATGATTAAAGACGGAAGAGGGCGCTGACTCCTGGCATACAGGTTTATTCTAGTTTGAGAGTCAGAGGCTTCAACAGGCTTATGTAACAACAAAGAATTATGTCAATAAAGATATATTCTATTCTATAACGAGTGTTATTGTATTATTTTTTAGTTTTTCTTGCTAGTTATTATTATTATTATGAAACAAAACTATAAAGAAAGAAATAACGTTCCACAAAATGAATTAAATTTCCACACTTCCAATGGATTCTCTGGCAACACAAAACGTAACAGCAACCGAGAAGATAAATATCCACTACGAAGATGTATGATTTAGGAACATGGCAGTTACTGGCGTCCAAAAGTAAATTATCACTTTTGTCTCTGAATTTTTAGTAGTTTTGACTTCAACCGGATGAGATAAATTTTGCTAATATTTTTCATGTGTCTCCCCGTCTTTATTTTATATTCATGTAAATTTTACAACTAAGTACATGTCTAAATTTTAAAACAAAATGAATCACTTATAAGTATTTTATAATTTTACTAGCGCGTTTGTTAGTCGCGTTATCTAAATGCGTCATAAATTTATATGAATTCAATTGAGTATATATACATATGCACATATGTAATAATAAAATTTGCCAAAAGATATAGCTGAGCGTTTATATATATATATTATACATACATATTATACTATATATACTTTGTATCAAGTCGCAACAGGTAACTTGTATCTACAATTTATATGTTTTGTTGAAATTATGAGAAGCCGCACAAAGTAGGCGGCGTTTTAAGTCTCACAGGAGTTTTTAATAAAAATTAATCTAAGATAAAAAGTCACGTTGACAATGTATGTCTACATATTACACAATAAAAACTTTTTTTTTTTATTTAATTTTTCCATTTTTAGTGTAGACGTAATAAGCAGGTAATTTGTAAGAAGAAAGATTTTTAATAATATATTCGATTAAACAATTTATTTAAAAAATATATTTATTGTTCATTTTTTTAAAAACCGCTCGACCGATTTCGATAAAATTTATATGGGACCACCTGGAAAGTACACCCTTTAAAACAAAAAATAATTTTCCAAATCGGTTCAGGCGTCTTTGAGTAATCGGTGAACATACATAAAAAAACAAGATTCCGACGAATTGAGAATCTCCTCCTTTTTGGAAGGCGGTTAAAAAATGTCACCTAAATGATATGCACTAAAAAAATTGCAATATGCAATAAAATCTCCGCATTTCGATATAAAACGATTCCCCGACGGTTACTTGCAAGCAAAATTGTACACTACAATGTTGACACACGCTAAACTTTATAAATGACCCCAAACGATCCACTCCGCTTAATTAAAACTTTCCCCGTCCCGATACTTACAAATCCATTGTCGAATCGTCAATTCCTTTCCTAATGATTTCTACTTTTGCCTGTCGATAGCTGTTTTTTTTCTATTGCTAAGGAAAATCTATTTTTACATTCTATTTCTTCGTCATTTCATATAATGTTTAATTATAAAATAATATTAAATTATTTATAGATTAAAACTGTTCTGTTTTAGTGAGTTTACGAAAAATGCTATTCATTCTTTTTTTTAAATCTCATAAAGTGACATTACCTTTTTTATTATCTTGTAGTGATAAAAAGACCAAGTGTAGCTTTTCCAGCCATTCTTGATTTCATGCTATTTTATCGTTATTTCGATTTCTACAAAAAAAATATATTCATGCATTATATATATAACTACATACATTATAAAAAAATAAAAAAAAATACTTTTTTTAGGTTTTCTAAAATTAATTAATGTGCCTCTTCGACTCTTTAATTTTGAATGACATCACTTAACTAAATCAAGAATTTAATGAGCTCTAATTCTGCGAATTACCAAATCATTACAACTAAAATATAGTGACATTCAACATTTAATCATCAAATTTGGTCGATGACACCAAATCGTTATGGGATCTACAAATTACATACACTTTGTAATCAAAAAGTTTGTTTAAATCGCGAATAAGTAATGTAAATTCTTAAATTTCTATACACATTTAGTTATCATGTTACTGACATTGTAATTTAAATTAAAATAAATAAAAAAATAGTCAACCGCCTATTTTTTAAAGCTCTCAAGCGAAAGCTTTAAATCCGAATTACCTACATATCTGATTTTTCTAGAAGGTTGACTTTAAAAGGACATTTTCATACGATATTTGCTAGACTCGATACATTTTACGTACGTTAGCATATGAGTCGTTGGCCATGCACTAATGGAGCGAAGGAGATGACTTTAGGGATGCCACTTACAAGATTCGTTTCACGCTTCATATGAACACTACCATCTTTCTAGATAACATAATTGAAAAATGAATAAATAAATTATACAAATAATTTGTAACATTTCATATAGAAGTAGAGGTCGACCGAAGAAGATTTTAATCGACAGTGTTGAAGAAGATATGTATGTCTCTGTGAACAGTGCGTGGGCTGAGATGACGGATGGCAAATGAAAATAAAAGAAACATGTGCCGACCCCATATAGCGAGGATTTAGGACAAGGAATTTATAAAATGTTTTACTCGTATATATAGACCGACATTTTACTTACGGTTCGAGTACTTGGACGATAGACATTTTATATCGTTGTTAAAAACAAAGCTTGGAACCGGTTTAAAAAAAAACAGTATTTTGGTAATGCAATTTGGTTAATTCATCGTTCGTTCTTTAACCGGTTAATAAAAAGGACCAGTTTAGTAATCCGAAATAATAATGCTTAACGGTTATTCTTAGAGAAACGTTAGACTTCGGTTTTGATACCGAAATAAACCGGTTCATTCTTCGTTCGTTCATATATCCTTCTACTACGCAGTTTACTATTAGAAAAGATTCGCGTAGTGTAAACACACAAAAACTCATTTTATCCAGTTAATTTCGATCATGATACCTAAATTCGTCAAAAACCGTTCTCGGTGTTTTAACCGGTTAAAGAACGTAACCAAAACCTTAAACCGAAAAGGTTTGGGGCCAATGACCAAGACCGGTTTAAAAACTGAACGGGTTTCCGAGCCCTGCACTGGTTAAAAACGAGAAAAGCCGTGAACATAAGCTCGTATAAAATCTTCTAACATTATCTACCCTGAAACAGCTAAGTATATGCGATTTCTAAATCCACCAACGTTGAGTTTCCGCAGGACGTAATGAAAAATGGATCAGACATCTATCATAAACTCTTTTCCGCGTTATTTCGAAACGCAAAAACTTACCGGCAACGTGAATAATGTCACGCGAAATTAAATCCCCAAGCTATAAAGAACAGATGACGGCTTCGCGGCTAACTTCTGGATTTTAGCTGAGGTTGCCAATGCTATAAAATTTAAACGCGTGCTTTAAAGCTTTTATCTTACAATTTGATATTTGATTAAAGCTTCTACTTTTAAATTACCTGTGGCATTACGTAATGTATCATTCTACAATCACTGTCGCTAATAGAATACTAATATTGTATAATACAACTAAATGTAATTCAAGAAAGTTAGAATATATAATTTAATACATTTTTCTTTATTTTTTAACTATATCATAAGAGCCAGAGGCATATAAGAGGCAGTGGTGGCCCAGTAGTGACGCGCTCGCTTGGGTAACCGAGTGAAGCGTGTTCAAATCCCGGGTCTCGCACCTCTGATATTTTCATGTGCGAATCATTTTCAACATGATTACCACTTAATACTTTCTTAGATTTACGGGAATATTTGACATTTTAAATAAAACCATTTAACTTGTAACAAGTATATAACGCCTTCGAGACGTCTATAACCTTTGTCTCTCCCGTGACCATGATTGCTGTAAAGCATTCAAAACGTCGGGAACCAAAAATCAAAATAAATCTGCGAAATAATCCGAAACGATAGTTTTATTTTAAATGATTATTACTTGTTTTACGGTGAAGGAAAACATCGTGAGGAAACCTGCATATCTGAGATAACCTAACAAGTTATCGAAAGAAATGTGAAGCCCGCCAACCCGCACTTAACCAGCGTGGTCAGCTATAGTCCATGGCCTGATCTCCCTCGTATTGAACGGCGGCCCGTGCCCAGCAGTGGGACGTTAAAAAGGACTGAATAAATACAATATACATATCAATTTAAGAAATATATATTTTTTAAAGCGACCTATCTATAATTTAGTTAATAATAGTTCGAAATACCTACTATATTTTTCTATTCCTTTAGATATAAAAGAAGTGGTTATAATCACAAGAGGATGTTATATATGAGATTATAAGAGGATCAGTCTGGCTTGCGCACCGAGAATTAGGCACCACTAAACATTTGTGGTTTATATTTTAGCTCACAAAAATGAAATATGTATGAAAATATCAACATTTTGGAAGCTGTATTACTTTATTAATTTTCAGAATTTTCCATTCTTTACAAGTTAGAGCTGCTCACAAAGTAGCATAAGTTTTTATTATAATACTATTTTTTTTTCATTTCTACATAATATACAATTTTATATACTCGTATGTTACATATGCATATTATGTATGAATGCCATTCCTACTTTCCTTTTTAGAAATTTGACTACTATTTGTTACATTACAAAATATGTATACCCTCAGTAAATTGTAATAGTTTTTATATTTTATTATGGCGAAATACATAATTTTGGTTATAAGTAAAGGCTCTAACAGCACAAAATAGAGTTTCATGTTTGACCTAAATATTGATATTTACGATGTCAAATAGCCGATATCAATCTATAAGGGATAAAGTGAATCTTTTCCACGCAACTAAAGTTTGATAGAATTACTTTTATGGCAAAAACTTATAGCTTCCACTCTCGAGGACGTCAAAAATTGTTTGTTGATCAATTCCTATCTTTTAAAATGAATCTTTGATCTTTTTACCGTAATGCCATAAGAAATATTAACTGGAATAAACGAACTGGAAATATCTAGGCACATTATATGTGAAATTAAGTCAAATATAGTTAGTTAGTATATTATATAATTAAGTAGAGATGAAACAAAGCGTTATGAAACCAATGATAAATTAGTGCATCAGTTAATGCACCAATATGAACAATTAAAATTAAAATTGGGCAATTTAATAAACGCTAAGCGATAACTGTTTTTATTAATTACTTTGCGGTCTTAATGAGCCGATTTAATTTGTTGCAAGCTTTTGCAAATTATATGCAGCATATTTATATTTGCCGGCTTTTAATGGATGGTTTTTACTGCAAATTTTGAAGCATTAAGGTAATAAACTATCTATTTTTCTATTGAAATATAACTTTATGTTAGATATACCCTATTTCATTTGTAGCAGACTTTTAGAAAAAACGAGATTCTCTACAGAATGGAAAAAAGTAGTCTTAGTTGGACTTTTTGTCACAGATGGCACCACGTGCATTAAACGTATACATTTATACTAATATTATAAAGAGGTAAAGTTTGTGAGTTTGTGACGTTTTAGGCGGTAATCTCTGGATCTACTGAACCGATTTAGATAAAATTTGCTAAGAAGATCATTTGAGACCCTGGGAAGGACATAGGATACTTTTTATTCCGGAAATCATCCCTTAGCGGGTAAAAAGGGGGATGAAAGTTTCTATTGGGAAGCAAGCTCGGGACGAACCCGAGCGAAGCGAGGGTAGTAGGTTATAATGCTATAAGCAATTTCGAGTTTATTTCAAAACGAAATGTCAATATGTCTAATCTAACAGGAAATTATTATAGCGATTTATTTAGGACAGTTTTTTATAGTATACTTTCTATATCTTTGCGATGAGACGCGTTTCACGTACGTCTTTTCATATGTAGATATGTATGTGTTTTGAATTGCGCATAAAACATTAAAGATATATATTGAAATATGTTGACTCACCTTATCTCTCAACATGTCCCGTACCCGCGTCGCCTGGTGCCTACTCCTGTGTAATTCGAGCTGAAGTTCTAAGCATCGCTCTTGCCAATTCACAGAGCCTATATCTGCGGCTGCCAGCTCATATTCCAAGGGATCCAAACGTGAGGAGTGGGCGAACGGTCTACAATAAAAAAATACAATATCTTCAATTAATCGGACCACGGACTATTAAAATATAAGTGAAAGTTTTATATATGTGTGTCTTTGTTACTCCGCTCAACGGATTTGGATGAAATTTAGCAAACAGATAGTCTACTACTTGAAGTAATGCATAGATTACTTTTGGGCACTTAGGGATGCGCCCTAACTAAGCGAGGGTTAGTCGCAGGCAAGTCTGTTTTTCTGCAAAGGAAGCTTCAGTGGGGCAAAAAATATATCATAACACACATTACTTAAGGCAGTGGTAGCCCAGTGGTAACGCGGTCGCTTTGGAATCGAGTAAAGCGGGTTAAAATTCCGGGTCTCGCACCTGTGACATTTTAATGTGTGAATCATTTCTAACTTGATTACCACTTGCCTTACGGTGAAGAAAAACATCGTGAGAAAACCTGCATGTCTGAGAAAACCTAGGAACTTTTCGAAAGACATGTGAAGTCCGCCAACCCGCACTTGGCCAGCGTGGTGGACTATGGCCCATCCCCCTCGTATTGAACGGAGGCCCGTGCCCAGCAGTGGGACGCTAAAAGGCCTATACACATTACTTCAAATGACGTAAAGATAATTACAATATCCCAGAAAAAATATATTACTCCTAGTAAATATCTAAAGTCAATAAGGCATGAACAAAGTTGATTCAGTTTTTTCTCAATGTTTCTACTTTAAGGTCAACAGAGGTCAATCACTTCAGTTTGCATATTCTAACAACTTTTTCTTTGACTATATTAATCTAAGAATTCATTATGTACATATTTATACTAGTGATGCGCCCCGGTATCTGGTTGATGATTTATTTTTAATGACTATATATTTAATATTTATATATAGAAATAAATTTTTTTGGTCTTTGTTCATAATCATAATTTTTAAACAACTTTGTATATGCATGTATACAAATACCTATTATAGTGCATATTATAATCTGAATGGGCCTTTTTAAGAAATAAAACAGATATATAAATCTTTTTATGGATCGTAAGCATTTTGTACAATAGGTCATATTCATATCGCAAATGCTAAAATTTGTGACACACCGTGTTTGTTGCTTCTTCATGCTATAACAGCTTAACGGACTTGAAGTCTTGAATTAAGATTACTTAAGTCCCGGATAAACACATAGGTTATTATTCATTTAACTGCCTCAGTGGTGTAGTGGCTAGCATTGGCTGCAGATCCGCAGGTCCTGGGTTCGATTTCCGGGTCAAGTTTAGTCATTGAGTTTTTCTGTCAAGAAATTCTCAGTAACTGCCCTAGTTGTGGGAAATTGGCGGTGGTTCACTCCCGTACCCCGGAGAGCACAAAGACCTTGGTCCAGCGCCTGACTTCTTACCGGTCGTGTCGAATAGACATCCCACTTGAGTATGAGAGTGATAGGAATAGAGAGCGCTATGTGTGTCTACGCGTGCGTCGTACGTACGTCTTGTGCACTATAATGTCTCCTGCACAGATCTAGTCTCAGTGGAATTAGCCGCCGTGGCCGAAATTGTCAGGAGGCCATGAAAATTTTATGACCTTAATAATTTAATATTTTTTATCAAAGTACCAGCATGCAGGCGAAGTCGCAATCAAAAGCTCGTATTACATATAAAATTTACCTAAACAATATTATCATGAATTCGATTTCCGATAATTTCTACGTGGGCTGGCTATATTTAACTTTACTAAAGTCTTTCTCTTAATTCAAATTTACATCAAAATAGAAAACTGAAAAATTCATCGTTTCTACGAATACAAATAACGGATTAGCAATTCGGATACCAACATTTGCAATCTGATAACACGGAAATTGGGATCGACTTAATCCTTCAATTTGTGGGCGAGGACGTCATACCAATTTCATAGCCAGTAGACGTTACGCAGCCGTTCGATAACCAAAAACCATGACTAAAATACACTACAGTTAGATGACTTTAGACAAACATTTTATGATGTCATTTTTCCAGCAATATTTCCAAAAAATATCCAATGTACAATTTCTTCTTTTATTAAGTATAAAGGCTAATAACCTATTCCAAAATTGCTTTTTATGAAAAAAGCAACTCACGCTCACTCTGCTCGGGTTCGTCCCTTGGTACGATTTTACGGTTAGTATAAACTCAGAGATAAGATATTTTCCCGTAGGTTGATGTATCCTAACTGTTGATCCGGATAACCAACTATCATCATACCAAATTTAATTAAAATCTGTCCAGTCGTTTTCTCGTGATGCATTCCCAGACAGACAGACAGACAAAAATTCTAAAAACTATATATTCAGCTGTAACGATAA
Source organism: Brenthis hecate (assembly GCA_951806755.1). Classification (NCBI taxonomy): domain Eukaryota; kingdom Metazoa; phylum Arthropoda; class Insecta; order Lepidoptera; family Nymphalidae; genus Brenthis; species Brenthis hecate. Next base: position 3,490,869 of record OX638256.1, read on the forward strand.
TAATGACTATTTCAATAAGATTTTCCAAAAAATATTTTAAGTACAGATCATACTTTACAATTTTATTTGTATAAATAATTCCAACCTGGTGTACATTTATGTAAATAAAAAAAACATGAAAATTTCACAATTGGCAAAGACTATCCCATAGTATACACAAAAGGATATACACTCGAATTTTTTTATAAGTATTATATCACATTAATAACATCATACAGGTAAATAGCGTACACGTACATCGGAAAGTATCTCTTTAAACTGCATTTTGCAACCGCAAAACGTATTACCGCTGCTTTAATATGGGATAGAGTTCATCAATTTAAATGGTCCATATTTCATCCGCGCGCAATTTTACATAATATATTTCATATGGCGTGATTATGTGGCAGACTTTAAATGCTACAGCGCTGTTAGGAAGTATACTTATAATTAATTAAAGTTTATTAATAACCTTATACTCTACAATATAAACGGTACTAATCTTATATATAAAATTTCCATGTCACAATGTTAGTTACCGTACTCCTCCGAAACGGCTTTACGGAATTTTACCAAATTTTATATGCGTATTCAGTAGGTCTGAGAATCGGCTACTATTTTTCATACCCCTAAGTGATAAGGATAAGGGGTGGCCCTCCCAGACCCCACCCCAGGGACGAACCCGAGCGGAGCGAGGGTGAGTCGCTAGTATTATATAAGAAGAGCTTTGTTTATTTGTTTGAACGAATCAAACCCTCGAACTACAAGTACATTTGAAAATGTACTATAATTTTCTGTTGCCGTTAGAAGCGGAGCAATTATACATAAATAAACTAGGCGAGCGGAACTTCGAGCGAATGATACCAATTGTCATTTTTTTTATAAAATAATGACACCTACTTTCTATAAATGCCCCATCAAAACCATAGCTTCGTTTTGGACGGACGTTTGCGACCAATCGAAAAAGGTGGCAAGTTTAATTCGGTTAAAATAACATGCTGGGTATCTAAAGAATTTCACTGAGATTAGGCATAGGCCATTTACGCAGATGATATAGGTATAGTACACAAATATGCCCGCAAACACAAGTGCACTGATGGCTCTACATGCTGTCCAAGAGACATAAACCCCAATATCTTTACTTGACCCGACCCGGGATTCGAACCCATGACCAAATCTGCAGCAGTATGTTCTAGCTATTAGAACAACGAGTATGCAGTGTTTAATTAAACACAAAGTATTTGCCTTTTAAGTGTTACAGTATGAAATGTTAATGGGTACGTATTTAGCTTCCTCAATTCGTAGTTTCAGTCCTTATAAACTAGTCTTTAAGCTCTAGGTACCATTTTAGTATTTCTATTTTAATTTTAGTATGCGATTCTATATTTAATATTTCAATTTTTATCTATCAACCATCTCATATAAACCGACTTTGGTAAAAAATTTACAAGCAAATTATCAAATACTTTTAAACTTAATTATGATTTTTGGAGACGATAAATAAATAGAAAAAGAAGATTGTATTGTAAAAAACATTCATAACCCAATGTCATATCGTGTCGTACTCGTACTTATGTCGTCTCCTGGTGGTGTAAAAGCTATTACTTAACCAATCACTCATTGAGCGCCGAACGACATTATCCGCGATTAATCCAGCACAAACGAGTTCAATTTACAAATAATTTTCTCGTTGAAATGCAGTTATAATGAGATGAAGTAAACAGTCGTTATAACTAGTGGATCGCTGACTGATTGATAAAATAAATGATTAAAAATAACATTGTTCACAACTCTCTACTGATTAATTTGCATATTTAATGTTAAATATGCTTTTTATATAGTTTCATAAAGCCAATATGCATATTTTTGTTTCAATTTCACGCTGTATCACAGAACATATAAATTTTGCTACTTTTTGCCTACTTCCGAGTAAATAGTAATAGAGTCGTACGTGTAAGGTACTTGCTACTTTTATGCCTTAGATTTGAGATAGTTTTCGTTAACACGTCCCCTTACCCAATAAAAGTATCTTGTTTAAAAAAAATCGAGACTTTCTTTTATCTTAAATGTTGATTTTAATCAGAACGTTTCTGGAGAAACCATAATCGATATAAAATATAAATCGATACAATTATAAAATCATTTTAAACATATGGATTGATTTTTGTTTTGCTATTTTTATTCATATCTTGCAAATAGAACGATGAAGCGTGACTCTCTTATAATAAGTATTTTAGCAAGCAATATCTTTTTAGCATTTATAAAATATTTCAAGAACTAATAAAACTTAAACTACAACATTATTGTGTAGTAGCATTGCCCGCGGCTCTGTCTGCGTTCAGATGACCGAAAACCAAATTCTTAGGTTATACACATGAACGAGTGGCTAATTCGTTCATGGTTATACATATTAGTATACTCTTACATTGCAGTTTTTGTATTTTTTCTCAGAAATTAGATATTTTCTTAAAAAAGTACTAAACCATACCAAATTTCATCAATATCCCTCCAGTGGTTTTTCTGTGATTCGGTAACAGACAGACAGACAAAAATTCTAAAAACTATAGATTTGGCTCCTATATCGATAATAATGTTTATTTCAATAAGATTTTTCAAAAAATAAATAAAGATTTTAAAAAAAAAATAGCATTCTAATATACTAATAAATTCAAAGTATTTAAACAAATTTAAAAAAGTCTAGCTAACATTCCAAACAGAACAGCAACGTGGAATGCATTAATTTAGATTGGAAAACTGCATACATTGTTATAGCATTGAAACGGATCGGTAATTATGTTATATGGTCATACTGCATCTGTTAGAATAATTTACCTCGAAAATTGAACAGGTATATTTACTTATACGCACATTATACTATATATATACTAGCGATCTTTTATATTAACAACTAATAACTTACCACCGCTTCGCTCAGCTTCCTAGGTACGTACATAGATATCATTGCTACAGTTCAATACATCTTTTTAAGATGAGTAATTCCGTAATACATTTTTTTTTCAGTCGGCATGATTTTTTTCGACACCTTCAACAATCATCGTCATATTTCTGCCAATTTACACAAAACCTTACTGAGTTATACACCTAAATATTCCTCTTGAATCACTTCGTCCATTGGTGAAAACCGTATGACAATCCGTTCGTAGGTTTTAAAGTTAATCGCGTTCAGACTTCAGACAGAGAGCCGCGGCGAGGGACTTTGTTTAAATATGTAGTGATGATAGCGATACACAAATAGTACCTTTTGGCAAAATACTTTACGGAGAGTAGCATTAAAGTTGCTCCAGGTGATAGTTTATCCGTGAACAAAATTTCATCCAAATCCATCCAGCTGTTTTAGCGTGAAGACGCAACAAACATATAAACGTTCGCATTTATAATAATTGTCAGATATCTGTATGTACATATATGTACGAGTATGTAGCCCTTTTGAATATCCCACTGCTGGGTACGGAAATGCCTTCAATACAAGGGGAATCAGGCCATAATCAACCTCGAATGTCTTACAAAAACTTGGTAGGTTCTCTCAGACATGCAAGTTTTCTCTTCTTTTCGTTTTCTTCACCGTAAGACAAGTCCTCGTATGTTGGAAATGATCCATACATAATAATATAAGAGACGCGAGACCCGAGATTTAACCCGCCACACTAGAGCGAACTCGTTGCCGCTGAGCTACCACTGCCTGGTCATATATATATATATATATATATATATATATATATATATATATATATATATATATATAACTACATATATTAAAAGCATATACATATACAAACACTGTACTTATGTTATAAAAAAAATAAAGTTTGTAAGATTAAAATGTATAGGAGATAATGGAAGTACAGATGCAATTAGGAAATTTCTTTTACGAATATAAAGCTACTAATCCCTAAATGATTTACGCTACTTTTTATGCTATTATATCTATAAACTTCTATACAATATAAATAGAAAAAAATGTTACATAACGCGTGGGATGTACCTCATACACCGCGACCGGACCGGACCACGAGAGCAAAATAAATTAATAATGAAGTTTAAAAACTAAGTTGCTAACTTTCATTTACTTTTAGATTTAGACGATACGGCTCAGTTTGTAGTGACTCTACTTGCAGTGCCAGCGGTCGCGGGTGCGAGTCCCGCTGAGGGCATTCATTTGTGTGATGAGCACGAATGTTTGTACTCTAGTCATGTGTGTTTAAATTTATATTTATAATATGTATGTATTTAAAGTTATATATTTGTAGTGTATCAACTATCTGGTATCCATAACACGAGCCTCGTAGCTTACCATAGAACTAGATGGTGCTGTGTGTTAATGTCCAAACGTATTTATTTATTTTTATTTATTTATAAAAAAATCTTTATCATATTATGGTATCGTAATAAATTTTTATTTACATAATATATTATAACATGTCGATTTCTCTAAGCAAGGGAAATCGTCGAGTCGAGCAATCTGCGCTCTGATGCAATTACCGCTACATTATGCATAACTAAACTAATGATAGTGTGTGCTATCAGTTGAAAATGTGATTAAAGCAAATATTAACTTTTACGTAACATGACTTACATAACTAAATTAATTTTTATAGTAAATAATTTTTTATAATAAATTTCATCGGAGTTTGAAAAATCTCCTTTTTTATTACTTGCCGTATCAGTTTCACATAAATAATATAGACCAATTTTAATGAGACTTTTTTGTTGCAGTACCAGTAGTTTAAATATAAAATATTCAATTAAATCAATTTTAATCCTAAGATTACATGAGATCCTCGTTTTTTTAACATAAAGTGATATTTATAATTGTATGATTAGTGTAGTCCAAAGAAATATTCGTGCGAGTTTTTTTTTTTTTTTAATTAAAATATTGAACATTTTTTTCACATTAGACTACGAAAGAAATAGGTTTTCTAACTTGTTTCTATGCTAATTTGATCACAAAGTGTGCAAAGACGATCTAATTCTCTTTATAATTGCGTTAGATAGAAATGAAAACTACTTTTTGTAATTAAGTTCTTCGCAATTTTTATAATTATTTTGTGCTAGCCTTTGTACGCGACTTCAGCACTATAAATGAACAATTTAAAAAAAAAACTCTATTTAAACACCCATATATACCTACCAATTATTATTGGCTAAGACTGTCATACGTATGTTAATGTAAGCATAGAACCTTGACATAATTATAATATGGCTTAAACGTCAACGACCTTTTTTTGTTTTAGATAAAAATTGTAAAAATATAAATGTACATTATACAAGACAAAAATTGGTAAAGAACTAAAAAAATATTTTCATACCTAGGTGGTGGCGGCGGTGGGTCTCTTGACCGCCTGGGCATCAAACGCGGACTATTCGGCGTACTAGACGATTGGCCCGCGCCACTGTGGTCCGTAAACCTTGACAGCGGGTCAAATATCTGTGACAACCGTCGCGACCTCTCCTCCGACATTTTCACAACACTACACTTCACTAGAATCACTATCACATAACTAAATAACACGACCGACAACGTCACTATCTATTCAATAACTATTTTGAACGGTCAAAATTCAAACGGAAACTGCTTCGCGGTGACGAATGCCGTAGCCGTCCTCTCGCCATGACAGCCATCTTTTAATATCCCATAGGTATTTTAGATCTGAAAAAGATATAAGCGTTATTAGTGAAGGTATTAGTCAAGGCCCAATTAGTTTGGATGAGCGTCAAAACAAAATGTCAGCGTAACGGGTGCGATGACAAATATTGTGAGCTTATTGAAATGCTATCCCGGTGACATTAGAGGCATTTAAATGACAAATAACAGAATACGAATTTATTTAAAGAATTTTTATTTTTCTCTAATATTTCATGCCCACACCTTTCCTTTGGCAAGGCAACCCCTCTGGTTATACACCAGTATCGATATTCTTTCAAAGTAGTAATAAAATATTATATAATTTTGCCTTAATTAAACTATTAAGAATATCTAAATTATTATATAAATGACGAAAATAACATAATGTGACTTCGTCATAAGAACAATAGAAACCTCATCCTCCTATTGACTATCAAGTGAGTTATTTAAACAAAATATATGAACTAGATATTTTATATAAGCAATAAACGAATAACAAAAAAACAAAGTTAGGTAAGAGCTATAAAATGTCTCAAATGAAATCAAATTATAGCAAACCACATAAAACTAACTCAATAAAAGCACAGTAAAACTTACGTAATTTTACACAGAGTATAATTAAAAGTGGTTAAAACCGTGTCAGTTTTTATAGCAACTAACTGGACTATAAATGTATTTTTGTTGGACTGAAATCACGTGTCTATGATTTACAGCTCATTATAATCTACTAATGCCGGATGCTCGTCAGACCAGTCATTAAACAAATCTAAACGTTTTACGTCTAATTTAAAATGTTCCAAAACTAAGATTAAATCACTAGTAATGATCTATAAAGCTAAAATGCTCAAAATAGTTATTTTGAGCATTTCAGATTTCTTAGTCTATTTATGTATAAATGATACCTTTTTAATTTAGTCCTATAATATGGCAATGCCATAAATGGTTCAAACAATTAATTTTGTTGTACATAAACAATTCTCTTCTTTTGTTTATTATAACAGTATACACTCAATAAATAATTATATAGACAGAGCCCGCCAAAATAAATTTTAAAGTCAAAATAGTAGCGAGTTCTGCTATTTATGATACAATTTTCGATTTTGCATGGATCGTTTGCTTTCATCTAAGAATAAGGAAAATGTTATATGTATTTATCGTTAATTTACACTTATTTAGAAGAACTTTATCACTCACATGAGTGATAAAAATAGTACATGTTATATATATATATATATATATATATATATATATATATATATATATATATATATATATATATCGAAAAACGTTATATATATATATATATATAGTTTTGTATTATTTAATCATTAAGTTCTTTCGCCTTGAAATACAGACAGCATAATATTAGCTTTTTTTTCTTTATTATAATAAAATCCATTAGCTATTTTTATTTGTTTTTACTTATCGCAGGAACAAATATTCTGTTAATATCTGTATTCTGTTTTAAATCATTATTTTTTGACTTCATATATAGTTTTATGACACTCTTGTCAATATTGTTTATTAGTCTGAACCTACACACTAGAAAATTTAGAATATTTTATGTCACTTAATATATTTACTACATAAATATTATACAAATAGGTGTAGGGTACGTCGTCAACCTAATGTATACGACACATTAGAGATACATCTCATTCCCATCGGCATCCCATCATCGAGTTCATTGATTACGGTAACACATCAGTGGGGTGAAAAATTACTTTACGAGGTGGCAAATCAAAAGGTTACTGACCAGAAAATTGCCGGACCAACAAGATACGAGCTTTGATTAATGTTATCTACGACGTTATCTTGAATACACTTTAAATTGAGGTCAACCCCTTCTTTTGTTACTGACATTTTTATCCGTATTTACGGGGCTTCTAATTTTAACACTCGTTTTGTTTTCGTTGACTTGAATTTCCTAAAGTACGAGTTGTTGTATGGAGTTAGGATGATTGTTATTGGGCATAATATATAGTTATTAAACTTAATTAAATTTTGTGACTCTGAATGGCCTATTTGCCTTTAAAACAATAACAATGAGATAATTACTGATGAATTATAATTAGCAAAAGCAGTGTATTGGATTCTATCATTTTATAGTTTGACCAAATTTATGTTAAATACCCGTACAAATATATAAAATATTTATATATTTGTACGGGTATTTTCTTTTGACACGTTCTCTTTGAGTTTATATTATAACTAGCGACTCTCTTCGCTCGAGGTTCGCTATGTAGGCATATAATAATATATATAGTTTTACAATAATGTATTCTGCCCGATTCGGTAGCATTTATGATTACTGATCCGCTCCCTTGGGTAGTAGCATGAGGATATATAGCCTATATTAGCCTTCCTCAATAAACAGGCTATCTAATGCAAAAAGAATTTTTAAATCGGATAAGTAGTTCCTGAGATTAGCGCCTTTAAACAAACAAAGAAACAAACGAACTCAGCCACTTTATTATATTAGTGCAGATATTAATCATGAAACATTTGAATCCGACGTTTAAACACTTTTCATTTAATTATGAAAGTCATATATTGTCATTTAACAGTTGGTATCATTTTCCAGTTCAATTAAAAATATCATATTATTTAAGTACAAAAAGAGTCTATTATACAAATAATATAAATCTATAGAGATAATATGTTTTTTTTTATGTGATTGAACGCTAATTGCTACCAGTCTTTATAGACTGCCTTTCATCACGCTACGGGCCTTTAGAGCGATGCACCTATGATTTATGTATACGTTACTTGTACGCAAGCGAGCCAAGCAAATCTACTCCAAACCTAATCATTAATAAAAATTAGTACATCAGACAAAAAACTTAAAAAAATTCTTAATCAATCATAGGTCTTAATCACTACATAGTATAAAACAAAGTCGCTACCCGCTGTCTGTCTGTCCCTATGTATGCTTAGATCTTTAAAACTATGCAACGGGTTTTGATGCGTTTTTTTTAATAGATAGAGTGATTCAGGAGGAAGGTTTATATGTATAATACACAAATATTATAGTACAGGAAAATCGGGAAATTCAAAGATTTGTATTTCATACTAACCGTTAAAACGTACGTAATATATTATTCTCAAGTAGTTAGTCTCGTGTATAAAACATAATACCTAGTCGATGAGATGATAGCTATTCCTTATCGATATTTGGCACAGGCTGTGTGGCTAAAGTAACATAACCATGGTAAGTTATGGTGTCACAGCTTGTACAGATTATATGGGATATGCTACACTACTGGCTACTATTACCTTATTTATTTACTTCACGTGAAATATGTCAAAACATAAATTGAAATTACATGATTTACGATGGAAAACATCTCAGGTAATAATGCAGGAAGCTATAGGATCAGTTGTTACAAACATATTGTTTGTATTTTCACAGGTACCTATGTTTGTATTGACTAGAGTTATTAGTATGCTTAAAATAAAACACTAAGGCTCTACTGATGCTTCTGCAGGCATGTCCTGTCTTTACATCGAAGGAATGAGAAGAAATGTGTAAGGAGTAACTATATTCGTTCATCGCTACTATTATATATCTATCTATATCTTTCAAGTAAAAAATGTAAAATTTTAAATTAGGCTTGAAGTTAAAAATATCAAAAAATGTAACAAATGTACCAGAAACAAAACATTTTAGGATACTAGTGCAAATTATAATTAGTTATTTTTTGTATTACACTAATAACATACACGAAAAAATATCTCTTAATAAACTCTCTGGCGTAATCAGTATCTATTCAAAAATAAATCAATCCAGTATAAGGACAAACCGAAAAAGAAAAAAACCTTTCATATTAATAATATGGTGTAAGTACGAAGTTATATAAAATAAATAAATATGGTGGGACATAGACACACAGCACCATCTAGTTCCATGGTAACATACATATTATAAACATAAACACCCATGACTGGAGTACAAACATTCGCGTTCATCACACAAATGAATGCAGCCAGCGGGACTCGAACCCGCGATCGCTAGCACAGCAAGTAGGGTCACTACAAACTGTGCCAAACGTGTCGTCAAAGAACTATAAAACTAGAAAACAACGTGAAACATGACCTAAATGAAGTAAACTAAAACTAGAGTGAGAATTCTGCCAAGAGAACTAAGTAACACTACTATTAGCAAAAGAAACTAATCAATAACATAGGCACAAACAAGCCAGGCACTTTTAAAGGCATTCAACAAGCAGATACAAGAACGCTTCTAATGACTTGGGGAAGCGCTGTCTCATTAGGCTTCACTAGAGTTTCCAGAAAGATAACGAATCGGGGAAAGTCTTTAGGTATCAATCGTTTGACGTGCTATATATGTGAAACAATTTTTTATTGTTTTTACGATATTTTTATATAGAAATAATTTAAAATTTTAGTTTTTTTAATAAATATTATGATTAAATATAGCATTATTATTTATTTAATTTTTGCTGTTATTATTATAAATATTACAATTTAAAAATTTTAATTTCATAATTTTTAATATTCTTTATGGTTATACATAATATAATAATAGCAACACTAAATAATATTAGTAATTAATAAAGTTTTTTTAATTATTTTAAATAGGTATGTTGATAGCAATGGATTTTATTTCAATCTATAAAGATAAATAAAATTAAAGTGTCTGTTTGTAATGTCAAAATAACAGCGTTTTATTAAATGCATATGAAATTATAGGATTGTTGCCTGGAAGAGATCGCTGTTTTAGCGTAAGGCCGCCTCTTGTACATTTCTATTCTGTATTTTTTTATTTTCTTTTGTTGTTGGTGTACAATAAAGAGTTTATTATTATTATAAGTAGGTATACGGTACTTATAAGAAAAACACCATTTTTAAAATTTTTGTCGGTCTGTCTGTTGGTTCTGAATAATCTCTGAAACGGCTGGACTGATTTTGACGGGACTTTCACTAGAAGACAACTAATGTTATGGGGAGTAACATAGGCAACTATTATTTAAAAAAAAGAATTAGGGCTCCGCTCAAAAAATTAAAACGTACCTAGTCGCTAGTCGAGAATATAAATTAAATAATAATATCTCTGTTCCGAATAACATTCCGAATCCGAATTACAACTTATCCGAAACATGAGAGAATAGAATAATATAAACATTCATCAACGCAAATCAAATCTGTGATCTCCGTCGTAACAGCCAGACTGTCAAATCTTTGCGCGAAAAAAAATTACTATTACCAATATCATTTATAATTTATACCAATTATCTCGCTTAAATAAACTTTATTTAAATTAAGTGTAATTTAAGTTAAAATGAACAAAGGCATGATTTTGTACTTTATCCCAAAACAATTTTCATATGTGGATACGCTAATTCCACCCAATAGGAGAGCTTAGCAAGCGGTCTGTACCTATCGGCCACTACAATGCGGTTTTGTTGCGTACACGTTCCAATAGTAATTACTTGTATCCGTAAGACTCAAATTTGAATTTTGAAGGATTATTTTTTAAAAGAATATTGTAACACTTAGGTTAGAATTAAAATAGTTTTCTTTCGAATTATTTCATGTAAGTGATATACCCTCGGGAAAATCGGGGCCGTCCCTGGCAGTCTGTACAGGTAGCGCCACCTTTTGGCGAATTTTATTACTAACAGTAGCCTATGTGTGACTTCAGGTCTCTTTTTATGTAACAAGTTTTATATGCGTAAAGTATTTAATTTTTAAAAACATACATATATTCAAAAAGCCGAAAAGTATGTTCTAAGAAATTATTACAGCCTATTCTCTATAGGTATAAATAAAAATCAATTGCCGAATGTATGTGGGCAATCACTTCAGAACAGCTGCACCACCTATTTGGCTAATTCTTTTTTGTTGTGTTTTTAATCGTCAATATAAGGTTTGTATGAAAGAAAATGCTTAAAAAATTGTAATTAATAGAAAAAAAAATGTTAGTTAAAAAATCTCCATACAAAAAAGTGAGACAGACAGTAGATCTTCAAGAATATTGACAGAATTGACAGATTGATGTTCAGTTATTCAGTTTGAATGAATGAATGAATTTTTCTTTATTTTACACCCAAAAAGAGAAAAAAATATACATAATATAGAAGAAGGTACAATAGGCGGCCTTATCGCTAAAAGAGCGATTTCTTCCTGGCAACCTTTAAGTGTAGGAAATAGTACTAAGACAGAAGGGGCGCGAATAACAAATAAAGAGACAGTAGAAAGATTATATATTTATACATATACGTATCATACAAATATACGTATAATATATACAAAATAAATACAAGTAAAATATAACTAACCAATACCTAAATACTAAAACTACATACATAAATACTACCTATATTATACATATATAAATATAAAATATAAAAAGGCAATTTTAGCAAGAATTATACTAAAGTTCATAAAGATAACAATAATAAATACTAATAACAGTTTCTTATGTTGTTTTATCTGTTACATCTGAAAAAAATATTTTTTTGTTTTGGTTGTTTTGTGCCAAAAGTAGCAAAAAACTGCGCAAAAGTACTGCTAGTCTGTAATAAAATAATCATAAAAACTCACAAACGACTAATATTTCGCGTAAAATAATACCTTGAGTGTTATCTTTTTTTTTTAATTATTAATAAATACATAGATTTTATAGACTAAAGAATAACAAATTTCATCTATCACAGTCACAATTAATCAATTTATTTTCATTACTTTATATCTTAGGAATACAGCAGCTCATCTCTCATTTTGTGACATGTTTTTGTAGCCAGCTCTCATTAGTGTCTGTCTGGTTGTTACCAAGGTCTTTGTTCCCGAGTAATGGTCCACGCAGACGCTTTTTATATATATTGGATGGATCCTTTAAGGTACTTGTAGGTATGTTTATTTCATGTTAGTTTCAGCTTTTAAAACGTAGGTTTATTTAAATAAACATTTATGGTTTTTTGATTTCAAACGTACAATAAAATAATTCGAAATATACATAACTAGCGTTTTCCTGCGGCTCCGCCCGCGTAGTTCATTTATTAATCGTTCATCAATTTTTGCGTGAAAGAGTGACAAACATACATCCTCACAAGCTTCCGCGTGTGTTATATTAGTAAGATATTGATATGTAGATTAGTAAGAAAGACAGTGAATCATAAAAAATTAAGGCTTTCGTAAAATGTAAATATTTAAAGCATAATTATAACAGATTTTCTACATTGAAATACGAGTACCTGCAATATATGTTTGTGTATATATGAAACATGTAAAAATAACTTCTAGTTATCGGTAAAAGTACAAAGAAAATATTTTATCGTAATGCAACAAATACATCACCATACCGTAACTAGATACAGCTTGAGTAAAAAAAAGGTTCTTCTAATGAACCCTACTAAATAACTGTCTTAAAAAGGGCAAAAGGAGCGCGTTAAAGCCGATGCGATAAGAGTATCAGCTTCAAATTGGTACCTCATTTTCTTACTCCACTCAAAAGATCGATTACCCTAATTTCGTGGTAACCAAGTATCGTAAAGCCTATTTATTCACCGTATCTTGGAAAACGCCCCGGAGCCTCGTTTACCTCCCTGCATTTTGACGATAACGTGATTGACCTCATAAATAAGTGGTCGAGTTCGTAGATATTTTTAGATGTTATTAGCAATACCTACGTATTAATATTATATATGAAAATATGTCCGCTTGTTACCATTTAGAGTTAAAACCACTAAATAGATTTCGATAAAATATCTCATCATGGGAATGGGCAACGGCTAATTCAATCCCTGCCCCCCTTACTAAACGAGCAAAGCCGTGAGCAATAACTAGTGTTCCATAAATATTTACTGTGTATTAATTAATAAAATACCAATACTTCATGATTTTATCTGAAAGAAAAAATTATGGTATTTAGAAATTATCACCAGTTACCGCGCGTTTGTCCTCGCATGGTACGTAATCTAAAAAAACAACCATCCTAAAGAACAATTTATGTACTAACCACTCTCATCTGATCTCGCATCTCGAACAGAAAAAATCTAAATCTATACATATAATGAAATTGTAACTAAGCCGAATCTGTACATTAAATATTTTTTGGAAAACCGTATGGAAATAGACATTACTATCGATAGACAGGTCGAATCTATAGTTTTTAGAATTTTTGTCTGTCTGTTACCGCATCACGATGTGTTCGTCATATCAAAGGAGATTTGTATCACGAGAAAACGACTGGACAGATTTTGATGAAGTGAGTTATGATGATAGCTGGTTACCCGAGTTAACAAATAGGATACTTTTTACTGCGGGAAAATATCGCATCTCTGAGAAATCTATACTAAACGTTAAAAGGTACATAAGGACCAACCTGAGCGGAGCGAGGGTGAGTGATGATTCGCTATTAATACTATAAAACACAAGTTATTAGGTATACAGCATGTTACACAATTCTTAAAATTCACAATATTTTTGTGGTTTATGATTTTGTTCCATTCATATATTTTTTGTAGGTATAACACGTGTTGATTAGAAAGTTAGAGTAGTAGAATAGCGAGACATATTTTTTTTTAAATACAAAATAGTTTAAATAATAAAATCTTGATAAATAAAACTAATTAATTTAGGTAAATCAATTACTCTAGGGGTTTTTTTTATTTTTTCCATATCTTATTTCATTTCGAGATATGATTTTTTTTCTGACTGAAACCGAGCGAAAAGCGACCGAATTTTTCACATTTTTTCGTTTTAAAAAAAAGCCTTTGAGTGTTTTTAATTTTTTTTGCATTTTGGAACCCTCATTTAGACGCATCTTTTAACATCCCAATCAATCACGTAGCCCCAAAATCCACGATTTTTGCTGAAAATCGGGTCTATACTGAAGCGACAAAAAAAAACATTTTCAATGTTAAAATACACTAAAAAAAAACAAAATGATTATGGTTTCAAACATCAATAATAATTTCATTGATGGTCGATTTTAGTTTATCTAAAGTGGTAAATAAATACATAATTTGAACACAATCTAAATTTAGCTATAATAAAACAAACATTACGAACGAAGCAACATTTTTATTAAATCGTAAGAACACGTTGGTAAAGGGTTTAGTGTCGCTTTAGGCTATCGAATCTTTTCGCGCATGTTTATGATTATTACAGTTGTATTTCGTTCTATCTGTATTTCGTTAAGCTAGTAATGTGATGTATCGATGTCGATAAATTATAGACACTGAATATTAAAAACTTTTTTTTTACACTAGCAACTTACACCCGCTTTGCCCGGGTGCGTCCTTAGGTGCCTAACAATAGTTGATAACGTAACTCAAAAACCATTTTTTTACGATTTCAATTAAAGATATAATTACTGATAGAAACAATATTTTATCTATACTAATATTATAAAGAGGTAAAGTTTGTGAGTTTGTGACGTTGTAGGGGGTAATCTCTGGATCTACTGAACCGATTTAGATGACGTTTGGTAAGAAGATATTACGAGACTCTGGAAAGGACATAGGATACTTTTTATCCCGAAATCATCCCTTAAGGAGGTAAAAATGGGGATGAAATTTTCTATGGGTAATCAAGCTAGGGGCGAATCCGAGCGAAGCGAGAGTGTGTGAGTCGCTAGTCGGAATATAAAGATCACTCGGCAGTAATAAACCTTACTATTAGGAGAAAAAAAGTCAGAATCGCGTCAGTAGTGTCATAGATTAGCTCCTGCTAAGCCTGCTCTTGTAGAAGGTTCATACTACCTTATAATCTTCACAGCTATTAGTATAGTACTTGATTATAATGTACATATATTATCGGCATATGTATAATGTGTTATAAATAAATAAATATATATATAAAGAGTTCCTATTGTCGTCTTTAGGCTCTACATGACCAGATCTAGGTATATGATATTATTGTCACTAAGTAACAAAGGAATACTAAATTCATCCAGCTGTTACTAATCAATGCCCAATTAAAATGCTCACAAATCCTCTAAAAATTATTCATTTGTTTTTTTCTTAAATGTCTAAAATAATCATCGAGACTGTTGAAAGTTTCACTTTAAACCAAACACAATTTTATTATATACAAACTCTGTATAAATAACCGAAACTTCTTTCCTAGTATATTCGTTTATATTTGAAACTATAGCATTAGTCAGTCTTGGCATTTGATCCAAATCTAGTTCTCTGAGATAACTTTAACATAAGCATTAAACAATCGATATGGCAGCGGGCCGACTAACTTTGTACCTGTCGTCACTACAAACTATCCATACTAATATTATACTCGTAAATGTGAATGTGTGTTTGTTTGTTTATCCTTCTTTCACGTGGGAACGGAGTGACGGATAGGCATGATTTTTTGTGTGGAGATAGTTGGAGGACTAGAAAGTAACATAGACTTTTTTTGGATTGTATTATAACGTATTTTCCACGGGAAAATACGTTATAATACAATCCAAAAAAATTTTTGATCAGAATTACTTGAAACTTGGTATTAATGCTCTTCAATAAAATTAAATATATACGTGTTTTAGTATTTTTTCGAAATTTATCCTATAAGGGGGTAAAATAGGGGATGAAATTTTGTATGAAATCTACCTTTTTAGTTTTTTTTTATACTTTTAGTGCGAACGAAGCCACGGGTTCTGCTAGTAGTACATAAATGTATGTATAAAAACTTATTGTATAACTTTTTTTAAACAAAAGATAAAAATATGTTCATAAGCTCTATAAAAGCTTATTTTTATTACCTATTTCTATTAATCTTCACTACTTTCATCAAACTCGTCAAGAGTACAATTTTATGGATGACACAGATACTAATAAGATCCCCCAAATGAAATCAGTCAAAATATTAAAGAAGGCATACATATACGGTCACTATGGAATAGACTAAATATGTATTATATATGATATATAGATTATAGCCTTCCTCAATAAAAAGATATTTTTTAAATCGGATAAGTAGTTCCTGAGATTAGCGCGTTAAAACAAACAAATAAACAAACAAACTTTTGATTTATAGAGAAGTTTTTTTTACATGTTATCTCTTATTGCATCGATACTAATTGATGCTGATACAATGAGTAGTCTACGGTATGCAGAGGAATACAGGTTGACCTTCTTTATTCAATATTGGTATTTCAGGAATAAAATTATCGTTTTTGTAAAAACTCTGGTAGCAGTTTGGAAAAAATGCCTCAGTCGACAGAAGCCGAAAGAAACTCAGAAATTGTGATATCGTCGACAGGACAGACTCAGAACTTTTCAATAGATATTTAAAATCCTGAACCCTACATTTGACAAAATTTTGACTTTTCCCAAAGTCGGAAAAAGTAAAAACTTTTTTTAACAGAGTAAAGCTCATAACAAACATGTTAAATGACAGCATTAGAGTTGAGTGATATCGAATAGAGGGCACTAGGCCCTAGAGATAGTATAAACACTAAACAATCGATTTGGCAGTCTGCCTAATAACTTAATACGGCCTTATGGTACGAGCTCCTCTATCGGATCTTACTTGAAATAAAGATAATACACTAATGCGTTTTTCTCGCAAATATACTCTATTAGAGCTAAAATTTGTAGAATATAACGGACTTTATTTTTTTATTTAATTTCGATTTTAATCTCTGTTGTTTGAACAAGAAACTTGGCTTACTAAAAGTTAACAAAGCTAGCAAAATTAAAGAAACTGTCAGTTTTCTTAATATAGTAGATATTCTATGTATATCTCAATTTGTCATTACATTTATAGCCTAAAGCTTTACATATCTTTCTGACATGCTCATAGATAAGTCAGTCCTTCACTCAAAAAGACTCGACAGATTTGGATAAAATTTAGTATTTAGCTTTGGTTAACACATAGGTTATTTATTAACAGAGAATGAAATTATCAAGATAAATATGTCTATTGATAATTATCATCGAGATAATCATCAAGACAATTATCAATTATCCGATAATTATCAAACAGATATTTAGCAAACCTAGTGTAGGTATTGATATTTACTTGCCTATTATAATTCACGTTAGAATAAATTATACATTTTTAACAATCAAGGTAATCTTTTATTATTATTATTATTATTTTCATAATTTTGACACATAAAAACAATATAAATTTAACCAACTACATAGGAACTATTTAATTAAGCTAATGAGTGGAATATCATCCTCATCCTCCTCAATTGCATTAACTGAGTTTGCTGATAATTTTTTTGAACTGATTGACACAGTTCAGTTTGCTGATCGACAATTTAAAGAGTTGAAAATTATATATTTTCGATTATATTTATCAAAGATAATTATCAATCTACACTTATCATGATAATTTTTCGTTTCGCACCTTTGCTATTACTAGAACAATGTTTGTGATAATGTTAATTAAAGTTGCCAAAAGGTGGCGCTTCCTGTATATCCCACTATTATTAAAATTGTCAACTTTAACATTGAACTTCTTGAGCATATATATACCACAAAGGATTATTATGTATATTATATGTATCAATTATTTTATAGGAAATGCTTATAATTCAAACATACATATATGTATATAAGAAAGTAATTACCATTTTAATATTATTTAACGTATTTCATATATCAAAGCTCACGGTATGTCAAGTATCAAATATCATTACTATTGATAGTAATCTAATCCATATAGTAAGTTATAGTATCGACCCTCAAGATAGCATAGGCACTAAGAAATCGATTTGGCAGCGAGCCCACTAAAACTTGATACCAGCCTCACTCGACCTACTTCTTGGGTTGATCTTACTTCAACTGTTTTTTATACCATATTTAGATTTATTTGATAACATAATTTTTCTAATATTCTGAAGCTACTAAAAGCAGTTTTTTTTTTTACCAATATTTACAATAGATTTTATACCACTGTGTGGTTTAAAAATTGGTGTACTTGTACTTGTAATATGACATGCGGTAAGAATTAAATATATGCCAGAAAATATGATCTCCCGTTGGCCTTAAACAAAGCAATAGTGGCAAAACTAACTATTGAGTATGATATTTTTTATAATAATCCTTAGGTAATATGCCTATATCCCTCTATTTATTAAAATTAAATATTTCATCATCTTACAAAATATTACGTTTGAAAGTATCTAGTTACCGTAAAGTATCTATCTAATTAGCACGTTCCGTATATGTAAAAAAAAACAGATATACTTTCGTATCTATTTATAGTAAAATTAAGGGTGGGATAGAAAAAAGCTTTACTTCAGTTTCTAAGTTGTTTAAAATAATATCGATATTTTGATTTCACCTCACTATGCCCTATCGCGCGTACCAGACAATGGGCCGAGCCAAAAGGCAGATTTTAATTACGAGCGCCGCCTGGAGGCTGCGTTACTCATTGTGCCTTTGTACCAGCTATGTCTATTTCGAGACTCATCTCAATGCCTACACAAATGGTAGGCCATGTGGACTTTTATATTTCCAGTTCATTGCTGTAATACTTTTCGTATGGATACATATGGATATATAAAATATTTTGTTTTCGTAACTATAAATAACTAATATCGTATCTAATATATAAAATTTTCGTGTCACGGTGTTTGTAACAAAACTTCTCCGAAACGGCTTGACCGATTCTTATGAAATTTTGTGTGTATATTCAGTAGGTCTAAGAATATGACGTAAACTATTTTTCATACCCCTAAGTGATAAAGGTGGTCCACGGCAAAAAACTTTTTTATATTTTTTGAACATTTTTTTTTATTTTAATTTTTTTATGACTTGGCATTAGGAAGTACATATAAACATAAATTTTCACTAGGGACGAACCCTATAAAATGACGTGTTTTCTGTAATTATAAAATATCTAAAAATTGTGACATACTTAATCATTTTTTTTGCCTGTAACTTTCTACAAAGAGTTATTAAAAAATTTAATATATTTTAAAAATTAACATTTAAGCAATTGATTTAATATCTAATAAACTGCCAAGCTACAAATGTTTTCGGTATAACTAAAGTTATACTATAAAACGATTCATAGTATAGAAATCTAATTTAATCAAGTATTTTCGAGAAATCCAAAGGGAATTTCGATTTCAATCGCAATTATTAGTTCAAATTTTTGTTTAATGCTCACTCTGTTTGCGCAAACCTATGCAAATATTACTTGTGTTGGAGACATGTTTGAACAGAAACAATAGTATTTGAACAATATCAACTATACGAATACTATTGGTCATAGAACCCATGTACCGTTCTCAATTATGTATATTCAAATTTACCTTTGAGTTTTACATTTTCTTTTTGCTATTTCTATTTTAATGCAATCTGTGAATAGTAAGACTTGATATGTTGCTTTTTTATTATTATTTTTCTTTTTTGCTATTTTTGAATGGCAATTGCTACATAGATGGCATAAAATCTGTCCCATGTCCTACATCGATGAAATCTCTGATCAAACAGAAATGTGATGAGTTTTCAAACTCATTTAATACGTAAGTAGGTTACATAATTAAATATTATAAGTAAGGAGAAAATATGAGAAACCTTTTTATCCAGCGAATTAAATCAAATCGCGTTAAAATGTATGATACTAAAATTAGATAGGCTTGAGAATAGCATTTACTACCTGTTTGGAATTACTAGAACTCTTTTTTTTTCTTTATGGCTTAGACCTGCGTTAACAGACGCAATTCATTCTGCCAGTGTCTCGTTTTGTGAGGAAGACATGAATGAGATTGAGCGGTAATTTTAAAAATTAGCAGTTTTAATGTGGAATTAAACGAATGAATGATCGGTCTACAAGTGTAACCTACAACAATAGAAAGATAACTAACTACGCAATACAAGATAGTACAATGATTGAAATACTAGAACTCTTAAAAGATATTTTTTTTAAATTAGTGTTATAGGTTAATCCATTTTGTAAAACCTGCGGCTCTTTTATAATAAAAAAAAAACTAAAAAATAAAATCACTTCTCTAGCGTCTCAAAGTCTATACAAGTAAAATCTTAACGTTCATATCTACTTCAACAGTTCTGATTACCGTACTTAACGAATTATATTGACCATATACCTACATACAAAAATATTTCTTTTTAATTAATAAATTTAATAAACAGAATTTTATGTATAATTTAGCATTTCTTAGGCGGTATTTCAAGGCATGTTTCGCGCGAGTCGTAAACCTACTACCATTTGGGTAGAGACAAATTACGTAGACGTTTGTTTTTAGTTATTTATAATACATGATATGAATGCCAAGAAAAAAATATACTTATACTAGCATTGCCCGCGGCTCCGCCCGCGTTCAGATGACCAAAAACCAAATTCGTAGGTTTTACATATTAGTATGCTCTTACAATGGAGTTTTTGTATTTTTTCTCAGAAATGAGATATTTTCCCGCGGTAAAAAATATCCTATATGTCGACCGGGATAACCAGCTATCATCATACAAAATTTCATCAAAATCTGTCCAGTGGTTTTCTCGCGATGCGGTAACAGACAGACAGACAAACGGACGGACGGACGGACGGACGGACGGACAGACAAAAATTCTAAAAACTATAGATTCGGACTCTGTATCGATAATAATGTCTATTTCAATTACATTTCCCAAAAAATATTGAATGTACAGATTCGACTTAGTTACAATCTTATTATATGTATAGATGAAATTGTCATAACTATTACTATTATAACGAAATAAAAGTAAGAACATACATCTTTGAATACACTCAACCGATACAAAACACATAAGAACCTAATAGCAATAGACGGTTAGTTAACTAGAGCAAGCGTTGTATCGACAGAGTACACAATAGGATTCATCAAACTCCATGTCACTGGAACAAAAGACCCCTCCATTTAATTACAAAGAGACGACAGCCTTTATTTGACTTCCAGCGCATACAACTTGTACTGATGTATTTACTTTGTGTTGCAAACTGCTTTAAGACTGCTCTTTGCAATTGATCTTGAATTATATATTAATAGCTAGATTTATCGCGTTATTCTCCTTGCTTGATGGTATGTTGGTAAAAGGACACTTCTGTCTAAGAATGGTACACAAATCATAATTATTTTAATATTATTTTATAGTTATTTTCTTTAAAAACATCGGAATTATACGCCAATTCGTCAACAGATTTCTGATTTTCTCAACAACTTTTTTATTGATTGAAATAAATTGTATAGTTTGATTGGAAAAGTTCAAAATAAAGTAAAAGTTATATCCCTCCAGGTAAATTTCTAAGAAATTAATTAAAATTCTAAGAAATCTATTGTTAACTGACACCTCGGGGTGTCTGCGGTCGTGGAGAGAATAAAGAAATATTTTATGAAGATATATTTAGGTACAAACAAAAAACTAAATGTTTTTTTGCCTGTGGCTCTGTTCACGTTGTAAGTACGTTTGATAAAATGTGTTTTTATTCCAGGATATAAACAATCTACAAATACTTCACATTTAACTCAAATCTGTTAATCCTGAACAGCGTGGAAAAATAACAAGCACTGTGTGTGTTCCAACACTGTGACTCATATATTTACTTGGAACCTTTATTATTTAAAATATTAGAATCAAAGCGCGTACCGTAATCGGATTTACTTACTACTTATTGAATAGTTTCAATCTATAAAAAATATATAAATATAAGAATTTATGTGTATTTTAGTGCGGGTAACACCGGATGGAATTGTAAGTGACGTAGTCGTCTTGTGTAGGTTGTTATGCTTGGCAGCTTGGACATGGCGTACGCTTGCAAACCCATCTAAAATATAATTCTATGAAAACTAAATGTCATTTAATTTATAGGAATTGTGAGCTATTAAATTAATATAAAGTTTTAAAGTGATCGAGTTATTTTAAATTCTTAAGAGTACAAAAAACCCACACAATAAATAAATAAATATATATATATATATACATATATATATGAACGGACAATGAAGATGTATCGGGTCATATAAACATACTGACAATCCTTCTAATATAATAAATGTGATGCTCATAATATGTTGGTCATAATATGTCGGTCCTTTAATCGAGCATAAAAAGGATGTGGTACGAAACCCCACAAACGAACTTCCAGAAATATAATCCGACGAAGACGCACAAGTATTGAAGATGAACCTAATTTTAATAAAAAGACGCTCCTTATCGGTAAGCCGCTACCCAATAAAGCTCTGTTAGATTAATTTTACTTCGAAACTTATATACGACAAAAAGTTAATACTACTTAGTACAAAACATTTTTTTGCCATTTAATTTTCTACATATTACCTCTATCGCAATGTAAATAAAACAAAATCTATAAGTGTGCATATGTAATTTGTGTAAATCTTTTTTTGTATTTTTTATAAGCTCTAAAAAAATATTACATAATTTTTTACTTTTTGTCAGTATTTACAAAAACTTATAATGCAAAATATATCCAATGTAAAATATAACAATAACTTCTTATAACATATACCTAATAATCTATTTAAAAAACGTTAATAAATATACTAAATAATATAAGCAAACTCGTAGTACTTTCCTTTTCACTCCAATAATTTTAAATTATATCAAAAATTTGCAAACAGCGTTAAGTTAAATCGGTAGAATGAAATTAAACACAGTTTACAATGTCCGCCCGAAACGCCAATGATTGATGCGGGTGCCTGACGTACGGCTTGGAAACTAGCGGGTCCAAGATACTTTGTATTAAAATCATTTGTTACTTTTGTATCTACTAAAATGCACAATTTTATTTAGGAAAAAGCACTGTTTTTTGTTACCTATTTAAAAAAAAAGTATCAATAAAAGCTTATTACAATTTACTTAAATCGATTCTACATTATAGAATATAAAAACTTTTTTTAATATATTTTTTTTTATTTTAGTCAAGGAAATCACACCATTTTAAAATGATATTTTAAGTTTAATGACCAATCAATATTCCTTATTAGATTTAATAGTTTAAATAGTTTTAAGAAAATTTAATAGCTTTTATAGTAAACGCTTGTTTCATAGCTTTGGTTCAAAATGGGTACTAAACACTAGCGTTAAAGCTTACGAAATCATCATTTGACGGGTCATGATGTGAGGAAAGCGAGATTTACGAAACTTTTGTCTCATTGTCTGTTTTTTTTTAACTTCCAATAATAAAAATATCATTTAAGCTTTTATAATGAAATCTACAGTTCAGAATTATTTTATATAAAAAAAAACAAACAAATAAGAAAATTATGTGCATGTTTGTTTCTCCTTCACGCTGAAACGCCTAAACGATTCTGGATGAAATTTAGAACACTGTTAGTAATAAATTTTAGCAAAAGATGGCGCTGCTGTATAAAAAAAATATAAATACAAAAAACATACTAGGGGCGCACCCGAGAGAAGAGAGGTAAGTCGCTTCTCTTATTATAGATAATAATAATAACATAAGGAAGGAAACGCTTAAAAAGCTGTAGACAGATTAAGTCCGGAAATTTAAAATCGCTTTATCTTTCAAAATATATATCAGTATCAAAATATAAATTACTAGCAGAACCCGCGGCTTCGCTCGCTTTAAAAATCTGATATACGTATTGTTTTATTTATTATTGTAAAGGTAAAGTAGGTATTGGTATGCTTCATACAAACTTGCACCCCCATTTTACCCCTTATGGGATGAATTTTGAAAAATGCTTAAACACGTATTTATTTAATTGTATTGAATAGCATTAATATTCAAGTAATTTTGAAAATAAATATTTTTCTGGGTTGTATTATAACGTGTTTCTCCGTGGGAATGAGATAATCTCCCGCGGTAAAAAATAGCCTATTTCACTCTCCAGCCCTCCAATTACCTCCACACAATAAATCACGCCAATCCGTCACTCCGTTTCGCCATGAAAGAAGGACAAACGAACAAACAAACACACTTTCACATTTATAATATTAAAGTATGCATTCCCACACTTCCTTGGACAATGTACCGATATTTCACAAGCTCGCAATCGTTAGTCATTTGAAAGACTCGCTAAAATTAGGGCTAGTATATAAAAGGCAGGAAATGGATCTGGGTCGAAGCGGGAACGTTTTAATGGCGGTTACGTAACTATGATTTGTGACAATTGAACGTTTTAGATTTTGTGTTAAACGTTTTAGAGTGCATTTAAAAATAAATATGTTACTCTATGTTAAAAAGAGAATATATTCGTAGCTAGTAGCTTGCTTTTATTACTCCATCTATCTATACATATAATAACATTTCAACTCAGCCGATTCTGTACATTAAATATTTTTTGAAAAATCTTATTGAAATAGTCATTATTATTGACACAGAGGCCGAATCTATAGTTTTTAGAATTTTTGTCTATCTGTCTGTTACCGCATCACAGAAAAACCACTGGAGGGATTTTGATGAAATTTGGTATGGTGATAGCTGGTTATCCGGGTTAACTTTTTACCGCGAAAAAATATCTCATTTCTGATAAAAACTACAAAAACTGCAATGTAAGAGTATACTAATATGTAAAACCTAAGAATTTGGTTTTTGACCATCTGAACGCGAGCAGAGCTGCGGGCAATGCTAGTCATTATAATAAGTTTAAAATATGTATGTAAATTATGAAACTCTTATACTACACATCGAGGTAGTTTTGTACTGTCCAGTGAAAGTCTTGTTAAAATGAGTAAAGATATTCTTCAATCCTTATTTGTTTCTCGGAATAGAAAATAAGTATTAGAAAACAAAAGAAACAGACCGACAGTTTTTTTTTACACCGAAACATTAAAAAAAATATATTTATGTTTAACTTCGTATAAGTCATATTAATTTAATATGAGGTAGCTATATCGAAATCACAGATCGATACTTACATTTTAATAACATACCAAAGACTTTTCTTATTTTAATTTAAAAAGAAACGATAAATGGAAATAAAATAATTAACTTAAAAACGAAGATTCCAAGATAAAATAAACTTAAGTCTTGCCTTGTAATCCGTTAATCTCTACTCAGACTAGATTACCGCGTCCATCTCTCTATTGATCAGTGATCACAAATAATAGAATTCTCAGTAATCATTTTCTTAAAGCCGTTTATAAATAAATATGTTGGGACATTAACACACAGCACCATCTAGTTGCATGGTAAGCTACGAGGCTTGTGTTATGGATATCAGATAGTTGATACACTACACATATATAACTTTAAATACATACATATTATAAATCTAAACAAACCTTCGTCATCATACAAATAAATGCACCCCAACGGGACTCGAACCCGAGACCGCCGGCACAGAAAGTAGGGCTATTACAAACTGAGCCAAATGTGTCATCAATCGTTTATATTGTAAGCCAGTAGCTTACTCTTTCTTCGCTCAGGTACGTCCCAAGGTGCCAAACAGTAGTCTATATGAGTGGTTTCCAGTTTTTTTTGGCCACGGAACCCTAATTGATCATATTTTTTAACGGATCCCCATTTTGATAATAATTAAACTGATTGTGTTGTAATTAGAATACTTTCATGTGTGACTTGAAAGAACCAATCATAAATGAGAAATATCAATACTTTCTTTATTATAACAAAAATATGTATAACCTAAGTATTTAAGGTGATTAATGATTTTTTTCACATATTTATTTATAATAGCATTAAAAGTATGCTTCATGTCTGACAACGTTTTTTTAACTCTCGGACGGAACTCGGAAACTCTGTGACTTTTCCACGGAGCCCTAGAGTTCCGCGGACCACCATTTGGAAACCGCTGGTCATATATGTCACTCCAGGTCATAGTCTATCTACTATATGTATACTTAATTTGATCTAATTGTAAGTCTATCTAACCATGCCAGTATAAAGGAATAACAAACATACATATACATGCATAGAAACTTTCCCATTTACAATTGCAGTCTAGAGAAAGCTTGTAAACAAGTGAGTTTATTTGTTTCTTGTCCACAAGGGCTCTGCAGATTTTGGTAAAAATCAGAATGGAAATAGATTATTTTCTGGCTTAACTCATAGGCTATTATTTATCATCTACCACATGCCCGTATATTTCTACTCTCACGTATACTTATTATGTTAGATACTTACATAAGTTCTACTTAGTGTAAGTAAAAATATGTCTTATTATAAATACTACTTACATTAAGTAAAAGCTCTATAGTTTTGGTTCAGCCATATTCAATATTGAACAATAAAAATGCAATATTTAAGGAAACTTTAAAATTTCATGCTTTAACGTCTGCTTACAATGTGTCCCTTGAGGATTGATCGTCTTTATAATGCCTTGGAGATATCAGAACATTCTAAGTGGTTTTCAAGTACCCAATATATCATAAATTTTACATAAAATAATAGATTGGTTTATAATGGCTTATTTTATTAATATTGTATTAAAAATATTCTATATAAAAATATGAGACGTTATAAACGAATAGGTACCTCGAACTTACTTGAAGGGTAGAATAGAAATTTTTAATTCAATTAGTAAATTTTTTTTATTATAATGACTAATTTAAACGTCATCAGTCATCATAATCAAATGAGATTACGTCATTCCCTTTTTTTTTAAATTTCATATTTAATTTATTATAAGTTAGTAGTACGTACTCTGAGAAAAAAATCGTTTTCGTATTTTTTTTATATTTTTACAATTCATTGTTAGTTACTAATCTTTAGAAATTACTGATTTAGTTTTAGGCCGACTTCCAATTCCAAAAAGGAGGAGGTTCTCAATTCGTCGGAATCTTTTTTTTATGTATGTTCACCGATTACTCGAAGACGCCTGAATCGATTTGGAATTTTTTTTTGTTTCAAAGAGTATACTTCCAGATAGCCCCATATAAATATTAACGAAATCGGTCGAGCGGTTTTTTAAAAAATCAACAAAAAATATTTTCGAAGTCGGTGCCAGCCTACAATATTTTAAGATATGAATATCTAATAGGTAAATATGTATTTTACGTATCGAAATGTATTAGATTTGCTTTACATCACCGAATTCGAAAATATCTGATTAGGAATTTTTAAATGAAAACCTCCGTTGAGTTATTTTTTACATTTTAGTGCCTGGAAGTCGGTTTTTATTTTTTGTTACAAAGTTTTTTACTCATACAGTATTTAAAGGGGCTGTTGAAAGCTGTATACGTCTTGAGATGACATAAAGAAAAGAACTAGCTAAAAATATTTAAACCCAAGCAACAAATAATAGTGTTAGTGTGTATATTGTATAGTACATAATATATATATAAAAAAACTACAGTTATTCTTAGATAGATTAATTTAAACTACTTTCCAGTTAAATTCACAACAAGAAGAAAGTAACAGACCTTTTGTATGTCGCATAGAACCATGAAGAGTTCATTGTATGAAGAGCTCTGCCTGATGGTGTAATTGTAATAATACGAAGACAACCACTTGGAAATTGGAATCAAATTGCACTGAAGAAGTTATCTTATAACAACATCTAACTAAATTCTATTACCCATTTATACATGACATGATCAAACAGACGAATAAACAAACAATTAATATGAGATTTCGATTAACTGAACCCATCCAATGATAAAATCAATGCACATAAGATCGTTACTATTTTATTAAACGTACTAGTTACGTTTTAACCTTTAGTACTATAGATTTCTCAGAGATGAGATATTTTTCCACAGTAAAAAGTATCCTATATGTTGACCCGGATAACCAGCTATCACCATACCAAACTTCATCAAAATCCCTCCAGTAGTTTTTCTGTGATGCGGTAACAAACAGACAGACAAACAGATAGACAGACAAAAGTTCTAAAAACTACAGATTCGGCTTCTGTATCAATAATAATGTCTATTTCAATAAGATTTTCCAAAATATTTTTTGAATATTAAATAGTTAGAATTTTATTATATGAGATGTAGATTGATAAGGACATGAAAATACAATAATACTTAGATTGACTATTAAGTGCTGTTACATTTAATTTATCAAGGGGGAGGTAGTAGGTACATATATAAACGAGCCTCGTAAAGCGAGCTCTTACACGAAATTGCGACTTAGGACAGTTTTATGCCACGGTTCGCTATCGACTGTTTATAGAAATCGCGATGCGCTGTAAAACGTTGAGTAAGCGTTTTCATTTATCGAAGATACCGTACGTTCTAGTGCTCTTTCGCATCTGATAACACTGTCTTATTCTTAGTATAATTTCGTAATACTGAAGCTGAAGCAAAGCTGATATTTCGATTTTTTTGTATACTAGTACTAGCGACATACCCGCGCTCCGCTCTGGTTCGTCCCGTTTTAACGTTTAGTATAGATTTCTCAAAGACGACTGATTTCCCGCAGTAAAATGTATCTTATATGTTGACCCGGATAACCAGCTATCATCATACCAAATTTCATCAAAATCCCTCAAGTAGATTTTCCGTGATGCGGTAACAGACAGCCAGACAGTCAAAAATTCTAAAAAATTTCCAAAAAAATTTTTATGTACAGATTCGGTTTAGTTACAATTTTATTATATGTATAGATTTCAGGTTACGAAAATTATTCAGGTAATACTGTGTAGTATAAATAGAAAATTCAATAATATTCATTTTATTACTGTTTTTAGTAAGCTTAAAATTATTTATCAAGAATTTATCAGATGTGTGTTATTTTCTGTGTCATGAAAAAAAAATTCTTAAAGAAATAATTACACACTTTAATATAGCCCCAAATATACAATTTTTAATGAAAAAAGAAAGATTTACAATTTTTGGTAATCAAATACAAAATAGAATTTTCAAATAATGTTGAAAACGTTATCAATACGATTTCAAAATTATTATACCTGACGGAGGAGGATTTAGTTACCTTTTTCTGTTATGAAACCTTATTACTGTTTAAAGTCACTATGTTCTTTAATTTACTTTTTATTGCTTTTAAAGTGATTTTAAATTTAGAGCAGAGATTTAGTCTCGAGCGGGATCGAGACGCCATCACGACATTCTTTGCAGATACGTGGTTTAGTAAAATTGGTTGATCATGGTGGATCATAGAGTTTTGCTTCGATATTATAGTAGGAAGTCGATGATTGGTGACTGTGAACCCGCTAGCTCTAAATCATTAGAATTACCGTTTCAAGTTTATAACATTGTGATTTCCCTGATTAAATTGTGTATTGAGTATTGAATACTTTATTACTTGAGCCCTGATAACGCCCACAAGATGAGTAATCACCAAAGATGATGTTCGTAGTATATGGATCACAGAACATACCTATAAGTTCTATCTTCTTTACTACCTTTCTGCACAAATAACAAAATTGCAAAAATTCTAATTTGTTTATGGGTTACTTTCCATCATAGGTTTTAATTACTGATTCACTTTGGCATAGAGACGTTCTATTAATTAGAGTCATTTAATGCCTAAACGTAAGGATAAGACGAGAAATGTATCATAATACTAAATCCAAAATGCGAACAAGTTACGTCTATACATATAATAAAATACTGAGTCGAATCTGTACATTACCAAAAATTATAATTATTATAGTTTTTAGAATTTTTGTCTATCTGTCTGGGAACTCATCGCGAGAAAAGAAAACCACTGGACAGATTTTGATGAAATTTAGTATGATGATAGATGGTTATCCGGGTCAACATATAGAATATCTTTTACTACGGGAAAATATCTCATACATAAGTGAAATGAACGTCAAAAGCCAAAGATAAAACAGAATTATTAAAGAAAAGGTTTATTTAAATATTACCTAGCTTTTTATGGTTATCCTTTTTTAATATCTAGACAATAAAATGAATATTTCAGGTGATTTTTATGACAAGTTCTAGTACTAGATAAGGAAACGTCTGCGAATATGTGACTTTAAATATTCTTCCCAAGCGGGGATCAAAGTAGCGATATCAGGAGTTTCATGAAAGATTTGATGACAATAGAAACCCAAAACGGATTTAATGTCGTGGAGAAGAGTCGAAACGTTTTCCATATTACCTAACATATTTTCTTTTACGATTAAACTTGCTATTCACAATTAAAAACAACAACATGATTAGATAATCTATTCGTTCTATACATATTTTACTATGATTAAATAAGTGCTAAGTAATAGTAAAGAAACGAAAGGCTTACGAAAATGTATATTTTACTAATATTATACATGTGAAAGTTTAGATGTTTGGATGTTTGAAACTCAATCACGCCAGAACGGGTGAACAGATCTGGATGAAATTTGGCACAGAGATAAATTATAGTCTGGAATATAAGGAAAAAATGTATGGTTCCCGTGGGATAGATTTGTTTCTATTTCCCTAAATAAATTTAATTCTTTATTGTTACTTTCAAGATTCTTTTACTAATACGAGTAATTGGTAGTGGCCTAAAAGTTTACTACAAACAAATCCATACCTAATATGATAAAGCCGCTAGTTGAATATATTATTAAATTTTGAAGTATACAATATGTACAGATAATGTCTCATTCATAATATTTATTTTAAACATACATATAATTATTCTATTTCTAGCAACAAGTTAAATTAAATAACGGTAACTAACGATGTGCAACACATGCATATTTATATTCAAAAAATTAATTTTAATTTGAAATATAACTAACTGTCGGTACGCTGCGGTCAACGGTCCACAATTGTGCTACAAATACATCTCTATAAAGTAGAGGAAGATGTTCGAATTAGCAATTTATAAAAAGATATTTATATTTATGCCACACTAATAATCCTTTTTTTGTTAATGTTGGGAAATGTATTTACGCATACCACCTGCTAGAAAAGCCAGTACTACCCGTTGTAAGTGGGTGTCGCAGAATCGGTTACGCACTCAACTACGACGCCCTGCCGAAACAGACCACACAAGCAAGGGGTTGCTTCCACGGTCTACTTTGCTGTCAGAGGAGTACCAAGAGCAACCCACATGGTACACCGCCCACCGAAGTGAGCCACCTCCCTATGTCTTTTGGCTTCGCGCCCGGCTGGTGACGGAAAAAAGTGACCTTACTCTACAATGATAAAAATATTTCAAAAATAACAATTTTTAATTAGTTCACTGATTATTTTAAAACTATTATATTACATAAAAAGTTATTGAAATTACAAAACGAGAACCTATTTAAAGTATGAGTATGTCGCTAGTTTGTCCTTCTTGCAACAGCAAAGCGACTTTTGGCATTGTTTTGCACTGGAAAGTGACATAAGATTATTATGAGAGATAAAATGAGGGTAAAGAGTGATACGTTCGATCATCATAATATTCATAGTTAATTACCGAATAAACATAGTTATTTATTTTTAATATTGGTATATTATACCAAATTAATTTATCATCTAATTGAAACTTTTTATTTATTTAACGTCACGTGAAGACAGTATAAATCTTTGTATCTAATAGATTTCACTGTAGATAAAATACTAATCTAATAGAAACAGTTTCCGTTTGTTTATCCTTACGGTTCCATATCTCGAGATTCGAGAAAGGGGGTGACTTCGTTGCACATAAATCTCTTCACGGCCCACTTAACAAACGACTAAAAAACTTACCTAAATCTTAGCTTGCAGGATGGTATTGGTGGATATATATATATATATATATATATATATATATATATAATATATATATATATATATATATATATATATATATATATATATATATATATATATATATACATATACATATGTACTATGAAGTCCTTTTATCTTACACTCTATGATATAATGGGGACGGTCCGTGTAGTAGTAGTTTGGATAGAGGGATGTTTGATACTCAGTTACGCTAGAACGGATCTGGATGAAATTTGGCACAGTGATAGATTAGTCTGGAATAGCACATAGGCTACTTTTTATCCTGAAAAATGTACGTTTCCCGTGGGATTGATTTGTTTTTGTTTTTCACTAGGGACGAACCCGAGCTAAGCAAGGGTGAGCCAGTTTTATTATATATTTTCTCTGTACAATTTTCACTTATTCTTATATACCTAAGTTAAATATTAAATATCGAACACCCCTTCATGAGGTATAATATCCTTTAATTTTTTGGTATTATAAATGTACGAGAAAGGTAACCCAACACAATTCGGCTCATCGCATGACTACGCCTAAATTAATAAAATATTCAATAACTTAGTCTGATATAAATAGAAGTTTCACAGCATCTGTTATTTTTAAATAAAACTATCTTTTCGGATTATTTCGCGGATTTATTTTGATTTGTCAAACAATAATAATGTCAAACATTCGCGTAAATCTAAGAAAGTATTAAGCATCTGTTATTTCCAATACCTGTCTCTGGAAGGCCAAAGAAGATTAAAATAAAAAAATCTTCATTTAAGATGTTAGATTGTAAGTAATATTTTCAGTAGAATAATAATATAATAAGTTATATATATATACGTATATAACAAACTCAAAAACAAATCTATCCTACGGGAACCATACATTTTTTTCGAGATAAAAAAGTAGCATATTATGTCCTATTCCAGACTATAATCTACATCTGTGCCAAATTTCACCCAGATCCATTCAGCCGTTCTGGGGTGATTTAGTAACAAACATCCAAATATACATCTAAACTTTAACATTTATAATTAATATTAGTAAGATAGTAAGTAATAATGATCAAGTAATTATAAAAAACGTTTCGATTTCTATTTTCTTTTGAAAAGATATTTGAAAATGTACCGGAGCTTATATCATCTTAGAAAAATAAACTAATTGTTAAATGCAGTTTTAGTAAATTATACCGTTAAATCTGCAACACCGATACTAGATATTGCTTTCAACACGTATCACTTACATAAGAAGGCTATAATTATAAAGTAGCGTATCGACGAGGTTCTTTCCCCGTACGATGGCATAAATAATCATGTCGAGATTTTATCAAGAGAAAATACGATGGCGAGCTGGAAAATAGTTTCCTTGCCCGCCCCTCTATGGAATTCTAATTAGGGTAACGTAAAAAATACACTATTTTCAGATTCGTTAAAGTATTGAAATTTTCATGATAATTTAGGGATTCTCGAAGAAATAATGTTTCGTGTTATTTATGTTTTTTTCACTTACTTAATTATCATATACATAGATGATAAAAGTCTGTTTGTTTGTTAAAATATACCTTCCTTTAAATTAAAAAAAAATTGGAAAATAAATCATTAAAATTACTAAATCATTCCTACTTCCTTACAATTTTCAATTATTTCTAACACAAAATTTTAGTAAGTACATAGATCCAAGATAAATTATTCCTATTACTATATAGTGCTCAGTAATAAGGACTTTCCCATACAATATGCTGATATATTAATAGCCCCACTAGTTGCCAGTGACAGGATTATAATCGAACTCTAAGAGTCCCAAGAGGACTCAAGTAGTGTTCTATTCAAAGTGGTTGCACACGTTCTTTAACACTTGTCTTGCGTTTCTGCATTTCGCTGCTTATTCCCAAGACGTTTTGCTATAAAAGCCTCATATACTGGGTACATAAAATTGCAAAGTGTTTTCATGTTATATCATTTTTAGCTATAATATGTAGGTAGTTTTACTTGAAATTGTACTCAGATAATTTAATATTTTGCCTTTTAACCTAAACTCGCTGCCATCAGTGCCTGAAAGTGTATTTTGATTACTTACGAAATACTAACACTTTGGTACTAAATTTCGTTATGCTATAAATGTATAATCTTAGCCTCTTTTAATGTCTCACTGCTGGGTATGGGTCAAGCTATAGCCCACCATGCTAGTCAAGCGCGAGTTAGCGGACTTCACATGTCTTTCAAATATTTGCTAGGTTTTCTCAGACGTGGACGTAGAGATATGGGTTTCCTCGAGATGTTTTCCTTCACCATACAACAAGTGGTAATTATCAGAAGTGCGAGACCCGGGATTTGAACTGAACGCATTAATTAATTTCCCAAGCTATCGCGTTAATTACAAAAATATAACCTGCCTTAAAAAAATAACAAAATAACCCTAAAAACGCAAGACATCTTTTAAATGATGACTGCATGTAAATTCAGCGTGAAGCTGTAATTCATATTTCTAATAATATTACCTTCTCTAAAATGTGTTTTTGGTAATCAAGTCCATATTATTATTTATCTTCACTAAATATAGCATAACTCGCTGTATATTCACTGGAAGACAGCCATCTCGGTCGAGTTTATTAAATTGGTCGTTTAGAATCGTGAGTGCGCCGAGTTTTTTAGATAAGCCTGTTTATATACGCATGTTGTATTGGGGATACAGTTAACAACTGTTTAATGGCACAGATTGCGTCGTTTTAGGACGATTAAACTTCAGGTGAAATAACTTTAGAAGGATGTTTATAAATATATTAAAGGTTTCATGATTACTGACAATGTTATGATAAATCATCATACCATGACGCTTGTAACAGTAGTACCGAAACATTGGGAACTCGTAATAGTAAGTAAAAAACATGGTAAATATAAGGTTTTACACCATAACAATAGTGTATAAGTATGTTTACATGTTTATTTTTTAAGTAATGATTCTTACATTACGAAATTAGAAGCTCAATATATCTAGTATCTACATTACGTGTTGCTCTAAATGCTTAGTACTACAGTATAAATCTATCTATACTTATAATAAAATTGTAACTAAGCCGAATCGGCACGTTAAATATTTTTTAGAAAATCTTATTGAAATAAACATTATTATCGACACAAAGGCCGAATCTATAGTTTTTTGGATTTTTGTCTGTTTGTCTATCTGTCTGTCTGTTACCGCATCACAGAAAAACCACTGGAGGGATTTTAATGAAATTTGGTATGGTGATAGCGGGTTATCCGGGTCAACATATAGGATACTTTTTACCGGGGGAAAACGCCTCATATCTGAGAAAAAATACAAAAACTGCAATGTAAGAGTATACTAATATGTAAAACCTAAGAATTTGGTTTTTGGTCATCTGAACGCGGGCGGAGCCGTGGGCAATGCTAGTATATTATATAATATTGCTAAATGAGTGGATGTTTCCATTACTCAAATTATTTATTCAGTAGATTTAGTATAGACCAATAAACAGTATTAACAATCGTGGTTCTTTTTAATTCAAATATAACTGCAACATCAATAAAATAATATCACTTTACTTCGCTTAAAATTTCACAAACTCTTGTAAAATAGACATTTAAGACTCATAAAATTATATAATTATATTCATGAAACGACACTTTACGCAGAAATAAATGTAGATAAATAAATACTCTACAAATAATCATTGTAAAAGATAAAAACAACTCTTCCACTAAACCGTATATTATACAGTATTATAGAGATAACTTATCTCCACCGTATAAGATAAAAGTTCTCGCAAGTACTTGAACATAGAAAGGCTAATTTAGTTTAGCATCCATAGTAACGGAGTTATGAGTGACACGTCCCAGCTGCAGTTGCATGGCGAGCAATTTCTCGGGGAAAATAGAGTATGACGGGATTTCATCATAAATTATGTTCATTTTGACTCTGACACTCTATTATGTTAAGATTTTAGGGTTATGCTTTTAATATATTTAATCTTAATATTATGTTATATCTATACAAATATATGTATGTATATACAACTGTAGTTTGTTTTAACGCTCTAGTATCTGGAAGAATCAGTCTGATATAATGATATAATAAAGTCTATATGTATTGTATGACTATTTATTGTGGGAGGAAGTTGTGGCCCAGTAGTAACGCGCTCGCTTGGGAAATGAGTAAAGCGGGTTTAAGCCCCGAGTCTTGAATCTTTGATATTTTCATGTGAGAATCATTTTCCAACATTATTACCATTTATCTTACGGTGAAGGAAGGTCGGGAGGAAACCTGCATGTCTAAGAGAACCTAGCAAGTTTTAGAAAGATATGTGAAGTCCGCCAATCTGTAGACTATAGCCTGATGAGCCCCACGTATTGACGGGAGGCCGTCCCCAGAGTGGGACGTTAAAAGGGCTAAATACAATACGTACATACAATTATTGAGGTAGGTTTTCTAACCCTTAGAGACAGAGCTATTATTCATAAATAAACTATGCGAGCGTAGCTACGAGTAAAATCTAGTTATATTTATTCAGCAAAATTATTATTTTAAATGATTTATAACTATTAACCGATTAAATATAATGTCATAATATTTGATTAAAATAAAAAAAAATATTTTTGTACTCGTGACCCTATCAATTATAGTCTTGTTAGTATCATTAATTAATATCGTACGTAATAGTTCATATTATGAGCATAACATTATTTTCAAATCACAGGCAGATTCAATAGGGAATATGCATGAATGTTTTTTTAATATTTTATACAATTATAAAAAAATATCCAGCTCCAAAAAACTAAAAATGTAGTATAATTTTCTTTTTTTAAATATCATACCGTTACGGATGGTTTAAACGCTCGCCATTTCGCGCGCTTGGCATGACGTCATAGTATGATATACACCGAAAAATAACGACTTTAATTTGTAGCGACAAAATCGCTAATCGTTCTGTTATGATAATACTTTGACGTCATACTCGGTTTGACCAATGGCGTGCGTTTCACCTACTTTAAATTTCCCGCCTGTATTTGCTCTTTTTAATAATTATTTTCTAAATCAAAAAGAAATTACAGTAAAAAAAAAATTATATAGGCTTAATTCAAAAGCAATTAAGTTTTAAAAATAAATATTTCACTTTTCTTTAAACGCATTATCCCTATAATTATACATGCAAGTAAACATACGAATAGATTCCTTTAAGTACGTTTCAAAGCACAATGACATGTCATTACATAATAGTAGTTGTATTCAAATCTCATCTCAAATATGAATTTTTGAATTGTATACAAAATGCAAATTCTATCTTCACACATCAATACCTTTAAATGCAGATTTCAATGGAATAAGGGAAATTTACTAAATTGACGCATTTACCGCCACCACATCGCGAATCCTATTAACAGACAAAAAGCATCCGAGCTCCGGATTGAAATATCTGTACGCGGTTCGGAGGGTTGAAGTTCATTTAACTCTTAACAAAGGCTTTATATTGCAAGACCGGTATATACATACATATACATACAAGTGTACATTTATCCTGAAAGAAACCTTCAACCAATATCGATATGACTTACGGTTTTTTTTCTACTTTTGTGATAGATTGCCATTTCATCGCTTTTGAGAGTAATACAATTACTTTGAAAATGTTTGGACAATAGGTTCTACATATAGATAGAAAATAATAAATAAAGTAACTAAAGATTTATCGCTATTTATAGAGATTGATCATAACCTAATGTTATCTATAATATATAATTCTTCTGTGAGTGTGTATGTCACTGAACTTCTCTCAAACGACTGGACCGATTTTGATGAAATTTTTTGTGTGTGTTCAAGGGGATCTGGGAATGGTTTAGATTCACAATTTTGTCCAAAAAATTTGAAATTTTCAAATTAAAGAAGTGTAGACAGGACAACGTCTGTCGGGTCCGCTAGTGTTATCTATACTTAAAGGTCAATCTTTATTAAGTAACAAAAAACCAGTCAAGTGCGAGTCGGACTCGCACACGAAGGGTTATACCATGGTACAAAATATAACATTACGTACCTACAATCAATTTTTTTCAACTTGCATGGCGGCCATTTTCAAATTTTGCTATCTTGGTTTTTCATTATTTTTTATTACAGCGGCACAAGAAATACACATTGTGTGCAAATTTTAACTCTCTACTTATTACGGTTTATGAAACAAAGTTTATAAACATATTTGGCTGCTAACAGACGGACGGACAACGGAGACTTAGTAATAGGGTCCTATTGGAACCCTTTTGCTACGGAACCCTAAAAAGTAAGTTCTCATAATATAAAATGACAAATATTACGGCATAAAAATAAATGGAGAGTATTTAAATTATATTACAGGGAGTGTATCAAATCTGCGCATTTAACGCCATCGCATCGCGAATCCCATTAGTAGACAAAGAGAGCATTCGGGCCTTACGGATTGAATTCGCTAAACACGGTTTTGACGGTACCAGATTACGTGTTACTTGAGCGTGTAATCGATGTATATTGTATGAATTATGTAAAATAAAACGTTTTTTTACATGTGAAATATTTATTTTTTCTTCAAATAAAGACTTTCTAGTAGTAAAAATATTGTGCTTTACCATAATTTGAATGAACTTAAATCTGACTATCATAATAATAGCAGAGTTTGTATGTATGTTTGTTACTTCTTCACTCTGTAACAACTACATGAATTTGGATAAAATTTATTAATTATAATTTAGAGTAACATATAGATTACTGTTTGGCATCTAACAAGTGGCTAATGTTTTTATATAGTTCAATGACTGTTCGACGCTTCTTTAATTCTTGGTAAAAGATACTATTTTGTATAAGAAATACAAAAATTCTTTTTTGAAGCTTAAAATTAAGATCTTTTTAAAAGCAAATTTATCCTCACTTACATACAGTAGGTATAATTTTATAAAGAAAACCCTTAAATAAAACTAAAGTCTATTCGACGTAACATTCGTATTTAATTTATTATTTAATTCTTATTCGGACTGACATTGCCTCTAGTATGTACAAGCGGCCGACGACGTGATATTTTTTACAGAAAAAAAAACCTCCCCACTTCCGACGTATACACGTAGGGTTAGATTGTACAACCTTTTTTGCTTAGTTCTTGCGAGCAAGAACTTAACTGATTTGTTGGTAGGCTAGATTATGCAAATGAATATATTCATAATTACAGTAAGTAGTAGAGAAGTTTATTATCTTTTTGGCTTCAGGTACTTCTACTTAGGAATAGATAGAAAAATGCTTTCCTTTGCTTTTCGCCAAATAAACGAAAAAAAATCACTTTGTCCGACTGTTAGTGGTAAAATTTTTATCTAATTTTATTTACTATCAATTAAAAAAATAAACCATTTAAATCGGTTTTGTTCTGTAAAGATAGATCCGGTAGAGTGAAAATTATTAGTTTGGATATTATCATACATGTACATACATATGTCTATATGTAATACAATAACAGAAACTAAAAATTAGGCATTTAGTATAAAGAATGTCATATCCAATTCCATGAAAACGAAATACCTATGATAATTTAATCAAGAAAAATTCTAAATTGAAATGTTATCCTCAGCTGGTCTTCCGTTTCTAAATTCTAGATTCTAATATTGAGTCAATGCTAATTTAATTAGCGATAACCTATCTTTTCCTTTAATGCAATGCCGAAAAAACTATGCAAATGCAAATATTCTTTCACCTATACATATAATAAAATTGTAACTAAGCCGAATCTGTACATTAAATATTTTTTGGGAAATCTTATTGAAATAAATATTATTATCGATAAAGAGGCCGAATCTATAGTTTTTAGAATTTTTGTCTGTCTGTCTGTCTGTTACCGCATCATGGAAAAACCACTGGAAGGGGTTTTGATGAAATTCGGTTTGATGATAGCTGGTTATACGGGTCAACATATAGGATACTTTTTACAGCGGGAAAATGTCTCATTTCTGAGAAAATATACAAAAACTGCAATGTAAAGAGTATACTAATATGTAAAACCTAAGGATTTGGTTTTCGGTCATCTGAACGCGGGCGGAGCCGCGGGCAACGCTAGTAAAAATATAAATATTGATAGTAAACCGTATTAAGAATTTAATTCCAAATGAAGTAACTCCAGACATGTCACAGAGCTCGCATGTCACAGAACAGTTAACATGCAGGCAATTATAATAAAATGTAGGAAAATGTAATGATACGGACGCTTATCAGTTATTTTCTCTAGTGAACGTAAATTAAATAAATATGTGCGTGACGGGCAAATAGACTGTTTTGTTGATTGTGATTGTGGACTTAGTATTGATTATATCAAGAGTTAAACCTTCTTACTTTGTATTGAACTAGCATTTAACGCAGCGTTTTTAGACACATTTATTGATGAAAAATAGCCTGTTTTGTATTGAAAATAAAGGCAATGTTGTATTCTTTGTTGTTAAAGCATTTGAAACGTAAGGAAACAAAAAACAAAGTAAAATCACGAAAAAGTCCGAAAAATAGTTGAAAATGTTAAGTAGTAGGTACCTGTTCTAGTAAATCTAAAAACGTACTAATAGTACTAATTCTTTAGATTAATTCACTAGTTATAATTTATAAAAAATATCCGAAGGTTTATTTTGGGCACGTAAATATTTGATAATTCTGTTTTTTCTTTAAAATATTGTTTGGCACTTTTGTATCAGCAAAAATAAGGTAAAAAGAATTTTTATTTATCCATAATAAATTGAAGCAATAGAATTTCTAGTTTAGTAAGAAAGCTTATAAATTATGAACAACCTTCGTAATTTCTTGTTAAAATATTCTGTTTACTTCGACTTGGATATATTTTGATAAAAATGATATCGTTAGCAAAGTCAATTACATTCACAATTAAGGGGGCGACCGAGACACCGAGATAGAATAAGTTGGTTTTAAATTTGCATAAAACATTCGCGAGAAAGCGCAAAATGTAGCCGAGTTAAATATTCATACAATAAGTGTACTTATTCTAATAAAATTGTTTTACGTCTTTAAACTTTAATATTTAATGAAGTTCTGCCCAATTACAACTTTGTAAGAGGCCCTGATTTCTGATGCAAATAAGTAAGAAACCGGAAAGTGTTAAATATTCTCTAGTAACTTTTGGTAGATGGTTTTTCTCAACAAAATATTAAACTAACTGCAGTTTGTTGACTTTTCGTTCACAGGATCCTTTCTGCACCTCATACAACATGCAGAACACATACAAAGTTGCCACATAATCGTTTGGAGTTTCATCAGTAACAATGAGCTAGAACTTCCTAGTTCTAGCAAACTTGCTAACTGAAAGCGGGGCTTCTGTGATTTATGCATATGGTCGTTAGAATATATCATTTCCGAGTTTTTTTTTTAAATATATGTATAAATAACTCGTATAACTCGTCCTTAAGTTGCATATACTACTTGCTAACTTAATTTTAGATACTTATTTTATTTACTTAGTTTATATATATACAACTTATTATAAATTTAGAATATAATAATTATATACAGACAGTCAACTTATTATAAATTTAGAATATAATAATTATATACAGACAGTGGAAGATAATATTAAAATAAACCCTAAATATTTTCACTCATATTTAAAAAGAATGCGAAATAATAAATGTGACTATCCTGCGTTAATGACATTTAACGATTGTGAATTTACTAACGGAAGGGATATTTGTAATCAATTTGCTATACACTTCTCGAATACATATATGACATATAACAACATTTCAGCTTTAAATTCATGTACAAATGCTCAATCTAATTTTAATTTGCAACTTGCTAATGTATGTATAGAAAAGCAAGAAGTCATAGATCAATTAAAGAAACTTGATATACATAAAGGTGCAGGCCCTGATGATATTCCACCCATTTTTGCAAAAAATTGCGCGGAGACATTAGCAAATCCTTTAATTATTTTATTTCAAACATCCCTAGCAGATGGTACATTTCCAAGTGTATGGAAAAAGGCCAGGGTTGTACCTATATTTAAAGGTGGAGATAAAAAAGATATAACTAAATATAGACCCATTTGTATACTCTCCGTCTTCTCAAAAATCTTTGAAATTATTATATGTAGATCGCTCAGTTGGTACGTAAAACCTATTATGATAGAAAATCAACATGGATTTTTAAGGAATAGATCCACAATGTCTAATTTAGCCTCATTTGTTACGGATATATCTGAAGTGTTAGACAATAACGGGCAAGTAGACTGCATCTATACAGATTTAGCCAAGGCTTTTGACACAGTTGACCACAATATTCTACTACATAAGTTAAGGAATTATGGTATTTGTGGGAAATTTATTAATTGGATTGCATCGTACTTGCGTAATCGAGAAATGAATGTTGTAATTGGTGGAAATCAATCTGATACCTTCATTGCTACGTCCGGTGTACCGCAAGGGTCACACCTTGGTCCTGTATTATTCGGACTTTTTATAAATGATGTAATAACATGTTTTGATTACTGTAGGATATATTTGTATGCGGATGACTTAAAAATTTTTAAAAAAATATCAACAATAGACGATTCCATTAAAATGCAAGCAGACTTAGAAAAACTTGTATCATGGTGTGAACGTAATCATTTAAAACTAAATTACCAAAAATGTTATAACATAACATTTAGTAGAAAAATTCGAACAATAAAATATGACTATAATATAAATGGTAATAATTTAACATGCATCAATGAAATATACGATCTCGGAATTTTATTGGATTCAAAACTAAGTTTTATCCCACATATAGAAGATGTTATTAAAAAATCTCTTAAAATATTAGGACTTATTTTAAGAAACACAAAAGATTTCAAAACATCTTACACGAAAATAGTGCTTTTTAACTCATACGTCAGAAGCAAGCTGGAATATTGTTCGATTGTATGGAACCCTTATTACCAAATTCACAAAAATAGACTAGAAAGAGTACAAAAAAAGATATTACGTACAATATGTTATAAAGATAATTTAGAATATAATTACAATAATCTGTTAAAACACTATCGTACATTTTCATTATCCACACGAAGAGATATTTTGGATCTTTGCTTTTTGAATAAAATTATAAATGGAGATATTGATTGCCCTGATTTAGTACGAAAAATAAAGCTAGCAATCCCTAGAAACACTGTTAGGACTTCCAGCTCTAAGCAAACGTTTGTGACCAAAATTGCTAGAACAAACTTAGGCCGTAATGCACCTTTAAATAGAATTATACAACTATACAATACTATCTCAAAAGAAAAAGCTGACATTGACATTTTTAAGTATTCTGGGAAAGCATTCAAAAGAAAAGTTAAAATGCATTTTTTAACTTTAAACTCAAATTATACCATTTAATGTTATTATATTGCTATAATATACAATTTTAATCAATTTTACCCATATTTTTATATCAACTGTTTACTTATACCTCTTCTTACCAAATAGTTTTAATTTTGGAACATTTAAAAAATTTGTTTTACACTGTTTTAAATATTTTATATTTTTAGTTGTAGCTTTTATAATTTTTGGATGTTTTTTTTTGGCAATAACTTTTTATACCATTTAAATTTTAAACCTTCACATTTTTTTAAGTATATATTTTTTTGTAATTTTTTATGCCTGTTTTTTTTAATTGTTTATTGTTTTTTTTAACTTAACTTTTTTTAACTTTACACTTTTATTAAGTATTTTATTTTTCATAGGATAGATATGTAGTATAAGTTTCGGAACAGCTAGCTAGTTTACGCATGTTAAGTTAGCCTATAAATGTGGTGTATAGTGTAAAAAAAATATTTTATAAGAAATTATTATGTATAA
Source organism: Brenthis hecate (assembly GCA_951806755.1). Lineage (NCBI taxonomy): Eukaryota > Metazoa > Arthropoda > Insecta > Lepidoptera > Nymphalidae > Brenthis > Brenthis hecate. The sequence continues at coordinate 3,534,824 of OX638256.1, forward strand.
AAGATCAAAAGCACTGTATACTATGTTGGCATCCTATATAATAAATAAATATATATATATATATATATATATATATATATATATATATATATATATATATATATATATATTCGAAAAATTCACTATATGTATATATATAAATACATACAGTGAATTCTTCGTGTTAGTGTGTATGGTAAAGTCCAAACCTGTACCCTCTCAAAGGTTTGTATTGGTAATCGTAATCGATTAAGACGAGATTTGCCATTGAAAGCACTAGTTGAGTGCCCATTCTTCCTGGTTCCGAAATTATGATGTCTATTTTATCTCTATTCGAGGGTTAAAATATATATATATATATATATATATATATATATATATATATATATATATATATATATATATATATATATATATATATATATATATATATAATAACACCTCAATCATTTAATTGAAATTATTGCATGATATTTTATAAATAATAATTAATTTTTATGGGCTATAAACTATATCAAAATGGGGTGTTATTTAACCTTGTTACACTTTCAAATCTTGTTTGCCGGAAATTTAGAGAATAATAAAAGCTTTAAAATAACCTGAATAAGGACAAAGGGGACGGTATCCTGAAAAGTTTAATTATGTTAGCACTAAGCACGCAAAGCTGTGTCCAAATGAGTTTGGTAGAGACGTAACCTAAAACAATTTATGTCTGGGAAATATGGCTTGAGAAAATTATTTCGCCCTCATTTCACTTTCTAATAATCTCATCTAGCGCAGTGATTTAAGTAAAATATCTGCGATACAAATAACGAGTTCGGTTGATTTTTAAAGTAAATGTAGTAGCATTGTTTTTGTTATCTTATTTCTATCATCAACAACTAATATTAAAAACGTAAAAGTAAGTTTGTTAATTCTTTTTATCCTGTTAAAGCTTCAACGCCTCTGCAAACCTTCATAATCAATCACTCATTTAATAACAATATTATGTAGTCTATGCAGTTAGGTTTTTTATTTTTGTAATTTTTTTTTAATTTAAACTTCTTTAATTTTATTGAACAATTTATTATCCTAAATTACTTTTAAATATATCATTTATGTTTATTTTTGTAACCACCTCTTACAATACAGTATTTTAATACCAAACTTTTGACTCGAATGAAAAAAAATTTTCAAGACACAAATTGTCGCTTAGGATCCGCCATTTTTATTATTTTTGAAAACACCTACCTAAAGACACTTGGGTTTTTGAGACGAATCTAAAGATACCATAACTGTCGCAATCCATGCAGCCATTTGGAAAATACGAGGTAATAAAGAAAACAAACATAAAAGATACGCGCGAAAAACATAACCCTTACTTGGCAGTCAGGTAATCACACTTTTTTTTAATTACTATATTTAAAAAAATATATACAGCCTAAGTTGCTAGTAAGCCAAAAGATTAAAGATAGCGAAGTGCTCACTTAATTTAAAAAAAAAAGTATACCTACCTCATTTAAAAAAAATTAGAAACTGAATTCGCATTTAGTATATTAATTTCATTATATATACTTTATTAGATAGGAAAAGAGAAAATTGTAATAGAAAAACATTTCGTCAAGTAAGATAAAGTCGACGTTGACGGATGTTCGGAGTGTCTGCTTACGTGACAAGTTGGGTTTTTATTGTAAGTCTAACCGATATCAACATGGACTACGATTTTTTGTTAGACAAATATTCTTTTGTTGTTGACAGTGAGTACTCAAGATTTTTGTTGTAATAATTTATATATTTTCGTTAAATTTCATGTATTATTTAATTTTAACGAATACTTTTAAATATATTTGCCTTGTAATACTTATATTTGCTTTGTACTTCATTTTATTAAAAAAATACTTAACGATATACAAAAAGAAGAACACAACTTCATCATAATTGAGACAGCATTTAATAATGAAATTAAAAAAAAAAAGAAAAAATTCAGCTTACCTACTTATTATTTCCAAAGAAACAACCCAACTCTGCTATACATTTACTATATAGTAAAATTAAAAGCTTAAAATTAAGCTTATGAAGGTATTTATTTAGAGAAATGATGAAGCAACGCATAATAAGCTCAGAGTAAACTTCACGTACGAAGCGAGGAGAATTACAACTACTTCATATGAACTATTAAGTCTCCTGCAGTGTGATCTATGCAAGTACATACTCGTAGGTATCTTGTTTGTTACACAAACTGAAATGTTAATGAAAGAGGATTGCTTCATAATTAGAAATTTTGTTGTAAATATCACAAAATATTTAGCAAAGTATATAATTATTATGTTACAAATGAAAACGTAGGTTCATCTATGATTCTTAGGTTTTACATATTAGTATACTCTTACATTGTAGTTTTTGTATTTTTACTCAGAAATGAGAGAAATTCTAAGAACAATAGATTCGGCCTCTGTATCGATAATAATGTCGATTTCAATAAGATTTTCCAAAAAATATTTAATGTACAGATTCGGCTTGTTTACAATTTTATTATATGTATAGATACGTTCTATTTATAGTAATAATTTCTATCAACATATCAAAATAGCGTAAAAATTAATAAAGATAAATAAATACTGTTATTTTAAAGCTACATACGAAATAAGAACCTACAATATTTTTTTTTATTTATTATTTAAAGTATTTCTACGTAATGTTAAATGCATCCAATCCGTAAACAGTATTTAGTATTAGAGTAAGGACCTAAAGCACTGTTATTTATTTCACGAGCCAGCTCATTATAAGCGCCCCGCATACAAAACGAGTGGAAAATTACATCTATTTCATATGAATTCTCCTGACACTACAATTTGCATACATTTAATGCAATTGTCTAAGTAATAAGTTTACCATCCTATTATTTAGATTTAAGAGATAAAACATCTCTGTGATAGTTAATTACGACAATATGTAACAAATATTTAAAATAATAACAATAAAAAACGTCGGGAACCAAAAATTATAATAAATCCGCGAAATAATCCGAAAAGATAGTTTTATTTAAAATGTCAAATATTCGCGTAAATCTAAGAAAGTATTATACTAAGCTTTTTTACATTTGAATGAAAACAATACAAATAAATCTTTGATATTTATAACTCCACCAAATATCTAAACAACATCGAAATAAAACAAAGAATACCCACTAACGTATGAGAAAAGTTGGCAACTTGTCGAGATAATGGTAAACAATCGTTGTGGAGCTTCCAAAAAGCTTATAAATCAAAAAAAACTACCCAAAAACAAAAACAAATGTATTAACTCTAAGGAAACAAGAAAAGTAATAATTGTTGCTATTTCTCGCCTCTTGACTTTAAGAAGTCGGTAAATTGCGCTGAAACGTTGCTACAATAAATGTGTTTGTAACGCTTTGTTTTTCAACTCTGTTTAACGGTTAAATGAAATAAAGCGTGCTTATTACTACTGCAACGGCAAACCAAGATTTATTTAAACTTAAAACTACTGGAGTTTCTGTAGAATTATGAATTTAAATGTCCTCAACATTTACATAGTTTGTTTTACATGTATAATATATGACACTAATAGATACAATGCGTTTAATAGCTAGCTGCCGACTCCGGTAGTTCTTCGGAAGTCATGGTATCGATTCCCATATTTTAAGAATATGCATAATAAATCTACATCCATTTGGAGAAGTCTTTTATCTTCGGTTTTATCATAATTTTTGATTCCCGACGTTTCAAATGCTTGATAGCAAAAACCCTTATGGGGAAGATTGATTAAAATATTTTCTGTAAAGCATTCGAAGAGCTGGACACTAAAAATCAAAAACTCCAACAAATATATTCTAAAAATCTGTGATTACTATTATTTTCAAATGAAGATTATACTTGAAGAATCTCCATACACTTCTACAATTCCAAGAAAAAATCCTAAGAGTGGAATAACTACATTTAAAGTGATATAAAATCGGTGTAGTATTATTTTAGTTAAAAGTTATATTATATAATTCACGATACAAATATTTGTCCTCAGACCTTGTTAAAACAGCGTGCGAAGTTAGATGCCGCCACGCAGCCCTAAGTGCCGAGTGTCTCACTACAGGCGAAAAGCGGGGGTGAAGAGAGTGCACTAATAACTGTGTACTTATTTCTACTTCGCAAGTGCATTAAAATGTCCTTGTAACAATAAAGTAAACCTTATTTATTAATGCAACGTATAAAACTTTGAAAATAATTCTATAAGGATATTCAATACTAGATTGGTTCCCCATACAAACTTTGATCCCCATTACCACCCCCTTAAGGGATGATTTCCGGGATAAAAACTATCCTTTATCCTTTCCAGGGTCTTAAGCTATCTTCTTAGCAAATTTCATCTAAATCAGTTCAGTAGTTTCGGAGCCTATTAGGTACAAATAAATAACCAAAAAAAGTAAATCTTTCCTCTTTATATTATTAGTATAGATTTAAGTGTGGTGTGAATTCATAAGCAATAAAAGTTGGATTATCGTATCCTAAATCGCTTAAGCTACAACCATATATTTATGTAATATCATTGGCAGTCTATAACCACTCATTTCCTCGGTATTTCCCGCAATAAAACATATCATAAATAAACCTAACGTTACTTTATTACAGTAAATATTATGAACAACTCGTATGATTTAGATAGTAAGGAAGTGAAAAATATATATATACATATATAGTTGACTAGCGACTTACCCTGGCTTTGCTCGGTTCGTCCATAAGTGTCTTTAGTATTTATAATATTACTAGCGACTCACCCTCGCTTCGCTCAGGTTTGTCCATACTTACGTTTTAAGGTTTACTGTAGATTTCTCAGAGATCCCGCAGTTAGAAGTATCCTATATGTCGAGCCGGATAAACAGCTATCATCATACCAAATTTCATCAAATTCCTCCAATGGGTTTTCTGTGATGCGGTCACAGACAGACAGACAGATAGACAAACAAAAATTCTAAAAACTATAGATTCTGCCTCTGTATCGATAAAAATTACTATTTCAATTATATTTAATGTACAGATTCGATTCAGAATTTTATTATGTATGTATAGATAGATATATAGTAGCTAGCGCTACTTTTTGGTATATTTTTTGTTACTACTAATAGCATATGTATAATTCCTAATTATAGTCGATATAGTATGTACTAAATTACTTGTAAGCTTTTCCAGTCGTTTCAAAGTGAAAAAGCTACAGGCACATGTAAGTACAAACTTAAGCTTTCGTATTTATAACAGTATTGATATTGGTAAGAAAGCGCGATAGAAATAAGTTTTATAATAATGTAATATTCCGGATAAAGTAAACCTAACTGCAATAAATATAAAGTTAATATTTTGGCTCCCACAGTCCTCTGTTCTTCCTCAAGATTAAGTAGGGTATACAAAAACCGCTTTGTCTGGACCAAACTTATGAATATCATTTTATATACATTTAGTACTAGTAGTTTTGACTTACAATGTAATTTTAAATAGCATCTGTTCAGCTTCTTGCAGAATCTTCATAGGTTTCTACATTACATTTATGTAAGGACTACTTTGTTCCTGCGATTCTACTCACGTGATAGTTTAACCCCGCGACAAATTTTTATATATTTCATACAAACATACGATCATTATTATCATTGAATATGCTATTTCCAGAAAATTACGCAGATCTAGTTACACTCACTACGGCGACATTTAATATTTATTCGACCGCTCGTTACACTTTTGAAATTATTTTATTTAATTTGTACAACTATAACATAACTTACATAATATGTATGTATATCTACAAAACTTCTTAATTATAATAGAATGGATGTAAAAGAAAGACGCCCGATTTGTCATATTAAAAATGCGTATTCATTATGAATAATGCCTTGTTCAAAAATACGAGCTCTGCATTTCTTAGAATAAACAAAGTTAATAAAATAAACATAAAGTGACCCTTTGTACAAAATTCTACAGGACCCAATTACTCTCCGGCATTAATTCGTAGGTCCTCAAATTTTACAGCCGCCCTTAGTAATTTCGTTTTATTAAAATACGTAACGTTATATGGCGCTCGCGAAATTGCCGCGGAATAAAAATTTAATTCGATCAGATTATACGCGGGTGCAGAGATTTTTGTATTTCACACGAAAATTTATTATTCTTGTTCTGTTAGATGATATTTAATATTATGTTTTATTATATTTTTTGGAATCGTATTCAAAATATGTATATCAACAGCGTTAAGTAATGGAACCTTTGTTTTATGTATTCTGACCATAAGCAGTATCCAAAAGACAGGACAGATTTTTTTATATTTTATATTTATATTTTTTAAAAGGGGGGGAGGGGTGGGAGGAGGGTGTACGCACGTAAGAAGTTATACTTTTTTAACAAAGCAAAAATAGCTAACGATTTCATCCCGTATGTCACAACTTTCTGATTGTAAAAAGAATGCAGCTAACTTCATCTCGTCACTTTTTTGAATGTCGGTGTGCGCGCACATCGTAAAAATTTCTCATATTTTGTTCCAAACGTGCCAAAAAAAAATCTAACTTCAAAAAAATTATAAAGTACTAGTTTATACAGTTTTAACACACGCACACGCGCACACACACAGAGACACCTTAATTTTCGTCCTAACATCCTAAATTATTCAACTTAATTTAATTTTCTTTTTAATGGCTTCAAAACGTGCCAGTTGAGCACAGATTACATCGCCAAGGTCACGTAGAGCCTAAAGTGTTAAAACTCGTGCATCTTTTTGTCACTTTTGACAATAATATCGGAATAATTTCCGGTACAGATATCTACAGGACTAAAATAAGGTATTAGTTACTTATGCAAAAAACCTCGGCGATTTATTGTCCGTTGAAACTTTTTATAATTTTACTTTCATTTAATGCTCTGATTTTTTTTATATCATTTTAATTAGATTCAGAAATAGATATTAAGATAGCGACTTGAAATTTTATGTAAAATATTAAGGCATTTTAAAGAGCTTTTTTAAATTAACCTCCCCCATTTCTTATCTGTTTGCCGTTTGTGTTTATGTTTTACCATAAAGACAATAAATCCTGTTGCGTTCCAAAACGTTTACATTCTTTTATTTTCATAAGCAATTTAAAATTCTTTATGGCCAGTGCTTAGATAAAATAAAATGATAAAGGAAAAATTACAACTGAATTAGAATAGATACAGCTTTTCTAATGACATTAATTAAAAAATACATGTATTTGCAAAAAATTTTGTAATTTTTTTCATACTTTTAGCCCATTTGCAATACGTTTGGCTCGGTTTGCAGTGCTTGCTGTGCCAGCGGTCGCGGGTTCGAGTACCGCTGGGTGCATTCATTTATATGATAAGCACGAATGTTTGTACTCCAGTCATGGGTGTTTATATTTATAATATGTATGGATTTAAAATTATATATGTTTAGTGTATCAACTATCTGGTATCCATAACACAAGCCTCGTAGCTTACGATGGAACTAGGTAATGTTCTGTGTTAATGTCCAAACATAATTACATTTACCGCAAAAATAGAAAGAATTTCTTTTATTTCTAATAGCATGAACATTATGTATATATAAATAAACTGAACAAACAAAAACGCCGCTTTCATCTCCATGGCACCGTACAAAATATAACAGTATCTATACAAATTTCCAACAATGTAAATGCTACAATGTTTCATAAAGAAAAAATAAAATGTATGACAGGACCCTATTTGCAACAATAGTTGCTTACAAGTTGCAACTTAGCCGCTGAAGCTTTAAGCATTAATCACAGACAGCAGACGATAAACGCAAGGCGTTCTCAAATGGGCGCACTTAAAATAATTTAAGTCCCAACCACAAAACTTAAGCCATAAAGAAGCAAAGACAAACTCCTGGATATTTTTCATTAGAGCAAGGAAATTCCAACAATTTCCGCCGTAAACAATTATAAGTGTCCGGTTGAGGTAATTACCGGGTCTATGTTTCAGCTGCATTGTTCACGTGTTTTCGTATTGTGTAGTTGAATGAGATATATTTTTTTCTATGATTTATTGTCTATCTTGTCTAGAGATTTTTCTTTAGAGCTTCAAAGTTTTATAAATTCTAAACAATTATAACTGTCTATGAGCTTTTGTTTTTTTATTCCATTATAACGTTAATCTCCATTTTATCAACACATCTGTTATAGGTAAATTTGATTGGTATATTTTAATAGAATTAACAAAGTTTTCATCCACTATTTAACGACATGTTTGGCTCAGTTTGTAGTGATCCTACTTGCTGTGCCAGCGGTCGCGGCTTCGAATCCCGCTGAAGACATTCATTTGTGTGATAAGTACGAATGTTTGTACTCCACTCATGGGTGTTTATATTTATAATATGTATGTATTTAAAGTTGTATATGTGTAGATAGTTGATCTATCTGATATCCATAACAAAAGTCTCCTAGCTTACCATGGAACTAGATGGTGCTGTGTGTTAATATCCCAACATATTTTATTATTATATAGTAAAATATACACACGTGGCGTGACTTCAAATTATTTTTGAAATCATAATCAATTATTCATTATCACATCCACAAACAATTTATATTAAATTTATATATAATATTAAAATTATAGGTACGTGAATTGTAAAACTTTGTCTTATTTTGATTTTGAAATGATAATTTATTTCAAAATCAAATTTAAACTTAAAATCTATGCTAACACAAACAGCTCTGGTAATCTGAAGGGAGAAACAGAAAATGATCAAGTGATTTACATCAAAATCGGCCTAACTGAATCAAGTGGCGTCTGACAAATTATACAAATGAACACAATTTGCGGGAAAACAGTTCAGAGTCGCAATCTGTTACAATTATTTACATGTAAATTGGAGGGTTCTATAGTCCCTGTCAGAGTCATTTCGTCTATCAAGACATTTGAGACAACAGGACTTTAGTGAAGAGATACTATCTTTAAGTGCTTTACATACCGAATATATGGAGATATGTCAAGAAAGGTCTTGTATTCTCATATGCTAAGTATTAGGTACATAGAAAATGTTAGTGTTGATGTAAAATGCTTTTGCAAGATTGATTTTGTTTGGAAATTCGAACCCCACCCCGACACATACTTTTCGTTACTTTACTACGTATAATAATTAACAGGCATTGGATAATTTGATGTCAGTTTATTATAAAACAACTTATATTTAACTCCATGACGTATTTGAGTTATCTTCTACTATCGAAACCCACTGAAAGCCGCTCGCTATCAGCTGATAACCATTACGAATTAGATAAAAGCATTATACAAAGTAATATGGCGTAAAATATATTACTATACTGCTTTTTGACTGTGAACTTGTAAAAAATTGTATTGTGTATGGAGACAAAACAATTTCTTATACAAGTTATTATAATGTTCGTATAGAGTTTATCAAAAAGACATCATAAAAATAAATTTTTGCAGAATATTTTACAACTTTAGAGAGAAGTTTATAACATATGAGTTCATAAAGTATTCTTTATTTTTACCAGAGGCCTGAATACTTAATAACTGTTCCACAAAGCTCAGCCAAGTGGTACATGGGTGTGTGGAAGGCAAGTATAATACGTGTAGTCGACTGCTCTATACAAAGTGTCATTAGTTAAAATTACTGAACTCGGCTATCACTCCCCGGGAAGCAGTTGGCAAAGTTTACGAAGGGATGAATTACATGACACGGGGCGAGCGGTTACAAAGTTTTTGACTTTAAGTTTTACGTTAAATATGCCTTGAGACAATTAATAGAAACCAAAGAGCAATTTATGGAAGTTTTTAAGGTATTTATGTCCGTAAGTAAAATTATCGCTCACCTTTTTGATAAATACCTAAAATATTAAACTGAAAGATGTATTTTTGCTTATTAAACACTTTGAACTATTTAGACAACTCACGTCGATAAAGCGACCAGATGATCCACTTTGAACGCGCTTTTACTAGCTTCGCTTGTAAATATTTAATCAAATATTGGAAGTATCAGTAAAAGGATTTTAACCTTTTTCTAATTGTTGCATCAATTTGGGTTTATTTATTTCACTTAGAAATATTTTAATATTTTTAATTTGTTCTTATCAAATAGTAAACTAATAACGCTCTTAGAACATACATATATAGCTATCTATAGACAGTTACGCTCAAGGGAGAATCATTTTTGAGAGTTCAGAAACTACTTATAATTAAATATTAAAAAATTTACCTGAATTTGATAGTTTCAAAACAAAGTTTTCGACATTTTTACCTTTCTAACTATATTAGTTGATCTTCAAAACTTACTTAGAAATCAACTCAATAAACATTTCTTAACACAAAGCGCCAGTGCCAGTAAATTCTGTCATTAAACGTAATCGTTTTATTGAAATAAACACTACAAATACTTACAGGCATTTGTACCACGTGAAAGCTAGTTTATCAGCTATTCGAATGTAGCTTGTACATGCATACATACATACATACATACATACATACATATGTATGTACAAATATAATGCTATTGCCTAATACCAATAGGTATATTATGCTAGGGATGATTACTCATATCAATTTTTGTGAACCTACCTGAAATTTTAACCCGTCTGTGGAATCAGTAATATTTAAAAAAAAATCCTTTATTTTCACTTTCTATTATGTAATATTCTCAATCCATAGTATTTCGATAAATTAATTTATTTATAAGATAGAAATATCTTTGAAAGATATAAAACCAAAAACAATATATATATAAAAATCAAATCAAACGGGCAAGAATACATGGAGGGTATGACTTTGCCCTTTCCTAAAATATTAGGTTCAGTATTTTCACGTTGTTCCAAAGTAAAGGATAAAAGGATATGGCAAAAATTATAAGAGATATGTTGAAAGTGTTGAAGGAAAATTGGCAACATGAAATGATGGTATTCAAACTGCATTTATATGCAATTCTAGCAATATAGGAAATCCCAAGCAAATAGGTTTCGCATTCGCAGGGCAATGCGTATTCCATATTGTACAAGTCTGCCCCCCCCTATAGGGGACGCTGCAATAATAAAAATATACAATAATTTGAGGTTTGACAGTTCCTCGCAGAAAACTTGCAAGTTAGAATAAATAAAAATTATTTTTATTATTCCCATATTATGATTTACATCTGCCTAAGGCCTCTTTAATATTTTAATCCCTCCTCGACCGCAGACACGCCGGCGTGTCAGTTAACAATAGTTTTCTTAAAATTTCAATCAATTTCTTAGAAATTTACCTAAAGGTGTTATGAAAATTTAGTTGTTTTTTTACACTTTATGGATTATAATGAATTCAACTATTTCTAATATTATCCATCTTTTTTTAGGTACGGCATACTTAATCCACTAGAATTCCAACGGGTAACCCAAAATTACAATTTGTTTAATATATAGGCTAGATTTGGTTTTTATATCAGTTAAAAAAATAGAATGAACAATATAATTCAATCGTTCTCTTAGAAAAAAAAATCCAAATTATGTTAATTTCTTTAACATTTTCAGTAATAAAAAACTTTTTTATAAATGTTTATACCATTTCATTAAGTAAACTTATTTTAAGCACTCGTGCAGTGAAAAATAAACTGCATACATAGCAAGTTTTAAAATGTTCACACAAAACTTTTAATAGTGTAGTTTTAAAGTGGAGTGAGGATTATTGCACTTATACGTACGAAGTCACGTATAAAAATTCCCGTCACATTTCATAATAATTTCCTCCAACACATTTTATGCTTTTATTTAAATTAATATTGTGAAGGGTTCATTTTGTTGACCTTATGGTAATCAGTGTAACTTGAAACCGTTTTTAAAATGAAAATTAAGTTAATTAAAATATTAAGTTCATGCTCAAATTAAAAAACAAAAAAGTGCATTATACTATATTTCTATGATAACTGCTACTACTATCTATGGTATGGTACTACTATTTTTTATGATATGGTAGATGACATAACTAATCTCGCGTGTCAGTTCTTTAAAATTACGCGGATTTGCGCAACTAGAGTTCCGCATACAATATTAGAATCTTTCTTAATCAACATTTGTCTAATGCCCATTCATAATCCCATTCGGTACATAAGAGTTACCTAAGGCTTCTTTCTAGACTCTGTGCTTAAAAGTAATATAATAAATTTTAAAAGCTATATGAGTTTATTTAATTATTTATTCAATTCAATTAACTTTTGTTGTTAATGACTTTAAATTTGAGCACAGATTACTTTACCAATGTCACGTAGAATGGAAAAAACACGAAGGAGATTGGTCGGTAAATTATAATTATTTATTGTTAAACAAAATATGAAATGACAAATATAGGTACTTATATATAACTCTTAAATATAAAATTCATAGCCGGTGAGCGGAAGAAAGACCAATTTTCCTTAAGTGACCAATATTGAAGGCTATAGGACAAAATACACATTTTTCTTGTACATCAATCAAATGGGATATGACGTCACTGCAAAGCACGCCAGGGAACCTCTGGCGTTAGCCCTTAAACGCTTTGCGGGTACACTAATGCCCTTGAAGTCCATTATAGAAACCTTTCGGTGGGAAGTTAATAGCTCTTTGGCAAGGGACAAATGTGAGGTATATATCAGGAAAACTCCAAGTGCAGAAAACATAAGACATCTGTATTGTTACATTATTGTTACATTATATTTTTATTTTAAGCTGTAAGGAAAAATCATCTTTTCATCCTATTGCCATTCTAATGTATAATTAATTTTATAGAACATATGGTCTATTTTTGTTTATTTCTATTTTTTCTTATTCTGTTTTAACAAAATCGTTATGTTAAAAAAGGTTATTTACCCATTACGCGAGCCTAGCCACGGGCAAAGGCCATATCGGACTACTATGGAAAATTTGGATGACCTCGATATACGACCTATATATATATATATATATATATATATATATATATATATATATATATATATATATATATATATATATATATATATATATATATAGTGTCTGGCACCCAGGGATACACTCAAGTGAAGTCGTTAGTATATTTAACTTTTGGTTAAGATCATAATTTATTAATATTAAAATTAAGAGTGTTTGTTGTTTTATCCTTCCTTAACATATTATCATATACTGAAAAATTATATAATGTATTTTTATCTTAGTATCAAGTGTAGAAAGTTATTTTCCATCAACATTTCATTTACTAGATGCAAGCAGATTAGAATTCTAATTTCTTCTCGACGCAAAACCTTTAAGACAAAGGACATACTTTTGCTATTACATATAGACTGGCTATTCAGCTCTTAAATTATTATGGCAAAAGAAAAAATTGCGAACTTAAAGATGAAAGAAGTGAAAATGAAAAGCTGATTCATGTTTATACAGAAGACGAAGACAATTTGCACTAACGTAATATGAAGAGGGGAGACTGCAGCGAATGAAAAGATCTTGATTAAAGCCATTCACACTAAACGAGCAACATTTGCACAAGCAACATTTGAACCACAAAAAGTACAAATTATGATCATCACGGACGAAATACGAAAATATATTTATGTCATTATTTCAACGCTCACGCCTACTAACTCATCAAGTTTTTTTTTGACACACTTTAACTTGAAAGAGATACTTAATTTGGGTGTTTTTTTTTATATATTTGACAATTGTGCATAAGTATATTGGGTAAAGAACAGTCATATATTTTCTCTTTATTTCACTTTAACTTATAAAACAAATAGTGTGAAGGGCATAAAATAAAATAAATCAACTCTTCAGCTACAATCTGTCAGCTGTCGCTTGTCTTGCCAAATTGGGACACGTGATAAACGCAGTTTCTGGTATGTTTAAGCAATCATTTAGATTAAAAGATTCTTTTTTTTGTAATATTTGCTATTAAAATGACTAAAAGTATAGAAAACCATTATAAATGTGCTAAAAAATTTATTTTTCACTCGACTCTATTCGTTTTTGCAGTATACAAGAGATTTTATTAAAAGTAATATAACTTCTTTTAACTAAATAAAGTACCCAACTTAAGAAAATTAACTTCAAAATAAGTAATTTATATGGGTTATGACCTATTCTCGAGTTATTATAACCTATTCATTAATAAAAGTGTTGCGAAATCGACACGCCATTGTTTTGCAAATGTCAGGCAAATCTGCCATAACTTGGCATTATTTTAATAACGAACTGCCTACAAATACAAAAATATACCAATAGAAGTTTAATTTTAGTACTAAGAGTTTTCAATAACTAACACAGAAAATATATAGGATTAAAACAAAATGAATTTCTGTTTGAACGTTGAAGGACAGATCAATAAACATTTCACGTGTTCTGCAAGCTGCTGCCTCGTGAGTCGTGTCATTGGCTGGGACACGTGCTAGGACACAATTAAGTTGCTACAGCGGTTTAATTTTCAATTCAATAGATTTGCACAATATTTTTTCCTTTAAAATATTAAGTTTTAAGATATTTTAACAAAAATAGAAAAAGTAATAGAAGTTCCAAAGAGAATTTATATATAATTCTTGAAATTGAATGAATTCATAAAACCTGAAATGTATAAAAATTATTACAATTTTTTAAATAAATAATTAATAGAACTTTTGTATTTTTTATATTTCATACAGTTTTAACATAATTTTACTTTAACGTACAATCTATACATATAATAAAATTGTAACTATGTCGAATCTGTACATTAAATATTTTATGGGAAATCTAATTGAAATAGACATTACTATCGATACAGAGTCCGAATCTATAGTTTTTAGAATTTTTGTCTGTCTATCTATCTGTCTTTCTGTCTGTCTGTCTGTCTGTTACCGCATCACGAGAAAACCACTGGACAGATTTTGATGAAATTTGGTATGATGATAGCTGGTTATCCGGGTCAAAATATAAGCTACTTTTTACCGCGGGAAAATATCTCATTTCTGAGAAAAAATACAAAAACACAAAAACTGCACTGTATACTAATATGTAAAACCTAAGAATTAGGTTTTTGGTCATCTAAACGCGGGTGGAGACGCGGGCAATGCTAGAATACAATAAAAACTTAATGAACATTAGAACATGCATTATTATTAGGCTTTAACTATAAAAAAAGTAAACCGATATCAAAAGTGATTAAAAGTAAAAATCTTACACTTAGGTTTGAAATTTGTCATAACTTATAAATTATTAATTAAAAAAAGAATTATATGAAAATTTATTCACAATATAGGCAAAAAATATACCCTCGAATTGAGTACCTCCTACTTGTTAACATCGATCAAAAAGAGCTTTGAGAAAAAGCTTTAAAACAAAATGATAAGCACATTGCTCTTTAAATCTGACATTATTAAGAGTATGAATAAAAATATGAATAAAATAGTAAGAGTTGGTAACGAGCCACAGGTACGAGTGAGGATTGAGTAATAAACAACTTAATAGCCTTCGTTGAAAGCAAACAAACTTCAACTGTGAATGTAGTGTACTTCGTTGTTTTAATCTTCAGTACTTCTATGTAAGTCTAAATGTGTTAAGGTTTGCTAACTTGAAACATCAGGAAGAAAAGCCTTTATGGTATTCAATTTTATAACTTAACTAGCGTACGTTACGTTTTATCGTTTACAATAGGTTTCTCATAGATGAGATGTTTTCCCGCAGTAAAAGGTATCCTATATGTTGACCCGGATAACCAGCTATCATCATACCAAATTTCATCAAAATCCCTCCAGTGGTTTTTCCGTGATGCGGTAACAGACAGACAGACAGACAGACAGACAGACAAAAATTCTAAAAACTATAGATTCGGCCTCTGTATCGATAATAATGTATATTTCAATAAGATTTTCCAAAAAATATTTAATGTACAGATTCGGCTTAGTTACAATTTTATTATATGAATAGGTTTTAGTTATCAACTAAAAGTTTCAATTTCTATCATGAACAAATGTACGTGCTTATATATTTCTTTTTTAAAATCATATAGTCGTTTTGAAAACTACATAATACAAGCTTAACTCGTATTTTCTTTCTCATTCACGCGATCTAAACATAAACTATGTTGTTCAACAAATAATCCTTAGTATGGAGTCAAAAAGCATGACATACAATATACATTCAATAATTTTCGTATATTGTCATTTCCATCTATACTAATAAATGGAGAGCCGATTTTTTTGTTCGGTTATACTGCAATAACTACTGAACCGATCGGACTAATACTCATACCATAAGATGCAGCGTGTTTCAGAGAAGGTTTTAGTATATGATATGTTGGTGATTAATGTACTATGCGGGCGGAGCCGCAGGAAAACGCTAGGTGATAAATATTTGGAGAGTTTAATAAATGGTCCAAACTTGCTAAAAGATTATGAGTACTCAAAATAATAACACACTTTCAGAACATTTATATTTAAAGAAAACATGGGGTTTATATCACATACACGTCAAGTTGACAAGCGCGGAGATAGCCGCGTTATCTCACCAACCTCCGGGCGCTGTCTTATCGTGATGTCGTGCCCTACTAACCTTTTACGTGGCAACATATAAATTTATATAGAAAACCCTATAAAACTGATGTGAATTACATATATGTGGGAAATATGTACCATAATAATGACGTAGTATAATGGTAATACGCTTACTTGGGAAACCGAGTGAAGCGGGTTCAAGTCCTAGGTCTCGAATCTCTGATATTTTCATGTGTGAATCATTTCCAACATGATTACCACATGTCAAACGGTCAAGGAAAATATCGTGAGGAAACCTGCATGTCTGAGAGAACTTAGTAAGTCTTCTAAAGTCATGTGTAGTCCGCCAACCCGAACATGGCCAGCGTGGTGGATTATGGCCTGATGCCCCTCGTATTGAAGGGAAGCCCGTGCTCAGTAGTGGGATGTTAAAAAGGGCTAAATAGACTACACCTATATATTGTACACAAAAGAATTGAAACACAGTACCTAAGTTAATATAGAAAAAAGATATGACCCACAAATAATACTTAGTATTACTTAATAATTCAGAATTAAAAATGCACATTATTCGTAGCAGGGCCCTAGTTCTATTCTGGTTTGAATTTACACAATTATTAACCATGAACTGAAACAATTGTTACACAAGAAACGCTTTAAACAACCATTACATTTCCTTTAGTGCGATTAAATACATTTCCTTCAATTTCCATAAATGATTCCAATATTAACTGCAGGCTGTGCGAGGCAGCTTACTGTATAACAAAGAGCGATTTAATAAACAATAAAAAATGGACCCATTTATTTTTTAACAATCTCGACCCGTTTAAATAACGCTAAGCGTAATTACAGCGGCCTTTAAAAAGCCTAAAACCGTAAAGTAGAGTCGACTTAAATGAATTTTAGTTGATTTCGTGAGAGTTCCCTTTAAATGTATGGCACTAAAAAAAACTTAACTTAGGGTACAAGGTACCCTCAAAATTTATAGCTGTTAAGCAAAGAAACCTTTAATCCTTCTGAAACGACCGAGCTCTGGAAGTGGCGATTTTTCTACAAGCTTTACCTTTCACAAACTGTATTCAAATTATATTCAAAGATGTGGAGTAAACCCTTTTAACATAGAGAAACTCGTGATCGCCACGAGACTGTTTCATTTTTTTTTATTTTAAGTCAATATTATAAAATAATTTTTTTAGCTTTAAAATACATATATGTATTTGAAAGCACCTGAACGTACATAATAAAGAAGATGTAAAAAGGCACGTCATAAATTAGGTCTTACCCAAAAATAGCAACGATGATAACATATCATTGACTTGGCCCAACGACCAAGCTAACACTCGTAAACTTCTCTACATGACTGTATAGTGGGTTAGTGACGGCGGCAGAGCAGACACGCTCAAAAATAAATAAAAATTCTTATACAAACCCTCAATAACTTAGAAATATGATACTATATTCTAAAATGCAACTTCAAACAACTTCTTTAGTAGGTACATATATTAAAGTATATTTAATTGTTGTATTAAAATATACTGAAATAAACAAAAAATCATTCAAAAATGTCACAAATATAATATTTTTTTTATTTGCTAAATTATTTTTTTTAATAAATAATAATAGTTCAATAACAAAATAAATGTAGGGTCAACTAAGCAGTCAGTAATCTGCAAATATAAAAAAGAAAAAAAATATTATTATCGTATACAAAAATATGTAAACATGGAAATGCGCCTATATAGATTTTAGCTAAACTGTTTTGTGGCCATTCCTAACCAATTTTTTCTATAACATCGACAAATATTAACTATAGTTAAATTTCAATAAATCAGACAGTATTTTGATTTGGCATAAATTCTGTACAGACAGAAAGAAACTTTCAGTCCATAAACAAGTATTTTCTCACCTCGTCCATAGAAGAAGTTTGTCTGCACTGTTTTTACAGCCTTTATCATTACGCATTCCGACAGCCGCCCATCAAACGAGCGGGACCCCTATAAATAAGCTACAGGGCTCCAGATTGCCCGGGTATAAATGAAAGGGTGCAGGAAATTAGGGTTTTTTAGTACGGAACTTGGTCTCGTGCTGTGCTCTCGCCTGTGCTATAAACCATTTTTAACGCCGTGAAAATGCTTTATGTTCAGCGAGCAACGTTGTATAGAGCGATTTTTTCGCTTTTTATTACATTTCCAACGCTCTTTAATGCAAAAAATATATAATAAGCAACTTTTAGATGAACAACTTTTGTGAGGACCTATAAAAATAACAATATTAAAATTAGTACGACTTACTTATTTCTTTATTTTAATTAAAAAAATATCCTTGTTACAAAATTTTCAAAAGGTGTTTCGGTGATAAGTAATATAAACTTATATGGATATGTCGCGAATGGAGACTAATTGAAAAATATCTCAGTCGATGCTCAGAAACATAAAGTTAGGTACCAAGTCGACACGCGTCGTCTCGGAACTTGCAGCGATGCATTAATTAATTCATTATTAAGAGCAGGCAAGTGTGTGCGTTTATCTCGCAAGTTAATGGAAAACTGTCTGTCACACATCCGCAGTGCTCATACTTCAAGCGCATTAGGACTGAGATATCTTAACAGACTGAATTTCATTAAGCTAGAGTGTTCATAAACTTTTCTGTTAAAGTAATTAAGGCTGAGGTCATAAAAGTTACCTTGACTTCGTCGCTCCAAACTGAAAGTGGTACATTTCGTAGTAGAATGTTTTTGATTGGGAGAAGGTAAGGAGGGCACATAGTGTTGGCAGTCAGTGTTTATTGGTTCGTTAGGAGCAAAGCGTCGGGATATATTATGGACGTAAAAAAGGAGAATTAGTGGAACATCACTAAGTCTCTCCGTCTCCTACATAAGTAATAATAAATATTTCTTTATTATTTACATATTTTTATTTATACATACATTACTTTATGTAAATATGTCAATTAAAGAGCAAATTCAAATACAAATTCAAAATATTTTATTCAGCATTAAATTATTACAATTTTTTACTGCACGACATGAGTCTACTACAAGTTTGGAAAGAAAAAGCCTTAGACCTGAGAACAACTGGCGCGGGCTCATAGGGCCTTCGCCTTTTTGATAAAATATCATCTCAGGCTACTTTAATTATTGATTTCTAGTATAACTAACTTATACACTGTTATGCGTATTATGCTTTCATGTGCCCTAGTTATGAAAAAATATAAATATAGAGTTGTTACAAAACTAACTATTGTTGGTGGTCCCGGCCTCAAGAGTTATCAATAGGTGTTTATCAGCCTCGGTGCTTCCTGACGCATGTCAACTTGTTCTTACCGTAACATTCAATAAAAAGTTCTTGCTACAATTCTTTGGAATTTTGATATATTCAACTCTGACAAATAAATTTTATATGATCCTACAAAAGGTCGTTAAAAAATAATGGATTCCCAAAAGAACAAATAAAATTGTACCGATTTTGGTGTTTTTCCATAGCTTCAATCACTTCAAACTTTATCTCTTGACGATATAAGCTTTCCACCCTAAAACGAATAATCCTCCAAAATTAAGCTCTCTAAATTTAAGCCCTCTTAAGTACGTATTACATCACTTCAAAGTGATTATTTTTTTAACAATATCCCCAGTTTATTAGACCTAACTTAAATGAAACAAAGATAATTTAAGTAATCACAACTTTCGATAAACATGCATTGTCCATTCGACCCCCGAGTAATTTAACTTCAACAAGTTTTAGGGAACGGGTCAGCGGGACTATTTCTCATTATTAGGCCATGTTGGAAAGCCAAAATCTTACCCACATAAAGGTGAAGTTTAGTATAAACAAATCTACATTTGTATGTATATGTATGTATGTTTTATTTAATATAGGAATATATTAGAGCAATATGTCTCAAGGCAGTGGTAGCCCAGTGGTAACGCGATCGCTTGGGAAACCGAGTGAAGCAGGTTCAAATCCCGGGTCTCGCACCTCTGATATTTTCATGTGCGAATCATTTCTAACATGATTACCACTTGCCTTGCGGTGAAGGAAAACATCGTGAGGAAACCTGCATGTCTGAGAGAACTTAGCAAGTTTTCGAAAGAGATGTGAAGTTCGCCAACTCGCACTTGGCCAGTGTGGTGGACTATGGCCTGATTCCCCTCGTACTGAAGGGAGGCCCGTGCCCAGCAGTGGGACGATAAAAAGGGCTGAATACACAATACACATATGTCTCAAATCAAAATAGAGAGTTAAAAGAAAAGTGACTCAATATGTGTGTAATTTTAAAATAACAGAGACGGCCAATGAAAATGAAATAAGTACAAAAATTAAAAATAATATAAATATAAAATATATATAATATAATTTTATATTAGGTATTTATAATAATCTATATTTTTTATCATATGCAAGTATTGTAAATTTCATTCAGAACGCCTAATACTGTAAAGCTATGTAATCTAACACACACCAATAGGTATCTCTAAAGCTAAAGCTTTTTAATCTACGTATACATACAATAAAATTCTGAGTCGAATCTTTATCTACATTGAATATTTTTTTTGGAAAATCTTATTGAAATATTAATGATGAAATATTATGAATACAGACGTCGAATCTATAGTTTTTAAATTTTTTGTTTATCTGTATGATAACGCATCACGAGAAAACCACTGGACAAATTTTGATGAAATTTGGTATGATGATAGCTGCTTATCCGGGTCAACATAAAGGATACATATTACTGCTGGAAAATATCTCATCTCTGAGAAATCTATATTAACGTGTATACGTATGACATTACGGGACTAAACGTGTCTACTCGTAATTGGCTAAATATTTTGTTCCCGAGGCGACGTTTCGAATGTGTTGCACCAGTGATTTTAATAAAACCAAAAAACATTCAATTCCTTAAATATACACTTACTACATTAGATACATAACCTATAAAAAGTAAGTTAAAAATTTAAAAACTTTGCAAATAAAATTTAAATTTTTGTACCGTCAATAATATGAAATACCTATAAAGCAGAGCTTAATACGTTCAAAATAGCGCAAAAGCAACAGCTACTATAAAATTTTATAAGCATTATGGCTATCATACCGATACAAGATATTATAAATCTAAAGGCATCTTCCGACATGTCAGATGCGATAACAATATACCGGATAGCTATCAGGGTTCAAACCCAATTTCCCTCACTACATATTACATTATCTGTCAAAACGTGTACAAACAAAGGCGTGGAGGGAAACGGACAAGGAATTTACTCGAAACATTGTGAAAATGAAAATTCTTTACTCGACGTATTTTTCCTATATAACTCTGCAAGCGTAAAGTAAAAAAAGACAAATTTTACTTAAACTTAGGTAAGTAATATATTAAATGATTTCAAAATTAAATGATTTAAACATTTAAGACGTAATATCATCTTGGTTACACCAAACAGTACTTATAGAGCAGGATCGATTTCCACCGTAAGCAATATGCTGTATTTGACCTATATAATCGAAGTGATGGCACTTGACTCATGACATTCATCGTCAGTAAGCTTCACAAAAGCTAGCGAAAATATTATCTAAAACGTTAAGTGAGCTTAAAAGCTATTGAAGTAGATTAAATTCGTTCCCCTTTTTAGATGCTAGAAATTAAGCTTGTTTATTTCGTGTAGCGGAGTGTCGAAAATAAAGATAGTTGAAGTTTATATATAAAACGGCCTGTAATGTTAATAATATATATATATATATATATATATATATATATATATATATATATATATATATATATATATATATTCACCTCACCAATACGTACAGTTTTTAAAACATTCGATATAAAATAAACAATACATCAAAACATAATACAACCCCAATTTAATACAACACGTATAATGTATATAATAAACCAACAACCGGATAAAACCATTAAAAAGCTTTCAAAACTTAAACAAGTAATTTATCCCGATACTTTTTGCCATAACTTTACTTCCAGAAATCCATTTCTCGCTCGAGTATAAGCAAGAGATATTAACATTGTTCAATTTCCACATCGAAGTCTTGCTCCGTATTATATCTATCATTCTCATGAAGTTCGCGAAACAGGGACTGCGGGCCATCCATTACAGACAGTCTGTGCACTTGAGAGCCAATCGGAAATTCAATTTCCGATATGATACGATCCGCTAAGAGATTGCTGAAATACGATAGCTGTTCACCGATACAGTCTTAACTTAAACGATATACACTCAACTAAACGAAACTAGGTTACGAGTGGCATATTTGTTGTAAACCCTTTCGAGTACCTACGGAAATTGGCAGGAGATTTAATGTTCAAGGTAAGCTACTTTCAAATAGTTTAAACTCAATTGTTGTTGCCAAAGCGAAAATTGATAGTGAACTCAGATTAGTGAACTTTATTAATACACTAAAGAAATATAAGGTTTTTGATTTTTTTTTTCTTAAGTTTAACCTATTACTGACGAGATCATCTAGAAATTATGCCTAGATGTAATCCTCTACAAACAAACTAACATTTCATTTTTATAAAAGATGAAAAATTTTACTCTTATTTTGCATATTTGACCTACACAAAACTAACCATTCATATAAATTCAAAACAATGGCCAGTGCACTTGTTATACATTTGTATTTGAATTTTTATAACATTATTTCTTACTAGAATCTGGACAATGATAATAAAACTACTAAAGAAGTTAAAAATATAATGTTTTCATGTACTATAAATAATTAAAAATCTACATATTCCACCCTTGTTCTTTGCACCATAAATTAGTTTTATGATAACTCAGAATCACCATCGGATTCGCTTTCATAGCGAAGTCTTACAACGTTTGACAATTTTCCTAAATATATGGAAGAAGAGCTTTCTTTTTTCTGCTTTCTCGACGGTCCCGCTTTAGGAGGCCTCCCTGGCCTTTTCCTTACCGACATGGCATTTTTATCGAGTCTTAATTCTGTTGTTTGAATTGGTCGTGAAATGTTCAACTTACTTTTATTTATAAATTTATTATTAGCATTGTTTTGTTCACCTTCTCGAATTTCTATACCTTTTGATTGGCGATTATTTTTAAATATGTTATTATCATTTTTTAATGTTTGTTGCGTTTCTTCAGTACTGTTAGGCATTATATTGGTTAAAACAGCTTTCATTCTTTGTCTGAAAATATTTATAGTTACATAACTACAAGTGTGCAGCTTGACCAAAGTGTTCAAAAGAAAACATTTTATTATTTCTATTTTACCTAACGTCGTCAGCAGAATTGAATTCTATATTAGTTAATTCATATACATTTTCGTGTAATATGGTCGATTCATTAAATATACTTTTAGAATTATTCGGTTCACTATTACTTTCATTTTGCATTTTGTGATTCAATATTTAGTTCTTAAAAGCAATAATTTTGCCAAAAAATATAAATAATCCGAAAAATATACAAGTGTCATGAATGACGAAATATTGACAACAGAACTGTCAGAAACAGATTAGTATTTTTAAATAGATAAAAAAAAACTATAATATATAATTATATAATTTTTCATCAAGTTATATAATTTTTCATCAAGTGCCGCTTTCACTCTTTCAAAATAATTAAGTTTATACATGGTGGTTTCTACACATAGTGACGCCTACGAAACTAATAAAGGAGTTCAAGTTCACAACCAACGCTATTCCAAAGTAAATAATTCAGACATCTTCATAAGTCGCTAGATGAGGCGGCGTACATTTCCTACCGGGTTACGACACGCGAGGGAGCAATGCTTAATAAGCTTTATAATTTAAAACAAACACCAAAGACTTATTAGCCGAGACGTTTCAAAATTAGGCTGTATTCTTAATCTTAATTTTTTAAGTCTACTTTTACTTTGTATAAGTAGGTACCTACTGGAAAATTTTTAAAAATATTGCACAATTATTTTTAGACATAGGTACCTAAAAGGTACAACAATTTGAAAGTCACCTAAAAGTATATAGTCCAGCCATAGAATATGGACAATTTTTAAAATTATTCATTAAAAAAAGCACTAAAAAAAATTGATTTAAGAAAAGAAATTAGAATTTAAAAAAAAATGAAAAATGGCACCGAAGTTTTTGCTATGTCTTGCAAATTATTGTATAATTTTGTGAGCAGATACCGTCTGTAACAACTATATAATAACTTTAGAAACACTACAACATTAGTGCCTCCCGCTACCATGAAAAAAAGTTGTAAAGCATTCAAAACATCGGAAACCAAAAATCTAAATAAATCCGCGATTTAAAATGTCTATAATCTAAGAGAGTTTGATTATGAAAATTTACAATTGGCGAAGATTTTGCGTAACAACTCCAAAAAATACAGATGATTTGTGTACCTCCTTTGAAGTCCGTAAAAAAATGAAGACTACTGTAGCTTTTTTATACATTTTATATATAAATTTTATATTTATATATTCATTACAACAACTTTCCTGTCTTATTAAATAGTAGCTAATATATAACGAGCATCAAGTTGACCTTAGCAAGTCCTGAAAACCCAATAACACTGTCCAGCGGCACCCTAAGCTATTCTCGTAATGGAATTAGCTGTTTATCCGGACCGTGCTTTCTTTAGTGCCAATATTGAAGATATAAATGTACTAGAATAGGTCAATTTGCATATTGCATTGGAGAATAGTTTTTACATGTTATTTACAGTTTGCTTTTTAAACTTATATAATTGTTTAAGTAATAAAAAATGTGTTCTCGTCGTTAAATCTCATTTTTTTAAAGGATCCATATATGATGTACAATGTACATATATGTACATACTCGTATTATCTACGACAACCCTTCATAAGTTACAGGTTTGATTCCGACACAATATATGTGTATTCATTTATACGAGTACCGATGTAGTATGTAATGTACAATATATATATATACATATGTATATTGTATACAGTCTCAGCACGTACGTGTTCGTTAAACTCTATTACGCTACGAATTACGATACAGCGTACAGCTTCAAGTGAAAATTACTAAGTATTTATATTTAAACCACACGTATTTCATACTAAAAATAAATAACCAGATAATTGTTATCATTACGCAATATCTCACGAAAATTATACTCCAGTTTTTCCATTTCAATTAAACACAAAAACTTAGTATTTCACGAAATTTTAGAGCCATGTAGACGAAGTCGGTAGCGCTCGTTATACGCGTCAGTGGGATTTATGTGTCGCCTTACTTCTGTATCGGTTGCCCTTTGCTGATAATTTACGATGCCCGCACTTTCAGTACTCGCTTAACGTTGATGGAAGGAAGTAATTATTGGAACTACTATGCTAGGTATATAATTTTGTTTAGTCTAGTGGAATATTTGTGTATTACTAGTGTTCGTCTGTCGTTTCTTGAGTAATTTACTTTTTTTTATATAATTTTTCTAGTCCCAATGACCTTAGTCAAATGTTAGACTAACCTTCCAAGTAAATGGACTATAAAAAAGTACATGAAAAGTACAGGAAGAATTTTTTAAATCAGTCTGGTAGTAATGGTGGGAGGTGTTCTAAAAAACAAACTCTTTCTTTTTTTATTAGAATAGTTTAGATATTTAAAACGTCACGAACTGCCCAAAAATTATTGAGATATCAAATTCATATATACGTAACATATCATCATTACAAATATGTATTAAAATGATTTAAATATAGTTTTTTTTTTATTTTCTTAACTACATTTTTTCTCGAAGCTGTGCAATATTATTTTAAAAAAATAAATTCAGGAAGCATAAATTGTATATAAGACATAAATTTTTCCATAGTCTTAGTTAGCTACTTATAAAAAAAAAAGCAAACAACCCAAGAAACAATTTGTTTCACATTCATAGACAATGGTCGAAACATTGTCTTTAGCTAGCGGACTCAGATGGTCGAGTAAATGGATTCGCGGCGCCTTCAACGGATTCATGTATTTTAAAGATTAAAATGGAACAAATACGAGAGCGTATTCTTGCGATATAAAAAGATCCCTCTATGCAAAGGTTTGACTTCAGCGAGGAATATCAAAGAGACTTTTGCTTATATCCGCATATATTTATATAAAAAGTAAATATTCAAGCGAGCAAACAGCATATTTTCCAGTAAAAAAGATTAATCGTTGATTTTATTAACCAAATTGTATCAATTATAGATACATACATAACAAGCTTAATTTGATAATAATTGAGCATGTTAACATTGACATTTACGCGATAAAATGATAGTAAATTCCTTTTAAAATATGTATTTATTAACTAATTATTATAAATGGTTAGGTAGTGGTAGCCCAGTGGTAACGCGCTTGGGAAACCAAGAAAGGTCGGGAAGTGAACCGAGTTCAAATACCGCGTCACGCACCTCTAACATTTTCATGTGCAAATCATTTCCAGCATGTCTACCACATGTCGTACGGTGAAAGAAAACATCACGAGGAAACCTGCATGTCTAAGAGAACCTAGCAAGTTTTCGAAAGACATGTGAATTCCGCCAACCCGCACTTGGCCAGCGTGGTGGACTATGGCCTGATCCCCTTCGTATCGATAGAAGAATGTAATGGAGAGTAAAGTAGTTGAATATATTTTTACATAATATTAAATGGCCTCAGTGGCTGATATTAATTACTTACAAAAAAAACTAAATTTAAGATAAGGCAACACACAATTCTACAACTCAATGATAGAATAATAGAAAACATTGAAATAATAAGATTAATCGAATTATGTCATAGAATCATAATATGATACCAAATATTATTTTTTTTATTTCTATTCTTCAATGATATACTATTTATATATGTATGTACATGTAAATATATGTAATGTAAAATAGTATCTTGTCTAAGCTCCTTAAGCAGAGCAGCTATTAAAGGAAACTTTCTTTCAAGTAGTAATAATTGTTAATCCTCAAAAACTTAGCTTATGTAATTTGAAACGAAAATTAATATCACGCCAGTAGAAAATCATGGATTTGAAATAAGTTTCAAATATTCAAGATTCCCAACGAAGTCTTAAGTTTAAATCCTCGTAATAGTCTCGGAGAAATCTTGAGAGGAATATCTGAGTTACTTAGATTCCATCCTATATTTACTTGGAGACAGATAAAAGCGTTCATTCGGGGGTTTAGTGGGGGTTGTTTGAGAACCACGAAAGAGAGTGCATTGATAATATCACCGATATTCTTTTCTTGAATTCAACGTGTCTTTTAAATTTTTTACAATTCATCCCGATAATATTCAAATTTGCACTCTGTAGACCGTATATTTTGTGGAGGCGAATTGCTGTATATAATTACTTCTGTATAATCGCGTAATACAATGAGGACTTAATCATCATCGTATTTGATTTTTTTTTTTGAAAATATAGTTTATAATTACCCAATGACCATTTCTAACCTATAACTGAGAGCAGGCGGTACTTATGAAATCAAATAGACAAAATAAAAATTAAATAAAAAATCTGCTTTTGTATCTAAATAACTAAAACATGCCTCACTTAATCTAATTGAATTAGCTTGTGTTTCTAGCAAAGTTATAGCCGCACTCGAACATCAGTAAGGCTGTCCAATAACGAACAACCATCAAGTCAATTGAAATGGTAACTCGTATCCATAACAGTCAATGTTAACATAGGTTCTAACAAATTATATGACACCATGCTTTCCGTTCCTGAAAAGTTTATACGGTATAATTATATAATCTACTAGTTTGTTTGTTTGAACGCGCTAATCTCAGGAACTACTAATGCGATTTGAAAAATTCTTTTTGCATTAGATAGCACGTTTATTGAGGAAGACTATAAACTATATATCATATAATATAGTCTATCTATTCCATACTAACCGTCAAAACGCATGTAGAACACGAGCGAAGCGAGGGTGAATCGCTCGTGTATTATAATTTAGAATAAGTACGTTTTTTTCGTATCCGGCTGATTTATAAAGGAGAAAAATATTTTTTTGTTACTTAACTTAGTAATGATCGTAGTGAAATTTACTATGCAATATGCATGGCAAGTTAAAAGAACATATTTGTACTAAAACATTTTTTATTAAATAGTATTGTAATATTAAGTGTTGTAGGCATCACTATATATTCGTTATTTATATTTCTGTACCTAATTACCCGACTGCAAGGGAAGGGTTCTGTTTTTGCGTTATTTTTTATCTTTGCATGTTTATTTGTATTATTCTTTATTTCCCTCATATCTTCCAAACCACTCGATGGATTTCTTTAATTAAGGTATCGTTAGATTTGTCTCATTATTCTAAGTGTTTTAAAATAAGTGACATAAAAAATAAATAAATATGTGGGCTGCTAGATTCCACAAGGTGAAATAAAAATGAAAATCGACGAACTATATCAAGTAGGGTATCGTTGAATAGGTATTTAAAAATCATTTTTAGGTTTCTTTAATCATTTTTCATTATAAATAACAGTTTAGGATATATATATAATGATTTAAAATTGATTAACAATTAATCTCGCTTATTTTCCTACTTAAAAATACTTTAAAAAGCTGTAAATAAATAAATATATTATAAAAATAAAAAACTCGACTACATAAAAGCAAACTAAAAAGATGAAAACAAGTTCACGATGGAATATAGTATTATGCAGTCGGAGACATACATACGAGTATGTACATCTTGCGGCAAGGATGAAAATGCGTTTTTAATAAAATACCTACTTCAACGTTTAAAATAAAAGAAAAACAATATCTATGTTATGTTTCTTCTTCTTCTCCCTGCCCATTTCCCAATCACTTGGGGTCGGCGCAGTACATCTTCTGTACTGCTGAAAGGATTTGGCAAAAGTTTTATGACCGGCCGCCTGCCTGACGTCAACCCTCCTTGGGAATTGAAAACAACATATGTTTAATTGTCCAAAAAGACACCTACTCCATCGGTCCAAATAGGATTATTTAAATAACTAATAATAATAATAATTTCTATTTTCATTAAAGCTTCACAACATACTTAAGTATAATTATTATCGATTAGAACTCAAATAAAAGATGTAATTAAATCAGTCTTTATCGAGACACTTAAACGTCAATAAGGGCCATCCAATATGCTGCGGCCATTTCCTCGATTGCGATCATAACTCGTAATTGGTAACGACATATTAATATCTAATAATTTCTCTTTAGTTAATATATAATACTTATTGGGAATACTTTATTATTTGTGCCTACAATATGAAGAAATTAGAAAATTTAGCTGTAGGTGTGACTATACTGATGGTTTTTTCCTTCATCAGCCATAATTTCAGCCCTAACAGTTTAATATTGGTGTCAGATCACCTATCACATCGTCAAGAGTCGCAGGTTCGAGTCCTGTTTCGTGCACAACTATTATAGGTAAGTATTATAAAAATTTTGTTTATA
Organism: Brenthis hecate; assembly: GCA_951806755.1. Lineage (NCBI taxonomy): Eukaryota > Metazoa > Arthropoda > Insecta > Lepidoptera > Nymphalidae > Brenthis > Brenthis hecate. The sequence goes on from OX638256.1 coordinate 3,564,639, forward strand.
TGTACACATTGTATATATCGCATATTGACTAGTGAAAGCTTATTAGTATTTTACCTGGCATTACTTCCTCTAGAGTCTATATTCAACCAAAATATTACGAAGGTAAAAGATAAAGTATTGAATTTAAAACTTTTGTAATAGGAAACCTCTGTATCATATAATTTTCAAGCTCCACGCAAAAGCCTTTACCTCGAACATTTTAAGTGGGTGCCATTTCCATTTTAAAACAAGATGAAACCTTACGGCAACTTCACAGATATGAGAATGATATTTCCAATTGAGAGAATTCCTTTGTTTACAATGTGTTAATATTACTGTCTTTCGTTAAAAGAAAGTTAAATAAGATGACTTGTACAGTAGGTAATAAGTGTTGTTTGTATATATAATTAAGTATACATATATGTTCTTTGACTTTTTGATTTATATTAATTGTATTGCAGTTCAGATAGGAATTCAAAAAATGTTTAAAATGTAAACAACAAAAGTAAAATACTCGTAGGTAGGTACTTAATACTTTCTTAGATTTACGCGAATACTTGACATTTTAAATAAAACTATCTTTCACGAATTTATTTTGATTTTTGGTTCCCGACGTTTCGTAGGTACTTGTTGAACCATGCGACTAAATCGAACTACTGTACTGCTTCTAGTAAGTAGGTACTTCATGATTTTAGTGTAGCTAGAGAGCAAATTTAAAATGTAATTTAATAAGCTAACGTAATGCTTCTTATTACGTAAATACTTGTTTCTTTTAAATTTAACACATATTATAAATCGCGACTTTTAAAGCTACTTGAAAAATTGACACGAACTGTAGATAACATAGCCTGTGAGAAGGGCACGTAAATCTCGGTGGGAACTGCCTCATTTTACCGTAAAAATGTAAATTAGGCACAAAAACATTTTGTACCAAAAAATTCAAGGCCCTGAATAATCAGCATTTTATGGAGAGTTTAGAAAATTAGCTATTGATGTTTTTGGACTTGCAACGCGCAGATAAACTGGTGAAATTTCGTCTTCTTAATCTATACAGATAAATAAAATTGAAGTGTCTGTTTGTAATGTTATAATAACAGCTTTTCACTAAATACATATGAAATTATATACGCTACATATAAGAAAAACACAATTTTTAAAAATTTTTGGTCTGTTTCTTTTAGCTAATCTCCGAAATGGCTGGACTGATTTTGGCGGGACTTTTACTGGCAGATAGCTGATGTTATAAGGAGTAGAGAGCTTAGGCTACTTTTATTTTAAGAAATAATTAAGGTTCCGGTCAAAAATATTTAAACGTAACTAGAGACGCACCCGAGCGAAGAGACGGTAAGTCTAGTTCTTGAATAAAACTAAAGAAAAATCTGTGTAAGATAATATTATTATTTGTTATATTATAAATTTAGGTTCGTAGTTTTTCTCAACATTCGTATTTCTGATTATTTAAGTCAACTTTTTTATAAATGCGAGGTAGTTCAGTTAAAAGTACTTTAACTCGTACGATTTTTTTTTCATTCTCTTTCAGATTTATTATTTATTGACAAATGTTTATAATTTTTAGTCATATTTTACCTACGAATAAATATTTATTTATTCGTAGTATTTAACATTTTTAAATCCATTGTTCCTTTAAACACTCTCATACACTTGCTATACATCCAATTAACACCAATTTAAATGTTCATAAGGCTTTTAGCCAACATTTACTGCTCTCTATAGCAACACGTAGATCTTTGTTAAAGTCTGAAAATAGTCATATCGTATTGGTAGGTATTTCAAAAAGTACAGTAGATGTTAGAACTAAAATTCTGAGGCTGTATGCAGCTCCTGTGTATGAAATGATCGAGGTTTAGATATAAACGATAGTGCCTCATTGTCACAAAGCACATTTCGATTCAGAGATTCACTATTGTTGAATAAAATCCTGTACTATTGTGTGATGATTCATTCTCTTCAAAGGAGCATGAAGGAATGAAATTTCAAATGTACTTTATTACTTATATTTATAGTATATATTATATTATAATTTATATTTATAATATGTATGTATTTAAGGTTATATATATATATATATATATATATATATATATATATATATATATATATATATATATATATATATATATATATGTAGTGTATCAACTATTTGGTATCCATAACACAAGCCTCGTAGCTTATCATTGAACTAGTAGTGTTGTGTATGAATGTCCCAACATATTTATTTACTGACGAAGAATAATAAGTTTTAAATAGCGCTATGTGTACGCCAAAACCAAAAGCTGAAATATTTGAAGTAAATTATAGTTTAGTTTAAGACAAGCCAGACTATATTATTGTAATACTTAGATTTAAAAAGTATTACCTAATTAATCATAGAGTATGCATGGAAGAAGCGGGCAACTCCCAGCACAAGTATCCTCTGATCACTTACTGGGAAGACTCGAAAATAATTACCTACTATAAAGATTTATTAGATTACCTTGATTACCTTTATTAGATTACCTTGTGTAGTGGTTTTATTTGTGTAATTTTATTTATACAAATTAAAACAAGATAAGATTAAAAAATGACCAGTGGTATAATTTAAATAATTTTAGTATGATAATTATATTAGTGCTATTATTACTTGAATAGGTATTAGACAATATTAAGTAACTCTAATAAGTACGAAACGTAACGCATTGGATTAAACTGTGTAGATCTGCTTTAACATCTCACAGGAGAGATAAAATAAATTATTCTTAAGAATCCCATTTAGAGGGCCGGACTAAATGATTTCAAACAAAACCATTTGAACGAACACCTGAGTCTTGTAGCTTGGTGACTACCGAAACTGCAAGCAAAAGGGCACATTAATAGCTTAGGAGTTAGGACAATACAAATAGTATAATGTTGACGTCGAAAGGTCTGCCATTTTTTTATATCTTCTGCATTTGCTTTTTTTTTCAAAAGCACCAATGAAGTAAATTCTAAGATATCTGTATATATGATGAATAAGATAAGCAAATAAAACTTTAATGTAATGATTGATAATGAAATATTATGTAATTTTGAAGGAATTGAACTTTTGTTACGGAATAATTATATAGTAAAATCTTTCTCTACCAAAAAAAGTTATAAGTATGAAATAAAATAAATAAAAAACATCAAAAACTGACAATTCATTCTGTTGTTACGCAATAGCTACACAAGTATATGAAGTAGTTATAACACTGTTAATGAAAACGACTCTAGCCATTATTTACGTTATCATTAGCGTTCGGGATTAGCACGTGTAAGCGACAAGTCTTACTATACAGGAAAATTCGGTTTTCAACGCTGAAAAAAATAATATAAGGTATACATATTATATTGATTATTAAAATACGTTTTGTTTAGAAATATTTTTAATATCTTTAGATATACAGATCTGTGCAATATATTTTATACCTTTAAATGAATAAATATCTTAGATATAAAATATCGAGCCATTCGATTTCCAGGTTTAGATATATTTATACTTACTGACATAAATAATGAAACAATAGATTTCAAAATAAAAATAACTATCATTTCGTAACTCAAAGTAGACTAAATTAATCTTCCAGAACACTCCCCGGAGCAACGGACATGCTGATCCAATTTGTACAAAGAAAAAACTTTAAACCGTAACGGCAGGTAATTCAAAGGCAGAAAATTAAATAAAAACGAAGTAGTCACAAAAGACATTCATAAATGTTAACATTTCTATGTGAACGGAATATTTGTATATGACAGACGTTAAAATGGAGTTGGCTTTGAGTATTCTTCCTTGCGATCATAGGAACGGGTTACGATGTGTTAAATCGCAGGGTCTTTTTATCTGTATTATAAAGTACATAGATCATCTTTATAAATAGTTTAGTTATATTAACATATGATACATTTATTATTATTATTTATTCTTCATTATGATTGATTTCTCAGAGATAAGATATTTTTCCAAAAAAAAAATATCCTATATGTTGACCCGGACAACCAGCTATCATGAACCAAATTTCATCAAAATCCCTCCAGTGGTTTTTCCGTGTTGCGGTTACAGACAGACAGGCAAAATTTCTAAAAACTATAGATTCGGCCTCTGTATCGATAATAATGTCTATTTCAATAAGATATTCCAAAAAATATTTAATGTACGTTTTAACGTTTATAACTTACTCAATAGCAAACGTGTTGTCAGGTTCAAAGTTAGATGACCTGAGTTCTAGCAATTGTATAGAAACGGACACTGAAAAATTAAATATTTATGCTTATTTAATTATTTACGTAGCCATCAATTATTCATCGTAGCAATTTTTCATGTTTTAAATTATTTACACTTGCAAATTTTAAGTTTCTCTATTATTCACTTAACTAAAAGAACTACATTATTTAAAAAAAAACGATTTTATTTCATTGAATAAGAAAATGCCCTTCTCCATACATTGCAACGTGTCTTTCATGTCTTCAATCATTTTCTTCTTTCTACTCTAAGCGTTAGCAACAAAAAATAAGACAAAATCACAGCGCCAGACTATAGAAATTAAAACTGGATACACACGGTCTGTGAATCCCCATGAGGTTTTATTTAATTAAATATCTCCCGATTGAAACCACTAGCCGTGAGAAATCTAATAATTCACCTTTTTGTGCCCTCCCGACGGGTGCTTGTGTAGAAGCATTGTTAGACAAGCTCTGTTGAATTTTCTAAAAGGCTAGGTATTTTTATCATGCAAATGTTAACTCCAATCAAATAGACAAAGAACTCAGGCACAAAGATACAATGTATAAACTAGGTCAGTTTAAATTAAGATCAAGCAGCACGCATGCTTTGTTTAAAGATTATAAATTATAGTTTAACCTTATTCACTTTATTATTATGCGATTTTTAATTAAAAATGTTGTCACTCGTCTAATGTCGTTGAGTAAAAAAAAGGTGAAATTAATCTTGCAAATGCGTATTGACTGTGAACGCACAATGTGGTTTGTTTTTTTTTTCTTTGCGATTTCACATTTCTTGATTATGCTATAAATATCGATTTTTTAATTAGTTTAGTCAAATAAGTTCGTTATGTATACAACTTTCGTACTGCGAAGTCGACTTCAATTATAGAGTGTGTACTGGCTACGTGTGGTTCCACTCTCGTTTATATTTCAATTTAGCCTACTACCGCTACTAGTACCTATACATGACTACCGATTTGTGAGCGCGTAAAACGAAAAGCTAGTTTTAGATCCTTTGAGTTTATTTGATACATTGAAACACATATATAGAGCCGCTTTTAGGGTTCCTTATCTGAATCGATAAATATGGAACTTTTATAGGGTACTAAAAAAGTTGTGTTTTTAATGTATATTGTACATTTGTCGACAACTTTCGACACGACCAGTGACAAATCAGGCGCAGGAAAGATGGCTTACATGCTTTCCGAGGCACGTCGGTGAAACACCGCCAACTTCCTAATTCCAGGCTGTTCCAATTTCTGAGACTTTCGAAACAGAAAAAAAATCTATAACTAAACTTGGCCGACTCAAAACTAGAACCCAGGATATCCAGATCTGTAGCCGTACATGATAGCCACTTGGCGACCAGGTATAAATGGACATATGTGACCAATGTGTATCCTAACTAATGAATAAATTAGGACTGTCATATTACCTAATAGACATACCTATAGTTCACCTAATTTTCCATCAAAAGTCCATTGTTCCTGCGTTAGCGAATAATTTATAATTATGGGCTGCACAAAGCCTTATTAAATAAAATGTTTCAAAGCCGAGCGTTCCGCTAATTTAGAACAATTTCTTTCCTTGACGAAATTTTAATTACAATGAATTAATACCGACTTCACAAACTAAAGGAATTGCTTTTTGAAATGACCAAATGAAAAGTGTACCTTTTCATACTTTACAGTCATTTTTATGAGATGAATTCTGAAATAGGCTATTATAAAATAAATAAAAATGGTTTGTTTGGTAAATAGATTATGGGCCATAATTTTACATTAAAAGTAAAATTTGAAATTTTGTTTTTTTTTTGTCCTTATTTTACACAATGATGAATCGTAAAATGTGTAATTTTGGTAGTTTATGAACCGAAGATTGACTTAGGCTGCTAAGAGGAAAAGTTACGAGAATCACTATATTGTACACTGTATTACATTTCTTTGTTTCAAAAATGGCCTAACTCTTGTTTCTTATTCCACACATCCATCTTTGTAAAATTGCAGAGTATATATATAATTCGCTTAGCTACAACGGTGGTATCAACCTATGATATTATTATTAATGATTGTCTATAAATGTCATTGGTTTACTGGCTAGTATAAACGGCTATAGTCAATCAAAAAGTACTGGATTCCATCCCAAGTTAGGCCAGAACCGAAGAATAGTTGCTGGACTTTAGTCATGAAATACGCAATATATGACCAGAGTTTAAGGAATTGACGGTAAACACCCCCATGCCTCGAAAAACACGTTAGGCTGCCGTATAATCTCTCAAAGGTCGTTTCAAATTGTCCTCCGACCGGGTGATTAGAGTCAAAGAAATACCACTGTCTACTTGAGTTTGCACACGCACTTCACTATAGTATCCCGACGCCTTTGGTTAGTTTCAATGAAATTGGCAGTCGGAACCAAAACCAGTTAGGAGCATTATAATAATATGTATACGAGCTCAATGACAAATTTGCTAGTGTCCAATTGTATCGTCTACCTTCAAAGTAGGCCAGGCAATTTTCTCATCTACAATATATAAATATTCAACAGATATGATCTGAACATCGTCATAGTGTGCATTAATATTAAAGACTCTTAGCATAATTTGAATGGGAGCCAAATGCATTGCTGATTTCAAATGGGGGTAAAAAGCTAGAAATTTGATCTCTGAGATCACTTTCACCCTTGCTTGGCCGAACATATATTATTCTAAAGTTGAATAATATTTAAGGTGCATAATTTTAAATTTCAATATATATTTTCCATGAACGAATAAGTCACTGGACCAGACATATAAGCGGACGTACCTTTATCTGTCTTATTAGTAGCCAGGAAATTTCAGCCTTTGTCGTTTGTTTTTTGCGTCAGTCTCAAGCATTTACTTGTCAACAAACAATCTGCCAAAAATGACTAAATGTTCTGTTAAATGATGTAAAAACTATAGCGGCGGAAGCAGCACTGTTTCTTTTCACTTGTAAATACATTATTTTATTACATTTATTGTTATTTATCACACAATTTAATAAAATTGTAAAATAAAATGTCATATTATCCAACTATGTTAAATATAGTCGATATTTCTATGTATTGTTGACATCTGACAACCATCATAAAATCCCTGGATTATACCATTCAGAACAAATGACTAAACTGTCGAGTGAGTCCATTTGACATCGACTAGTGCTTGACAATGTCGAAAAATATATCGATATTTGACGAAATAACTGAACGAATTGTGTTATTTGTACAGTACAATAACATAAAATACTTTTATCACAGTATCCTACAATCTGATGACAATAAATTTATAAAAATATTTTCTAAGTCACATAAAAATATAAATGCAAAAATTATAATTAGTATGTGTACTTAATTTTTTATTTTATTTTATACCACATTTATATACTTTGGAATATTATTCCATTGTAATAATAATAAAGATCATTTTATTTCAACACATAAATTACACAAAATCAAACAATAATGTTTCAGCACTAAACTTCTGGGTTGGCGATTTGTAATAAAACACTTTACTTTCACGATCTATTTTACTTTCACGATCCAACACTCACTTTAATTTGCAATCACTTTTTCTTTTTCCTAATTTCACAAATGTTTATTAAGAACTGAGCAATATTAGGACAGTATCACATTTTTATAAGCTACCCGAGACAATCAATTGCCAATTAAAATAATTCAATAACAGAATCAACAAAATCACTTTACTTAATTAAATTAGCTTAATATTTTTTTAATCTTTAAAAAATAATTTTTATTATATATTAATGGAATATACACCCGATATTCATTTGTTCATTAACATTATTATAGGCCAACAGAATGCTGCCATCAATGCCATCGTATTTATATAAATCAAATTAAAAAATAATTATTATTTGACACATTATTATTGCCTCTTTAATTCATTTATTTTAATTTATTATAATAAATACAGATATTTTAAATTAAAAGATGTAAAATATGATGACTATGCTAACCAATGTCTAAAATGTCATTAATTGGTTCATCGATATATGTATTTTATCGATTACGTTCAAGCACTAGAAATATTGTATTGTGTACCTGTGTGTATAATAATGTAATAAAATCTTTGTGTGCGTTATGCGTAATATTTTCTTAGACTTTTGGTTGAACGAGTTTTCATACATTTGTATTTTATGTCTCGTCCAGTGGTTTATTCGTTCATGATATTTTCTTATACGTATATAATGTATTTATTAAATTGTTTAGATTTTAATGTACGTAAAAAGAATGGACAAAATAAGTGACAACGATTGTGTATCAATCTTTTTAATAATATAACTATATAAAAGATTCTTTTCATTCAATCTAATAAGATTATCATATTTAGGACTAGCGACTTACAATCGCTTTGCTCGGATTCGTTTCTAGGTACGTTTTCATTTTTTTGAACGGGACCCTAATTCTTATTCTAAAATAAAAGTAGCCTAAGTTACTCCTTATAACATTAGCTATCCGTCAGTGAAAGTCCCGTCAAAATCAGTCCAGCCGTTTCGGAGATTAGCCAGAACAAACACACAGACAGACAAAAATTTTAAAAACTGTGTTTTTCTTATAAATACATACCGTATATAATTTTATATGCATTTAGTAAACAGCTATTATTTTGTAATTACAAACAGACACTTCAATTTTATTTATCTGTATGTATAGATAAGGATTTATGTAAATTATTATTATCAGTATATTATTATTATCACTAATAATAAAAAATGTGTGTATTTTAACGTATAATAACAATCAAAACCGCAAAATATCGTCCCCAGGTGCATGAATGTTTTTCTTAACCAACTCTATGAATATATTTTGTATAACACATCCACAATACTTCAAGCCATGACTTCCCTAAAGGCATTCATATGCCGTATTCAAAGGTACCCTTTCTTGTTTTCGTGAATTTGTACGTGATATTGCATGTTGATACCAACTGAACTTTAGCATAGCTACATATACGGTATTTTTATTACACGTCGTTATTGCGACACGTTCTATCAACAGTTCTTTTCTATAAATAATCAAAGATATTTTTCTTTAAGACATTAGGGACTTATATATAAACTAGCGACTCAATCTCGCTTCGTTCGGGTTTAACGTTTAGTATAGATTTCTCAGAGATGAGATGTTTTCTCGCAGTAAAAAGTATTCTATATGAGTTCACCCGGACCCAACCAGCTATCATCATAACAATTTTCATCAAAATCTGTGCAGTAGTTTTCTCGTAATGCGTTCCCAGACAGACAGATATTTTAAAAACTATAGATTCCAAAAAATATTTAATGTACAGATTCGACTCAGTTAGAATTTTATTATATGTATAGATTTAGATTTAGTCATTTTAATTACTTTTTTATTTCGTTTCTAACATGTAGTACTTTTCTATTTTAAAGTCAGCACACGACAATTAATAAGCGCCACGTTGGGCGCTAAGCACTAAAGGACACCGCAGTTCGAAATTGGAAGTCTCTTGGTCTCGGTAGAACTTTAATCACCGGTTAATTAAACCGGAGGTGAACGCGACCACCTCCCTCCTTTTTATACTTCCATACTATTTGAGGCAAAGGAAATCAGTGGTTTAGTTTCCACATTTTACATAAAATGAAGAAAATAACGTATATTTTCCCTATACGAGTAATAATTTATGTATACAAATATATAAAATTGAAGTGAAACTTTGTAATGTCAAAATTTAAACAGAAACAAACTGAAACAGCTTTCTACTGAGTGTTTAAGAAAGTATATACGGTACTTAAAATAAAAAGACAATTTTTATAATTTTCATATGTCTGTCTTTCTGTTTGTTCCGGCTAATCTCCGAAGAGGCTGGACTTGACGGGGCTTTCACTGGCAAATAGCTGAGATATAAGAAGTTAAACTACTTTTATTTTAAAAAAAGAATTAGGGGTCCGCGTAAAAAAATTAAAACCCATGAAATTGTGCAGTGACACAACAGACTCTAGCGAGGGGAACCTTTTAATCGAAAGTGAAAGCCTCATAACCCCATCTCTCGCCAAAAATTACGTCCGTCTAATACTCCGTTACTGCGTGTAAGAAGAACGACCATGCAAAAACTTTTGCATTTATCGTATTCGCATAACAGTTATTGAGTAATATTAGCTAAACATCTAATCATGCTGTAATAATATTTTAGTTGAAACGTTATTAACGAATAAATAAATGGCTACCAACCCAAAATAAATAGAGATATTTGCCGAAACCGTATCATAAAATGTATGAAGGCAGTTGAAGACAGTAATTTCACGCATTATATATCCTGTCCCGAAGCGAACATGTAACATTCCTCATCCAACTTCCGTGAACGATATACTATTTTATATTTTGCAGCATAGAATTTTTAAGATATTTCATGGTGATTTTTTATAAACGTATACGGTTAAGTTTATAGCTTTATGTACACTTGCAGTTTGCTATCTCCTACACCTAAAGGTTGCCTGGAAGAGATCGCTGTTTTAGCGAGAAGGCCGCCTCTTGTACATTTCTACTCTGTGTTTATTTATTTTTCCTATATTCTTGGTGTACAATAAAGAGTTTATTATTATTATTATTACTTATGTCATTTCATTATTGGAAAGGACCGAAAAAGAAATAAAACCGGCATCTGTTATATTCAGTTTATTCTTCAGAACATACTCAGTTTCAAAAGATTACAGAATGAAAGCGAAACCGTATTTATTTTTTAGTTTTCAAGCACTACACTAGAATGTCATTCGACTTAAAAACCACTTGAAATTTCACCCTAAAACAACTTTCCCCTACCAAAATCAGACGAGCGTGACAGGGGGCAATGATACATATTTATCTAACAATATTTATGACCGTCCTGAAAAACTACCGCGATTTTCTTTTCTCTTTTCATATTTAAAGTTGGGATGGTTTATGTGGATCGATTGGCGAATGGTGCGTGAATGGATAAAAGGTGGTATGAATAAAACAATAACTTAGATGATACTTTTATTTCTTTTGGAGAGCGGTGTAGGATATAATAAACATATTATTACTTTTTGAAAGTCGCATAAAATATGATTTTCAGAGTTAGTCTAATAGTCAAGCTCAAAATAAAATCCATTAAATCAATTACTTTCCAAGATTATACACTACTAGCGACTCACCCTCGCTTCGCTCGAGTTCGTCCCTAGGTTGCTTCACCATACAAAATTTCATCCCCATTTTCACTCCCTTAAGGGATGATTTCCAGGATAAAACTATACAATGTCCTTCCCGGGGTCTCAATCTATCTTCTTACCAAATTTCATCTAAATCGGTTCAGTGGATCCAGAGATTACCCCCTACATTTCACAATCTCACAAACTCACAAACTTTACCTCTTTATAATATTAATATAGATTATTGGTTCATTTACAAGGGTTCTTTATACAGCTAAACCCGTTCTAAAGGTATTTTTTAGATATTAGAAACTAGAAACCTGCTATCCCATTAATACACAGAACCGTTGATCAAAAATGTAAAAAGGGTAGTGAAGACGTTTTGTACTGGCTATACGACATATTTAGCTTAGCCATACGACATCCTTAAAGGACAAACGACTGTTTTTTGTTACATCATGTACCTATGAATTAGAATTTCACATAATGTATGAAAAAACTTGATGATAGTATATAAACAATAATAATTTTAATCCCTCAACGACCGCGGACACGCCGGGGTTACAATTAGCAATAGATTTCTTAGATATTTAATTAATTTCTTAGAAATTTACCTGGAGGTGTTCAAAAAGGTTTTTTTCTTTACTTAATTTTATTATTGTTAAACAATAGCACAATTAAAAATACATGTCTTAGATAAATCAGAGGGCAGATTCGAAGTCACTATAGTTCATAAGTCGCACAATCCATTCAAAAAACGTAACTTTACTGCACAAACTGTAGTAATTGGCAACAATAATTACATACGTAAAATTGTGTCCTGCAATTAGTAGTTGTTAAGTCAATGACTTACAAATTTGGAACATTTAATAATTATTCGTTTCGTTTAATAGCTTAAAATCTAAAAAATTCAAGTAACCTGTTGATCTCGACACATTGTAAATTCGTTCCATCACAACGACGATTATCTCTTAAGTTGAACCTGACAGGAAGCAGGTGGATAGTCGAGGGTCGATGAATTACCTCGAGGACAGATGCGTAGCGACACACCAGACAGCTTTTAATGGCGGCCCGAGTTTTATACGCGATTACGTGTGTGGGAATTATGGGAGGGTATTTGCAAAATGTTAGCAGGGCATGTAAAGGTGTTATATCGTAATAGAAATTGTGTCAGAGATGTGTTGGGTTTTTTACCTACATACATTTAATACCTATAGGAATCTGACTAAATGTCATTTTTATCGCTTTAAGATGCATGATTATTGCCTGGTGCAGCTATTTAAGCATGTACCTTGTATCATCATGGATTTTGTGTTAAAACAAAAGAACGAGGTTGTAATAACTCCCAAAAACATGAAAGTGGAATGCTCCTAACACTACCGCAAAATACATTACTGTACTAATTCGGTATTCTAATTTTCTTACAAATTCTAATCTTCTTACCCATTTATATTCTTCTTTATTCAAACTTTCACAATAAAGGTAACGTGTACCTAATCTACATTGGATAACTAGTGAGTTACCCTCGCTTCGATTGTATTTGTAAATTAATGCAAAAATATAGATTTTTCTTTATGAATACAATAATTTACGTCCATTCATCTTTTGGCAAACGATATGCGCCATTTTTTGGCAAATTTTATTATTAACAGTATCCAATGTCTCATTCCAAGTCAGTCTATCTGTGTACTAAATTACATACATTCCAACTCGTCCAGCTGTTTTAGAGTTAAAACGTAGCAAGCAAACACACATATAGAAAAGTGAAATTTCATACTTTCAAGGTGTGATCAAAAATAAATGTTTAAATTTTGTTTCAATAACTTTTGTCATTTCAAAATAAAGACTCTTTTTTCGAAGCGGACTTGTATTTTGATTTCCTTTTAAATATTAACAGAATCTCGGATATAACAGAGCGTAACTATGTTATAGCGAGGCACCCTGGGAGCATTACGCGAGTACTTTGATAGCTTTGTTAAACAAAGGCCGTTATTATAATTTTGTAATAGTCTTCCTATGAAGCCCATTTGAATCGATAATGTATATTTATAAGGATAATTGCGTTTGTGAACTAGGTAAATACTAAATCGAAAGCCCGAAAAGATTTTATTATTTACTAAATCAACACAATCTATATAATTTTTGAAGTTATACTTCTCTTGGCACGTTTGGAAAAAATTAGAGAGAGATGAGAGATTTTTACGATGCCGCGCGCATCAGTCAGCACACCGACAGCCAAAAAACGACATGATGAAGTTAGCTGATACCTGTCAACTGTCTCCCCGGTTCCCGTGAAAGCTCATAACTATATTCAAAGTAGTTTCTCAAATATTCATAAATCTATAACACGTGTTTTATTATTTATATCAGTAAAGTTAAAAAAATAAATATTTTTTAAATAAATTGTAATTAACTATTTTTGTTCTGTTACGCCAAAGAAGTACTTACACACACATAAGTACTTACACACACACACATTTTTTTAAATTTAAAGAATAATGTAAATAATGTACAAAGAGTTAAACTTTTTCTAATACATATATATAACCTAAGGAAACTTATATTGAAACGAAAGTTAACATTTACCTTACGATATATTTCCAAACGTTAAATCACATTCAATTCACATGGGTGCGTTAAAATAAAGCAAAGTGAGGACGCTTTACTCAAAATTCCCCTAAACACTTATCCTGTTACAATTTTCACGTCGCACAAACACATGTAATACAGTCTTTATATACAATAATAAAATTAAAGACAATATATAACAAACGTCTCGAGTAAATCAGTAACATGAAACGGTCTCCTGTTTCTAGGGCGGCACTTTGAATCACCATTTCACTGCCTATTATTACCCACAAACGCTAAATCTTTAGATAACGTGTTTTCACGACGTGGGAGGGCCATCAAAATCCCTTTCTATGTTTAAAATAAAAATTTAATAACGACGGCAACACATTATGTCTATTTTATGCCCTCCATTGCAATGCACCTACTTCTTATTTATCATTTTACAACCGTATATTACAATTTAGTGCTTTCCATTCGTGGGTTTTATATTAAATTTATAGCAAGAACTATAGAAAACTCTATTGTAATATAAAAATATTGTCTTATAATAAGTTATTTTGCATCTTACCACTTTCAACTACAAGTATAGTAGTTAAACTCAAGCATTTGAGCAAGTGTTTGAATATTTTATCAAAAGCAACATTAAAACAATAGTTACATTTGCCGAACCTTCGCTTTCATTAGCTTTATTTACTGAGGAAAGCAGGGGATGCCGCTCCTGGTTCTAGGAATATTATTAGAACGACCGACGAACTAACTGGTGGCTCACAAGTTATTCTCTGAAGGGAACGGAGTAAATTTCTGAACGATATTGTGGAATAAATTTAATGTTAAAAGAAGTCTGAAATAAAATCGTAGATGTAATTTAAATCTGGTCAGAATCCCAAGCGGTGTAAGTCCGAGCTTTGACTTAACAGATTTTTTGTTCATTTCGTTGCAATGGTGGCAGAAACAATTTTTGTTTAAAATATTATGATAAGAAAATTTTTAGTTCAAATTATTGTAGCAGATTTTCATAATTTTTATTTCACTTGAAGCAGCAAATAGGTCAACTTAGTGCGATTTCAAGTCTTACTACTACGACACTATTATAAGGGATTTATTTTATTCTATTTTTTAAAAGAGGAAGTGCTTTCGATCGCTTATAAATATTTTTCCAAAAACTCTTACAAAATATTTTGTCTTCAAGCTACAACATAGCAAAGGCTCTATAAAAATATGTAAAATTATAAAACGTATGTTGGTGAGTATTTCATATTATAGAAAAAAAAACCTTTCAAAAAATGCGAATACGAGTATTTGTACAGAAAAAAAAAGTTGTTTAATTTCTTATCTATACATATAATAAAACTGTAACTAAGCCGAATCTGTACATGAATTATTTTTTGGAAAATCTTATTGAAATGAACATTATTATCGATACAAAGGCCGAATCTATAGTTTTTAGAATTTTTGTCTGTCTGTTTTTCTGTCTGTCTGTTTGTCTGTTACCGCATCACAGAAAAACCGCTGGAGAGATTTTGATATTTTGTAGTCTTGGTCTAGTGGTTTTTCCGTGATGCGGTCACAGACAGACAAAAATTCTAAAAACTATAGATTCGGCGTCTGTATTTATAATAATGTCTATTTCAATAAGATTTTCCAAAAAATATTTAATGTACAGATTCGGCTAACTTACAATTTTATTATATGTATAGACGAGAGAATAATAAATGTAGGTAGGTAGATGCATAAAAATTAATAAAACATTAATACTAGCCACTCTATGCAGTTCTTCTCTATGTGGGGTGCCAAGCAAGAACCTGTGTTACTTCAGGTCTTTAGGAGTAACAACCATACAAACATACAAACCCTCACAATTATAATATTAGTCCAACTATGTACACTAGGATCTAAATAAATTATTAATAACCACTAGCGGCTCACCCTCGCTTCGCTCGGGTTCGTCGCTAGGTACGTTTTAAATAGATATAAATAGTTTTTAGCCAGCGTTAGCCATACAAATTATAATTTTTTTTTTCGTAAATTTTTCCTTTTTTTTTATTTATTAAAACCTAAGGAACATACGAAAAAATAGCCGAATTGGTCCAGACATTCTTGAGTTATGCACTTACCAACATTCATTTTTATTTATATAGACTACAGTAAACAAATATCTAAAACATCTAGCTACATAAAGATCAAATTATACGATCAGAACAGCGAGGGCACGTACCATAACAGAAATTTGCAACAGAAGCTTATTATTATGGAGACCGTAAATCTGTACAATAAATCACATAACTATTACGCCAATTACGCGGCGGTCAGCGCCCCTTAATCCTCTGAAGGCCCGACTTAGTAGAAAAAGGGCCAAGGATCGACCCAACTTATTCTTAGCCATGATTCAAATTGATTTATGTCTTAGAGCACAGCGAAAAATCTTACAATTAGAAAGCAAGTTATATAATCAAGGACTTGTACTATAAATCATAACTTCTGCTTTAATCTTAATGTTTAGTTGGTTTCAGGTTTAGTTTAGAAACTATCGAGGACCTTTTTAAAGACTTATGATTTTACCTACCTAATTAAGGGTTAATTTTAAATTAGTAATGTCAAAGGACAAGTATAAAGTTTGAAAATAATAATATCTGTTATGTGAATTTTTTGTAAAATTATGTATGTGTAAAATTGAAACTCCTAGAGCAAGTTCTATTTATACTTTGCTACTTTTTGTTATTTTATATTATGGCTTGCATTATAAATATAGCTCACGCTAGACGATAAGGCAAAAAATTAAAGAATTTTAAAACATGTTTCTTTTAGGTACAAAGGACAGGCTCTGAATCATTGACTTGTTTAGTTTATTTATTATTTGTTATTAAGTCCGTTATAATAACACACGAATTCTGTGTGACAGCCAGAGCAGTCATAAGGTTCTAAGTGAACCCTTAACATACGAAACCCTGGACATAATTTATTTTTGTTTTTATTCACCTAATAGAAAATTAAGATGATGTGTCACTACAACACTCCATCGCCTACTTAGAAATATGTATGTGTAAATATGTTACTCATATAAGTTGCCATTATATTATGTAGCAAAATTGAAAGTTCAAGCCATTCGCAGTTAGTTCCTCTCAAAAACAAATAGTCGAAGACAGTGTCACCTGGAATTTGGTGCATTTTTAAAATAGCTTATTGTGTTCAACGTATTCTACTTATTTGAACTTTTTAAGATAAAAACTATATACTTCAAATGTATTCGTTTAAAATACAATTTCATAAATACATATGTACTTTCTCTTCTTTCTTTCTTATCTATACTAATATTATAAAGAGGAAAGATTTGTTTTTACTCGCTTCGCGTCGCTCGGGTTCGTCCCTAGCTTGGTTCCCCATACAAACTTTCATCCCCATTTTCACCTCCTTAAGGGATGATTTCCGGGATAAAAAGTATTCTATGTCCTTCCCAGGGTCTCAAACTATCTTCTTACTAAATTTCATCTAAATCGGTTTAGTAGATCCAGAGATTACCCCCTACAACGTCACAAACTCACAAGCTTTACCTCTTTATAATATTAGTATACATTTTTATTAGTATGTCCTTCTATCACACAGAAATCGAGCAAAAGATCAATGAGATGTTAGTATGACGCAAGTTACATTTACTTGTTATTACTAAGTTAATATAAAATTACATACGACAATGCAGTTGTAAAATTATTTAATTATTTACTAATTTTATTGCGCTTTGTTTGGTTATAACATATGTTATTTTATAATAAGTTGTTGAAAGGATTTGTGGCTGCAAGTTAGAGCACGCACGACTGCCCTGATTTCCGTGATATTGATCTTTGTTGGAAGCCGCCTTTGCCAGATGAAAAGTAACAGAAGGAACCCGATACCGTTAGTATTTGACTGCATAAAGGCTTAAACCCTCTTAAATGTAGTTGCATTTCTTACTAAGTTTAAAATTTGTTTTTCCAAACTTTCCACCGTACGCTATGACACCGTCTTTCTATTGCTACCTTTTGCAGTACGTATTTGTTGATATATAACTCAGATCAAAGTAACAAATTTATTTTCTTAACAATTTTTTTTTTTAATTATAAATATATTTTTGGCGACATTATAATATTTCATCACCACCGCCCGGCCATCAATCATAGGTAATCGGAAGCTATCAATGCAGAAATGAGTATAATTTGCTGTGATCGCCACATTTTATAGTCGTCCCAAATTGCTGTCATTACATGCTACATGACACAATGCGGCAGACGGTAATGAGAATTATTAATGTTACTCTTGCAAAACCACAGATAAAGCGTAGGCGGCTTAAACTAGGCGACACGCTTTGCCTTCTTCAAAGGAGACCTAATAATCGATTTTTCGTCTCGTCTACGTTTTTTCAAAGGTGCGTCACATTTTATGCTGGCTCCTATTATCAAACGTTCCATCACTCGATACTGTTTTTCAGCGAACGGTATTAAAATTGCAAAATGGACACCCAATTCTTTTGCTTTCAACAAATCTTCCGTTAGCACTGAATTGTCACAAAGTCGAGTTTTAATATATTTTAAAATGTGGTCCATTTCTGAATTGTTGAGGTTTAATAAAGCTGCGATTGCTATTTTATCGTAGTCCTCAGAGTCTTTGTGTTCCACTTCGAGTGTTATATCTTTTTCGTCAGTAGGGTACATTATTTCCTGAAGTTGAAACCGGTTTGGTCCAGCTCCCGTCATTACTGCGCATCTGAAGTTAGTTTGCTTGCCAACGACTCCGTTAAGCCAATCGGAATTCCGTTCTAGAGCACCGAGAAAAAAGCTCATGAAATCGCTAACTTCTTTTTGCTTTTTGTAAGAAACGATAGCCGCTAAGGCTACTTCGGGAGCATCTTTACTTCTTGGACTGCTGGTGCTAGACTCGTGTGCAGACTTGGTAAGAGGTTTTTTGCCAAACATTTTGCTTCTAAAACTTTGAGACATTGTTTATTTATTACTTAGGATTTTGAATTTAAAAACACTCAATTTTTATACTGAAAAGTAAGAAATGGCATTACTCTGTCATTTTGTGCGTATTATTACAATGAGGATTTATCAAATTAGGTTTTATATTAATTAGGAAAATTTTAGTAATTTGAAGGCAAAGTTGTAATTACTTTAATAAGCTTACATAATTATTTCACCTACGTCCTTTTATAAGATCCATCTTCAACCGATACAAGCTAGAATAACATCAATGTCCATATCAACGGTGGCCATATTTTATAACTGACGAAATCTAACGCCGGTAAAAGCAATGAATAATCGCTTAACGAAATATATATAACATATCAAATATTTGTCGTCGAATAAAATAAAAAAAGGAATAATTAGGTTGAACATTTTTATATACCTAAGTATATATAATAAAAATATATAAATATAAAAACGTATAATTAATCGGGAAAAAATAGCTGTCTTAGAAAAACGTACATTTATCGTGAACTAATTTTTAATATTGGCAATAGTATTGTATTATTGTACATAATATGTATAATTTATGTACTATTTAATCATGCGGCAAGTTAAATGAGATTTTTTATTTCTAAACATATCTATAATTATAGATATATTATAATAGACTGTATGATTTTCTGATGTCATTTATGCATTAGTAGCATTTGTAACAATATTTATATACTAACCTTGACTAAACAGAAAATACGACAAGACAGCCTTTTTATGACCTCACTTTAAAACCTGAATCCGTTCTAGTATTAACTATTATGTATTGAGCATAATGTCACAGTTAATATTAATGAGTTGCCAATAAATTGTATTTTAGTTCTTATTTTATTTAATAATGCATATTAAGTATAGATTTTGGCTTTTAAAATAAAAAATATGAATTTCAATTGAGGGTATATTAAAAACTGATTAAAAGTAAAATTAGTTTTCTAATGAAATCGCTCGTATTTTTTTATATTATGCGGTACAACATGGTTAAAATATTTTTCATAATAATATTACTTTATGAAGAATTACGCAAATATTTGGAACATTATAAATACTGTCATAAATTACATTGAGTCTGTCAATTAGATCTGGTCTGGCGCCTCAATTGGCAAAAATTGCCAACTGCCTTACAATAAAGTATTGTAAGGAACACTATTGGTTATCGAGGTCACCGTCGTCTATCAATGAATGCAGTGGCGGGCGTGAGTGTCAAGAGGTTAGAACGACCCAAAACAAAAATGTTAACTTACCAAACTAGCATTCTCACTAAATATCCCGTTAAAAGATTCGCTTGAACAATCAACGGCAATGCTGTCTCGACGAATACACACGCACACATGTAACAATCGTAGTAAACGTCATAACCAAAGTTAACATCGTTAATTATGCCATTTAACACCGTTTTTAGACACCACCGACGATACACAGCACTGATAACAACTTTATTAATTATATATATAAGCAACAAGCGTCAAAAAGACCTGTGACCATATAAAAAACATATTTTTTTGGCAAAGACAACCTAATCACCACTCCTTTTCTCTCACAGATTTCTATGATAGCGAACAGCTGCGGTGCGTGGTTGAACCAAAACAAATACCACTAGAGACATCTGTTGACCGCTTTCTGGAAACATAGTTAACTAATTACAGCTCTGTTTAAGAAAAAGTTCACACTTCTTCACTAGATGGCGCTTGGTATGTTAAAGTTAGAATTTAAATTAAATATTTATTTATTACCAGATTTTATTACAATTATGTATTATGTATAAATTTATATTTTAGTAAATATAATTATTTAAATATAATATTATAAAACATAAAATATTATATTTGTGTATTTTTTATTTTAAGTTGTATGTTCTGTAATACTGTTTGTTTCCCTAAAATAAATATAAAATAAAATGTATTTACTTCGTAATTACAAAATGATAGAAAATAAACCTTAAGCTTATGTCTTTTAATTAAAAATTGAAATGAGAGGACACAAAACTTAAAGAAAAATGGTTATTACTTAATGGTAAATGATAAAATATTATTTCGATTGTTTTAAGTTGCCTAGTTACAAGTTACAACTTGTATTTATGTGTATTCTATTATATTTGTAAATAATATCGCCTAAAAAAGCAAAATGAAAACTCCGCCGTAACAGTGTAATACACTGCCGTGACCAGGATTCGAACCTGGGTTACTACGGCCACAACGTAGGGTCCTAACCACTAGACGATCACGGCTATCGGAGTTGCACAGTTTTATCTGAAAATTCGTTAGAGTTACTTATACGTATTTATATCTATACATATAATAAAATTGTAACTAAGCCGTATCTGTACATTCAATATTTTTTGGGAAATCTTATTGAAATGAACATTATTATCGATACAGAGGCCGAATCTATAGTTTTCAGAATTTTTGTCTGTCTGTCTGTCTGTCTGTTACCGCATCACAGAAAAACCACAGGAGGGATTTTGATGAAATTTGGTATGCTGATAGCTGGTTATCCGAGTCAACATATAGGATACTTTTTACCGCGAGAAAATATCTCATTTCAATATGTAAAACTTAAGAATTTGGTTTTTGGTCATCCGAACGCGGGCGGAGCCGCGGGCAATGCTAGTAATATATAAATATATATAATTAACCATATCGTATTTATATGTATACTTACATATTTTTTGGAAATTCTTATTAAAATAAACATTATTATCGATACAGAGGCCGAATCTATAGTTTTTAGAGTTTTTGTTTTATTTCAATCGGTCCATAAATAAAAAAGTTATTATGTCAATGTAAAGAATCAACAGAGACGAACGAACCCGAGCGAAGCGCGAGTTGCTAGTTTAAAAGTAAAATCAGTGCTAGCTTATTGTCCTGGATTAACAAAACGAGCGAAGTTATTAACAAGAATTATTTAAAGAGTGGTGTTTGCGAAATTGTTTGATATAGGTATTCGAGATTGGTTTAACCTTTTTCAGGTAGACGTATTTTTCGCGTAATGACAATACCTCTTGAGTTGATAAACCTAACAAGTACAACACACAATACATTCTTTTCCCTTTCTCTTTTGACACTTTATAGACTTTTCAGTTCTATTCAGATTGAAATAACAATAGATGTTTTATGATATAAGATAATATCAACAATTTATTTATACAAACAGCGATTAAATTTTTACTTAGATAACAAGAATTTATTTAAGTAAATTCCAGTACAGATTGTTGAATATCCATTTTTATTTCAAACTGAAATTATAATATATTTATTATGTAATATATAGTTTAATGTGTAGATATTTTGTGTTCAGCACAAATTAAAACAATCCGGTACCTAATGTTAGATAGTAGGTACCAGTATAAACCTAAGTATCAATTATTGATGTTAATGCTCAATAACACTAATTTATAAAGATGTAAATTAATTATTATTATTATTATTATTCATGCAAATATAATAACAATTTTATAATAAAAACATAAAGTTTATCTGCTTTTTACAGATCGGGCGGAATCAATGGCGGTCCCATGTGTTCCCAATGAAACCATGTTTATTTTAAGGATAGCTAACTACCTGATATTACATTTGCAACGTAGGCAGTGTGCAAATAACAATTATTTAATTTAAAAGAATTTAATTAAAAAGAAACTAATTTTATTCATTTTAGCAGTGACATCTAGTAGACCAAAGAGATAACTTTAGTTTGTTAGTTGAAACAGTACAAAATAGATGTCGCTATAACATTTGTAGCGGATCCTGAATCGCGCTGGCAAGATGTTCTATCGTTTAATGACTTCTTCCATATTTCACGTGTCAGGTATCGCTTCTCGGCCTTTTGGCTAAGATCAAAGTGTAGTATCTGTTCTTTTCAGCTTAATATCTGAAAGTTCCCGCACTGCGGGACCAGTATATTAAACTGATTTTTGTAAACCGACGGGATGTTCGGGGCTCGCTCCACTCCCGTCACGGGTCGGCCCGGCATTGCAGTGCCGCCGGGATCGGCCCACATATTATCACATGCAATCACGTTTGGCTCAGTTTGTAATGATCCTACTTGCTGTGCCAGCGGTCCCAGATTCGACTTTGAGTCCCGCTGGGGGGCATTCATTTGTGTGATGAGCACGAATGTTATTTCAATAAATTATTGTACTCTCAAGTTATGGGTGGTTTATATTTTTAATATGTATGTATTTAAAGTTATATATGTGTAGTGTATCAACTATCTGGTATCCATAACACAAGCCATGTAGCTTACCATGGAACTAGATGGTACTGTGTATTAATGTCCCAAAAAAAAATATTTGCAATCAAGACATTAACATACATCTTCAATTCATGCAAAAACAGTTTAGGCTTTAGTACTACATATAAGATGTAACTGTTAAAATTTTTCGAAATCAACTATTATTCATTCTACTTTAACATTAGGTACTAATAGTATCATTTTTATTTAACGGAATAATGTTTAACAAGTTGAATAAAATATAATAAATATTACATTTTAATCCATACTACTACTACTTTGGAAACACGTTCAAAAATGCACCAACTACATGCAAAATACTGTTATTTGTAAACCTTTGACTTAAATAATTTTTTTAGCAGACATGGGATCCGTGGGCTGAAATACACATATAATAAAACAGTAAATACTGTACATGAAATATTTTTAAAAACAATGACTGTAACCGTGTAACGTATAGTTTACAGAATATAGAACCGAAAACAATTTTTTTGTCTGTAAGTATGTTGGTGTGTTTCACTCAAACAGTACTGAACCGATTTTAACCAAATTTTGTGTAGTGATAACTTATTACTCGGGTCAACATTAAGGATGCTTTATACTACAGGAAAATCTTTATTCCCATGGGAAAACATAATAACGGGTTCTATCGAGTCGTCATTATAAATTTACATGGCTAACACTGGCTAAACCTTAAAAGATACATCAAAAGAATGTGCTAAAAAATTGTAGGTCTTAAAAAATAAGGACTAAAGAAAAATCAGCAATAGCATAAGATTTTTTTTTAAGTTACACTCGCAATAACTATTTATATCTATTCAAAACGTACCTACTACCTAGAAGGACGCATCCGAGCGAAGTGAGGTAAGCCGCTAAGAGAAAAGTTTTATGCTTTTAGACCGAATGGAATCCGCTTATTTTTAAGAGAGAAAAGATAATTAAAACCTGAAGTTTTATGGTTTTAAAACGTTAGCAGGTATATAAGGAATAAAAATCCGTAAAATGCCCCCGCTGTCCAGCTACCTCCGAAAAATGGAGGGATGCAAACCGTTAAAAAAGATTTTTCCGGTTTACTGTGACATCCTATCGAAAAATGTTCTTTGAAAAAGGTTCTAGTAAAAATTTACGACTTTTATAGATGACACTTTTTACAATAACCTCAAAGTTTTCGAGATATTTGCAAAAAAGCTGTTTTTTATTTTTTTCTTGGTTTTTAATTTTTAAGTTCTGAAATAACTATTTTATTTTAATGAAACTAGGGGAATATAATCTTCAAAATATATATAACAAACCAATTTTGTTTTGAAATTGAAATGTTTAGACGTTTCCGAGAAATTTATGTTTTATGGTCAACGTCAACGAATCTGGGACCGCTGGCACAGCAAGTAGGATCATTACAAACTGAGCCAAACGTGATTGCATTTGACAATATGTGGGCCGATCCCGGCGGCACTGCAATGCCGGGCCGACCCGTGACGGGAGTGGAGCGAGCCCCGAACATCCCGTCGGTTTACAAAAATCAGTTTAATATACTGGTCCCGCAGTGCGGGAACTTTCAGATATTAAGCTGAAAAGAACAGATACTACACTTTGATCTTAGCCAAAAGGCCGAGAAGCGATACCTGAGATGTGAAATGTGGAAGAGGTCATTAAACGATAGAACATCTTGCCAGCGCGATTCAGGATCCGCTACAAATGTTACAGCGACATCTATTTCGTACTGTTTGAACTAACAAACTAAAGTTATCATTTATGTTTACTAGAGGTCACTACTTAGTATGTATGTAATAAAATTAAATAGATCACAGGCGGCAATACTGTCGTTGGGCAGCAAACTGTACATTTCATTATTTTATAATAATAAAATTGAAATATTGAAAAATAATTTTTCATGCATTTAATAAAACAGTTTTTACAGTTTTTAAACAGCTATGTAACCAACTAATACAAAGTAAAAGCGCCATCCCTGACTATGCATTACAAAGTACAAACACATCAATTGATTTTTCAATAATTAATCAGTAAAATACGATAATTCTATTTATGAGCAAATTGTTTTGTTTTCGTTCACTAAGAGACTTCTCAAAAATAATTATGTAGCTTTTTGGGATACCTTTTTTATATTTCGTAAATTTTAAATAAACCTTTTATTAAAAACGATGCATACAGGATGGGAACGTTGACGTCCAAAAATAAAATTTAGGTCGCTCGTATCGTAGAGTATCCGAATCACCACCATGTATGTTACGCGACTTTTCATAGTTTATGAGTTATGAATTTTTTTGTGAATGTTTGAGAATTTTCGACAAAAAAAGTATAGAAGACTTTGTCGACATTTGTTTTATGCAATTGAAACTTCATAAGTATTACTTTTATGAATAAAATAATCGTAACTAATCGATAACTTTGTAACAGTGATGAAAGTTATAAAAATGTTGGTCTTAAGTGAAAAATTTACGTTCGGTCAATTATGACTTTTTTCAACTTTAAATAAAAAATCTAAACTTCACGGTTGGTAAATAGAAGAATGCGGCAGACTCTCAACTTTTACAGTCATTAAAAAAAAGTAGTACTCAATGGAGCAACTTTGGCTAAAATCGGCCTTCAAAGACAGCGAGGTGTAAAATTCTTAAAATTAGCCATCTGATTAAATATAATTTTTTTTGGTCATTTTATTGTTCCTAATGTTAATCATAAATCCCCTCTTGGACTCCTCTACTATAACAACTATCGGTGAGAATATTTTACCGGTGCCGCTTCGTGCCTGGCACGCGGCGTTACCGAACCATACAAACAAATTGGGTAAGCTAATTCGGGCTATTCTTCGGGCTAAATTTGTTTGTTAGAATAGATAATAGATGTCGTTAATTCACAAATAGTCAAACTGTTTTATTTTATGAATGTGCAAACTAACATATGGTAAATATTTTAAAATTCATCCTGCTTTCGAATACTTTTTAACCGTAATATTAAAGCAATTCATACAAAGTAAAAGCGCCATCTGTGTATAAACACTACAAACCAATCATCTGATTGCTGATATTTAAAAACTTAGTAAAATTCCGCAAATTTGATTTACAGGCGCATTATTTCGATTCCCTTTACTTAGAATATTTTTTAAAACAATAATACACCTTTCGGGCATCATTCTTTTTATCTTTTGTTAATTTAACATATCTATAATAGATATTATATTGACAAACCTTTAGATGGAGATCTAATCGATAGATGGCGTGTATCTATTTGTTATTAATGCTTTTTGTAAAATCAATAGAAGAAAAAAATAAAACAGCTAAACTATAGTTTAGTTGTAAAAAATACTTTAGATAATTTAATAAAATAATGCTGTCTTAAATCTTTCCCTTAATTACAGATTGTAGAATCAGCGATTAGGCAATGAATTTGCACCATCTATTCATAGATAGCTGTACGCATTTTACCAAAGTTAACTAAGCCGAATCTGTACATTAAATATTCTTGGGAAAATCTTTTTGGAATAGACATACCACTGGAGGGATTCTGTTGAAATTTGGTATGATGATAGCTGGTTACCCGGGTCGACATATAGGATACGTTTTACGGCGGGAAAATATCTCATTCATTCAAAATCATAAAATTCCAATAACTAAACTAACACAAGGTAAAGGTTAGGAATAAAAATTAAAAATCATTGCTATCGTTTATTGATTTAAAATACAAAACTTAGTGACATAAAGCTCTATCCTTTTATTGTTACAGTGCCTGCGAACTGACAATTCGATAGGAAATAAACATTTAGGTAGCTCCTCTTGCACCACTCATGTCACATTACAAATAAATATATTATAATACATACTCAAGCGCGAACACCTAGGGCCATGTCGAGTAATGGATCAGTTAGAACTATCAAATAGGTTGGTGTTCTGTCCTTTTGCTGCACACATTTAACCCGACTTTCCTTATCTTATTCAAATACGTTGAACTTGAATAGATATAGTGTTTTTTGTCCGTCTGTACGTACTTATAAAGTATGAAAATTGATTAATTAATAATAAACGACGCCATCTTGAGACAATTTTCGAGGCCCTCTTGAGAAAAATCTATTTTGATTCAACTTATTTGAAATAGAGAACTATTACAGTATGGATTGAATAAATGTTACATTTAGAATGGTCAATAACAAGCAGTAAAACCATATTAGTTTGTTTCATTTCTTTTATCACATATTCGCACACTAGAGCCTAGGTTGGGTCATATTTTAATACATATATTAAATTAATATGCAAAACGTCTGTTTAATATCAGTTTAGACTTGAGATTTTGATTGATTTGATTTTTATTAAAAAGTAAGACTTTTTGGGAATGGCCAACCTCGGCTCGTACGCAGGTTCCAACGTCACATTAATTATTGCATAGACATTTGTTCCGCTGGGTTCAGTGCGTAAATAAGATGAAACTGACACATTAAATAAAACTATCTTTTTGGATTTATTTTGATTTTTGGTTCCCGACGTTTCAAAAGCTTTATAGCAATCGTGGTCACGGGAGAGAACGTAATTGCTGTAAAGCATTCGAAACACCGGAAACCAAAAGTCAAAATAAATCCGCAAAAATCCGAAAACATAGTTTTATTTAAAATGTTCAATAAATTGACGTAAATCTAAGAAAGTATTAAGCTTACACATCAGACAAAAGTACTAAATTTACAACACAGTACAAGATTCCTACATTATAGATTTTACTGCTCATTCGACCGACAACCGTCGAGCAAATGCGTGCAACTGTTCTGTCACTTTATCTCAGGCTCGATTATGTAATGTATGGCAGGTTCCCGATACAATATTCCAAACTGACTCGGTTTGATACCGTCCAAGCCGTTTGTAGCATAGCAATAGCAAGACACATGATTTCATTTGTCGAATATAAAGAGTCAGTAAGTGGAATAAAACAGAGCACATTTTATATTTGTTTTGACATTTAAACACTTAAATAAAATAAACATTCCCATAATATTTTGTAAGTTACATTTTCAATTATGAAGAACATGTTACATCGTTTATACAATTACAAAAGGGTCGATAAAAAAAAATAATCAACTTCGGAAACCTACCGGCACGTAATTTGTTACCTCCCTATAATCAAACAAAAGTGTATCCCATACCTATTTCTTATATTCCTAACAATCCTATAACCTCATGAAGCAAAAAAGTATTAATACAGTAAATATTATACAGATATTCGAAAAATTTATATTTCAGACCAGAGAGATTAGAAATAGATTCAAATCTACAATGAAATAAAACATTCGGAAAACAGTCGCAGCGCTTACAGAGCTAACAAATAAAGACAGAATACTTTCATGCTTCATGTACGAAAATAATTGTACCATACAAACGTCGTATTTTAAAATAATTTTTGGGGGGATGGGGGGTGGGTGGGAGTTATTTTTTTTTATAAAAAATCACGGCAACATTCTGCAGCACAAAAAAATCTGCTTTCAGTTGCAATGTCGTCATTAGCCGGTTCGACCTGGAGCAGTCAGTCGGCTCACGAACTATACACAATTGAAAAAAATATAATTTGCTAAATCACATCCCTCCAGAGCGAAGCGGCTAGCTGCGGCCGGCCGCAGACGCGCCGCCGCGCCGGACTGCCGCGACCTTCATATGCACACTCACTCTAGCGTTGTATAAGCTACTTCTTCGGACCCGAGGCGGTCTCGTAAATAATGCAAAGATATTTATTGCTTTACAAGCAAACTGTACAAGCTCTTTGCTTTATTCATAGATTATACACACACTAGGGCGACGCGTAGCCGCGAGGGAGCGCAGGCGGGGCGCCTGCGGCCGGCCTCGTATAAATCCGGCACAATAAGGCAGTGTTCAGTGTACGCTATACAAAATATCTCCGTTACAAAGTTACGACCAGTCTGTTGCGATGAGGTTAGTCTATTGTAGATTCAAATCCAAAAAGGTTTAAGTCAGTTTAATTCATTAACTCCTATCTGAAATACCCAAAAAATTTTATATATGATCAACATTCCCGTAACCTACAAGTACATTTTGTGTTTTTTATAGAATTACCTATACACTATTCTTCGTTTTTACATATCGTCTGAATATTCCAATGGGTCAAAAATAACCTATGTATTAAAACAGTACACGTGTATCATTTACAGAATCTCAAATCTCAAGCATTCGAGATCGGAAATTAAATTACAATATACAACAACTCTGAAATGCGAGGGCAAAGTTTTAACGATTTCAACGTCGCGCATCGGGAGTATCGAATCGAATCAATTTGTGCAGTCAAAAAATACTTTTTTTTTTAAATTAATTTAATCTATTTTTTTATTCGGTCGTATTAACGAAATTCTGTTTGGCCCTTTGATTTTCAGTCATCAGTTGCCGACACTTTAAAAATATAAAGCTTGCGATAACTAACCGAACGAAAGCTTAACTAGCATAGACGTATCTAAAGTATATTATCCAGTTTAAGTTGCAGTCTGTATCCATTATTAGTCGGTTCTAAAAATTTATGTACAATATTTATTTTCTACCATATTGCGTCGTTGATATGCATTGCGTAACAATAAAAAAACCTAGCTTTTATGCCCTTGATGCGTCCGGATGTGGGGTTCCCCGCGGAACTCTAAGTACGATCGAGTGAAGCGGTTACCAAATAATACAATACATGTTACAACGTAACAACTCGTCAACACAATGTCTCTTTACAGTCAGACTTATCGCATTAAATAAAAATATAGAATTATAAATATGGATTCAGTCCAAGAGCGTTGCCACGTACTAGAGTACCCAATCGCACTGCCGCCGTCACGTCACTGGTCACGTCACTGACCATCGCATTCGCATCCCGCATCATAATACTAGAGCGATCGTCTTGGAGCAAACAATTATACTAAGCCGGTCCGCGCACTACACGCACCTCCTCGCACTCACTGTCGTCCTGGTACCTCGAGCACTGTCACGCCGTCACACCGCACTCTACACAGCCGCTATACAGTCCGGCAATGTCATAGAGCGGAGCACGTGACACTGTCCGCCGGGCGGGTCTACGCGTCCGCCGTGCCCGCCGTGTCCGCCGTGTCCGCCGTGTCCGCCGCGTCCGCCGTGTCGCGCGGGTGACGGCGCTAGTGTATGGCGACGGGACTGTGCTGTAGCTGGCAGACGGGCAGCATGTCGTCGTCGCGACGGACTCCCTCCACTTCCATACGCTCAGTACCGCCCCACAGCCGTGCACCGCCCACTGTTAAAACATCATTTTTCATTAATATTAACAATAACAACGACGACCAAAACCGAAATTATTTCATAGAAGAACCTTTTATTATATTATAAATATATATATTAGTTATCAAAATCTCTAAAAGTTTTAACGTTATGGTTATTTCTAGATAAGTAAATAATTTCAGTTCTGGGTTTTCATGGATAAAATCTAATAGTTATCTAGAGGGGGTCTAACTAATTGGTAAATTATGAAGAGGACCTAATCAAGAGACTACTAACCGCCTAAATTACAATATACAAAAATTCATACATATTTGTCGCATAAAATAAAAATAGTTTTTCATCTTGACAAAGTAGTAAAGTAATACAAATAATAACATAAATAGAGTATTATCGATATCTGCAATATTTTTTTTACAATTTAGTATAAGATGCAATCACTTTTGTTTTATTATTTCACTTTTATTATAAAAATATATTAAATAGCTTTGTACGTAAAATATTTTAAGTCATTACCATGTTTAAGAACGACCTTTACGAGTAACAATGATGTTATAAGTAGGTATGATCATAAAAAAATATTTTTAACTAAGTACATATAAAAATCATCTTTAATACAACATTTATATGTTTTATATAATAAATGCAGATATCGAATTCACACCGACAAGCCATGCACTAAGATACGATGGATGAAGACATGCCAAAAGAAATATAATAATATGGGATCCATGTATAAAGGGGTCAGTTGTAGCGATAGTGATCATGTTGAAATTATTATTTTGGATTCGTTAAAAAAAACACAGTAATGTTGAGTTTCATTGCAGCAGTTGAATTCTCTGAGGACTTCAAAGAGGTCTATTTAGCTAATTTGCAAGTACTTTTTTCAGTAAGAAAGGTCAAGAACATGTTTACAAACAAAAAACAATTTCGTATATTATATGATCATCATTAAGAAAATAAAAGAAAATCACCAATTAACGTAACTGCAAAAACCTTACATTACCATGTCCACACAACTATATAAATAGGGATGCATCCGATACCCATAAATCGGCGATATTAGTTTGCCTATAAACCGATAAATTCTACAATAATTTAAAGTTAGATAGATTGTGTTTTCTGATTAAAAATCTTATAAAAGTGAATTTTTAATATTAATTTCTAGTCTGACCATTAATTACTATTTTTTTTAAAATAACGAATGTTCTGTTAAATTACAATTATCAAAACAATAATTGATATTTTGTTAAATTCTAAATAAATATTACATATTTAAGTAATGCTGTTTGTTGCTGTGTTTTCTATCCTAAACCTACATTTTTTTACTTTTCATACATTTTGAAGCCTACAGTGTCCGCATCGGTATAGGTATCGGCGATACTTTTTTATAAATATCGGTATCGGTATCGTATCGGCAGAAGTGCGTATCGATGCATCCCTAGTCATATAAACAAAAGCACAATATATAACTGAATAATCAAATAAACTGTCTGAACAAAAAGTGATAATATTTCAACATGAGCCCCAACATATGCGGTGAGCAGACCTGGCGTACAACGTTAGCGGCGGCTAGTGACGCGCCGTGCCGCCGGGCCGCTCTAGTCATCGCGACTCCGGCGCATCTGCCGCGGACATTACTGCATTATTATATTATACAATATACTGCAGTCTGCACGTACGTACTACGTACCGACGGACGTGTGAGGCGAAATCATTTAACATTATATACCAAAAAATAATTTCCACACCGGCAAGAGTGTCTGTATCTCTTTAAAAATTTCTCTACCGGTAAGTCTTAAACTAATTATTCGATTTTCATTACGATAGAATATTTAATTTCATTACATAAATTATCGATATAATAAGAATTATTGATAAGTTCTTGATAGTATAACATTTTTACTAAGCGAACGATTACGATTATACATACGCAGGGCAACTCTAATGTGTTTTTGTTAAAAATATTTACTTCAATGGGAATCGAACTCATAATGTACGTATATATAAAACAATGTCAAAGAGTCCAAAAATCCTAAAAATGTTAAATATTCCTTACTAAATAAGATTTTTTTTAAAATAACTTAGGAAATAGCAAAGTAATCTACAATTGCCCATACTTAATTAATTGTATTGTATATTTAATTAGAAAATTGATATTTTCTAGTTCTTCATAGTAAAATGATTTCGTCCACACTCATCGCATCACAGTACGACGCAATTAACCACGACTCCTCTTCAACAGTTAATGAACTTAACAACACAGAAACACGGATTAATATAATTCAACAATTAATAAACGTTTTAAATATATAATTAACATACATAAGTCAGAAAACACCCGATTAATCGAAATGAAATGAAAAGCTTTATGTGTTAGCAAAACACGACAAAAGCTCGAAAATGATAGGTTAGACCTAAATCTACACAATATCAACAATTATAATATAAAACCGACTGCTATGGAAAATAATATACGCTTCTATTAAATAGTAGGTACTTTTAAAGACCAAGAAAATATACCGAATATGAACACGTTAATGTGCTTTAATCATTTTTTTAAATTAAAAAACAAATGGATATAATCTTGGTAAAAGCGTATATTACTTACCATACAATATTCAATGACCAATGACACCAATTAACAATATTAAAACGAGGGTAGCAATATTTTAAATTTAAATCACTTAATTAATAAAATAGTTAATTTAATACTAATTAATCATTTTTGCATTCTCTTATAAATACACATATATTATAAAACTTCACTATAATTTCTTATAACTTAGCTATATCTTAAAGACTTGTTTTGGTACGTTAGAAGTTTTCGAAAATCTGTTTACACTCAGTAATTAAATAAATATAAACGATATATTTATATTATCATAATTACAACCAAGAACTATTTACATTTTACTCTTCAGGTCGATTCATACATTTGGTATAACAAAAAAAATACAGATACCAACCCAGCCACCATTTTACAAGAAATTCTTAGCATTGCATTTGGATGTTTAAAAGAGCTGTTAGATTTATTTTCAAATAGTATCATACGAGTATAATTACTTCAAATATGGATGGAAAAATAAATCGTCAATTACGACGCATATAGTATAAGAGACCTTAGATATAAGCAGTGTGTTTGTAAGCATGTAGGTATATACGAGTAATATAGTATTTATGTGTCATCATCATACTGTTTGTATTTGTCATAGAACATATCTGTTCCGATATATTATGGCAATAACTGTACAAAACCTTTAACTATTATGATCAATTACATAACAACTTTTTATTATTATTTGTGTAATGGCTTTTACATGCGAACAATATTACATATTAATAGATTTTTGCAAAATCTGTCAAATATCATTAATTGTAATTAATTATAATCCACAAGTCGGTACATTGTGTCTATGTTTATGCTTGTATATGCCTTTACGTATATGTACATATATTTATGACCCTGTGTCTTTTATGCCAAGTGGCTTGGATGCAAGTCCTGGATTCTAAATCCCGGGCATAATAATAAAGATTATACTGTCAAAAAAATCTCAGTAGCAGGATAATCGTTAAGCTGGCAAAGTTACAAGTACACTACTACACCCTCGTGTCAAAGTAGAGGAAACAAATTCATCGCTTCAAAGCATTATCTGTTTCCGCGTTTGTGGCTTATGTAACAAAATTAATTCTAGAGTATTTTATAATTGTTTGTGCAAATATTTTTAACGACCGATTTATCCTCGCTTTATTCGGGTCTTTAGGTGCCTAAAAGTAGCCTATATATTAATGCAGGTCACAGTCTGTGTACTAAGCTTCATCGAAATCCATCCAGATATTTAAACGTCAAGGACTAACTAACACACGTGGTTTGCGTACTAAAGCGAAGTGATTATAAATCGTTAGTTTTTAATATTATCAATGTTGTACGTGTGTAAATATAGTTAGTTGCTGGTATATTCATATTACTGTTCGTGTACATGTTCAATATGTATGTATACGTATATATGTCATATATGTATATATAAATAATAATAAATAAATTTTTGGGAACATTAACACACAACACCATCTAGTTCCATGGTAAGTTACGAGGCCTGCGTTATGTATACTAGATAGTGGATATACTACACATATATAACTTCAAATATATACAAATCATGAATATAAACACACCCAAGACTGGAGGACAAACATTCGTGTTCATCACACGAATTAATGCCCCCAGCGGGACTCGAACATGCGACAAATATATCTATACAGATAAATAAAATTGAAGTGTCTGTTTGTAACGTAAAAAGTACAGCGTTTTACTAAATGCATATGAAATTATATACGGTACTTATAAGAAAAACTCAATTTTTTAAATTTTTGTCTGTCTATTTGTTCCGGATAATCTCTGAAATGGCTGGACTGATTTTGACGGGACTTTGACTGGAAGATTGCTGATGTTATAGGGAGTAACATAGGCTACTTTTATTTTATAAAAAGAATTAGAGTTCCGCTCAAAAAAATCAAAACGTATCTAGGGATGAACCCGAGCGAAGCGAGGGTGAGTCGCTAGTCTTCAATATGTATGTATGTACGTATGTGTTTATCTGTGAGTGTATATATACATACCGTGCTGGTGGTGCGCCTGCTGCGCCTGCTGCGTGTTGGTCGCCTCGTCGGCGGTGCGCTTGAAGAAGTTGTGCTGCAGCGCGTAGTACGGCGTCACGCGCTGCTTCGGCTCGTACTCGAGCATGCGCAGGATTAGGTCCTGGAAATTCATGTTCGTTTTAATAATAAGAAAGCAGTAATCTTAAACACATGCCGATTAGTACGAAAGTTATTGTCACAACCCTAGTTACCCCTTTAAATTTCCCCATCCCTTACTTAACACTTGTCTTAGATCCGAGTACAGTAAAATTTCCTTCGTAATTAAAGAGATTTTAAAGTTTAAAAAATAATAAAAATAATAAACTTTATTCATAAATAAGGAAATTGAACATAGAATATAGTTAGTAATTTTACAGTAAAGGCTTGTACAATTCATTTTCAAATAGTTGGGTGAAGTACTCCTTGCTAGGTTATAAATATAATCAGTATTAAGGCGTTTTAGGTATTTTAAATTTCGTTGTGCTGAAATTTTATTGGCAATTAGCTGTTTAATTTTTTTTATTATACATGAATATAAACGCAGGATACGTTCGATTTGATCCTGGTTTAGAATGATGCATGAATAAATTTAAAAACAATGATTAAAAACATTGAACTTGAACCTACATATATTAAAGTTATTTTTAATTCCAAAGTATTGCTTCAACAACATAAAAAACTGAACGAGATCATTTCTCTTTAAAAATCCTGAGAAGGCATACAGATTTTTTAAGTTGAGTAATTTTCTTAAAAATTTTGTCAGACCACCATTAGGTCATAATAAAAACGAGTAGCTTAATTAAGTTAATTAAAAAAAAATAAAACAAACACTCGTCGCCATTTCCCGACTGTCATACTTACTTTTGTATGATAGTCGGGAAACGACTTCAGGGTTGACAACAACTTTTGATATTTTTGACAACCCTTGTATTCGACAGCATTTCCGTTAAGATCAAACGCAATCGTCTACTATTGTCTTCTCTGTAAGAAGTAATGTGTGCTCAACTAGCAAGTGTCGAAGCCATTAACAATAAAATTGAATTGATCATCTACTGTGTAGGTTTTTGAAGGCAGTGGTTGCCCAGTGATAACACGGTCGCTTGCGAAACCGAGTGAAGCGGGTTTAGTCCCGGGTCTCGTACCTCTGACATTTTCATTTCAAGAAGATTATTATCACTTGTCTTAACGGTGAAGGAAAACATCGTGAGAAAACCTGCATGTCTGAGAGAACCTAGCAAGTTTTCAATAGACATGTGAAGTCTGCCAACCCGCACTTGGCCATCGTGGTGGACTATGGCCTGATCTCCTTCGTAATGAAGGGAGGCCCGTGCCCAGCAGTGAGACGTTAAAAAGGGATGAATACGTATAGGTTTTTATATTGTGACATTACCTTAAACTTAAGATAATCAGAGACCGAGTGTCCCGGCTCGCCGCGCCGCCGCGCCGCGGGCCCGCCGCCCTCCACGCCGAGTATGTCGTGCAGGCGACGCGTGCCCGCCGGACGGTATTTCCTGTAACCG
This sequence comes from Brenthis hecate, assembly GCA_951806755.1. Classification (NCBI taxonomy): domain Eukaryota; kingdom Metazoa; phylum Arthropoda; class Insecta; order Lepidoptera; family Nymphalidae; genus Brenthis; species Brenthis hecate. The sequence continues at coordinate 3,601,181 of OX638256.1, forward strand.
CTGCAACAAACAACATCATATAAATTTACAAAATATTTATATTATAAACAAACCTATCCCACGGGAACCGTACATTTTTCCGGGATAAAAAGTAGCCATGTGTCATTCCAGACTATAATCTATCTATGTGCCAAATTTCGTCCAGAATCCAGATCCGTTCAGCTGTTATGGCGTGAAAGAGTAATAAACATTCATACATACTCAGAAACTTTCACATTCATAATATTAATAAAATACGGAAATTAATACGGACTAGCGACTTACTCTCGCTTCGCGATCGTAGAAATGAATGATTTAGAATGTCTAGAGGACAAGAATAAAATTAAGCCCGAGATCATGATGCTTTAAATAGTGCCGAAATACCAGGAAATCATATAAGTAAAAAAAAAACTATACTATATATACTATGTACTAGATATATACTTAACGGTATCATTCGTATTAGTCCGGGTCTTAAATCTATTTGTGTGCTAACTTCATCCAGATCCTCCCACCTGTTTCAGTGTGAAGGAATAACAAATACAAACAAACAAAACACGTACATATAGAAATTTTCGCAATTATAATATTACTCTCATGACATACAGTGATTTGCAATAAAGTTAATAGTGTTACAAATGTAGATGAGAAAAATCACGTCTTCCTGACCGATTACGGTCACAGCGTCCTATCTCAATTAGAACAACCATCTTTATCCATGGAAGATACTATAGTGAAGGCGTGCGAATGTAGTGTGTATACTACATGCGTTCTCGATTATTTTCACTCTAAAAGCCTGAGACCACCTAACCTTTATAATACAAAAAAAAATCAGTCATCAATCTTCTCAACTTCCCCCTGATATTAAGACATAATATAATAAAAAAAGATATTTTGTATAACAATATGTAAAAGATATAAATTTTGGTAAAAGTACTAAAACATCTTCTAGCCTTTTACCTCAATATCAGAATCATTTGTGTTAATCCTAATAGCATGTAGTCTAAAAAGAGCCTCAAAAATTTTTAAGTTTTACAATACACAATCATTTAAAATATATATTTTTTATTTACCCATCTTTCCCGGCGACTTTCTTTAGAACATAACCACCGCCTTCGGACGCTGGTAATTTGTCAAAGAACTTCCTAGTTTTGTGTGCCTGAAAACATAAACAATACATTGGTTAAAGCAAACAACCGATACTTTTGGTTGATAGCATTTAATTTTTTTAACTTTTTTCCTTTACCGACTTTTAAGTATTAGTAAAGTTGATCACTGATTGAGAAGTTCGACCGTAAACACTTCGAATTTAATAAATGTTATACATAGTTTTAAAACTACAAGTTTACACACCGCGGCCCCATTCGCGTAATAGTTGTTACTGAATGTGTCCGTATTTTAGTGTCCATCCAGATTTATTACCGATAAAATTTTCGTATATGTCCAGTTTCTATCATATATTATTATTGCCTCATAACTCTCTTCTCCATTCTACGTGACAGTAGCGAAGTAATCTGCGCTAACTGGCACGCTTTAAAACCATTAACAAGAGAATTGAAATGAATTGAATCTCATCATAAAACTCATGCACTCATTCTTGCAATACAAACAGTTCACAGAAGAAGATTCTTAATAACAAAAAGTATATTGACTAGAGAAATATTTACAGTATTTATGAGAAATCTCAAGCATTTGAAAAGTTGCCTTATTTCCAATTAACAATGTAAGTGGGTCGGAGTGTCGCTGTGTCGCTACACAATTAAGCAGCAGCAACTACATATTGTTCAAAGTTAGACAATTATCGCAAGTTAAGAGCCATTATATCTTCATCCAAGCTCCTTCGCGAGCTGTAATTATTGTCGCCGTTGCATATGTTTTAGTGATTTCTGTACACATGATAATTGACTTTCTTCATTTATTAAACAGCTAAATTACTTAAACAGTCTCCAACATTTCTCTTCGTTTTTTTTTAAGTTTGAATTTACTAATGATTATGACATAAACAGCGTATCATAAAACGTTATATATCAAAATCAAAACGGGAATATACTGATTTAAATGACTAGATAAAAATTATTGTAAAAATTGTTATTACTCCACGAATCTAAACATTTCTAATATGCATAAGTGTTTTAGATTTGTCGTCTTAGCTACGTACTTATAATGTTATATACAGGCAGAGTAGCCTTTTAGCAATTTTATTGCAAACAGTAGCATAACTCCCACTATGTATAACTATTGGTCAGGTCGTTTCAGCGAGGAGTATAAAACATACAATCTCTCACATATATAGTCCGAAGTTTGATACAAGTCGATAAGCTATAATTAACATATGCCACCGTACAATACCTGGTCTAACAAATGATCCGGAGGCATTCCCAAAACCTCGACAATCTTGTTCATTTGATCTAACTCATTAGCGCCGCTGAACAGGGGCTCCCCTGTGTGCATCTCCACCAGTATACATCCTAAGGACCACATATCTATTGCCAGGTCGTAGGGAATGCCAAGCAAAACTTCCGGTGATCTGTAGAACCTTGATTGTATGTATTGGTATATCTGAAAAAATTTTATTAAAAATAGCCATTAATTACCGCCAATATTCATTTTGGCAACACCTTTCATTTTTTGAGATTTTGTTGGTTTTAAAAATCTCTATACATTAAAAAATATGTAATCGTCTTCATATTGAAGTTTAAAGGAATAATATTTTCAATTAACATTTTAAATAAAACTAACTTTTCAGATTATTTTGCGGATTTACTTTGGTTTTTGGTTTCCGATATTTGGAATGCTTTACAGTAATTATGGTTACGGTAAAGACTGAGGTGTTGATTTCTGTGAAGCTTAAAACTATGAGATATTGTGCAGTGCACTGTCTTTGTGTATCTGAGTTAGTGACACAGCATAGGCTCATATATGTAAATGTATATAAAATAAATACTTCCTTCTTAGACATATCAATACAATTATATTTTTAATGATTCATTATACCTATACGAGGTATCTGTGATTTTTCCAGATCGATAATCGAATTCCATTAAAATGAAGCGTAAACAGAGTATTTGGAAATAAGGAAAACGTCAGTTGCGGTCTCAATTAAAGTTTAATAATTAATGTCGCTTTATCGATATATAAGTTACGTTTAATAATAAACTAAATAATTAATAATGCTGTTTACGAGTAAAGGGCCCAAGTCCAACGTGTTTTCCTCAGTAACCGCGGCAACAACACTTATTGTACAGTTTATTACGCGCAGTCTCAGATAACCTTTGGTCCATTGGAGGACCTCAAAATGATTTATTTCTACAATTAGTTCAAGTGTTGAATAATACTATGATTTTGAGAAATGCTTCCACTAATATCATTTGAAATACAAAATTTATCAATGATATTTAGACGTAATATTCGCTTCTTAGAAATATTGTACTATATCGTAGTCATCTAATACGTTACACACGTCACAGATTTCGGATACGCTTTGCAATTTCCATTCACATAAGATGACGAATGAAAAATAGACATTATTGTATTTGGCATTTCACGCACTTAAACTGTTTAGATTTTGATAACCTTTGATATTAAATTTAAATTAAACCAGACCGAACCGATTGTATATCTTCATTATAATTATCGTGTGCATGTTGCCATATAAACAATGATTAAGATGATGTCATTCACTTAGTAACCAAAATTACTAATATTATTTAACAGAAAATATAACATTACTTAAAATATCTATTTTTATTAAATTATTAATGTTTTTGAAGTTTAATAGAGATAGTATGTTTAGTAAATCTAGGAAATATCTCAAGATGTGAAAAGTTAGATTATTATTTATTATTATTATTTATATTATCGCTTATGCAAATCTCACAATGGACACTAAGTAGAATTAATAAACGTGTCGGGGCAATAAATGTCGTCAATAGCGAAATACGAGCTGATAACGACACAAAGTGTCACGTTATGAAATAATCACAATTATTATGTCATAATTCCAATTATATTATTTCAAGTATTTTTTATTCTATGTAAATTATCTTTAGAATGTCATTTTACTTACAAGTGATAAAACGTATAGTTTTTAATTATTTTAAAGTTATAAATTACAATGTAATGTAACACTAAGCCCCCTTCCTGACTTGGCGGTGCGGTATCTGTAATCTGTATGCGGTAAAATACGTTAACGAGAGCTCACGGATGTCGGCCAGATTTCGTCACTTATCGGTGTACTGTCGGTATGCTTTTGGTATAAAACAATTGAATCTTGCAGAAACTTAGAAACATTTTGGACTTCTACGCTCGTTATCAACGGTTTTACTGGCTGCCCGTACAGCGACGCAGTATGCCGGTAAAAAATCGGTAAGAATTTTACCGAGCGTACTTTACTACACAGATACCGCACCGCCAAGTCAGGAAGGGGCATAAAATTACAAATAAATAATAACATACCCTTTGACCTAGTTGACACGAACTGCCAAAGTCCACAATCTTTATGGCTGACCTCTTCGGATTGCATAGTAGTATATTCTCAGGCTTAAGATCACAGTGAATTATATTAAGTTCTGAAAGATAAAACAAAATCATATAACTAACAACCATACATTTCTTCTATGCGTTTGCGCATCGTTTAGATGATTAAATTAAACGTTTAATCTTTGCTTGTTACTTGGAGGAAAGTTTCTTGTACCATGATGGTACATTCGGTGTCACGCGAGGCGTGATACGTTAGTTGAGACTTTATAATTTCGTTATATAGTATAACTAGTGCGTTATTTTTATATTTATATGTATCCTATACTAGCGGCTCACCCTCGCTTCGCACGGGTTCATCCCTAGGTACGATTTAAATATATATAAGTAGTAATCATCCGGCGTTAACCATATAATTTTTTTTTTCGTTAATTTTTTCGATGTTTTAATACTTATTATCCTATTCCAGACTAAGAGAAATCCAAAAAATCAAATATCATAGAAATCGGTAGAGCAGTTCTTGAGTTATAAATGTGTAACTAACACGACTTTGTTTTATATTATGTATATATAGATCTACCTAGATAGGGCCTTACATTGAGAGGGAAATTCGCTTGTTATTTATAAAATTGTAATTAGGTATTTACTGTGATAAACGTAAAATAAACGACTATACACTAATTAACTAAATTTTAAAAATTGCATTAAAATCAGATTTTGTGCTTTGTCTTAGCTATGTTGGGAGAAATCTGTCTTAAGTTCAAAATACATAATACGACATTTTTACAAGAACAATTATTGATGATAGAAGAAACCATTGAGGCAAAGGTATCCTCACACTTGAAAATAATCCTGTCTTTTCTTGATTAAAATGATAATAATTATTTCTGCTTCGCTTTAGATTAGCTGAAGAGTAATAGATGGCATAGATTAATACTCTAAGGCACAAGATATTTTATAACCCAAATTCACTAAGTCCACCTTTAAGCAGTACAAGTTATAAAGGTTAATGACGAATATCAAAACTGGTGTCAAAAATTATTTGAACATGACTAACCATAAGGAAAATGTATCAACCCACGCAGGCGACGTTGGTTTTTACCAGTGATAGTATGATGAAAAAATCCATAATCTACCTTTTTATCGTATTACAAAGTAGCAAATAGAATAGAATGCAAAATTCAAAAGGTAAGCGACAACGGAACCAATAAAAACGACTCGGCGCCGTAAACGTATTAGGTGCAAATCGTAAACATCGACGCTCATTCCATGTGTACAAATGGTGTCATTGATTGTTTTTCGAAATTATAGAGCAATTTTTATTTATGATGGGATATTTGTTCAATGCGAAACAATTTCATACAGCCATTTCATACAAAGTTAATTCATTTTTAATAACTTTCTGTCTGTTGTTTTATGAAACCTGCATTAGACTTTGTAGAATGTATGTATACATACATAATATATGATACATATCATAATTAAAAAACTACATAGTATTAAAAGATAATCGTATATATTTAAAAAAAAAATTAAATAATTTCTTAAATTTACGCGAATATTTCATATTTTAAATAAAACTATCTTTTCGGATTATTTCGCGGATTTATTTTGATTTTTGGTTCCCGGCGTTTCGAATGTTTTTAGGCACCTTTGAGACATCTAAAATTTTAGTTTCTACTATGACCATGATTGCTGTAAAGCATTCGAAACGTGGGGAACCAAAAATCAAATTAAATCCGCGAAATAATCCGAATAGACAGATTTATTTAAAACTTTTTAGAAATTACAGTCTTTAGACCAACTTGGTAGTTTTAGATTAATCGTTTAGCTTCTTAACGTAAAAGAAGTAACTGGTCTACGCGTAATCTAATATACAATATAAAAATGTTATCCCAAAGTATTACTAGTGCAAACACGTAGTTGTCGTGACACATTGTGGAAGAGCGCACATCAAGAAGTTCTATTGAGGAAAAAATTAAGGTAAAGGAAACATCTTTGGGTTTAAAATTTAGTTATACAACTGTATAAACATATATTCCCTTGAAAAGATTAAGGTACACCCAGTCAAATTAACTATCTTACAAAAACTATACAACAAGGAGAATAAACCATAGCAGTGGAAGATTGATTTATTATTTTTGACGAGCACGAGAATTATTAGATAGCTTAAAAAATGCAGGCTTTTTACAATTTTCAAATCCGTTTAAAGTTGCACGCTATATTAAGCAACAAACATCAAAAATGGATCACACTATTACATTACTATGCGATACGATTACATTAGGCATATTACGAATACGAAAGTTTGTAAATTGTAAGACTCTAATCATTTGCTTGTTACTTCCTCACGCTATAAGTTTAATTTAGGTTCAAAGGATTTGAGAACAAATCGGAATAACATACCTTATCCTGTAACGAGATACAAAAGCTACTTTTTACTCGTTACATGAAATACGCCGATAGATATGTAAATGTAAAACCGATCTAAATATGCGACCTACCCTCGTTTCTTTGCATCGCTAGGTACCTCATGTAGCTCATGTGTACTCCAGGTCATAGTTTATGTAATAAATTTTATACAAACCCTTCCAGACGTTTCAACGTGAAGGAGACACACCCACACACAAACTTTCACTTCTAGTTAGTTACCGATTAGTGAGGTTTGACTTACCAGGTTGACTAAGGAACAGTAACGCGGTGCACAACTGCTGGGCGAACTTGCGTGTGAGGTTTAATGACACACCGCGGAAGTTCGTGTTACGCAGCAAATCATACAGATTGTACGACAATAACTCGAACACTAGGCACAGGTGGTTCCGCCACATAAAGTGACGCTTCAGTTTTACTGGAATATATAAGATATGCCATTTTAATTCAACTGTCTGAAGTACAAAACAATATATCTACAAAGTTATATTAGCGCCAGTCAAATGTACTGTTTTAGAGTATAAAATTATAAAGTTCATATAATATATTACATGTCTAAAAACAAAGCTAGAATTTAAGAAGAACTAATAGCAAAAACGTTAGATTATAAATTTCCAAAATCAAATTAATATATTAAGAGCTATAGAAACTAAATCTTATTTTGAACTTTATATGAAGTAAGTTCATTAATGTTTAAGTTCGTTTAACCTTACTCATACAATACAATATATTAAGTTTTGGCGAAATCAGTTTTAACAAGTAATTCTACTACATCGTATTTCAAGCGTAACAAATTACGAATCCTAATCTTCGTATCTAATAGGGAATATATCCAAGTTGTATATATATATATTAAAACATTACGGTATTCAGACCGTTACTTTCATCATAATTCAGCAATGTAATTTATACTAATGAATGAATATCGTATGGGAATATGTATATTTGGTTAACGCTTGCTCTCACCTATATAATACTTATTTTCTGCATCCGCTCTGTTCATCATTTCTAGTAACTTGACTTCTATTTGTGCCTGGTTTAGGAAAGGTTTCTTATTCTTAATTATTTTTATCGCTACTTGACATTGCTCCTCGTGGTCGTACGCTTTCACAACCTGAAATTAATCAATATTGCATTAACTTTAGAAGGCTATCGAGTCTTTTACATTATTAAGACTGCATTGACCGTAGCTTTTGTTACAGTATCCAATATGCCACAATTGAAAACAATAAAAAACGTTAAGATTAAACGTATTTCTAGTTGATTTACATTTTCTATACCAGTCTATGAGAAAAATATAGTAAATGTAATTTATTGTTAATAAAAATTACCTGTCCAAAAGAGCCTTTGCCGATCGGTGAGGAGATCTCATATCGGTCGAGAAACTTTTCTCCGTGTTTGATGATGTAGTCGTGGTTGTCGTCATCGTAACCGTCGTTGTATAGTTTCCGTTCCTTCTTGTGTGAACCATCGTCCCCTAGGTACTGCTGCGCTCTCCGCTTCTTCTTTGCGTAGTATACCTGTGTACGAAAAAATATATTTATTTATCTTTCTTAGATTTACGCGAATACTTGACATTTTAAATAAAACTATCTTTTCGAATTTTTTCGCTAATTTATTTTGATTTTTGGATTTTTTGATTTTCGAAACATCGGGAACCAAAAATCAAAATAAATTCGCAAAAATAAACCCAAAAAGATAGATTTATTTAAAATTTACTTATCTCTTTATATTGCTTTAAAGATTTTTATTAATATAAAATACTTCTTCATAGCTTATACGCGTGCTAGTAAGTAATTGTCGCTTTCCGAAGACAAACAAGGTTATAATATTTATGTAAATCCCATTCTAAATAGTAAATATTTGTTCTATAACTAAACGTTGATGAAAATAAGTATTAAACAAACTAGAAGAAAATTGAAAATATGTCTTTCAACATGTTTCAAGTACACGTTCCGCCGATACAATGCTAATCCCTAGGCAAGTAGGCGAGGCTAGACCGCTCTGTTTTGACATCGTGCATAATATATGTAGATGTTGGATTAGACGCTAATAAAAACTTCTAAGGCGAAAAAATCACAAAAGTAGCAAAACATTATGTAAGTGATAAAGTCAAACAGGTATCTAAGCAATTAAGTCCTGTCTCACTCAACTTAGCCTTAATATATTTGAAAATATACGAATAATATCTTTTTATAAAAAAAAGATACATTGAGTTTCAAATTGTTTTAGTAGTTTTCTGTAATTGATTCACCATTATGGGTGGACTTTTTTAACATTTATACAAAACCACCGTTATCGTATAATGCTAATTAGTTAAATCTGAATCTCGCAAATCGGATGATAAGAAACAACGAAGATAACGCATAGAAAACACACAGTACAGACATTTACATTGTACACATATTACTTGTTAAATTGTGTACAGTTAAATTTACTTACGGTTACTTAAAACCTCTGTTATGATTTTTTTTTTACATAAATCTTCAATAAATAAATATGATTACCGTGTTTTTACCGACAGTAGATTTATTGTTTCCCAGTTTTTATATACAAGTATTTATGCCAAGTATACGAAATAATTATAATCATCATTTTGAAATGTATCACGACAGATTGTAGGTAATTTGACAACGGCTCTTACAAACGTCAAAATTTGAGTCGCTTTGCTATTAAACCTTTTTTCGCTTATTTTTCTATCATGAGTTCTTTTAATAACAACATTGCCAGTTTCTAAACAAACCTTTACTATTCAATAAAAGAGAATAAAAATTCTGCAGTGACAGGGCGCTACGTATACACACACAATCCACGATAAAAAGTGTCCGCATGCATTATAGGAAATGAAGAGGCGAGGAGCGCGGGAATTTGGCCGGACGTTGACCCAAATATGCGGTTGACATTGATCGACGATGTTCGATACGCTTATATAAAACATTCATACAACGCTCAACACGGATTCGGGACTAGGCAGTTCAATGCTACCGGTTTTTTATGCGGCACCGATGCGTCTAGCCGAAAAGATTATGACTCATTGTGTTCTCACTGCTGCGTGTAATTATTCAAATGAATGTCTCCGTTGATGATGATTAAAGAAACTATATGAGCTGGGAGTGTGAGGGACGTATGACGCCCGAGTATCGAGAGAATGGAATATATTTATGAAGGTAGCTATGTACTATGTGTATCGTTTTAACGTGACAGATACATCGGACTGCGTCACATGACCTACAATACCTAGCTTGGCCACCGTTACGTAAGCCACATAGACCGTAATAATAATATTGGAATCTGCATACCATTCGCAGCGTGGCGGAAGTGTCGCATATCGACGCGGCCAAATGATAACCCAAATTTCTGACTGCGACCTACATACCTAACACAGGGTTTATTTTACAATCGACCGGGCGCCCTCACAATCGGTGAGGCTCTCGTTACGTGCTACCCTCATAGCTTATTGAGCGATGGCAAGATAAATCGTCTATGCGACATGTGAAATTGTATTTCCTCACTTAAAATGTTTGATCGAAGGATGAGCTGTTAGGTTTGGAAGGTAGGTAAGGTCAGTAGTGTGCGGTCAGGGTTGCATGTGGGTATCTTCAATCAAGGATCGGCATAAGAGGTTGCGGCAGTAGCGGCGGTGGCGGTGGCGAGCAGGCCAGTGACCGCGGCACGTGGCGAGATGAACGCGTCGGGCCGGGGTGAGACGGCGCGCGGCGGCTGTCATTGATTTTCCCCGTTTCCCCCCTCCCCCGAGGCTGGCTCCCCCGCCGCGTCTCACCCACTTCCAGCGCCCGATAACGAGGTTAACGGGCGACGTGAGCGTCTCCTAAACTTTAATTATACCCGTACACCCGTCGTGCATGTTTAACCCGGCCTCTTCTCAACGTTTTGTTTGCAGCGCACCTGATAGCGGGATGTGATCCACTATTCGGTCGACGTTTAACTATCTAATGAACGGAGTCGGAGATGGAAACCTGAAGAGAGCAACTTAGAAAGCGCGGCGGCGGCATGAGTTATCGCCGCGGACCGAGTTCAATTCAAATCTGCTAACTACGTCTCGACGTAAGCGTGCGACTACGTAAACTTCATGAATTTATTATAAACATTCGCTATTGAGCTCGAACACTATACCTTGTAACTTTGAGGGATACAAAATTAATAAACTTAGCCTGAAGGTCTTAACGAGTTTTTTATGATTTAGTTAATATTTTGTAATTTTATTTAATAATTTTTAGTTTAAGGCAGTGATAGCCCAGTAGTAACGCGCTTGCTTGTAAAACCAAGTAAAGTGGGTTCAAATCTCAGTCTCGCATCTCTGATATGTTCAATGTTCATGAGCAAATAATTTCCTATATAATTACCACTAGTCATACAGCGTGGTGGACTACGGCCTGATCCCTCTTGTATTGGACGAAAGCCCGTACTCAGCAGTGGGACGTTAAAAAGGGCATACAGTTTTTAATTCAATTAGTTAATCAATAAATACCAAGTCGTAGATAATTAATTAACACCAATATATGTATGTCTCAGCTCCAAAAATATAGATAATATGGAATTATCGTATATTTGGCATTAATACGAAATTGGTTACGTCGGTCAATGTACCTATTATTTTCTATTTAAAAGCTACGTAAGGTGATTTATTGTTAATAAATCACATTTACTGATATCCCACAGCGCGATTGTGCGTAAGCCAAATACATAATTATAAAGATCCGTTGCTTCACTCCAAGAATTTCGCTAACTTCCTCTATTGATAGAAAAATATGTTGGAACATTAACACACTACACCATCTAGTTCCATGGTAAGCTACGAGGCCTGTGTTATGGATACCAGATAATTGATACACTAAACATACTCGTATATAGCTTTAAATACATACATATTATAAAGATAAGCACACCCATGACTAGAGTACAAGCATTCGTGCTCATCACACAATAAGTGCCACCAGCGGGACTCGAACCCGCGACCTTTGGCACAGCAAGTAGGGTCACTACAAACTGAGCCAAAGGGGTCGTCGCAAAAACATATTACTGTAGGTATATAGTAAGATTAGATATTATTTACTACTGCGCATATACATATCTACCCTATTCTACAAACCACAAATATACAATTCCACTATAGCTCTTTTGTTTTTTCTGTTATCATGCTCATGTATGTATCTTACCGTATTTTATGCTACGAGTCAAAATTGATCATTCCTTTATTTTTCATAAAATTATAAATGAGTTACATAAATACACACTTTATTTGTATTCTAAAGCCACGTTACGGCCACACGCATGTTAATTAAATATTGTATTCCGTTGCATCATCACACGAGAAGCTAGCATCCTTCATGTGGGCATAGCAATTTCCTACAATGGTCTACACACGGCTAGAAGCGCCTAAGGGGTTAATTTATAAAGTTGTAATATATGTACATTAAATAAACTATATACGGTACTTGCAGTCTGAAATTTAGATCCTCAAATACAAGTTATTAATAGGATAAAAAAGATCATAAAAAAAAAAAAAATACTGTTGCATGAATGTGCGAATCGTTGAAGTGAGTGTTTGAGAATATAAAATATGTATAATGTATATCCATTTATTTATTTATTTATTTATTAGGTTTATTTACAATCACTTACAATAATACACACAATAAAAAAAAAAATAGAACTAAAAATTAGGAACTAAATGTAGTGATTACTTACAAATAAACACAGCATGCACAGAAATATGCATTTATTTAGGAATTTGGTGCTAATGGTTTTGCGGAAATTGGCTAAGGAATCAGCAAATATGTCGACATCTATGCTATAAGAATTTAGAGTCTTACATAACCGTGGGACTGGGGAATTGGCACCTAGGATCGTTCGGCGAAGTGGAGGACAAAGTGGAGTAATAGGCTTACGTGGTATTCTTACTGGAACTCTTAGGCTTAATTTATTTAGCAATTTGGGGCAATCAATAAAGCCGTTCAGTAATTTATGAGTAAACAAAATATCCAGAAGTTCCCGACGTTCATACAATGCAGTCATTCCGAAGAAGGCCAACCTTTCTTTGTAAGAAGAAATTTTCTTGGCTTTACCGGCACTGAAAACCAGATGCCACAGAAATCGTTTCTGAATACGTTCCAGTCTTAGGATATGCGTAGCGTAGTGAGGACGCCAGACAACTGAACCATACTCCAAGATACTCCTAACCAAACTAAAATAAAGGAGCTTTTTAATTTGTAAACTTTTAAAAATTTTAGTGTTACGTATAACAAACCCGAGCATTTTAGAAGCACGTTTTACTATATTTTCTATATGGGGAAGAAAAGTCATTTTTTTATCGAAAGTTACCCCCAGATCCTTAATAACTTCCAACGTCTCTAAAGCATGATCTTTTATAAAGTATTTATACGTAACGTAACTCGTTTTTCGAGTAAATTTTACTTGATAACATTTTTTCTTATTTAAGTTCACACCGTTAATTTCACACCACTGCATAAGTCTTTCTAAATCATCTTGAAGAAGCTTACAATCACTCGGGGAATCAATAGTTTTTGCGAATTTTAAATCATCAGCATATATAAACACAGAAGACGCCAGAAAACAATTGGATATATCATTAATAAAAATGTTAAACAATACGGGACCTAGATGTGAGCCCTGAGGCACACCAGATGTGATCTGACGTACGTCAGATTGAAAACCATTAACAGCAACAAAGAACGAGCGAGCCTCTAAATATGATTTCAGCCAGATAAGGAGAGATCCAGTAAATCCATATGCTTGTAATTTACATAAAAGAATATCGTGTTGGACAGTATCAAACGCCTTACTAAAGTCAGTATATATGACATCTACTTCCTTATTTTTATCTATTGCATTGACTATAGTTTCAGTAAAAGATACCAGATTAGTGCATGTGGATCTGGAACCAGAAAATCCATGTTGGTCGGAGGAAAGATAATTTTTCATATGCTTCTGAATTAAAGGATATACAGCGCATTCAAAGACCTTAGCTAACGTAGACAAAATTGAGATGGGTCTGTAGTTACAGATCAGATTAGTACTACCTTCTTTATGAACAGGAACCACCATAGCTGATTTCCATTTATCCGGAAAAGTGCCAGAGACTAGTGATTTATTAAAAATAGAACATAATGGTACAGCTAGAGTTGAAGCACAAGATGCAATAAAATATGGAGATATACCGTCTGGCCCTGCACCCTTATTGGGATCAATATCTTTTAAGATATTTAGTACTTCCTCAATAGTAATTGTAGGAACTGTAACAGAAATACTGTTATCATTAAGGTGCCTTATATATGCGGAAGATTCAATTACAGAGATATTAGTTTGCTTGTTAGAATTTAGGGCAAGGGAAAATTGTTTTGCAAATAAGTTGCGGACGTTTCTGTAACTCCGTCAGTCATATTAGCTGGATATAAGCTCAGACCACCCCTTTTTTGTTTAGTAAATGTCCAAAATAACTTACTATTTCTTATAATACCTTGCTCGATATTATTAGTATAGAGATTATAATTCATCCTTGCAAGACGACTAACACGATCACTGACAATTTTTAAAGCTATAGCGTCCATAGGATTATTATATAGTTTATAGCGCCACCTTATAGTATATTTCTCTTTAAGAGCCTTAATGAGACTACGACTAAACCAGGGCGGATACTTATTTTTCCTATGTTTAAGTGTAAATGGCACAAATTTGCGAATAGTCTCTTGTAAAATATTATAAAAACACGCCAACATAGTATTTACATCCTTAGCTTCCTTAAATATATCATCCCATTGCTGGTCTTGCAAATATTTGTTAATAGAATCATAATCAGCTCTGTGGAAGTTCGGCTTTAGAAGATTTCGCTTATAATCAAGCTTACTTTCTTTTGTCAACGATAATACTATTTCTAACGGGGGATGGTAAGGATCAACACTACTTAGTTCATTAAATGATTTGGAAACTTCACAAGCAACATTTGTTAACACTAAGTCTAAGATTTTACCTGTTTCATTGGCAACATCATTGGCTTGATTAAGTTTATATAAATAAGTAAAGTCAACCAAATGCTGACCCAAACTCGGAATTATATAGCAAACATTATTTTCCCTGATTAATGACCAATTTACACAACTCAAATTGAAATCACCCACTATGACATTGTTCGAGTTATTTTCACATACAGAATTCCATTTATCTAAACAGTGTTCCACTATATTGTGATTAACTGGCGGTGGTAGGTATACGGCACACAGAGTCAATCGGTTTTGAGATTTAGATTCAGGAAAATCCAGGGACACCCATATATCCTCACAGTTACTTTCCCAACAATGCATGCGTTTTGATCTAAATTTATTTTTTATAGCTATTAAAACACCCCCGCCCTCTTTTCTATTGTAAAAATTACAGCTTTCTCGATCTCTTCTGTATATCGTATACCTATCATCAAATAACTCATGTGATAAAATACTGTCATTGAGCCACGTTTCAACCAATATTACAATATCGTAATCGTTACAACAAATTTGAGTATAGAAGCTATGTGTTTTTGTCCGCAAGCCACGGACATTTTGATAGTAAATTTTTAACTTACAGAATTTTATTGAAATAAAAACAGTGATACATGATTTACAAAGATATAAATATAAAAAAAAAAAAAAAATTGAATAACAACAGAAAAATTTAAACAATTTTGTCTAAAAAGCTAGTATCTTTTATCCATATAAAAGCAGACTCATCATTTTTTCGTACATAAATCCGGCCATTTCTGACCCATATAAACTTGTATTGCATCTGCTTAGCTTTTAATCTGGTAGCAGCGTGTAGGGATTTATTAGCAGGAGATAGATGCTCAGCAGCGTATATCATAGATTTCACCCCGGGGATTCCAATAAGGCCTCCATCCATTATCCCTACAACACTTTCATAGTAAGTCAGCAATCATCATCACTCTCCAACTACCAGAGAACCAAAAATCTAAATAAATGCGCAAAAAATCCGAATATATAGTTTTATGTAAATGAAATGATGTTTTATGAAAAACAAAAACAAATCTATCACACGAAAACCGTACTATCTTTCGGGATAAAAAGTAGCCTATGTATTATTCTGATGTATGAGCTATATTATTCTAAAGTTTAATTAAAATCCATTCAGTAGTTTTTGCGTGAAAGGGTAACAAACATCCATACATCTATACATGCATACGTCCTCAAAAACTTTCGCATTTATAATACTAGTTGGATGTCAAATATTCGCGTAAATCTAAGAGAGTAGTAAGCCAGATTATAATTTTCTTAATGAATATATTTTACCTCATGATTTAAAAATCAACCCTAAGATGCTTATTTATAACAAACTACTTCAAATACTGCGCATGACGCAAATAATCCTTAAGGAAAAATCATTGAAAAATAAATAATAACTATAATATATTATTTAAATGGCAGTGGTAGCCCAGTGGTGACGCGCTCGCTTGGGTAACCGAGTGAAGCGGGTTCAAATCCCGGGTCTCGCACCTCTGATATTTTCATGTGCGAATCATTTTCAACATGATTACCACTTGCCTTACGGTGAAGGAAAACATCGCGAGGAAACCTGCATGTCTGAGAGAACCTAGCAAGTTTTCGAAAGACATGTGAAGTCCGTCAACCCGCACTTGGCCAGCGTGGTAGACTATGGCCTGATCCCCCTCATATTGAAGGGAGGCCCGTGCTCAGCAGTGGGACGTTAAGAAGGGCTGAATACATTATTTAAATAACTAATTATGAAAGTAGACATATTTCTTATTCTCATATTTTAAAATAATATTTCATATCAAGTATCTAACTAAAACGTACTTATTTATCAACCGACTTCAAAAAGGAGGAATTTTCTCAATTCGGCAGTGTTTTTTTAGGTACCTTTTTGTATGTATTTATGTATTTATTTTATTAGTTCGTACAAGAGCTTTACAGGTGAAAAATATGATGTAATTTATTTTTTATTGAAAAGCAAATAAATATGGTAAAATCTTAAATCATCTAATTTTGTACGGATAATACTGTAAGGGTAGACCTAAATGTTCAAGATGTACAGGGTTACAGAAATCTCCAAGTTTAGATACATTTAGTGCATTCCAGTAGATGTAAAGCAATGTGTTCTTCCGTTGCCGGTTATTCAATTATGAGAGGCCGTCAATGAAACGAGCACTATTGCACATACAAATTATTTTCGTCCGTTCACTTCCGGCTCATCATTTAGCACATAAAAGCGTTAATTTAATATGAATTACTTTTGATGCTGTATTGTTTGTATAGCTTTATTATGTAAAGCTTAGCCAGCCTATTTTGTCCATTCCTAATACGAGTATAAATACAATTATACGTCAAAATTATTTAATTTTCTATAATGTCACACCGATAACTATTCAACTGCTACTAAAAATTTAGAAACATATATTATCATTTTTCTGACTTCATTTTCCATACTAAGATATAGAAATGAATGCATTCATGCTATATAAATTATAATAAAAATGTGTCGTACATTTATTTCTTAACATTGGACATACTTTTATTTTTTTATTGAGTAGGTACTAGCGACTCACCCTCGCTTCGCTCGGGTTCATCCCTAGGTGCGTTTTTTTTTGAGCGGAACCTTAATTCTTTTTCTAAAAAAAAGGAGCCTATGTTACTCCCTATAACATCACCTATCTTTCAGTGAAAGTCGCGTCAAAATCAGTCCAGCCGGTTCAGAGATTATCCGGAACAAACAGACAGACAGACAAAAAATTAAAAAAATGTGTTTTTCTTATAGGTACCGTATATAATTTCATATGCATTTAGTAAAAAGCTGATATTTTGACACTACAAATAAACACTTCAATTTTATTTATCTGTATAGAATATAGATATTATTTTGTTTTTTATATTTTTTTTTATATTTTATATTTTTATTTATTTATATTTTATATTTATACATATATATTTCCAGACTTCATTAGATAAATAATAATAATAATCAAATCACGTTTAAAAAGCTGTCATAATATACAGTGATAAGTTAATGACATCGCAGTTTTCATTAAAAAAAAACAAGGTTGATCCGCGTGATTTTAACGTGTATCGTATATATTTCCAGACTTCATTAGGTACATAAAAATAATCGAATCACGCTTAAAAAACTGTTATAATATACAGTGATTTGTTATTGACATAGCAGTTTTAATTTAAAAAAAAAACAAGACTAGTCGGCGTGATTTTCACGTGTATAGTATATATTTCCAGACTTCATTACATAAATCATATAATTAATCAAATCACGCTAAAAAAAGCTGTTATAAATTATAATAATTAATATACAGTAATTTATTTACACTATTATCCAATGATTACAAGAGCACTCGTATGAAAATCAAATTAAGCACACATGATACTTGAATATCAAAACACATGTAGACTACTAATTCTAGAGAACGAGCTTTCCCGAGAGATAAGTTGTTATGTCAATCAATCATAATGAATGTTATGTAAACTATATGCCAGATAGGTCTGAAAATAAACATATAAATAAATAAAACAAATGTTCTTGTCCCACATAACGCTGGCCATATTTGGAGTGCGCAACGTCAGCGTGACATCATCTTACTGCACATGACGCAACGATTGTTTCATTGCAAATTCGATGAATTGGTTAACATTTTAAACCTAATAGTATATTATTTGTAAAATTTTATTAACTAAATTATACTAATTGAAATATAAGAAAAACGCAGTAAAGTATACAAAATTTTCTAATAAATATTGACTATCATTGTAATTTATTAAAGTTGAAACAGAGCGGTCGATAATGCATTTGAAATAATTGTACATTTCAATATTCATAGTATGTAAAAGATGAAATAGCGTAGCAAAGCTTATAATCCAGTTGGAGTCTACGAAAGTCCGTTTCATCAAAATATAGAAGAATCAGTTTCGAAACAACGAGTCTCGCACAGGAATCCCCAAAAAGCTAATACGAGTGAGCGCTAATTAATTTTTCATGGTCCTGTCGTCGCATGGCGAACGAGCGTCGTCGCTACAGACGCGGAGGCTACGAGATCACGTCGTAGCTCGTAGCATCAATTAGAGCGGCGGAACTGCGCAAGTTTACATCATTAACACCATAAAAAGACAGTTATTGCGAGAAAATTTGCGCAATCAATTAGGAGTTTTAAGAGGGGTCGGGGGTGGATGCGTGCAGAGTGCAGCGACGACGGCGGCGTCGGGCGGGGGCGCGGGGTGCGGGCGGGGGTGCGGCGCGCGCATCTGTGTGCATTCGGCATATTTACCCCGATAGTGGGCGGGCGAGTTCACTGACCCGACCCAATGCAAGGCCCGCGTACGTAGGCCGCGACGCACACGCCGTTTCATTAGTGCCACCGCACCGCACACCCATGCAAAAAGCTAACACTGTGCGTCAAGTGGGCACGCACGCTTTTTTAATCATCTGCCGGATACCTACAGCTTAGATTAGCTCGCGGCAGAATTCCATTTCTGATTTGCGAGAGAACCAAGCGTCGTACAGACAGTAGCGCGACTTTGGACCGCCGGGGCCATATCGATCTCGCGTTTATTTCCAACTCCGCTATGCTCTAGGTACGTGATTTAAAATTTATAACAAACTAAAATTGTTGTTTGATCGTTTATTGAGCACATGATTCCGCGAGCATTCACTCTGCTGCCTTTTCTAATATTGCGTCCCTACAGCTAGCCTTTGGGAGGTTGCTAGCGTTGAAATATGCACGAAACGTATTCAAACAAAAGTACAGTCTTCAGCACGCCTATCGAGGGTAAATGCATGGTCGTGTTATTACATATCAAGATATATATGGCAAATGCACATGGGAGTCATAATTATGCCACAGCATTCATAAATCCAGTGATTAAGTCAGACAGACACATTCACGGCGGTAAGTATAAACTGAGGTATACTTATGCAAAGCCACCCTTGCAGTGGGCGAATGGTCGGATGCAATGCCATAACCTACCCCAAGCTTTCCCCTCGTTGAGGCAGGTCAGGGCAGACGCTTTTGAAGGGCATTTACATAATAACCAGGCGTATAGTATTTACAAAATGATATCCATTAATGGCATGTATCGATGATACACTATGATATTTACAATATGCAGGTATCTTTACAGCCAAACAAGTAAACCAACAAGTCATATATCCTAAATCCAAAATCTCGACTTTGTAATCATGAGAAAAAGGTAATGTTTAGTATTTATTGTCATCTTAATGTTGTCAATAAATAGCATATATGACCTTCGTTTCTTTAAAGAACAGACTACATAAACTTAAACTTATTTCATTTTCATCCCATAAATATAAACATTATAACTGCTAAAGTTTGGATGGATGGATGTTTGTTCTCAATCACGCCAGAACGGCTGAACGGATCTGGATGAATTTTGGCACAGAGATATATTATAGTCTGGAATAGAACACAGGTTACTTTTTATCCCCGAAAAATGTACACTTCTCGTGGGATATTCATATTGACCGTTAAAACGTACCCAGGGACGAACCCGAGCAAAGCGAGGGTGAGCCGCTAGTATTAAATATTAACAGTAATATTTCGGCGACAACAAAAGAAACTGAACATAACCTTGAATAAAATAATAACAATATTCAGAGAATTTATTTTATAAAACTCATCATATATTTATTTTATAAAATTCAATAATGTTTATTTTATTCGTTTCGTAATTTACTTATTTAAGAGGGAATCTTTAAAGAACGGTAGAAATGCTCAAAGATCAGTTTTGATTGAATCTGGAGCACAATACATGAAAATCTTTTGAGTAGGGTACCTACGACAAAATAATAGCGCGGTCTCAAAACATCGTCCGGGACGAAACTTAATCCGATTTGTTGCAATATAAACTGATCTAGAGAAAATAATACGTTTTATACCTTATCAAAATAATAAGCATATTTGATAAATAATAATTATAAAAAATGCTTTATATTAAATGGATGATAATATTATAATGGCAATAAGTTCACATAAAATATGGATACTCGTAAATCACAGAAGAACGCTTATAAATAATGAGGCAAACCATATAATATATCATATGTATATCGATGATACAAGTAAAAACTAAATATTTCAACATATATTAATCTAATGCGTTAACATAACTGGATGAGTCGTATTTTCTGCATTCTATTCATTCAGCATTATGTAAAAAATAAAAATATTTAGGTTTTATAGATTTAGTACAACGCTGCCATTTTAATTTCTTTTTTAAAATATTAACGATAAATCATATATTTAACATGAAGTTTTTCTTACTATTGCTCAAATTTTCAGCAATCATTTGGTGTGACTTCATCAAAATAACCTCGCAGACATACCATCAACGAAATCAATATCAATTAGGCTGATTAAAAAGAATTCTCTTTTGATATAGTATGGTCACGTGTACACGTACAAGTATCTATCTACATTCCAAAGATAGGCTTAACATGCATGTATTATGTATAAGATCGTAACCGGCTTGCATATCTGCCAATAGGTGATAAAAAGCAATGCATTACATCCATTAATTCCAACCTACCGCAACATAGCCAAAGTTGACGATAAGAGTCAGACAATTGTGTAATATTTATATTATTAAAAAAAACTTTTTTTGAAATAAAGCTTTTATTTAAATAGATCGAATTAATTCATCGTCTAAAAGGCTTTTTTACAAGTGCATTATCAATCTATATGTATATAATAAAATTGTAACTAAGCCGAATCTGTACATTAAATATTTTTTGGGAAATCTTATTGAAATAGACGTTATTATCGATACAGAGGCCGAATCTATAGTTCTTAGAATTTTTGTCTGTGTGTGTGTCTGTTACCGCATCACGGAAAAACTCTGGAGGGATTTTGATGAAATTTGGTATGGTGATAGCTGGTTATCCGGGTCAACATATAGGATAGTTTTTACCGCGGGTAAATATCTCATTTCTGAGAAAAATACATAAAGTGCATTGTAAGAGTATACTTTTATTTTTTTATTATTTGGATTTATTTAAATAATAGAGAGGAGTGGAGGCGAATAGTCGAACGGGTTGCAAGACCTATATGATGACCACGACCAGTCTGTCAAGATTGTAACGACTAAGAAGAAGAAGAGTATCCTAATATGTAAAACCTAAGAATTTGGTTTTTGGTTATCTGAACGCGGGCTGAGCCGCGGGCAATGCTAGTATACCATAAGTCTATAGTAAACCTATCGTTTGCAAACATAGTTTTCATAGAATAATTAAATTAATATTAAGTTCTGAGATCTGTAAAAATCATTGTATTTTTATTGTACTAGATATAAATATATTACGTCTCTTTATAATATGGATTATAAATCATATAATAAATATTTATTCAATACTTTTGTTGTGAACTTCTGTTACAAAATTGATTATCTTCTTCTGTTACAAGATTGATTTGTGATACATTGAAGATTACTGTTAAGCTTGCGTTTTTCCATTCCTGCGTAAAATAAATAAAATGGATTGCTAAGGTATTTTTCATACAGCGTTTTGTAAGCTTGTTATTATGAGTAAAATCTAAAAACAAAATATATGTTAGATTATTTGGAAAGGGTTAACGACCTGGAATGGTTTGTGAGCATTCTGTCTGCAATTCAAGGGTTGCTAAAAGTAATTGAAGCTAGCTGTACATACTTAAATTATTATCGCTTTATGCAGTACCTACAAGTAAAATCAAGACAACACAGGAATTTTAATTAGTTATTACATAAGGGCTCGAGTCATGAGCGTAAGCGGGCGATGCCGACGACACAGGTACTTCAGACAGCAACTAAGGGCCCACAATTTCTTTTTTTCACGTTATGTTGCAATGAGAATACTTAAAGAAACCAATAATTAAAATCAACGAATACGTATCGCATGCTTGATCGAACCTTTGCCATTCGGCATCAGTCGAACGTCGTACATTAATAGCTCTAGAGCGGCCATTAAAAATCATACGCGTTCAAAAAGCCCGCCCTCGCCGTGCGCTGCCACTTCAAAGTTTGACCTCGCAATTACTAAAATTGGTTTGATTTACCATTTTAATTGTAACAAAAAGCTTATTTTTTCCACCGGCGTGGACGAGGGCATCACGACGAGTCATTGCAATCTCGACCGAGTGACTTTCGGTCGGAGGGTCCATTAGGGTTCGGAAAGGCGAGGCGACGCGTAGGTCGCGGGTTGGAATTTTGAGCTGTGGCGTCATGTCGTTAAGGCGTAGTTTCTGTCGGAGGTGTCCGTAGGCGCGAGAGGAGAGCACTCGAGGTCGGATGCTGAGAGCGGGGGTGTGGAGGCGGCGCGGGAGGGGGATGGGACAAAATCGATATCGTCGGGCGGCGCGCGACGTCTTGCACCCTCCCCGCACCCCTCTAATGAATGAGAGCGAACATAGTCATCTCTGCGGATGGCGGCTCCAGCGATACGGCATGCCGCCGCCGCCTAGACTACGCTCCGCGCCCGATTCCATATATTGTTTTGCGATACGATAACGAACCGAACGTCCAATCAATCAAACCTTGCAACCCTGCTACAGTTTTCAATATATTCTCAGATCGCTATTGCCAAAAACATTATATTATTTTTTGTAAATTTGCCATATGTATTAAAAATTAAAATACCTCTATTAATTTTAATTAAACACTTCTAATTTTTAATGTATCAACACCTATTTTGTATGACTTATGAGATAATATGGAAAACTTCATCTGCTTTCATCTGCTTTCATTTTTTACACATCTATGAACAAAATTCATGCACATTACACGATTTATGCCACTAGCTGTTATCCCAAAACCGTGAACAGTTTTATTTCCAAGAAGGTCTTACTTAGCCTTCAAGCCACTTGCATAAGCCGGAAGTAACGTTATGGGTTAACTTGTTGGTTTATAAAATAACACGAATGAGCCACAAAACATAACATGTCTTTAAAAACAATTTTTTCACTTGTAGGTACTAAAAAAAGTTAACTTTCATGTACCATAACGTATTATACATATATGGTAACGTTAAATGTACACACAAACAGTAGGCAAATAAAAGTATAACCATAAATACTTAGGATTGATGACGGCGATCACAATAGACCAGGTATGGTCGAAGTGACACGAAATAGCCGCAAAATAGAAATAAAAAAAAAATTGGATTGATGACATCAAAGTACTATATAATAATAATTTTATTAAAACCACATAACAATAATTTTATACTCTAAGAAGAATATGTAAATATATATGTAGAATAATTTATGGAATTAGTTAAATTAATTACACGAAGAATTTGAAGGGGAATCGGTAAAAGTATAGGTAAAAAATAGACTAGTTTATATATGTAGCAACTATTACGCTCAGCGAGAAAATGGAACGCGAGTTGTTTCTCCGTGAGATTCATCGAAACGAAGTGTTTCGTCAGAGATATAAAGTCATCGAGATCGCGCGCAGAATTAGCACGCTAAAGCCGAAGTGAGGCGGTCCAGTCTCAATCTGGCTACTTCGCCATCAGTGTATCTACAAACCCTATCTCGCTAGGCTAGTGGCTAGAACGTAAGGCTGCAGATCCAGGGGTCATGAGTTCGAGTGCCTGGTCGGGTTAAATTATTGAGTCTTACTGTTAAAAAAAATCTCAGTAACAGCCATTAGTTGAAACAGCAATGGAAGATAACTTGAAATCAAAGTATGATCATTGACATCATTATTCCATTTCATTAGCAGTGTTATTGACCGAATCTAATAATAATAATAGTATGGTTATTATGTTCATGATAGTTTATATATTATTTTATATTTTTTTGTTAGGATTATTTTGTTGTGTTCAAAACTTGGTAACAACGGTAATAATAACAAATAATCAAAAAAAGCCAACGAGACCAGCTGCATCTTTTACTAGCGTAGACAGGCCAATGCGATGCCTCATCTTTACATCATTAATACATCTGAAGGTAAATATGGCGACGGCATTGTACTGTCACTAGGGTTAGTGCAGTTATTTTAAATAACCTTGGCAATGTTATGTGGAATGTAAATGAAAGATGTAAATGTTTTATTAAAAGAAAATAAAAGCTTCTGTAATTTAGCTTTTGTCGAAACTCTGTAATAAAAAAATACTTCGCTGAATTGATTTTCTTAACATTTTCAAAAAGCAAATAATAGTAGTGCGTCATTTGTTAAAAAGTTCCGTTAAGAGAAAAAAAACAAGTTACATTACATTAAAGAATAAAAACAGGTTACATTACATTAGGTAATTACAAATGGACAGCGTTGTTTATAACTACGAGTATATCGGAAAAAGAAATCATTTACCAACAAAGCTAAAATATAGAACAAAATTTCAAATATTACAAAGTTGAAGGTAACAACCCGACCTCTTTTTCTATATTAAATAAAATAAATACATCAGACCTAACGAATTCTATATACGGAGTTAGTAATGTAACGAACCTCTGCCCTGAAAACAAAGTGGGGTACGATAGACACATTCTAGTTATTGTCATCTTAAGACTCGAAATGTTACCGAGTTCGTAAAAACATAGTTAAGAAGACTTTTGAAACTCTTTAGATTACTGTTACCTTCTCCTACCTACCTTTTTTTTTAACGTTGGGAAATGCATTTACGCACGAGGTGTGGGACTCACCGGCGAAGCCAGTACTACCTACTAAAACTCAGTAGTGCCCGGCTGGATTGCCGGGCACTACTGAGCCCGCCATCATGACAAGGTGAACGCATGTTTGGGGGTTCTCCTACCTACCTACTCTTTAGATAACGAAGTTAATAAATAAGAATCCCACTAGCGGTTTGAATTTTCTCCGGTCGAAATTTCGTATTACATGACAAGTATTGGTTTTATTTAACTTAATCAAGAGCATAGAAAATCCGAACAAAGGTTTCTGTATAAAAATATTTTGATTTGTCTTTATAACAGTAGGTAAATATTTTGAGGAAGGTAAAGCGAAATGTTTTATAAATTTTAAGCATAGAATAAGATCTAAAGAAGTATTTTCGACATTATATAAATATAACCTATAATAATTTGAATAATTCACTCAAGAAGCTTAACAACACCATGTAAAAATCTGTAACAAAATTACTATCAATAATATTGAATAAGGTATCCATTAAAACGTATCAGCACCTCTCCACGTGATCTCGAGGAGGTCAGATGCGTTGATAAACACGTGCACGTTATCATTCGAACGCATCTTGAGCCGTCACAACAGACACGCACGAGCGAACTGCAGGCATCTTGTAAAAAATGATAAATAAGAAATTATTTCCTGATTGAATATGCAAGGTTTTAATGTAAGAAAACATGGCTATTATAAGTAATGAGAATATACATACATATTTTTATTCTAGCCAATAAATTTCACTTTTATTTTGCAACAACCTCACAGGTTCCAAATCCCAATATTATTTATTTTTAAATAAAACTATCTTTTCGGATTTTTTCGCGGATTTATTTGGATTTTTTGTTCCCGACGTTTCGAATGCTTTACAGCATTCATGGTCACGGGAGAGACCGAGGTGTTAGATGTCTCGAAGGTATAGTTGTTACAGACAGCCTACCCTACCCACAAATAACAACATGAAAATTGCACCAATTACCTTACAATATTTTTTAACTTTAAACATTTTCATAATTTAAATTAGTTTTATAATTGAATATGGAATATTATTTATTTAATTTTTGTTGCTAGTATTATAATTATTACAATTTTAAAAATATTAATTAGTAATCTATATTTAGTGTTGCCATTATTATATTTATAACCATAAAGAAAAATATAAAATAGAGTATTAATTGTTCTATGTGTAATTTAAAAAGTTAAAATTAATTAAGAATAATAATTTTAATTTAGTTTGCTGTTATTTAAAAACAAACTTACTAAGCAACACTATTACTATATACTTTTACAAATGAAAAATATTAGACTGATATGCTGTCATTTTGATCAAAATTTGTATTGTAATAATTATAATAACAACAGCAAAGTTAAATAAATAATATTCCATATTCAATTATAAAACTAATTAAAATTATAAAAATGTTTAAAGTTAAAAAATGTTGTAAGGTCCAATTTTCATTTTGTTATTTGTGGGTAGGCTGTCTGTAACAACTATACCTTCGAGACATGTAACACCTTAGTCTCTCCCGTGACCATGGATGCTGTAAAGCATTCGAAACGTCGGGAACCAAAAATCCAAATAAATCGCGAAAAAATCCGAAAAGATAGTTTTATTTAAAATGTCAAATATTCGCGTAAATCTAAGAAAGTATTATTTATTTTTGTATTAGAAAATATTTTGCAAAGTCCCTATATTGTATTCAGCCCTTTTTAACGTCCCACTGCTGGGCACGGGCCTCCCTTCATTACGAGGGGTATCAGGCCATAGTCCACCACGCTGGCCAAGAGCGGGTTGGCGGACTTCACATGTCTTTTGAAAACTCGCTAGATTCTCTCAGACATGTAGGTTTCCTCGCGATGTTTTCCTTCACCGTTAAGAGAACTGGTAATCATGTTGGAAATGATTCGCACATGAAAATATCAGAGGTGCGAGACCCAAGATTTGAACTAGCTTCACTCGGTTTCCTAAGCGAGCGCCTTTAGTCTGCCTTTAGTTCGTATATATTCATTTTATAAGTAGTAAAACAGTTACAACGTAAAAAGGAAGAAACTTTGTTGGATCAGCAAAACGTATAAGATAAACGGCTACTGTCCGAAGGAATAAGTCACGTGCAAATTCAAGGAGAAGATAAAACCACCGGAACTACATTGTTTGCTACAATACTCTAGAAATTTTCTACGTTGGTTAAATTCAATGGACTGACGTAAAGTACGGTGACAGTAATTAGTAATGAACTCTTGACGCAAACGTATAAAGTACCTACTAATTCAGCACGACTTAATAAGTAGGTAAATACTCAGAAATTCATATATTTAAAATGAAATGTCATGTTAGGTATAACGTTGTTTAAAGGTTCAATCTTGCTTACCGTGACATAAGGAGCTAAGTAAACATAAATAGGTATATTTCATAATACTTTCTTAGATATACGCGAATAATTGACATTTTAAATAAAACTATATTTCCATTAAGTATTACCTACTTGATTTTTTAATTTTTTTATGATTTTGATATGAAGGAATGCGTTTATGTAGTTTACAGTGCAAAAAGACGTGTTTGGATATAAAACCTTAAAGCATGAGTTCGAATAGCAAAAAATACCATTGTGAGGGCTCGGAAGAAACGCCAGCGGAGCGAATCGGACAGAGTCCTTAGGAGGGCGCCTGTGGACTCCCCTTTACGCACCATCCCGGCTTCACGCACGGCTGATAGGTCACTGGACTTCACACAACACAACTCCACACTGTAAACTCGATATACGCGTCCACTTACACTGGCGTAGTTCAAACAAATATAAATGTGAGGTTTACAAGTGATGTAGCAACCGTAATAATCGGCCGCGTGGAAGAGACTGGCACGTTATCGCTACGACACCTATAAAGCAAAGACTAAAGACATATAACAGATCAATTTGTGAATGGACATGGCCTCGTTGTTTTGGTCAACTGACGCGGGACCCAAATGCCTCTGGCGTCGGGAGTACTTTACACGTCAAGAGCTAGGAATTTGGAACTAGAAATATCTTTCATGACTCGTCTAACTAAAAACAAAACATCTGTCGTTGTTTTTTCTTTAATTGATTCACATCCAGATATATATTTCTTTTCGTTATCTTCAAGTTGGTACTATTTATCAAATATAAAAAAAAATTAATAAGAAATAAAAGCATACCTACTATTTTTACGCCGGTGAGTAAATAACTCGATGTCCTTCACGATGTAAAGTAAATTATCAGTTAATCTCTTAAAAAGATTATATCGGGTAAGAATCATACCTAAGAGCAATAACTATAGATATAATAAAATTGTAACTAAGCCGAATCTGTACATTTAATATTTTTTTTGGAATATCTTATTAAAATAAACACTATTATCGATACAGAGGCCGAATCTATAGTTTTTAGAATTTTTGTCTGTCTGTTACCGCATCACAGAAAAATCGCTGGAGAGATTTTGATGAAATTTGGTATGGTGATAGCTGGTTCTCCGGGTCAACATATAGAAAATTTTTACCGCGAGAAAATGTCTCACTGCAATGTAAGAGTATACTTAGGTAGTAAAACCTAAGAATTTGGTTTCTGATCATCTGAACGGAGCCGCGGAAAATTATAGTATATTATATAGAGGAAATAATTAACTAACAAATTAATTATGAAATGTCATAAGCAAATAAATCAGTTATAAATTTTGGTGCATATCAATGTTTAAAATTATATCTTGTAATTGTAAAAAGTACCTACTTGAGAAAGAGCACATATCATTAAAAATAACACAATAAAAGTCCGAGCAGATATGAAATAAACAATAGTGTCTAATATAAATCGGCATCTGTCCACTTATTGTTTAAATGTTTATAATTAGCCGGCGCCAGGCCGGTGGCAGGAGTCCAGGTCGATCACTCGGCTAACGGACCCACACTATATCGGGTGCGGTCGTTGACAGGGAGATTTTTCCGGAATCGGTAAACGATCTGCATTTCTTGTAAACAATATTTACCAAAGCAGTAAAATGGCAATCCCAAAAAAAATAATTAAATTATACAGAACTAGCGACTCACCCTCGCTCCGCTCGGGTTCGTCCCTACTTACGTTTTACCGTTTAGTATAGATTTCTCAGAAATGAGATATTTTGTCGCAATAAAAAGTATCCTATATGTTGACCCGGATAACCAGCTATCATCGTACCAAATTTCATCAAAATCCCTCCAGTGATTTTTCCGTGATGCGGTAACAGACAGACAGACATACAGATAGACAGACAGACACAAAAATTCTAAAAACTATACATTCACACATACATACATACCTCTGTATCGATAATAATGTCTATTTCAATAAGATTTCCCAAAAAATAATTACTGTACAGATTCGGCTCAGTTAGAATTTTATTATATGTATAGATATGATGAAATAAATATTCAATGTCATTCAAATTTTATGTAAACTTGAATTAAATTGAATAACATAAATTGAAAAAAATAAATTGAAAAAAATACATTTGACAGTAACACCGATAACATTAAAAGTTATAAATTATAATTTCATTATTATTATTTCAAATGCATACAGTAACTCCAATCAAAATGTTCACCTATGTTTGTTTATAAATTAAAATTGAGCTTAGTTGCAACTTATAAATCAAAACATATATATTTAATAAGTACGAGCGAAAGTATAAAAGCCATAATAGGGACTATTTTCTACGAGTAGATATTGTATAGTAAGTACCGTTTTAAGGGAACATTAAAGCTATTACACGAACACCCTTTACTTCCTTGACAGCAATGTCTGCTGGAGCTATTCAAGGAATTTGGAGCTCGGAATCTTTGGTGGGAATAGTTGCACCGACGATTTTAGTTGTTATTTGGAATAATTTACGTATATAATAATACAGTATTTCAAATAGATAATAATATTACTACATACACTTTTTAAAGTGAGCTTACATTTGTGAAATAGTAAATTTTCTGCAAAAAATGATGTTAACTCATTGAAATATAAGACTTTGATTTAAAATTAATATTATTCAAATTATCTTTTATTTGTTAACGAAAAACTTAAATCCAGCCGTATAATAATGTCCACGGTTCACAATAAATAGATAGGGGAAATGCAGCGGCAAGCATCCGACCGATCTAGCGTCGCCGATAGAGCACGCAGTTACAGAGAATTTCATTTCAAACGCTTCAGATTAAACGGAATTCAATTTTCATTGCGAGATCGATTAGATACCTCACGTGATGTTTTTTAAAACTTTAATATAGGTACTTAATGTAGGTCGATATCGATAACAAAGGCTTTTTAGCAGTGAAATTATATAATTACTAGCAAAGCCCGCGGCTTCGCTCGCGCTAAAACTACAAAAACAAACTCTAAAATGGTAGGTTTCATACAAACTTTCATTCCTTGTTTTCTCCCTTATGGGATGAAATTCGAAAAATGCTAAAACAAGGTTTTATTTAATTGTATTGAAAAACATTAACGCCAAGTTTCAAGTAATTCTGATCATAAAACAATTTTCGGGTAGTATTATAACGTGTTTTCCCGTAGGAATGAGATAAAAAGCCTTGTCACTCTCCAGCCCTCTAACTATCTCCACACAAAAAATCACGCCAATCCGTCACTCCCTATCAGCATGAAAGAAGGACGAATAAACAAACACACTTTCACATTTATAATATTAGTATGGATATGGATAGTACAACTTTTTGGCATATTTTTTTAAAATTATATTAAATTATATTTTTTTAAATGTAACTTTAACAATAAGTAAATATTAAATGTTAATCACTTTCCTTCAAATACTTTTTAAATTATATTAATTATAACACATTATGCTATTTTATAAAACATCTTCTTGTTTCATTATCTTTGCATACGAATCGATATAAAGGAAATAAATGTAATTTTCGCAGATTAATTTGTTATCACGTGTAAACTCTTTATTTTCGGAAATGAAGTGAAGACACTAAAGTGTGATTTTTAATTCCACGGAATTCTGACATTTCAGAAGTGTTGTCAGCTTTGAAACATTGTCTCTAAAAACGGAAAGCATTTTAGCAAAATAAAAAAATAAACCTATGTTGAATTTAAGGTTTCAATTAGAAAAACTAAGACTTGAAAAGTTATTGATAACTCTAAAATGATAATTTTTTTTATCATATTATTGAAGTTACAATAATTATTAAGGAAATTATTTTTCTACTACAGGAATCCCAATAATACATAGGTTGCAAGCCTTTTTTAGGAAAACCTTTTGTTTGTAAAATCTTTGCAATTGGAAAAAGAATTGGAAAGTCCCAAAAAGACAGGTCAACAACGGTCGTTCACGATTTTTTATTATTATTTTGGGCAAGAATGCATAAACCATATTATTAAAGAAGAGGATAAAATGTGCCCTTTTAATGACCTGATGGATAGTGTGTGTGATTCATTTATAATCCGAGTGGATGATGATCACGACAATGATGATATAAGTAATAATGATTACATGATACTCTGTTTTTTTTTTTTCATTTAACCATTAAAAATTTACATTATAGTTAGTGTGCATTGAATGCACAAAACAAAGACTATTTACAATGCCATACATATAGTTTAATTTATCTTATTCTGTTTCATATTTTTTTCTTATTTTATATAAAAAAATACAAAGCAGAAAAGGTTTATGAAATCTGAATTGTCAAAGAATGATAGCTGTCATATTTCCGTGGAATTAAAAGTCATACTTTATCTACGCACTGTATTTGTGTCGATTACTCTATCATTGATTGTTGTGCTTTATTTTATTTTAATAGCATAATATATTTATCGTTATATAAGTACAGTCAACATTAAGTATAGAAAATATTGATATAGTGCTTATAATATAGGTTAATTTTTAATATATTGATAATATAAAAAAACATGGTCTCGCGAAATATGTACATAGTATGTGTCGTGCCTAAACGGTGATCCTTCGTATCGGGCCCGTGCTATAGTCATTAAATTGCCTCTAGCTATACAAGTTGGCAGCTTTCAATGCAAAGGATAATTTCTAATTTTTCCTTTGCTCTCTTGTGGACCGAGCATCGTTAACTAAGAATATAACCAGAAAGATAAGGTAATTAACTCCATAAGCCATAGAACAAATAAAAATATGAAAAACTAAATTAATGATAGAAATGAATTTGAAATTTAATTTCCTACGTTAACGTATATAAATTATATACAAATGGATATTGCAGCGCGATGTTAAAATCCAAACGAAACAAAAAAAAATGGCAATTGGAAACTTCTTTCTGTAAAAGGCAACATACTGTAATTGAGATAAATTAAAATCTGTTTGTCAAGAATTATAATTGTTTAGATTTCGGCGATGTCTGAATCTATCGTTGTTCGAATTATACGGATGCAACGCGAAATCGAGCCACGATTCGGATAGCCGGCGGGCGATACACGTGACAGCAACGAGATACCGATCACAGTTTTAATAGAGTTCTTCGATGCACCCAATTACGGCCCCTGCCTGAACCAGTTACGTTCACCAACAATCGTGATACGATTTATATCCTAAAGGTACGCTAAAAATAAATCGTTGATAAAGACGTCTGGATCTCATATCACTACTATATGCTACAAAAATCCCTAAAGATCACCAAAATATATACCGAATTACGATCTCAAATAGTTAAACTAAATCTTGAGAACCTATAAGTGACGTCAAATAGCGAGAACTAGCCTATGTCCGAGAAGCAGTTATTGACAGAGTATTTATTATGGCCGATAATACGATGACACTATCAGTCAATAAACCCTCGCTTCGAGCACAATTCCAGCTGTTATCCAGTGAATTAGTCTCAGTCTGTCCTAAAACATAAATTAACTTTGCCATATATACGCAGATCTATAAAAATGAAGGTAAAAGAGGTACTAAGAATTTACGAAATATTATTGCTATCAGTACTAATAAGAATTTAGAGAAACAAGATTATAAAACACAATGATTCAATTTGAGCGTAAGCTCTTTTCAAATTCAAACCGTTGTGTAATATTTTCAACATAAGTTTATTTTTCGATTATCCTAATAATTTAAAAAATGTACTGGTTGTTCGTTATTAACTTTCATTTATAAAATATTATTCAAGTAAACCTTTCGAAAAGCTGCAGGTACGTCCTACTCAACGCGAAGTGTATGAAGGAAGCTCTTTCACGTAACGGGTGGTGCTAACGATTTCCTTGGATGTGTCATGAATAAATTCAATAACCAAGACTAGCAGCTGGTGTGTTGATGACGAGAGGAAAATAAATACTCGTAGCAATGGCGCGAATTAATGAGAGCGCCTTGTTGCCACTCGCCATGTCAGGTCACATGTGTGTACTCGCGCTTTTTTGGCATTCGTTTCGTTAACATTTTTTTTATTTAATATTTTTGTCAGTCAAACGATTTAAGGAAACCCTTAAATTGGATTTCTGTATCAATGTATTTTAATGTTTTTTAATAAATTTAGAGAACTAAATATAGTTGTTTAGTTAAAGGTTACGTTCACATTGAATTAATTAGACATATTATCTGTTATTACAAAAATTAAGCATATCAAGGTTATAAGAAAAATTCATAGATTTACTACTAGGCTCCTTTATTTAGAAAGAATTAATAAGCTATTATTATAATCCATGATATAAAACATAATATAATATAAATATCGTAGTTATGTAGGTACATTTCACAATGTATATGTTAATTATTTTCATTTATTGTTTAAATTGATATTTGCATTAATATTTGCGCAGCTCCATGCATATAGTGTCACCACAGATAAACAATAATATACCATTGGTTATAAAAATAAGCTTGGTATTGTCTATAGATAACTAGCTTTAAGGCGTCTGAATGTCAACGCACTGGCCGGTCACCTTGGGCGACGAAATCTCGGCGAGTGAAATTTGCGAATGTGATACAATCTTATCAAAAACTCAATATAAGCCGGACCGGCTCATAAACAAGTCACAATAAAGACTGTAACGTTACAAATTATCGCCAAAAGTTCTATAAGAGAATAGAAAAATATAAAATAATCATTAACTTAGTAACAAACACTTTTTAATTCTGTACTAAAATAAACTAAGCGTAATTTTGTAAAGAACTATTAATAGAACAAAATTATCGTTGTTGCTAAGTGATTAAATTCACAAAAACTAAAACATTTGTCCAAGCGCCGCCGTTCAAAAATATACATTTTATTATACTCGAACAAATACGTTTACGAAGCTATTTTCGCATATCAATATACATTTTTTTAAATGTCATACTGAACAAAGGAACATGTTTACATCGAGCTGTTATTAGTCATGAGATAACGTCACGATTTACGTATTTGTGTTGATGCGTTGAACATGACGTAGGTCGTTTATTAAATAATAGTCGCTGTCTCTAGGTGAACGAACATTTAAAAATGATAGCATTGTTGAAATATAATATTTTATAATTAAATAAGAGTACCATTCAACAACCAATATGTACATAATACCAATCGGATATATGAATGTAAATAGTGTAGGTGAAAATAAACAATTAGTCTATAAGATAACTCGACACCGCTATTTACAAAAAATAACAGGTTTGTGCAACTACCATTAACGGTAAGGAAAGATCATATTTTTATTTACATTAGTGATCGATCTCGCAATCGCGAGCCGCATTGGTGCACCAGGTGCCAAAGATGCTGCTCTAATTTCGCTCGATCGATGTCAACGTGCTGAAATAGCGAATGCGGCTGCTGAGAATATACCAAGGTCGCCTACATTTGTGACCCTCGGCCATAGTCCGTTTCTTAATGTCAAAGGTAAGTTCCGTAGGCTTGATGGATGGCCTTTTGCCAGCGCTACCCAGATTTTACGTGGAAACGGTCATTTTTTTCAGACTTAAGTAGATATCGCAATAATAGGTTTTTTCCCTGTAATTTTTCATTTATCATGTAAATAACGTCCACTACAAGGCTAAAAATAATCTATACATATAATAAAATTGTAACTAAGCCAAATCTGTATATTAAATATTTTTTTGAAAATCTTATTGAAATAGACATTATTATTGATACAGAGGCCGAATCTATAGATTTTAGAATTTTTGTCTGTCTGTCTGTTACCGCATCACAGAAAAACCACTAGAGGGATTTTGATGAAATTTAGTATGGTAATAGTTGGTTATCCGGGTCAACATATAGGATACTTTTTACCGCGGGAAAATGTCTCATTTCTGAGAAAAAATACAAATTTTGCAATGTATACTAATATGTAAAACCTAAGAACTTGGTTTTTGGTCATCTGAACGCGGGCGGAGCCGCGGGCAATACTAGTTTAAAATAAAGCAAAAAATAAACATTTTCAAATTTATTTTCTGCTGTTTGCCAATTTATCTTACGCTAAAGATAAAGCTAATTCACATTCATAAAAACTAAAATAAATGTAGTACGAACTAAACTAATTACAATCTTAGATTTAGTTTAAAAGTTTTTATTCGTTATATTTTACATCGAAAAACTGCAAAGGAACCGCAAGTTTGGCGCGACGCGTTAACTATTTGCAAACTCGACTAACGATCGTAAACTGCGAGGATTGTACTACGAGAGTGCATTTGCAAAACTTTCTTTATAAACTAGCTTAAATACTTCCAAGCCTTGTTCTAGCATCATATGTATTGTACTCATAACTAAAACTATCATGAAATACAAAGATACGGTCAATCGAATAAAAATTCCTACAAAAAGAACAGATAATACAGAGAAATTATCAAAATAAAAACCAGCAAAAAATTATGTATTCGAAAAATATCTTTAGTAATTCTTTCAATTATGACATAATTCAAGAGAAATATTTTTTCACGGAGTTTAAAATTAGATAACGTTATCCATTAAAATGAAATGCGGTCAGTAGAAAATAAATATAGCGAACAAAAGATGTGTCAACTAGCGCGGGTTTATCTGCGCGTGAATCATTTTAGACTTTTTCTTTTATGAATTTAGCTAGTCCAGGATGTAAACAACTTTTAAATAGCTATGATACGTAGGGCGTTCATTATAAAGTGATAATGAGGTACAAGCTCTTTGGAACCGAAAAAAGTAGCTGGTAAAGCTGGAACATTGATTAGATTTAAAAAAACGGAAATAATTTGAATATCCTTTGTTTTTTAGAAATGGAAGTCTTCATTAAGTTTAAGACGAATCGTTTGGTCGGAACGATCATGGACTCCCTTTTTTGGGATAATATATGGGTGGTTATGATAGAGCATCTCTAAACCATGGAGTAACTGTTACGGGCCCTTTGAATGCAGAACTAAGAATAAAATTTGCGTCCTGAAATTCGCGAGAAACGGCGAGACAAACTAGCAAAAATTTGTTCCATCAAGATAATGGTCCGCCGTTACTATGGATGCAATTCCAGATGTTGGTTTCGAAATACTTGAGCAACCTCCATTATTCGCCCGACCTTGCCCTTAGTGATTTCTATCTATTTCCAAGGTTAAAGTAGTCTCGGAGAGGGCAGAGGTTCGAAAATGATGAAACAGTAGTTGCTGCAGTAAAGAAATTTGTAAGTGATCCCGATAAAGAGTTTTTAAGAAAGGAATTTTAAGCTTAGAAAAAAGATATTCGAAGTGTATTATGTTAAAAGGCGATTGATTGTTTAAAAAAATAAAATAACATTTAATAAAAGTTACCGGCAACATACTACATTATTTACTACATTTATTCTCACTTTTTAATGAACGCCCCTCGTATATTTAATGTTTTATAATATTCGTTCATATTAATCGATAAAAAACGCGCTTGTTATATTTGTTTGTATTTACGGATTTTAGTTTATTAAAAAACTTTTTACCAAAAAAATAAAAACCGACTTCAAACAAAAGCACTAAAAAGTACAAAATAACTGATTGGTAGTTTTCATTTACTATACATACCTAATCAAATATTTTCGAAGTCGGTGCGCTTTGCTTTGTATGGGCTGGCACCGATTTCGAAAATATTTGATTAGGTATGTATTTAATAGATAGGCTTTAATTACTTAGCCAAAGCACACCGACTTCGAAAATATTTGATTAGGTATGTATAGTAAATGAAAACTACCAATCAGTTATTTTTTACTTTTTAGTGCTTTTGTTTGAAGTCGGTTTTTATTTTTTTGTTAAAAAGTTTTTATTTTTCCCTTTTTAGTGTAGACAGTAGTAGCAAAGTAAGGATTCTAACGTGTTAGGCTTGTCAAATCAAACAAAATATGCCCAAACTCAAAGTATCTACTATTAGCCGTTGAAGAGTTCCGCCTATCCACCTTCTGGCCTTGCCATCAGATCAGGTCAACAACACCGACCCACTGTACTATCAACGGAAATAGAAACACTTGCAAAGTCAATATGACAATTAGAAGTAGGTTAAATTCATCATTAGCTATTTTTCCACCCTTAGGGGTAGTATTTTTTTTGAAATTTAAATGGGACCAATCTGGAAGTATACACTTTCAAACAACACAAAAATTGTCCAAATCGGTTAATAAAACACGAAGTTCTAAGGTAACAAACATAAAAAATAAATACAGTCGAATTGAGAACCTCCTCCTTTTTGAAGTCGGTTGATAATTACTCCATACATAAATACATCCATCGATCGATTAGATTGTGTCAAAAGACACGTGTCTCCCTCCTCAAAAGGATAGATTGTCGATCTCAATAGGAATATCGTATAGTCAATATCTTAATACTGCGGTCAGGGGAAAACAACTAGAGCGTTGCGGCGCCGGCGGCGCACGCGCAGTTTTATTGTTCCCACCCGCGTACACCGCTAAACTTATGAGACATTGTGAAATTCAAATCAGTATAATACGGTACGAATCATATCTTCGATCGATAGATGTAACATTCACTGTTACGTTTCTTTTACATTTCAATGCATAATTTCTTGGTACGCTTCTGCCTAACACAAGACCCAAAATAAACATGTTGTTACACTCTTACGAGAATTATTAAATACCTAGTAGTAAAACTTTAAGAAATTCTGTTAAACAAACCTATGACATGAACCGTATGTTTATTTGTATTTTTATGACGTATTTGATGAGAGGGCGCGATTAGCGTCCGGTGTACACGTAGGGGATTATTCCGCGGCGGCTGGTCGGGGTCGGTGGGTCCATCAAATAGATCGGCTGGGCGATATCGTCTCTGCAGGGCGGGCGGCGTGTTTCGCATTACGATATTGGCCACCCCGTCAATTTTATGCGGATAGTAGCGATGGGGTGCCACGTTTTTGCTGATTGAACTTATTGAATTTTGTATTAATTTTTTTCTACGATTCTCATATGTATGTACTAATATTTTACTTGCGAGTGCTAAATTACGCATAAATGTCAGTAATAATATTTAAACTGTTAAATTTACATTAAACATTCTATAATTATAAGCAGTAGAATTCATGATTATCTCATATCTACAAGATCGTATATATGAGGAAATGTCAAAGAGTAATAATAATTATTAGAGTAACAAAGTGTTGCATAATAGCACGCATAAACCATGCCACTATTAGGCTTATTTGGTACTCTTTATTACAGGCTATAAATAAAGTATAGGGATGGGAAACGCAAAAAGAAGAGATTTTATTTGTGTACATTTGTCCAGCGTGTTCAGCCCATAGCAGTATTATGAGAACAATATGGATGTAAACACAATACGTACAAAGTGTTGATTTAATAATATTATAGTTGATTAATTCTTTATCTTTTGCTTATCAAAGCTATAGGTATATATGATTTGACAGAAATTGCGTTACTACATAAGTAAATAAATACAAACCACAGAATGATAAGAGAAATTTTATGTCGCATAATTTCTGCTAGCTTACCTGAAACAAAAAACATATTTATTAATATCGACTGAGTTTTGTGGTCTGTCTGTCCAGGATCGATAAAAGATCGTGGAGCCGTTCATGCAAGTCATTGAGGTGGTCAACATTGTGTTTTGACGCACTCTTATAATGACGTCAACCTGACGTAGTCAATTTTACTGTAGCAATAGTTTTGCAAGGGAAAGTCCCAGTTTTTTTATAATTATTTTACAGACGTATTGATCCGCTCGTTAGAGCCATTTCTTATTTATATTTTTATTCTATAATTTTACTAAAAAAATAAACGAATCTTGGTATTTAGAAATGACTTGACTTATATTATACCTACTATAAATGAGTTATAAGATTTAATTTGTATAACAATTTAACAAAGATATGATATAATTAGTCCATAATCAAAAGACGCGCCGTCAAACTTTAAAGCTCGTACAAAATAACAGCATAATACACATTTTTTAGAATCGTTATCTTGGCTAGAGCAAAACACGTACGATTTAGTATTCAAATAGTAGATAAATTAGAACGGAAATAAATCTGCGTCTCATTTTTTATAAAAGGAGGGGCATTATTTTCTATTTAGTTTATCATTTACAATTTATCTATTACTAGCATTACCCGCGGCTCCGCCCGCGTTCAGATGACCAAAAACCAAATTCTTAGGTTTTACATATTAATATACTCTTACATTGCAGTTTTTTTTATTTTTTCTCAGAAATGAGATATTTTCCCGCAGTAAAAAGTAGGATACTTTTTAAGTTGACCCGGATAACCAGCTATCACCATACCACATCAAAATCCCTGGAGGTTTTTGTGTGGTGCGGTAACCGACAGACAGACAAAAATTCTAAAAACCATAGATTTGTCCTCTCTATATATAATAATGTTTATTTCAATAAGATTTTCTAAAAAATGTCTAATGTACAGATTCGGCTTAGTTACAATTTTATTATATGTATAGATTAATGCAGCTTACATTTAAAACATGCTATTCCTAAAGAATAACAAGCTTTTGTACAAGGGAATCTATTTTCCTCTCCATACCTAAGCTACAATAACGCAGACTAATCGCGTGAAACACATCGATAGGTAACATCGTACCGCTCAGTGCATTGCCTGGTAGGGTTGATTTGGCGTTAGTTTGTCTTATATTCTTAAAATGTAACTTCTAAAATATTCTTAAAATACAGGCATTATTTGTATAGAAGTAAAGTAAAAAAAATATTTTCGACTTACATTTTAAAACTAGCGACTCAAACTCGCTTCGCTCGGGTTCGTCCCTAGCTTGCTTCCCATTACAAACTTTCATTCCCATTTTCACCACCTTAAGGGATGCTTTCCGGAATAAAAAGTATCCTATGTCCTTTCCAGGGTCTCAAACTATCTCCTTACTAAATTTCATCTAAATCGGTTCAGTAGATCCAGAGATATTTAACTTAATGGAGACGTGGTTTAATTGTGAATAAATAAAAATGAGGAATAAAACTAAAATAATACATTTCATATAGGCAAATACGTATTCAGTATATTATATTATATACATATAATATATTATATACATATAATATTATACATTTATTGGAATTTACAAAAACACCATATGAACCTTATGCAGGTGGGATTCAGTATTCACCCGCATCCTTCACCCTCACGTCATATATGATTTAAAGCAATGAATATTGTGCTCATATTGCATTATAAACTTTATCATTAGGAGCCCAAGAACTTTGAAATATGTACGCGTGTAGCACTAACAGTAAGTACAATGGTGTATGAAAGTCCCTACCATGGTCAGAGCTCATGACAATGGGAAAGTTATTCTGGGATAGCAGCGGACTAACCATTGTTTATATCCCTCGCTATGGCTAGTTAATAATTATCGTACACAAAATACGTATGCCCGTAAATCTGTTGTCCAATTGTGCGTTGAAACGAATATTTTAGTGATACATTCGATGACTATCAACGTTCATGGTATTACGATGTTTCAACTACGTTACAAATTTCAATACAAGTGCTTATTATTTTAAGTATGTGTTTTTATGGGTGTTATTATATTACACAAGCTTTTTTTGTTCTTATTTTCACATAGGTACATACTTTCTCCATAAACATTATTTAATATAATTATATGAAGTGTTCAGAGTACTTATGAGCCCGACATAATACAATTTCTTATATTAAGCATTTTCTCACTTAACATTTAATATTTTTAATAATAAATGCATTTTTTTAGTTACTGCAAAATATTTGAAGTAACAGAAGTAAAATCGCTCATACTTACTAATTATTTGTCAACTTCCAGTTTCGCGTACTGCCTCGGTACTTAGCAATTAGAAGGATTGCAATGACCTGAAGCAAATCATGAATATAGAAGAAGCTAAGAGTGTCGGTATCGTAGCGTTTTGCAACTTGTCTATTTATTCTACGAAAGATGTCAGGATATATCTTTTTTTATAAGGTATGTATATATAATTGTTGGTATGTACATCTTTGTAACATTTTGCAATGTTATTAACATTACATTTTACAAAATACAATGTAAATATGTATTAGTAAAATCGTTATCTAAAGTCTGATTTTTAATTCCACGGAAATAAAACAGCTGTCATTCTTTGACACTTCAGGTATCATAAACGTTTTCAACTTTGAATTTTTTTTATATAAAATAACAAAAAATATGAAACTGAATAAGATAAAGTAAACTATATGTATGACATTGTAAATAGTCTTTGTTTTGTGCATTCAATGCACACTAACTATAATGTAAATTTTTAATGGTTAAATGAATAAAACAGAGTAAAACAAAATATTTTACAAACAAAGGGGTTTTCCTAAAAAAGGCTTGCAACCTATGTATTATTGGACAAGGATTCCTGTAATAGAAAAATAATTTCCTTAATAATTATTGTAACTTCAATAATATGATAATAAAAAAAATAATTACCATTTTAGAGTTATCAATAATTTTTTAAGTCTTAGTTTTTCTAATTGAAACCTTAACTTCAAGAAAGGTTTATTTTTTTATTTTGCTAAAATGCTTTCCGTTTTTAGTGACAATGTTTTAAAGTTGACAACACTTCTGAATTGTCAGAATTACGTCGAATTAAAAATCAGACTATAGACAGCATAATAATTATATTAATTATCATTAATCATAACAACTATCATACAAATCTCGAATCTCACTCGGGTGAGAATAATTACTGCCAATTCATTCCATAGCCAATATTTACTGAAACACATTTATAGTTTAAGGGGATGATTGTAAAAATTTGCTTGATAAACGAAGCGTCTGATAGGGCTGTTTGAAAATTAATATCATTAAAATTTATTCCCTCACATTAGAGGGTCCCCCTCGCCCATGGGGGCCGCGGGGCAGTAGCGCCCTCTCACCGCTTCCGGGAGGCCGACGGTTTGTATACGTAAACACGTTATAAATTATCTTTCGTTTCGTAGATTGCGATAACAAAACATATCAATAAATTGTAATACAGATTGTTCGCACTAAGTACCTACCTACATTATGTAAACAAATATAAAAAAAATCTTCTTAGCTTAATAAAGCGCTTATTTTTGTAGCAGGGATTGCTTTTATATATAGGAATATCAATAAGTAGACAAAGAACGGCAGCACTAGGAACTGAAGTACGCAATACGACGAAAAAAAAACAAAACAACCGGCGCAGCGGGAGGATATTTCTTAGTGAGTGTGAGCGCCGATATCTGTCTAGAGGAATTCGAAACTCCCAAACAACAACCACACTTCGGTTTTAACCTTATACTTTTTAACCTCGTGATAATTGCAACTAGAGCATTTGGAAAACGTTTATGTAATCTCTTCTAGGTTATAACTTATTCAAATCAAGTACAAACTATAAATAAATTACTAACCATGTAGTAAAATATACACACTATCTATGATCTATCATTTTATATGAAGGAATTTAATAATAATATTTATATCATAGATGTCATAGATTTAAGCGTTACATATACACTACACACATATTCTCTCTTTTTTAACTTAATAGACCTATTCTTATCTTGCAGATGTCGATGGGCGTCGGTCCCCACTTGCCATCAGGTAGACCAGACCATCTGTTCATTAGTCTGTTTTTGTGTATAAAAAATAAAATATGTCCTTACATTAATCTATATTCCACTTAGTTTATATATACAGAATTAATACAGATCGTCGATTGAATCATTATCCGTAACTTAGCGTGGAGTATATGAGCCATGACAACAAATCTTCATAAACAATATTGTGATTTCTAAGTCATTAGCATATCATAATAACTATGGATATTGGTTACAAAAACAATGGATTAGATTTAACGATACATATTTCAAATAAACAGTATTCAGATAATGATTACTTTCGATATTTAGCCGTGCATGGGCTGCTTTTGTTTTAAATATTAATCAATGTTATAGTTATTTTTTAAATAAAATCTATCCATGTAATCATTTTAATTGTAATATAATATTCATTGATATAATCTGAACTTCGTGGCTTTTTAATAATTTATTTTGGTTATTAGACGAGATAAGAATGTTCAAAAGCCTTAGATCTAAATTTTTATGCAAGCTTCTCTATTTGTGACTCGGTATTTGAACGTTTCAGTCACCAATGGCGAATCGAGAGCCGTGTCCCAATTCGAGGCAGACGACTGCTGCATTCTGGGCCGATTGGGTAACAGTCGGCTTGACGAATTCATTTAAACACTATTACTGTGTAATAGATATTATTTACACATACTTGAAATTTTAATGTATATATTGGGTATATCTGAATATACGATTGTACAACTTAAAAAAATAGTTTTGTTCGCTCAGTCGTGAAAGTCATCCAAACCGTTTTAAAAGGATGATAAAAAATCAAATAAAACTATCGTTTTCTATGTTTAAAAAGTATTTAGTATATCTATACATATTTACAAAAAATAAACATAATTCTTAGAGAATTATGTTTATTTTTTGTAGGCTATATTTATTGTTGCTATAAGCACAA
The DNA here is from genome assembly GCA_951806755.1 of Brenthis hecate. Lineage (NCBI taxonomy): Eukaryota > Metazoa > Arthropoda > Insecta > Lepidoptera > Nymphalidae > Brenthis > Brenthis hecate. The sequence goes on from OX638256.1 coordinate 3,645,624, forward strand.
AATACGAAACTGAACCTCAACTCAACATAATAAAATTTCAACATCACTGTAACAGTGCGGTGCACCGCTAAAAGCGCCCGTCTATCCATAAAACGGAAAAAACAAACGTTTCGAACGCGAACAATGTTACCGATGATAAAAAGAAATGCAGTCGATGCCGCGCGTTCAACACGAGATCGTGCCTGAGCGAAAGTTGCAACGGCTCAAATCAGATGCTGGAGAGAAATCCCGGGTCTCTCAATACACCAACGACGTAACGATCGAGCCGACAATTAGCACTGGTTGGGAATGTCACGCGACTGTCACACTACAGAAAACTCACTGTTTAAGTTGAAGTTGAAAATTCGTTTGCCGGCTTCAAAAAACATTTCCTTTTCTATATTTATTAAATAAAATGTTTACACGTTATTATTTTTGCATTAAAACTATTTACTGGTGATCGATATAAAACCAATGGCACAGAGGACATTACATATGGACTCCTATGGACTTTCCACGAGTCAATTGTCGTGTGCTATATCCGTCTATTACCTTCTCGCTTTGGCCAAATATTCAACCGCAAAGATGTAAATAAATATACATTCAAAAGATGACTAAGAAAAAAAGCGAACAATGGAAATGTTATTTATTTTGTTTGTTTTGAGAGTGGGACTTATTTTAAAAAGCTAAAAAGTCATATGAAAGTTAGAATATGTCAATGAATTATTAAAGGGAAAATATATTACTCAATGTTGACCAATGAACTGAAAGAATACGCGTCAGCTACCCACATATCAGTTGATTTAAGCTAGTTAGATGTACACCGGACAATTGTGATTGAAGGGAAATGATTTAACAGTTATCTGGGACGGAACAGACGGATCTATTGTGATAAGCTGGCAACCAGGAAATCTTAAATTATTCTATTGCAAAGCAACGGATTACGCTTAAGTCTTAATATTTATAGTTAAGGGATTCACATAGAACAGGATGTTGAGTGCAATAAACTTGTTTAAAATTTCTCAAAACATTAAGGCATATGATATTAGGTCCATAATAAAAAAAACCACTAAAGATACTTATAATAGTTGTTACGACTTCATTAAAGCGTATTTATTTACATTTACGAAAGGCATGGTATTGGTAGCATCACAGTAAGCCTTTGAAAAGCTTAGTATTCAATGATGTAATTTGATAAACCGAGAATAATGTCAAGCTCGGGGCGGGATCCGGTCACTCAGACTTTATTGACGACATGTTTACGAGCACTCTAAGGTATGATTTATGAAAAATAAATGTCTAGAAAACTTTACTTAAGCAGAAAAGTTAATACAATAAAATATTATTTTAAGCAGTTATTTCATACTACAGTTCATAAAACAAATAATTTGCATGTGAAGAATTTTGTTATAAATTAACAACACTGATTTTTCTAAACTTCACCGAATTTCAATACTCCAAGAACGTTTCAGCATTCATAGGCGACTTTAAGTAAACAAGAGGAATGTAGAAGGCATTAATAAGTACGACCACAGCGGTCAAGAATACATTTATTGCTAGCGTTATTGGAAAAGTCGCTTCCGCGTTTTTACTAACGCCGTTACATATTAACATTATAATTGCTTATTGAACGTGAAACTTTTAATAATTTGTATTTTTATGTGTATATACAGTCATTTGAAAAAAAATATGTAAAGGAGCAAATCCAATAGAGACAACTGGTCTCACTCAAGAAATCCGTATTAGTAGTATTTGGAAAACTTTGAAAGTCCAGATGTAGTAAAATACCTATACAGTAGAGCACAAAGGACATGTTTATCGCGGTTATATTATATATATATATATTCTTTATTGCATATTAACAGAGTAACACAGATAATACAGAGACGAATGTGGGCAAAGGTGGACTTATCTCTAGAAGAGATCTCTTCCAGCCAACCTATGAAAGTGAGAAATAGTGTTATATGACGGGACTAAAAGAGTGCAATTGATTTAAAATAATTATAAATAATTATACAATTAAATAAGACAAAAAATACACATATAATGATCAATATACAATAACTTACATATTATACATACTATATACACATATACATACATATATACATACATATTAAAGTATAAATATAATCGTATGCATTTGGAATACATAAAAATAGTGTATCTAATAGTAAAATTAAGGACCAATTTGTGACAGAAGGTACTGTTTTAAATTTTTTTTAAAAGAAGTTATAGAGGGGCTTTTTTGGATGTATTTAGGGAGTTTGTTCCAGAGTAATGAGGCATATACTGAGAAAGAGTGCGAAAAAAAATGTGTCTTACTCTTTGGTATGTCGAGCATTGACATGACGCAAGACCGCCTGGAACGTGAGGGGATAGGGAGAAGTTGGATACGGGAACGAAGGTAGGGAGGAGAATTTGGGTCGTTCAGAATATTGAAGAGGAAGGAAAGGATGTGCATATCACGGCGAAGTCGGATTGGGAGCCATTTAAGTTGAGCACGAAAGTTTGATACATGGTCATGCTTACGCAAGCCAAAAATAAAGCGAATAGCTAGATTCTGGAGACGCTCTAGTTTGTTAAGTTGCTCCTCAGTCACATCCAAATAGCACACATCAGCGTAGTCAAGTATGGGGAGAAGAAGGGTTTGAGCAAGCATAATCTTGGTACTAAATGGGAGAAAGAATTGGAGACGCTTGAGAGAGTGGAAAGAGTGATGCATTCGTTTGCTGACCTCGTTGACATGAGCTACCCAGGTCATGTTACAATCCATTATTAGGCCCAAGTTTTTCACTCTATCACAATAAGGGATTGGAACACCAGAAAACTGGACTTGAGGTATTGAAGTCCAGTCGATTTTGCACCTCAGTCTACTACTGCCAAATATTATGCACTGTGATTTGCTGGGATTCACAAGAAGGCCGAAAGACTCAGCCCATAATTGGACTTCAGCAAGGTCCGAGTTTAATGCACCAATAGCGTCATGCAACTCGGTCAGCTCAAAGTGTCGGTATATCTGTAAATCATCTGCATACAGATGGAAGGGAGAAGAAATGACTTTTGAAATGTTATTAATGAAGATGGAAAAGAGCAAAGGGGAAAGTACGCCGCCTTGAGGGACACCAGCAGTAAGATCTAACCAATCCGATAATGTATCGTTGATTTTCACGCACTGCTGACGTCCGAAGAGATAAGAATGAAACCAGTCAAGAACAGTAGGAGAAATGTTGACCGCACGAAGAGTTTCAATTAGGATGTCAAGGTCGACAGAGTTGAAAGCACTGCTAAAATCAAGCAAGACCATCGCAGTGAGCATGGTGTTATCCATTGCACCACGAATATCCTCCGTGATATTCAGCAGGGCTCCCACCGTGCTGTGTGAAGAGCGGAAGCCGGACTGGTAAGGGCATAGGAGATTATGGTGAGACAGATAAGAGTAAAGTTGTTTATGAGCCAATGATTCTATGAGTTTCGATAGGATAGGAAGGATAGATATAGGGCGGTATTGGGAGAGACAGGTAGGATTCGAAGTTTTAGGCAGTGGAATGACGATGGCTTTCTTCCACACTGATGGGAAGACATTGCGTGTGAGTGAGAAATTAATGATGTGGGAGATCACAGGTGCAATATCCTCTAGTACGGGAAGAACCATATCAAGACTGATGTTGTCACTACCAATGGCTTTTGTTGAAATAGAGCGGACACACTTCTTTATATCATCTACTGAGACTGGTTTGAAGACGAATGGAGGTAGGTCAGGGGGGGCAAGATTGGATAAGAATGAGAGAGTAGCAGTTTTTATGTCAGAATTTAAAGTTATGGGTGGAGTAGTAAAATGATAATTTAAAGCATTAAGATCCACAGAACTTTGACAAGTTTCTGTGGTCTTGCCCACACCCAGTGACGATAGGAATCTCCAAACTTGCGCTTGACAGAGATCCTGAATCGTGGAATGAATATAGCGACGTTTGGCATCCCTACACATTCTGTTGCAGATGTTACGTAGTTTTTTATAGGCGTCAAGGTTTTCAGTTGAAGGGTATTTTTTGTTCCTAGCTTTGGCCCTATCGCGCTTGGCCATGGTCCTCTTAATCACAGGCGATAACCATGGAGCGGGAGCATGCTTCATCCTTACTGGCCTAACCGGCGCATGCTTGTCGTACAGTTTAATCAGTTCAGCAGTTAAAGAGTCTACCATGGTATCGATGTTGTTCGCTGATAATATCGCTGACCAGTTGATGTTTTTAACATCCTCTCTCAAGCGTTCTAGATCCATATGCTTAAAATTGCGCTGAAGTATAACCTTGCCTCTAACCTTTGGAGGACGCACTTTGTAAGCGAGATAAATTAAGTCGTGGTGTGAGAAAGGTGCAGTCATTTGACCATGCGAAACAGCAAGAGTAGGTTTAGAGACAGAGATTATATCTATGAGAGATGGACGACTGTTGGGAAAGTAATGAGTAGGGCTAGTCATGGGGAGTAAATGCATATTAAATGACGATGTAAGGTTGTGTAATGCTTGCGTCCGACAATCATTCTTTAATAGACATGTGTTCAGATCACCCATGAAAATAATATGCTCATAACTCGGTACCAGACTATCTAGAAGATCTTCTAAGTCGTCAAAGTAATTGACTTTGTCATTAGGGCAGTACAAAACCCCCAAGAGAATTTTTCTATGGTGTATAGATAATTCTAAGAAAAGATATTCTAGATGACCTGTAGTAAGTGAGTTGGAACGAGAAACCACATGGGCAGGAATACCGCTACGAAGGTAAATACCTACGCCACCGCCACCTTGATCAGTGCGGTCGTTTCGAAAAAGTTGATAACCTGGAAGCGAGCAACTAGTAGAAGGGAGTGAGGGCTTCAACCAGGTTTCAGAAATAAGAATACAGTCGACTACGGCAGCACCAAAGGATGTGAGAAAATCGGTATAATGAGCGAGTATGCTCTGCGCATTGATATGCACCATGGTAAGGGAATTAGTATTAGTGGCAAAAATATTCGACAGTTTTACTTCGAGTGTTTCAAAATCTGAAAGAGAGGTATTAATACTACTTTCCGCACTTTCAGAAGTGCCGGAAGAACAGGAGAAATATTCCTCATACATATTAAGATAAAAAAAATAAAAAAAATTATATACGTAAAAAAATAATAATAATAATAAAATATATATAAATATAGATATATAGTTATATAATAACTAAATAATGAACCAAAAAAAAAAAATAACACTATGCTCAGGCATAAGTTGACTACAAGAATAATTTAACTAACACAACAGTTTTCATTAACAAATGTTGAACGAAACACAACAGAGTAACAATATTGCTAGAAATATTAACTATCTGTGCAAAGTTGTGACAATTGACATATGACATTTGAAGTTGTGACTTGTGATCAACTGACAATTGTGAATTGACAAAATAAATAAATTTTAGGACTTGTACAATTTAAATAACAATTTTAAACGGTAAACAGAAAGAAAAATATGTATACCCTTATTATCTGTTGCGATTCTAAAGGCTATAAACCGGCCAAATTAAAAAGATGTAAACAAAGAGATACCCGTGAATCAGTCATTTTTGCTATGTTGTGCAATGAGTTTTTTAAGTTCGGTTGAGGTGTTTATCTTCACTCGGGTCTTGTCTGGGAGAAGAACTATTACCACACCGTCAGCAGACCAGCACTTTTTCATGCCGAAGTGGTTGCGAGCGGCAACAAACACGTCCTGACGCGACTTGGTCAAAAATTCTGTCAAGGTTATTTTTGTACCTTTCAACGAAGTTTTAGCCCTCCATGCAGTTGTTCGAGTCTTCATATTAACAAAACGCACAAGAACAGGCCTACATGAATCCCTTTTGGCACCTAATCTGTGACAAGATTCAATAACATCAGGGTTTGCGTCTGGAAGTTTCAAATGACTGGTTAATACTGACATGACCTTTTTCATAACGTCTTCGTCCTTATCCTCCTTAATACCATGGAAAAGAAGAGTTTTTCTCCGTGATTGTGTCTCCAAACGATCCAGGCCTTGGGCTACAAGCTCAACTTGGGATTTCAGTATGCCGAGTGATTTCCATACAAAGGTCTTAAATGTATAGAATTCGGCAGACAAGGCTTTTACTGTTGGGTTGGATGCAGAGGGACCGGGTTGCTGCAAGTTCTTCTCAAACTCCCCCATCCTGGTAGCGAACATTGAGGAGAGCTCTTCCATGCTCTTAAGAAGTTGATCAACAGGGGTATCCATGGTTAATTAGTGATGAAAGTTTGTGTGAGAGTGAGTAAATAGTCAACTTATGCACTGGTAATAAAAACTTTAAAACATATATTTAATATATATATTTTTTTAAATATTTATAGTAGAGCAGTTAAATTCGCGTCTATACTCTTTCGTGTCTACCCGCCGAAAAAGTTTATAGTAAAGTTTTAGCCCAAAGTAAGTGCGCGCGTTGAATAAATGAATAATGGCATTCGAAGGCGTTCGCTCGCGGCATACCAATCTATCCCAGGGATGCTAATAATGTCACTCGCATTTTTCAACGGCCACTTCGTCACTAAGATCCTTCTCTATCGACATCCGACGTCGTTCACTTGTTCCTTACAAAAGGGCTTTTGTCACCGCTCATGTATATCTTATAAGAAAATAACATTACATGACTTTAACTTTAACAATAAAAGAAAAAAAAACATTATTTAGTTATGGCTATAATAAGTCATTAATGTTGACATTAAATCGATGGGTCCTACCTACATATAATAAAATTGTAACTGAGCCGAATCTGTACATTATATATTTTTTTTGGAAAATCTTATTGAAATAGTCATTGTTATCGATCCAGAGAGCGATTATGTTGTTTTTAGAATTTTTGTCTGTCTGTCTGGATACGCATCACGAGTAAGCCACTGGACGGATTTTGGTGAACTTTAGTATGGTGATACTTTTTATTGCGAGAAAATATCTTATCTCTGAGAAATCTATACTAAACGTAAAAATGTAATTAGGGACGAACCCAAGCGGAGCGAGGGTGAGTCGCTAGTTCCTAATAAGTGGCAATGACGAGTATAAAATAATGACTTTTAACCTTATTAAATATACTTATTAACTTTTGTACTTTAAGCATATTTTATGTAAGAAAAAGATACAGTTGTCGCGACATAAAGAGATGAAAACTTGTAATACATATCTGTTAGTATAGTGCTACTTAGGTATCATTGTTGAGAAATAAAACCCACGCGGTTAAGACAAAATGAGCCGTGGGGTACAGCTTCTTAACGATTTAAGTACTTCTTAAGATTTTTTTTATAAAGTTAGACATTTTTTTTAATAATAAATAGTTTGACAAAGTAACGCAATGCCAAAATAATATTTATCTATATTACCTTCACATTTATGAAGTTAATACTAAAAATCTTTTGCGAAAGCGTAAAACACAGTATAATTTAGTGTTAATATACTACAGTATCAAGTGTTAGCGAAAATAGCTCTTAATAATCCAATAAGCATCTTTGCGGGTGGCCGGCACGCAGCCCCCTAGATTCCTATTCCATTAGGTGTCGTCACGGCGCGCAATTTGCAAATGAAAACAACTTATTGAAATTCTTTCCCGCGTCGCTCTACTCGTACTGAGCGCATCGCAAGAGCTTTCGCGATTATTCCAGACGGCATAGAGCAAGGACACAACTCACTTAAATTAAAATACTTAAAAGATTCTTACGAAAACTTCGGACTGCAAAAAATAAAATTTTTCAAAGGCGCCACCAATAAACTTTAAGAAAACGAGAAGGATTGACAAATAAGTATATATTTATATATCTCTATAATTAAGTCGATTCAATCACTCTTAATTATTGATACAAATAAAGGAGTTGCGTTGTTTATTTATTTAATTTGCGCTACACAAGGTACATTCACTGAATGCGAAAATACCATAATATGCTAATGTGACATGTGTAATCCCTACTCTAAGTTAGAATCCGGACCAATGTTAGAACTTTTAACACTGAATCGGATTTCTTTCAAAAAAAATAACAAAATAGACACTTACTATTTTAACTATTCTTTATACTAAGTACTAAACTAGGATATAAAGTAAATAATGTCAAGATTGAATATGATATTCGTAATAATTAGAATATCGAATAGATTTAATCCAATAATGTCGCTGGCGACGGAACGACGCGACGAGAACGTGGCGAACCGCAACCCCGTGTTATGTTTCTCAATCGCTTTGAACTACTGCCCAGTCGTGGCAAACATTTCTGCCCTTAAGTTTTGCAGACATTTGACTTCACGTAATTATATTAATTGCTCGAAATAATATTATTTTATTTCATAACTAAATTTAATGTCGTTTATAAAAAATATATTTTTTTTTATGTTTTGATATTATGCTGAAGTGGCGGCATTAGCTACCGACTTTTCTATGGAAGGAGCGGCTCGGCAAGGCGGAATTACCCCGAATGTAAACCCTCATAAACCGCGAGCGAATAGCCATTATACCATTACACGTTTAGCATCGAACATTGGCTGTACTCGAAAACCCTGGGTGGAAAATAACGTGCATGCGCCGCGGATACTTAGACGGCAGTCGTAAAGCAGTTATAATAGGCGCAGTGCGGAAACACTGCTTTATGGGGTCCCTGAAACAACGTAACATGCGCTCTGAATCGATTATCGTATAGTTATTTTGGCATTTGAAACGGGTCACGGAACAAAAATAATTTATGAATCATAAAACGTGGTATGTTACAAAGTATCAATCAAATATTTTTTTTACGCCTCACTTCATTCGTCTAACGGCTAACTGAACTCACAACGATAATATTATGTAATCTTAAATGTATAATATACAAAAATATTTGTATTTTCGACTATAATTTTATACAAAGGCAATAAGTGAAGTTTCCATACTTCATACCTACTACTGAAGTAATAAATATTTTTAAAGTTACGAAATTTACAATACGATTCTATAAAAACGTTTTCTAGGTGTTTGTATTAACTATCATTAGCAAAGCTATTAAATATATATGTTTTTATGTATCTTACATGTAAAATTTACTATGCATTTTACTTTTTTCTAATTTTAATAGAAAAAAGATAATCTTACAGAGTACATATTCGCAATGACGTGATATACTGGTAAGAGGTAGAAGACCCAATATTTATCGCTTAAAGACAAACGGCAAATGCAAAAAAGTTTACAAAGACGCGACGTTAATTATAACATTTGGCACCCCAACCCCTTTGTCTGCCTGTGTTGTTGAAAATTTTAAGAGCACAGTTAAAATTAACGTAAAGTATTCACTTTTTCTCTTTGTTTTACTTTCCTGAATCTAGCTCAAAGTGAACGATTAAAATGAATTGTAAAAAAAATCCAAGTAAACTACTCAAACCGTTATGTAGATGTGGGTCAGATGGACGAAAAAATTCAATGTGTAATGACATCGATTCTTTTGATATCGCCGCTCAACATTCGAGATGGACAGAAACGTACTCGGCTGAACATGCGATTGGTGTGTATGGCAAAAAATATCAATTTAACGTCGGAGAGATTCAATTGTCTGCGGTCAGAGAGACGCGTGAAACATCACAAGCTATTATTCCTCTGGGATGTAGTTCGCAGCAGGAAAATCTTTTCGATCATGCGTACGTCATCCGAAATGCTATTAGTCTTAGTGACTCTTTTTGTTTATAATTTTATTTGGCTTTCTATATTAATATATTATATTGAGAAAAATTTATAAATTGCTACATTATGGTTTGATATTTTTCATTGCTTTTAGTATTCACGACATTTATAGGTCTCGTAAATTTTTTTATTGTTTTAAGTACTTCCATCATATCATGCCAGACATGTTAAAGTCACCCATCTTCAAATTAAAAACATTGTAGTCAGTGTGTACACTGTACATTGATTCTTTGTAACAGAACCGTCTGTAGTATGATTCGCATTGATGGGACCCTTATGCGGGGGCGCGTGGCTCGCGATCTGATCATAAGGGTCCAGCCAGTCGCGTGTGCATAATGTAGGGCCCGAGTCCCCCGCGACGCCGGCGTCAACGACCCATAGTCAAGGACGCGCCGGTGTAATGACACCGCACAGTACCACGTTAGAGATAGGACTGAGTAGATTGCTCTTTTTTTTTTGCTTCGTATATAGTGTATCTGATATGGTTTTAGGAATATAAGGTATGGTAAAATTTAAGTACTTTTAGAATAAAAGGTTTTGATGAAAAAAAATATTTTTAATTTAAACTTATTTCTCAAGGCAAGTATGTTGAAGAAGCTGAAGGTAAGAAATAATTAAAACAAGGCCAAGAGAGTATTCAGTTGTCGCTTCAGTCTGCATCCAATAACTTATTATAAAACTTTTAATTGAAGGTGAGAGAAATATTTACTAACATTTCCTCGTGTTTTTTTAATATATCGAAACTTGACCAATCAAAATTGTTTTTTATATACATACAAACATTATATTATAGTTATGTATGTAGTTATATAATTGATAATGTAAGTCCATGAATACTAAGAACAAACGACGCTTTTAGAAAGATACAAATATAACCAGAGTAGCAAGTGAGAGCGATTTGGATAAAAAAAGAGTGTTTACCCAATATACCAAACATAAATGCCCTTCGTCTCGCCGCTCTACGGCGATACTTGCTATTTCTTGATAAGATTTATTGTGTACTTCTTTGATTCGCAACGATTCTTCTCATATATTTTTTAATAATACCCAGAAGTTCCTAACGTGTTATCCCACAAATACAATATGAAAACTTATAGTTTCTTTTAATTCAAACGTCAATATTCTGGGTTGGCAGCAAACAAACCTCCACTACAGAATGCACCCTTAAGCCTAAACTTGTAACGGAAGAGTCATAATGCATTAAAAGCATACATGCCTATGCTATTGTGGTAACTATTCAAAGTACATCACGTTTAATTGAACGGCTTTGTCGTGCACGAACTATATACAGCGAAGCCTCAGTATGGCACTTGAAACCCGATAGCCTAAGGGATGGCACACTGTGAGGGAATGAGATGCGGTGAAATACATGTTACGTATGAACGGTTAGATCGAGCTAGACCCTTGTTTTATAGTTTTTATTAAAAACTACCTTAGATACGTTGAGTTCACATGCATATTCTAATGTTGTACCATATTGAGAGATGTTATAGTAATTCTATACAATAAAAAAATTATTGAAGTGAAAACTTCTATAGGCAGGTTTGAATGGGGAGTAAATTCATGTAAGTCGTCATCGACATGGTCACGTGACGTGTTAACGCTAACGCTCAGAGTGCTGATAGATGACAAAACCAGATAAATCTAAACAGTTTTAATTTACAAATTTTAATTTAAGATCAAACAATTAATTTGAATATCCAAAAATAACAACTGTTTGTTTTTATAGCAAATATTACAACTTTTATCTGAACCCAAAAAAACTTACATAGTTTTTTGTTCTTGTAATTGAAAGTACTTTGACCTCTGTCTGTTTACTCACAAAATGGTTGTGATGAATCATAATGCTATTGACTGAACGAACACAACACAGCCATTTGCGATTGTCTCCAATCAGTTCCCACAGTTCCTTGAACGGTCGTGTTTTTGATTAAATTATTAGGTCCCTTCGTTGCAGCAACCCAAATAAAACATAAATATTAAATAGTAGTTGTGGGCGACTTAGACGATATGTGCTTCGGTGCATGTACAACAATTTGAGAATATGTCGTTTATAAATTGGTATATTTTGTTAAATTATACGATATTTAAGTGTAAATTCATATTTTGTTTTCATATAAGAAGTAAAAAGCTGAAAAATTCTTAATTTCATCGTGTTTGATATGAACAATAAAATTAATCAATAATTCTGTTACTTCAATAATTACTAATAAGAGAGTCATCATTTATTGATTATATAAAGTCTTGGTGTTCTTGTTAGCTTAAATTCATAATTTATTTTGCTCCGAAAAATTTAAAAAACAGCATATTATGTATTTATATCAGAGTTTAATAATTGCTTTCTGTATATGAACAACAAATGAACTATTATTAAAAAATATAAATTTAAATAGAGAAAAATAGTTATTAGCCAGCGCTAGCCATATATTTTTCGTTAATTTTTCTGATGTTTTAATACTTATTATCCTATTCTGAACTAAGAGAAATCCAAAAATTCAAATATCATAAAAATTGGTCCAGCCGTTCTTGAGTTTTATGTCACGTCACACGGGAACGCAATCGAACGGGATAAAAAGTATCCCATGTCCGTCTCCTGGTTCTAAGCTACTTCCCCACCAATTTTCAGCCAAATCGGTTCAGTCGTTGTTGAGCTATAAATAGTGTAACTAACACGACTTTCTTTTATATATATAGATTACTAAAATCTTTATCTCCAACTTTAAAAGACCTTCCTTTTCCATAGGTAGTCTTTAAAAAGGAAAATTATAAAAATGTTAACCATGTCGCGCGGAGCAATACAATTTGTTTCCGCTATAATTACATGAAATTGGTCGACACAAGAGAAACTGTGTATTCGTCACCTCGTTGAAAAACTTAAGGCTAATTTTACTAACGAAAACTATAAGTTTCGTGTATGATTGAATAACAAAGTCACGCTATGGTTGGCGCCGACTGGGTAATACCCCAGTAAAGTTTGCCATACAACCACATTGTAGAGCCGGACATGTTTCATGTTTGTTTTAATAATCTTATTAACCATCACAATAGACGGGCTCATAAGTACTAATAGAATATTAACTGTTTGAAACTAACATATTTTTACCTTTTGTTACTTATAGAAAATGGGCTTTCTTGGGTAATATTGCTTAAAAACGTAATATTCCGGCATCACTCAATTTTCTGAAAATGCAATATTAATATGAGAACTATTAACCAATATTGCAACATGGCTACATTACTATAAAGTATAAACTCAGTGTCTATAGGTATGTTGGTACCTACCAATAGTTTGCACGTGGACGTTTGTATAAATGCAGTTTATGCGCCGCCATAGAATGATGTATGGTTATTATTCTTTGAACATTTACTAAGGCCACTTGATTTAATGCTAGGTTAATTTAGTAGTGATAAATTCACGGTCAGACTTAACTAACATAGACAGAGAGAACAGTGAGTCCTCATTCTCTTCTATGCCTTAATAAGAATTAAGTGTGGGATGACCTACGGCCTATTGAACTAGGTCGTACATTATCTCGTTATCGTTATCATTATTCACGTAATCTAAATAAAATCCATCCCGCGACTTTCGGTGTAGGAGACAATTTTAACCACACATAGGTATACTTATCAAACGCTATTTCAATGTCAAAATATCGTTTATAGTTTGAACTATTTGAATTTTAAAAGTATCTACATAATAAATTTAATTAAAGATATATTCTAGAATCAAAACACAGTAGGTAAATACTAGTGCGATTGTGATAACAATACCAAAGTTACTTTAAAATAACATTTTGTCGTGAGTCATATGCTGCACCTTGCAACATCGATGCCGTGTTTGCTGCTATCGGTTCTTCATTTCATAACAAATTTGCATTTAATGTGTGGTTATAATACCAAATTTTAATATCTAACATACATAATTCTCTTAAAAATAAGCCAACTATATGGAAATTTAAAATATGATAACGGTTTACCAAACTAAGAAGCTAAAGCTTTTAGTGTAAATTCAATGTTTCATTATAAGCCATTCTACAAAATATATCTTCGAGGCGAAAAGCAATCGTTTGGTAAACGAAAGACGGCTTAGAGATTTATATTTATTGGCATCATCATGCAAATAAATATAAATCGAAATTATATTAAAGTATTTAACGCTACAATACGTATGCAGCACTACATACTTTTACTGATAATACTCCATATTACAAAATATAAAATCAATTTTCTTAGCAAGATAACAATATTATTCAGTTAAAATAAATAGAATAGGAGTAATAAAAAAACCCGTTTCGGTGTATGAGAAGATCCATCATGTCCATTCACACGGTCGCACCGAGAAACCTGTTTCCCTAGAGACACCTGTCTCTCGACCTATGATTGCAGGCTTTTAAGTGTTCCGTGACAGAAAGGATTCAAGATCATTATTATATATTAAGAACAATATTTTTATATATTATATGTTCAGATAAAGCTTATGAGAATAATTATATCTATACTAATATTATAAAGAAGTAAAGTTTGTGAGGTTGTAGGGAGTAATCTCTGGATCTACATCTACTGAACCGATTTAGATGAAATTTAGTAAGAAGATAGTTTGAGACCTTGGGTAGAACATAGGATACTTTTTATCTCGTAAAACTTCCCTTAAGGGGCTGAAAATGGGGATGAAAGTTTGTATTGGGAAGCAAGCTAGAGACGAACCCGAGCGAAGCGACAGTGAGTCGCTAGTTAAAAAATAACTCTAAAACATCTGTAAGGTTTAAAGGATCAAACTATTATTTGCAGTATTACTGAGAGTTGTTATGAAAAAAACAATTTTATTCATATAATAATAATTGAAGTTTTAATTATTATAATAATGTTATGAAAATTTTAATTACACAAACATCCTAAAATGAAACAATTAAATAAAATTTAAAAATAAATTATAAGGTGTCGAGTATGATGATAGCAATCAATGCATTTAAGTAAGAATAAACTGATTTTGTTTGGGAGATAGGAATTGAAAATTAATTACTTTTATTAGTTGCAGTAGACTAGTATTGCTATTACTCGGTGGCACGTAATTTCCCTGGAGTGGCTGGGATCGTGAGTCCTATGTCGACGCAATAGTTGGGCGAAAGCGGTTCTTATTGTGTAAGTGGTTTCTTTAATTATTATATAATTTAGTTTTTTATATTACTATTTTTACTGCCTTAAAATAAAAATTCATTACACTGTTTCGTTTTTAAAAACGATTGAAATTATTTAGTAGTTTTACGTACAATTTTTTTTAATATTCAAGGTTGGTTTTTGATCTCAATAATTAAAATGACAAGGTGATTTACTTTATTTATATTTAATAAAAAAAAATATTTTCCACATGTTTTATCCCACCGTCATCATTGAGATTTACTTACTAGGTATCACCGTTTGTGCTACTCGTATGTGACAATAAACGTCGCGACGTGCGACGTGGGAAATTCAGTGTTTGTATTAGAACATATGAATAAGTGTTCATGATGGATTACAGTTCCGACGGTAGTTCGAGACGCGTCAGATACTTTGACTCTGGGAATTATGTCAGCATAATTTGTTTGCATGCTTGTGGGAAAATTCTAAGCCAAAAATAAAAACCATGTCACTTAGAATATATTGAAAAAGTTTATAATCATTATTTTACTAAGATATTTGTCCCTAAAATTAAAATGTATATTGTATTTACTTAATAAAATAGTATAATAAATAATTGCCGTAAAAAAATCTCAAGAATATTTTTAAGAGATACATTAACTTTGGCGCAGCTGCTTGTCTTGCACCTGCAGTCTGCACAAATTTATCGTTGTTCTTTTCTTTTGGAGCAGATTCAACGAAACCTTTTAAGACTAAAATACTAAAAACCAAAATAATGAATATATTAATATTTTTTGAATAAAAATTGGCTTTCTAAATAATATCTATTAGTTTTATAATTTTATTTAGGTGTTATTACGTAAAATACTAAATAAAATGGATTCATGATTTAAAGCCTTGTAATACCAAGACATTTGCTCTGTACACGGGTTTCATAAAACACTCGCACGTATCCCTCGTAAACCTTCTTTCGCGCTTGCGCCGTGTGAAGGTCCCAGATTAAATATTTATAATTGTGTCGCGTAATTATAATCATGGCATGTTGCTACCATACATTATACGACTATGCATACGTTATACATATCACATTTTCACTTGCTTTTTTGCAGGTTTAAACCGTTTAATTTACCAGCCGCAAAAGATGAGGACGTGACAAGAAGTTCGACAAAGAGATCAATTTATTAGAGTGCAAAGAGTAATAACAATGATTTAAAAATCAATACGCAACCTGTCTACAGGGAGCAACAAGTAAGTAGGAATGTCGATAGCTTGGCAAAGTACGACTAGGAGTAATTTTGTAATAGCAGATCAGAGCGAATAGGGTTATAGTGGTTCATTAATGTATTTTAAAAATAAGAAACTAACCATACTGAGTTTACAGTATACGAGAGAACGTGTTAGGTCTTCCAATAGATTCAGAATAAATGCATGCAAAGTTACAATAGCGAGTGATATTCTAAATAATGTATCACTTTTGCCTTAGTTTTGTCCAGAATAAAATTTTTAAACATCACTTTTATCTTCAAAACATGCATATTCATATAGTTTATGTCGTCACGACAATACCTATATCGTCACTTGACAACATTATCACAAGTTTTATAGTTTGTGCAATATTTCACGTAGGTATACGTTATCAATGAAATCTAAATAATTACACTGTTATCGTGACCGCAAGCATCGGTTTGTAGACATAAACGAAGCACACTGATCTACTTTCCATTGATGATAAGAATTTTTAGCGCTGTATTCAGTCCGAAATTAAAATATTTTAAAATGACATTATATTATACAATCTATACATATAACAAAATTGTAACTAAGTCGAATCTGTACATTAAATATTTTTTGAAAAATCTAATTGAAATAGACATTATTATCGACATCTATAGTTTTTTAGAATTTTTGTCTGTCTGTCTGTCTGTCTGTCACCGCATTACGAGAAAACCACTGGCCAGGTTTTGATGAAATTTGGTATGATGGTAGCTGGATATCCGGGTCAACATATAGGATACTTTTTACCGCGGGAAAATATCTCATTTCTGAGAAAAAATACAAAAACTGCAATGTAAGAGTATACTAATATGTCAAACCTAAGAGTTTGGTTTTTGGTCATATGAGCGCGGGCGGAGCCGCGGGCAATGCTAGTTACATATATTATATTACTTCGAATAAAAAGACGATCTCGATTAAAAGTACGTAAATAATGACCAAAAAGTTACAAATACAATAAGTCGCGATGCCCCCTACCAGATGTGGAGTCCAGAGCTGAACACCTGTTGTGAGCGTGTCGTTTTTTGTAAGAAGCTATGGCAAATATCCGTTTCATCTGGTTTTAGGTAAACAGAAGATTATTTTAGTCAATGTGATCATTTCAAATTTTACATAAAAATAGGAATAATGAATTTCTAATATCTCCTCTATCTATATTCTATATCTAACTAATAAATTCATACCAATTCACGTTTTTATATACATACTTATATACTTTTTGTATTTTCTATATAAAAAATAGTTTGCAGTAAGTTGCCTTGTAATCCAAAGAAATATTTACTTTGTTTACTTCCGCATCTATATAAGTGATGAAAAGAACCAGTTAACAAAAGATCAACGATTACAGGTGCACTTCAAACCTCACGAAATGTATTCGTGACATACTACCTAGTTTATTTATCGGCACAATATCAATATTCCGGTTCTAAATATAAAGTGCACACCTTACGTCCATCCCCATAGAAAGATATGTGGATTGTAGAACCTTTAACAAGTTCATACGGAATTTTAAAACAATACCAATTCAAATTTCTTCACAACAGATTAATTTATTTATCACTAAATTACATTTTAAATAAAAGTTACATATTTTATACTTTTATATTTTACCACATAAAGTCGCGTTTACCACCAATGATATTCAAAAGAGTGACGTTGACGCATTGCTTCTTTTTATTTTTTAGAACAAAATTTTAGCAACTAGCAACTAAGATTTATAGTAAGTACGCTCTTATATTATTATTTTTAAAACTAGATATCTGTTTTCAAACTTTAAATATGTATATAATAGAATGACGTAAGTTAATTCTGTGAATAGATAAAGTGCAAGCAATTAAAAATAAAAAGAATTTAATCTCAAAGATTGTTTGTTGCACATCACTATTTCAATGTACGAGACAAGGAGTGGCGCTACGATAAGCTGTTATGATTCACGTCAATACTTTGTTAATAGAATCCGTATTCGATGCTCGATAGCGAATTATCCCCAGAAATGTGGCTATCACCGTTTACTGCGATAAGGTTGTCTGTTGCTAGCGGTTTTGTTATGATAACGATATATTATTTGTTTGTACATTAATAATACATATTGTGTTCTTACGTATGCTTGTACATTCTTTATGGATAAGGCCTTCAATAACATGTTAACTGATTCAGAAACCGATTGTATTTTTTTCTTGGCTTTATAATGTGTATAAAAGCTGAGCAAGTTACCTATATTTTAGTAAGTTTATTTTACTCACATCCGATGTAAAAATATTCACAGTTCTTACCTGAAACCAAAAAAGTAAATAATTAAAAAACAATAAATTAGCGCTTACAAATGAATGAAATTATTTCATATTTGAGTTATTTATATAACTTTACAATATTATTCGCAATTAAAGAGCTGTTTGTACTAGCATTAAATCCCGTGTAAACAAAACTAAAATTAATATATTCCCAAAGTTTGCGGAATGCGCTTAAATTCCGTCTAGATTAGAAGGTTGTGGTGGTTTTATAAAAATATTAATAATGCATTGTGTGAGGTTTACCATACGTCGGGCTACTAAAAACATTAAATTATTTCATTCTAAATTGAACTTTAATTTGTACGTAATAAGAATGACTTGTGCCCATGACTATATATTTATACGTACAAAGGTCGCGCTTGATCTGTAAAAGCGACCCGTTGAAAGGTCAGAAGGCTCTCATTGTGCATAATTACGACTACGATCCCATGTCCTTAAACGTACTGAAATTATGTAGGTATTAGGATAGACTTTTTAACAGTTTATCACATTTCTGCTTTATAATACAATAATGCACTCCAATGTAATTATGACACACTAGCGACTCACCCTCGCTTCGCTTGGGTTCGTCCCTAGGTTGCTTCCCCGTACAAACTTTCCCCCCAATTTTCACCCCCTTAAAGGATGATTTCCGGGATAAAAATTATCCTATGTCCGTCCCAGGGTCTAAAACTATCTTCTTAACAAATTTCATCTAAATCGGTTCAGTAGTTTCGGAGCCAATTCGATACAAACAAACAAACGAAAAAACAATTTTTTCCTCTTTATAATATTATTAGAATAGATAATTATAACTCAAAACCAAAATAAAGCTTCCTGTAGCAAATAGAAAAGTCCCACTATATCACCTCATGGTTATATCATCAAAACGGCCCCAACGTATCAAATTATTAAATTGTAATCCGGATTTCACATACTTACTAAGTTTCAAATCGATATGACAATAAGAAGCAGGTTAAGTTAGAAGTGAAGCTATTAAAAACGGCTTCTATCCCCCAGTAAAACCCTATTAAAACAGACTCAGCCGATCTGAAGATTAGCGGTTCCAAACAGATAGACTAGACACAAAACATTTAATTGTTATTTAGGTGTTTGCATCCTGCAATCAGTCAAAACTTTTTTTTGCAAATTTTGTGGTCCCAAAATTTATTTTGTTCATTGAATAACGTTGTTGACTATAAGTAGCTAGTAGTAAGTTTTATATATTACTAGCAGAACCCGCGGCTTCGCTTGCTCTAAAACTCATCCCCTATTTTACCCCGTTTTGGGATGAATTTCGAAAAATGCTAAAACTCGTATTTATATAATTTTATTGAAGAGCATTAATACCAAGTTTCAAGTAATTTTGATAATAAATATTTTTTTGGTTTATATTATAATGTGTTTTCCCGTGGGAATGAGACAATAACCCGGGAAAAAAGTTGACTATGTCACTCTCCAACTATTTCCAAACAAAAAATCACGTCAATCCGTCGCTTCGTTTCTACCCGAAGGACAGACAAACAAACAAACACGCTTTCACATTTATAATATTAGTATGGATTATTACGACTTTTTAATACGTCCATTATTATTTATTTCAGTATTTATTGACATGATATTACAAGTCATATATATGTACTAATATTATAAATGTGAAAGTTTGTGAGTATGGATGTTTGTTAGGTACTCTTTCACGCCAGAACGGCTGAACGGATCTGGATGAAATTTGGCACAGAGATAGATTATAGCCTGGAATAACACATAGGCTACTTTTTATCTCGAAAAAATATACGGTTCCCGAGGGATAGATTTGTTTTTGTTTTTCTAGAGGCGAACCCGAGCAAAGCGAAGGTGAGTCTCTAGTGTGTAATAAATATGATATGTACTATGAGTGATTAATTAATAAAAGAATGCGCATTAAATCGAAAAAATCAACGGTAGGTATATTTTTACTATCCTCTTTACACTTTAAAGACTTTTTTAAATCAAAGCTTGTTATGATAGCTGTCGCGAATCAAAGGCGCACATCAACTACGCCACATTGCATTAAATTGAACATACGAGAATTATTCTATTTTGTGCGCTTGAATATTTCGATTAAACGGTGGTGAATTTATAACAGATTTTTTTTAATATAATATAAACAATTTTTTTTAAAATAATATAAATATATTAAGAATAAGAAACAAAGCTACCCCATCATGCTTTTGTGGCGATTTATTTACCTAAATATTAAAGTAAAATATATTTATGGCGCTGTCATAGCAGTAATATGAAATAAAGTAAACTAACGCTTTCTTAGATTTGCGCAAATATTTAACATTTTAAATAAAACTATCTTTTCGGATTTTTTCACAAATTTATTTAGATTTTTGGTATCTTACGTTTCGAATGCTATACAACAATAATGAACTCTCTCGGGATAAAAAATGGTTTTATTTAATGTAAAGTAATCAAGAAGGTAATATGAATATAAAACTTTGTCATTCGGACGGCAATACAAAAATATGGTGAAGCTAATCTGATGATGGGGCATCATGAGTTGAATAGTAGAACTCTCCAATTACTACATGTAAGGCCCTCGATTTTGTGCCCATCTTTTAAAAGTTTGGCTTCATTTAATTTGTTTTGACAAGTCAGCGTTGTATTCCGTTTACTACGTTCCTGATAAAACCTCGTATTTATTTAAGCTTTTTTACCGATATTTACTTATTTTAGTTGTTCCATTAATAATTATACTAAGTAACTTTCATATATTTATTATATTTAAAGACACAAAAAATGCTCATTCGTTACAATTTGTGTAACGAATAAGCAGTTTAAATTTTCGAATTCTTGTCTAAAATTCTATATTAATGGTTAAATTAGCTATCGGCGAGCAA
This sequence comes from Brenthis hecate, assembly GCA_951806755.1. NCBI lineage: Eukaryota > Metazoa > Arthropoda > Insecta > Lepidoptera > Nymphalidae > Brenthis > Brenthis hecate. The sequence goes on from OX638256.1 coordinate 3,666,846, forward strand.
ATTAGCTTTACGAATACAAAAACAAAGAGGTTTGGTTAAAGAAAAGTAAAAAATACGATTTCGCTTTTGTTGGAACGCTACGGTAAGTAAACAATAATAGTCACTGATAACCCGCTGCCGCGGCCGGTGAGTGTACAACCCCGTCCGTTCTGGGAAATAGCACTGCAATATAAAATTAATTGAAGGTGTGTTTTATAGAATTTTCTAGAAATGAGTGACCGCAGATTACTTTCCTGTTGATCGTATATTGCACAATATTTATAACAAATAGTACGTAATTTTAAATTATAGAATGTCTTAAAAATCCAAAATATGTCTTTATTGTACATAAAATATGCATTGTCCTTTACAATATCTCTAAAATTGCTAGGAGAGTCAAACATTAGCTTAAAAGATGCAGTTAAAATCTTTACCAAACTCGGTCTCCTTTACGGTAAACGAATTATAACTTAAGCATGTTACATAGAATACTGTCTTTATTGATAAAATTATAATAAATATTGTATGTAGCTTGTTTGTAGCATTGTATAAGTTTTTCGGTCTTAAGTATTGTGTGATAAGTCTTGTCACCAACAAAGAGCATGTATTTAACACAGCCTTATTAACCCTTAACCACCTACCTCAGTCTCAGAGACCGCCACGACTTTTTAAATTTAAATATTTCAATGTGTGCGTATTGTGCGATAATTGTCTTGGTGGTTTGGTGGCTAGCATGTATAGCTGCACATCCGGAGGTCCTGTTATTGAGTTATTGAGTATTTCTGTTTAGTAAGCCTCAGTAACAGCCCGGAGTTGGGAAGTTGGCGGTGCTTCGCCATAGTGCCTCGGAGATCACGTATATCTGGAGGTCCTGCTCCTTAATTCTCATTGGTCGTGTCGAGTAGTCGTCCCACCGGAGTATGAGTTACATGAATAGAGAGTGCACTTGTGTCTACGCGTACACTTATGCACTATAATATCTCCTGCACAAATAGCAGGTCTCAAAGAGATTAACCGCCGTGGCCGAAATCGGTTGGGAGGACATTATTGTTACTATTGTGCGACAGAGTGCATCCTTTTACCTTTTCTACTGTTATCGGTCTTCGAGACCGCACGTAGGTCCGGTTAGGTATATGTCATTTTTTTAATTCATTTAATTTTATTGTTTTAACGTTAAAATGAATCAATATGATGAAAATATTGAAAGATGGTTGCAGCAAGGGTTATCAAATGAAAAAGACATGCGAAACAAAGATTATAGTGATAAAGAATCTGATTTTACTGAAGATATAGTGCAGGTTGAAGACTGTGAATCCAATTCTGAATTTGAGGTTAATGAAGCGATACACGTTCAAGGTCAAGAGCTCCATCTAGGAGACCGCACCGCATGAGAATAACATTTCAGATGATGATATCCTCAGTTCACCTTTAAAATCTGCAAGTACACCCAGAAAGAAAAATTATTTTGCTGCTAATCGTTTTCGTTGGGCATCTATTACTATACTCAACGTTTCTCGTGCAAGAACACCGCACCACAATATCATATACCAATTCATCGTATTCTACAGATAAATGAAGATTTACCGTGCACATCTGATGTAGAGAAACTTGGAAGTACGCAAAACATAACACTTGTGAAATGTGACCCAAAAAAACGCAAAACGGCTTACTATTGTATTGTAATATAAAACAAATTGGTAGGTACCTTGCATATATGCAAGTACCTACCAATTTATTTACAGTATGCGCAAAAAATATGCGGTAACTTTTTAGGGATTGCAATTTTCTTCAAGTTTTATTTTGACTTTTTATTTTTATTTCATAGTTTGTTTCTTAAATTTATAAGAATAAGCACCTCCAGGTAAATTTCTATGAAATTAATTAAAATTCTAAGAAATCTATTGTTAACTGACACGCCGGCGCGTCCGCAGTCGTGGAGGGATTAATATCAAGAAGTCAAAATTTCAAGTTTCTAATTATATAGATCTCGTTTTATTAGCTCAGTTATTTTTTTAAGCAAAAATTGTTAATTTGGGAAGATTTTAAAAATATTAGTTATTAGATCTCTCTTAAATAAAGCTTTAGAGTATTAACAAGATTTTTATTCGTTCTTATATTTAGTTATTACCGTAGATCCCGAATTTAAGGTAATAATCTAAGAGCAGTCTCCAGGACCGTACGTAGGTGGTTAAAGGACGGAAACAGGTGGTAGGTGGTTAAGGGTTAAACACCAGTAACGTCACTGTCGTTGAGTATCATGACGCACATTTGTAGGTTAAGCCGACTTGGAAAACCCACGCACATTTGGAGACACGTGACCAAGGAAATAGGATAAGCCGAGGCGCAACGTAGAAGTATGATTGGTACAGCAACCCTGTCGTTGAATCAATGACCCCTAACTTAACTTTCTTTAATTTGTCTATAAATATATCATGGTGTAAATAAACAATTTTCAAAGTGTAATTTAGAAAGAATTATGTTCTGTAAAATATTTGGATTATAACGGATTACTGTTTTGTTGCGTTTAGATTATATATAATTTTTTATTATATAAGTAGGTAAAGACGGACCGTTTTTATCCTTCTAGTCTTGTGTTAAAGCAAAATTACAACCGGAGCTCCTATATTTAGTAACTGTGAACACTATTTTGACGTAAGTCTTTCTAAGATGAAATGAAACGTTAAATTAAAACCCTTTCAATAACAATAGTTAAGAAATTAAAATAAAACAACTTGACAGAGTAGTACAAAATAACTAGTTACCTTCGCTCCTGATCATCTTCTATAAATAGCAAATGCCTCGACAAGGCATGGGAAACACCCACGCAACATTTGAAACGCGTATTAGTTATTTTTAAATTGTTTATTGACTTTTGTTCAAAAAAAAAAAACTTGCCCTTCAAGATTTATAGGTAAATCTCTTATCTATATTAACTGAACTACCAGTATATCTTACTAATATTATAAATGTAAGTTTAAATGGATGTTCAAATGTTTGTTACTCTTTCACGCCCGAACGGTTAACGGATCTGGAAATTGGTGGCACAGAAATAGATTATAGTCTGGAATAGCACATAACTTTTAATCAAAAATAAAAATGTACGGTTCCCGTGGGATAGATTAGTTTTTATTTTTCTAGGGGCGAACCCAAGCGAAGCGAGGGTAAGCCGCTATAGCATTATATAATATGACTGTACGAACATTTATATTCTTACTCTTTGCAGTTTCTATAATTAGTACGAAATTGCTTAAGATATATTAAATTTACTAATATTGAATACATACGGGTTAAAGGAAACAAGAAATAACATATGTACAATGAATATAAATTAGTTACCTACGAGTAGGTACTTTATACATATTAATGAATTATACATAAATTAGATTTTAATAAATCATTAATATGTAATAATTAATTAATAAGTTAATATATTATGTGTTATTTGTATATATTTTTTTTTAATTTTAAAATAAAATAAATTATATTTTTTTAACGAAACTAGTCTCACTAGCTGGGATGGATCACTCAGGGTAAGAAGTCAGGTTACTAGAGGGTGCCCACTTATAGGTATACCTATATATGCGATCTCTAAACCTATATGTGTAAAGATTATACTTTTTTTATTACTTATTTGAACATATTTTTACAATTTACGCGAGTACGAAACAAAATCCGTCATAATCTTGTTAAACTTTAATTAAAACAAACAATATCGGTTAGCCCACAGCCATAATAATAATAATAATAAATTTTCAAATGAATCGAGCGTAATATTTAGTCCCTCAAAAAAATGAGACGCTTCTTTTTATTAAAGTAAAGCAAGTAAGCACCTCGAGACACTATGTCAAAAATACAACCTTTCATTTTATTCCTGAATGATTCACATCTCAAGTTTTGGCTCTACAAAACACCAGAGACCTCTCTACACTCGCTCAAAGCCTAACAGGGTGTCCGAACTATGATTTTAATTAAACGTAATGTAAGGCAACCTTTACTGGGCTATTAGTTAATACAAAGATAATTGAGAATATTAATTCAAAATATTATCAATTATTCTCCTTTTGTGTACGTGAAGATATTTAGAAATATGCATTATGTTATTATAAGGATAAATAACAAATATTAAAAATAGTACAAATATAAGACGTAACTTTGTGCAACTAATGTTAATTTTTAAAGACTTCAGATCATTTTGTTTTATTATCTAAGAAGATTTTATACACGCTGTGATAATAATGATGTATTCTTGTATTCATTATTAATATAAAACAGATACATATATGCAGCGCAGGTGAAATAGAGGTCGAAAACTATAATGGCGCGGCCACCCAAAACGCAGAACGCCCGAGTAGCAGTTGCGAGTTAGAGTCGGTAAGTCTTGTTTAGATTTTACTCTTCAAAAAAGGAATTTCATTAAAAAGTATAGATATTAATATTAACGGTAAACACTTTTAAAAGCCAATTTATGTGTCACTAGCGACATGTCCTCGCTTAGCTCAGGTGCGTCTCTAGGTACGTTTTAAATAGATATAAATAGTTATTAGCCAGCGTTAGGCCATGTATTTTTTCCGTGAATTTTTCCGATGTTTTAATTGTTATTCTGCTACTAGGGGCGGAGACAAACTTAACAAATCAAAGATCATATTTTAGTAGAATAACTGTTCGCCGTGCACTGATAAAGCCTGATAATGAAGTTCGCCGACGATGCCGTTTTAATTACTTGAAACGGTAAGCACAGCAACGGCTTCGTTTAATAATAATATTAGCCATGCCCGAGATACCACCTGTACCGCATTTTAAAGCTTAATGATGTAAAACTTTGCTCAACTTGGCAAAATTAACATTAATATAAACACTATTACTATTCAAATCTTACAATTCATTTAAATTGACCATGTTTCTAATTTATAAGTAACTAGCGGCTCACCCTCGCTCCGCTCGGATTGGTCTATAGGTACGTTTTAACGGTTAGTATAGATTTTTCGGAGATGAGGTATTTTCCCGCAGTAAAAAAAATCATCAAAATCTGTCCAGTGGTTTTCTCGTGTTGCGTGAGAACGCAACAGAACAGACAGACAAAAATTCTAAAAAATATAGATTCGGCCGTTGTATAGATAATAATGGCTATTTCTTTTCGACTAAGTTTAAATTTTATATGTATAGAAATTCAGCTTACAATTTTTATCCTATCATAGTTAATTGCAATTAAGTCGTGACTTCTACAAAATGTAATGTGTATTTGATTCGAGCTAAACAATATTCTAATACGAAATAATAGAAGGGGGAGCGAATACATATTTCTTTACTAACTTTATCACGAAACAGTAAGGAAGGTACCTTGTATAAAGTGTATAACAGATCATTATTGACCACTTAGGTCAGCGGCAAACATTCTCGACAGGCCAACGCTCTATTCTTCTGTTTGATATAACAAACTAAAATAGCTTTTATGTAAAACGTATAGAAGGTATAGAATCGCTTGACAACAAGTAGACTGTTGGCTCGGAGATACTGCTGGCGTAAATGTGGTTCCTGGAATGCTTCGGTCTCCTTTGCAATATTTTTACCGTCGACGAATTTGGCATGGCTTTTTCCTCTTTATTTTAAAATGACTTCTGTGTACTTGACTAGACCTGTTTAAGTTATCATTTTATTTTTTTATAGCTTTATGCAGTAACACTTAATTTACAAGTACAATTCACAAGTTAATATGTATGTGGTGTTTAGTATTTTTTGGTACTATAATTTAGTATTACAAATATTTATATATAGAAATCATATTTTAACAAATAATACGACGTTATCTATGATTAGAGTGCAATAATAAAGTATTCCAGGTACACCAGCACCTGTACGATGTGATAAGTCCAATATTAAAGTGCAATGAACATAAATACAGATAAGGTACAAATGGAACCGTTATTTCCTACAAACGGAATGACTCAGGTTTCTGGGTGAAGTTATTCAAGTTTATATCCGCTATTATTTGATACATTCTAATGCAATGTTCTTGCGGAACTAAGTTTTACCATACATAGGTACTACATTAATTTTTTATTGAATACTGCATCTAATAATAAAATAGCGACAGAATGTTTATAGTTATTTCTATTTTTTTTATAAATATAATCTTATTTACTTTAACAATATTGCTTAAATACTCTACTCATACATTGATTTAATAAATTAATGACTCACCCTCGCTTCGCTTGGGTTCGTCCCTAGGTGTTTCTTTAAATTGACATAACTTTTTTATTTATAAACCGATTGAAATAAAACAAATACTAACTGTTAAGTGAAGCTTACTACAATACATTAGTGAAAACCGCACCCAAATCGATTAAGCCGTGTCTGAGATTAGCGCGCACACGCGTACAGACAGACAAAAAATCTAAAAATCAATGGCTTGGGTTTTATTGCATTAGTAAAGACCCCCCTTATAATAGTTTTTCTCAAATATCTTCCATGTACAGACAGCGATCATTTACAATTTTATTATATGTTGAAAATATATAGTAAAATATGTATAGGTATAATAAACGTAAAAGACAATAATATCCATCCTACACGTAATAATAACAACACCTGACTGATTTTCTTGTCCATAAAATTAATCGCATCAATATAATGCGTTACAAGATTGACACTGAAATTCTGAGAGAAACTTATCAGAGTGGAACGTCTTTTCAAGTACGTCACAAAGCTAAATCTCAGTACCCTAGTTAGCAAATGGTCAAAGAAAGTTCATATTTAGTAATTCACACAAATTAACATACCAACATAAATTATAGGTATATTAATTTGTAATATTAACTAATATTGGTAAATGTTCAGCATATTTGAATGCAGTTGGACCCGATTTTGTGGTACTCATTAGAAATAGCCTATTCAAATAATAATGGTCAAGATAGGTAACAGCTAAGAAAGGATCTCTTGAAATTCAATCTGTAAAGAGTTGAAACAGGTTGTATGGGATCCCGGGGGAGAAGCCAACTCCTACCGGGCGCGTCCCCAGGTGGCGGATAGGGGAATGCCACCCGCTTAGGGCAGCGGGTGGTACCGGAGAAATCCGGCGCGGACCAAATGGCTTGGGTGGGGCCGCTCGTCTAGGCCTCGAGCCGAAGGCGTTGCGGCCACCGGTGGTGGGACCGCTTGGTCCCACAGCCGGATGATGGGTGCCGGTTGCGGGACTGTGGTCGCAGGCCCGCATCCGGCGGAGAGGTAGGCCGCGGCGGGAGAGGAGTGCCGGTATTTCGGTGCGCCGTTCTCCCTACCTTCCGCGGCCTAGACGGGGCCGCCACCGTTTGATGGCGGACGCGGTGGGGCTGCAGGGGAAGAGGAGTGTCGGTGTTTCGTTGCCGCTCTCCCTGTCCTCTGCAGCCGATTGGAGGCCCACTTCGGTGGGCGAAGGTTAGGTATAATGGGGCTGCTCCGGGTACCTCTCTGGCGTAGCAGAGTTGACTGTGGAGCAGCCCCATTGGTTTGGTGGTCTGCCTAGCGCTTAGGCAGACCTGCCGCCGGGGCGCCGTAGTAGTTATGCGCAAGCGATCCTGCGGCGTCCCACTAAGGCGGGGGGAAGGGATGTCGGGTTTTAGTGGGTAGTACCGGCTCTTCTAGCCGGTGAGCCCCACATCACCACCTGGGGGATCAGGTGGTATGCGTAAATGCATTTCCCGACGATAAAAAAAAAAAAAAAAAGTTGTATGGGATGTTTTCCAAACGTTTTCAAAAAAGACGTGAAAGGACGCTAATACAATAATAAAAAAAATATATTTTATTCAGTAACAAAATGTTTAAAAATTACAAACAAGGTTGAAATCGCCTTTTAAGTGTAAAAACTTAAACTAAAATTAAGTTTTATATTATTTATCAGTAAAATAGTGTGTGTGTTTGTGTGTGTTTTCATATTCAGGAGATTGATTCCAAAAGCATTTCTGTATCCTCATATTTACGCGACTTCAGTCAATTAGTTAAGACTGATTTACAGTGGTGATAACTCAAAGGATAGATTTCTATAGTTTAGTTGTGTACAATAATAACCTATAAAATATTCATTGCAATTATAATGTTAACGGTTTTTAATAAACATTACTAGGGCACATCGTAAAATTAATCCACACCGACTGAATCCTTTTAACCGTTTACAATAAGGACGTCGCGTTCAAGTTTATCAGCATCATAAACGTCAGAATAAGACAAATAATGTCCGCCTGCCGCCAAACATTATTGGCACCCCACAGCGAGATGCCTGTGCAATTTGCCACACGGACGGCACGCAGCAATTCGGAAACCTTCACAGCCCGTTTGAAAGATACTAACGCGTGGAACCTATTTGTACGTGTATAATCTGACATTAATGGTATTTTAAAGAGACTACGTCTAATGCTCTTTTAATTTGTACCGATTCATTTGCTGTTAGTAAAAAATGACCGCTATGAAACAACTCTGCCTATTTTAAGTTAAATTAAGTAGCGCTGATTAATATTTCATATGCTAACAGTATCTCACAAATAATATTATTAACTGTAAAATTAATATATAAATATTAAGTAAGGAAATATAACTGTACAATGTATAATGAAGAGAACTTCACTAGCAGTCAGTTTAACTGTTAATTAGCAAAACCAAGACTAACTAGTAACTGCGAGAGTGTGTTTGGTGAACCTTTAATGTTTCTCGCGCATCTAGCGCCGGAACGGTAAGCGCATGCCTCGGCGGAGCGACACGAATATTTCACTTATTTTGCATACTAACAAGCAACGGTGCGCTGGCGCGACATTGCGTCACTGCGGGCACGTTGCGCAACCGACTCACGCGCATGCACGCTGCCATTCATCCGGCCGCACTGGCTGGCAACAGTCTAGATTCGCTACATCTAGAACTGTATTTCCGTCTCGCTGTGTGAGCAGAATATGCTTATTAGCCAGAGGTAACAAGGTTAGTACCAACGTTTACCTCGTCCGAGCTTCCTGCTGCTAATGAACCTAAGGATGGATTTAATTAAAATAAGTAATTATGATAGGTACTACTTCTAATATTTGCATATTCAATTTTGTACTCGACAAAATCGTCATGGTGGTCTAGGAGTAAATGTGCAAACAAACATACTTGTATAGCTGACTTTAGAAATATCAGCATATTCATAGATGTTGATTAATGGTATATTTCGTCGGAACTTTCATGATAACGCACCGGATGTTTGGCCGTGTGTGGCATTGTTCACATTGGCCTACTATATAAGGTTAATAAGTATAATTGACGGATGTTTTAAACGAATGATTTTAGCAGCTGACCTAATTTGGATATCATTATTTATTTCATATATTTCAAGGATTACATTTATACATATAATAAAATTGTAGCTGTTCGCTGTCTGTATATGGAAGATATGTGTGAAAAACTATTATTATTGGTGATCTTTATAACGCAATAGAACCCAAAACAATGATTTTTTAGGATTTTTGTGTTTGTCTCTACGTTTGTGCGAGCTAATCTCAGAAACGTCTTAACCGATTTATGTGCGGTTTTTACTAATGTATTATGGTAAGCTTCACCTAAAATTTTATTACAATCGGTTCAGAAATAAAAAAGTTATGTCAAGTTAAATGATCATTTACAAATTTTGATAGCCACAGTGAATGTACATTGTGAATGCGACAAGAGAAATTTGAAAGTTACAGTACATAAAAATAATAATGAAGGACAATGAGCCCAAATGGTAATCCATTTGGGCTCATTGTCCACTGGACCATAAGGAAAACTATAGATAAAATACTAGTAAAAATGTTGTTTAAATGTGTAGTAAAGAGCAAGCAAGTGGAAAAAGCGATAGAACTTTTAAAACATGGCATACCACTGAAAAGCATAAGGATTTTCCTTGGGGCATGTATGATGAAATAATCATGTTATAATTTGATTTTTTGGTACTCGCTTCTATCTAATTAATATAAACTTGTTTAAAAAATATACAATTATTATATATTTTTTAATTTTTTTAGTTATTCGTATTCATTTCAGCAAGCCCTTTCTATGATATCAATATCATGCGGGTGCATAAAAAAAAATAATAACGTTTGCCATCTTTGGGAATCCGCCATATTGGATTTAGAATGACGGTCACTTATCTAACCATGCATTATCATCCAAACTTAACGTATATGCAAAATTTCAGCTCAATCGGTTGAGGATAATTTGACCATAACTTACCTAACACGGCAAGTAAATAAAAGCTTGTTAAAATAATTACAAACACAATCAACATAAAAAAATAGTATAAAATATTTATAACTATGTTATAAGAATTAGGACATAATCGTTCAAACAATCACTTATGAAAAGTACCATCAATGGACGAACATGCCCCAAGGACGGAACAAGCAAGTAATTACTGTTTGTATTCCAAGTCATTGTTTTACACCGATCAGATCTAACAATGCGCCCTTTAGGTGTAATGTCGTCTGTTAATTGAGACAATTGATTCTAGGCAATACTAAAAGATTTCATACTACAATATATTCTTATTAAAGCTAATTTATAAAAATAAAAAGTAACATTAAACATTATGATAATTCTACACAAAATATAAACAAATATAGTTAACTGGAGTAAAATTTTCCTTATTATTACACTAGCAAAACCCGCAATTTCGGTCGCGCTAAAACTATTTGGTTCATATCGGTCCAGCAGTGTAACAGTATCAGCTCTTTTCCAAAATGATGTAAGGCATTTTGGCGTATGATTGCTCGATTAAGTGTTCACGCGTACCAGTGTAATCGTTAAATGACAATTAATTTGCGTAGGGGGTTTTTTAAAGTTTTTAATTTATAATTATATCCCCTTATGGGATAAATTACGAAAAATGCTAAAACACGTATTTTTTTAATTGTATTGTAGAGAGTAGTGAGAAAATTAATACCAAATTTTAAGTAATTCTGATCATAAATATTTTTTTGGGTTGTATTATAATTTATAATGTGTTTTGTCGTGGGAGTGAGATAATCTCTCGCGGTAAAAAGTATGTCACTCTCCAGCCCACCAACTATCTTCACACAAAAAATCACGCCAATCCGTCACTCTGTTTCAACGTGAAAGAAGGGCAGACAAACAAACACACTTTCACATTTATAATATTAGTATGGATTAATTATGGGTACAATTATTTTTTTAATAATTTCTGCATACCTATTACAAAGCCCTAAAAGTATAATGTGTGAACACTTCAATGAGTAAAAACATATTGAACAAAGCATTTATATCGACGGGCAACCGAACCTACTTAGCACTTTATTTTTATTATAGTAGGGGATATTGTATCCACTAATCTTGAGCGGTGAGTGAGGTATTCGCATACACAAAAAAAGATTAAAGTAGAAGTGGCATATTCGTTAAATAATACTATACGTATACGCGAAAGCAGCAAACTAATGCTGAATTGGTGCATATAATTTAAATTTATTCAAATAAGGAAAAAAAAACACTAATTTTGTTAATTACAAGTAAATTATTACAAGCATAATGAAAAATATAAATATTTAACTTGCTCTAAATAAGTAACACGCGTAGGAGTTTTATAATTTTCACACTATCTACACATAAACTAAACTATTTTTAAATTTTATATTTATTTTTTATTTTACAAATTTTTAAATCAAATCAGTTTAACTTTCAATCAAAGGTTAGGGGTACTGTAACCGTTTACTTTATGCCATTTCTTAAAATATACTAAGCTAAACTGCTATCAATGCGAAGGTGCTCCCGGCGCGGTATCGGGACGGATGTTTACATAAGAGATAGGCTTTCAGCAGTTTATTTACCTTTTGACTTTGGATTCTGTATGGGATTCCCGGAGGTCATTTGCAAAGTATGAAATATAAATATCCATAACATGTAATATTTTAAATATTTATCGCAACACTAACATGGTGTTTTTATTTAAATTTATATTTAAATTTATCTATTGCCTACGTCTTTATTGTGTCGTTTAATCGAAAGCCACTAAATATGCTTTGTGTAAACTAAAATGGTAAAGATGTAGAACTGAGATTTTACTAAGCTAAAACTATGAATTTATTTGATAAATAAATAAAACATAACAATATTATGATAAAAAACCTGTTGAATAAAAATTTCATAGATATTCGTCGTTTACTGGATGTTCTAGTATAGCGCAACTAAAATATTTAATAATAAATGATGATAGGACGCTTTACAGAATTAGAACGTGATAGCGTTTCGATTTATGATTTATTTAGAACTCTATTATACCTACTATATAGAAAATAGATACATATCTATACATATAATAAAATTGTAACTCATTAGTTACATTATTGTACTAAGTCGAATCTGTACATTAAATATTTTTTGGAAAATCTAATTGAAATAGACATTATTATCGATACAGAGTCCGAATCTATAGCTTTTAGGATTTTTGTCTGTCTGTCTGTCTTTCTGTCTGTCTGTCTGTTACCGCATCACGAGAAAACCACTGGACAGATTTTGATGAAATTTGGTATGATGATAGCTGGTTATCCGGGTCAACATATAGGATACTTTTTGTTTTTTTGTTTACATTTCTGAGAAAAAATACAAAAACTGCATTGTAAGAGTATACTAATATGTAAAACCTAAGAATTTGGTTTTTAGTCATCTGAACGCGGGCGGAGCCTCGGGCAATGCTAGTTGTTATATAAAAATGCGATTAAAACAAAAATCTTCAATTATGTACCAAATACGAATAAGTATACTTACTGAGTGGTAATATTTAACAAAACATGAAATATTTTTGCTAAATTAAAATTCCCAAAAGTAACGTACGGGCGTGACAGTAATGAAACATTTAAATTAACACAGTATTATAATAGGGGTAAACGCGTAGATTCCATTAATTTTATTACAAGGCATGTTATCAACCAAAAAAAAATCCTTAGTGTATTGTAACGTAATTCTTATGTGTATTGCTGTCAAATAAATGTTTTTGTCAAAACAAGATAAAGCATTAATACGCGTAAAAATTGTGTACAATAATTAATTTTCCATATGATTTAACGCTTTCTATGACCCGTTTTATATTAATAAATCATCCTAGTCCAACAGGAGAATAAAAATCTTTTAACTTCTAAAGCTATTAATGTAATCTTTTTAATAATAAGCATATATTTTGGTTGAATATATGTAAACTTGTTGTTAATGTTGAATAATTAATTACATGTATCTTCACAAAAGGCTAGTCAATTAAACACTCTTTATCTGGTTTACGCTAGTTCCACTATCAAAAGATTAAAAATGTCAAATACAACATATTTACGTAGGTACCTACCCCAAGCATTTAATCGAAATTACAGCGGAAAGCTTTAATAAATAAATAGAATAAATAGAATTTTCAGCACATATATATTTTGGTTTCATTGAATTTTAACGCGATACGTATATAAGCAAAAATAAGTAACTACTTATTTGTTAAAAAATCGTTACGCCGGACGTTTTTAAAACAATAACGTATATTATATTTGCTTATTGCGAAATTTAATTTTTTCAATTTTTATACCAAAAAAACATTATATACGAAAAATGGGTTTTAATTA